>OZ010800.1:3556200-4756200 GCA_963932465.1 Maratus speciosus
ATTTGAAAGAACGCGGAGTGGAGGTCCAGGACTGAATAGCATTTTTTCCCACTGATAGCTTGTAGGATATCTTTTACGTCTGGCACTGGATACGGGAAACCTTCTAAAATCTCATTAACAGTTCTGTAATCTACCGCCAGGCGATAACGGACTTTGTCTTTCTCTGTACTTTTCTTTTTTACAAATAATACTGGAAATGCATAATCGGAGTCCGACTTTTGTATTATCTTCGCTTCCAAAAGTTTACGAATTTCCCCTTTTGCATATTCTTTAACCGCCTGAGGTGTTTTGTATGGTTTATGCTGAATCGGGAAATCGTGGCTTAAATTTACTTTCGGAGTCACTAACGAAGTCTGACCTAACGATTTATAGGATTTAGAGAAGGCGTATGCATGACTCAGTAATAGGTGTTCCATTTTCTTTTTAAAATCTTCTGTCAGATGCTCCAAATTAAAGTCTCCTATTTCTAGCTCCGCCTGTCTTAAGGCCCGAACTTCACTTAAATTTAAGCTGTTTATGGGGTATATCTTACCCTCCTCTATATCGTCCTGAGCTAAATTAGTTTTACTAGTAAAGTCCTGAATTATGACTGCCACATGTGAGTTTCGTTTTAATATACGGTTTTTTTCCGAGTTGTTTGTAATAATCAAGTTAATCCTATGGTTTTCTGCCACTTCGTGAACCGAACACTCTGGAACTAATTCTACAAGATCCTCTTTCGGTTCCAGCAGTATACACTGTTTAGGTTGAATTGTATCCGGACATCTTAAAGGAATAATTCGTGTTTCCCCAGGGTAGAGATGCGTATCCTTATCTCTGACTGCAAATATCTCACTTTGTTTATTTTCTGGTTTACCCTGAGTAATTACATTAACCCCGAACTCTGTAGATTATTCACTTTCTGAACTATTTTATTTACATCCTGTGATTCTAGAGAAATTTTTGTATTCTTAAATTTTAATATCTTTTTGTCAAAATCAAGAATCATTTTATTCGTTTTTCAGAAAATCAAAACCCAATAGCATGTGAAAATTCTGTGTAGTCACATAAAAAGTGCCCGTGACAAAATCATTTTTAATTTTAAAAGTCATTTTAACGCATTGCTTAAAGGGGATGATAGAATTGTCGAAGGTTTGTATTGTGATTCTGTTTCCCAAATATTTTATCTTAGCCTTCGTCTGCTTAAGTTTTTCGAGCATCCCTGGAGACAGGAGCGATACCGCCGCACCGCAATCACAGACGGTGGCGACTTTAACCCCAAATACATCTAAATCAATGATAGGTAACCTATCGTCCCTCTTTAAATTTACACTCGCTATTGTGTAAGCGTTTCCCTTAAATTGCTCCTCACTGGTGCGACCCTCTTAGCTCTGTCACGCGAATCCTTATTTCTAACCCTAGAGTTCTTATAATTCTGCCTTTGCTGTGCAAAATTTCCATTATTATGACCCCTGGAATAAAAATTATCATCCGTACAATAATCAGAATTATACCCTGAAAATTTCCGATTTCCTTGAAAATTATCATAATAATTCTGTCCATTAGATTTTTCAAAATTCCCATGCCTAAAATTTTGTTGCAAGTAACCATGATTATTACCATACTGTTGATTGTTATGATAATTTGGTATAAAATTAGGTGTAAAATTGGGATTAAAATTAGGATGAAAATTGGGATAACCCTGAACACTTGGAGATAGATATCCAAAACCTGCATTAAATCTGTTATAATCACTTCTATGATTAAAATTTTCAGAATTCTGCTTTCTAAAAAAATTAGGTTTATTTGTATTCGTTTTACCATTAAAATAACAATTCTGTAAATCGTGCTTACTAGTTTTACAGATCGCGCAATAATTTTCCCGAATTCTTTCATTCTTTATTTTCACTACTTTTGCATTCAATTGTTCTGACAATTGTGCGATATATTTTAATTGATCTTTATTTTGCTCCAATAAATTCTCATAAATTTTCTCTTTACTCTCTACATTTTCCGTCACATTGTTAACTTGTTCAATTATTGAAGAATTGAAAACATTTTCTAAGTGTAAAGCTTTTTCGCATAATTTTGAGAATTCTTTTATGTCTAGTTTCCTGAGTTCCAAAGAAATACTCGGAGCAATTCCGTCTAGGAATTTATTTATTTTGATTAATTCAAAGAATTCCTTCGCGCCTTTATTGGTATGATACCCTGTCGTTTGTAAATATTTATAGGCCAAAATGTTAAATTCTTCTATAAAGTCTTTTACCGATTGATTAGGCTTTTGTTTTATTTGGTTAAATTTTGTCTGATGTTCCGAAAAAGGTTCTCTTTTTGAAAAAACATCCAAAATTTTCTGCTTAAATTTGGAATAGTCTTGCTCAGAATTTAAATCGTCATTTTGCACCAATTTTTCATGTGCAACTCCTACAAATTTTGATTTTAAAATCTGTAGCCTAAAATCCTCTTTTATATTTGTCCTATCCAGGAACTGATCAAATTCCTTCAAATAGAATTTTACATTCGGAATTTTCTTTATGTCAAAAGGGTTGATCAAACTCAACACCTGAGATAATAAACTTTCCTCTTTTTCGTGAGACATATTTGATTCTAATTGTTTAGCTGCCTCTCTTAATTGTTTACGCGTGCTAACTTTTGAATCAGAATTATCTTTACTTTTGCGATAATTTCCATTTGTCATAAAGTAAATTTTCTAAAATCCTATACACATAAATACACAATAATACACAATAATTTTCGTGATTTTCCCCCAAAATGCACAAAATAATACACAACAACACATAAATCAAATAAATTCTTTCTACTAAAAATCAAGTAAAATTTTCTCAGTACCATAAATACACTTCAATAATTTTCCAAACTAAATTCTCAGTACTTCTTACTGATTTTAAACACAACCATGAATTATTTTTCAATAATGTATGATTTTTCTTTATCATACTTCAATAATTACAATTTATTTATGAAAAAGATTTTTCTCTTTTCATTTCATTAATTGTTTCAATATTTTCAAAATTCTCATGAAGTAAATGCAAAAATTTTTCTACTGAATAAATGCAACTTTTTCTAGTAAACATCATAATCTGAAATTCCCTATACACACAGTATAAGCTACACTTCAATTATAAAATATTGTGTCATGACAATACTTTTCTTTTTCAAAATATAAATTCGCTGAGCCATACACTTTGTGGGAAAAACAAATCAGAAATAATTCATACAATTCATTGGTACCAAGACTAATTTTAGAACTTATTTGAAAATTAGCAAACATGAGTAACGCGTTTTTATATATTTTTGACTAAAATACCACTATAATAAAATAATATTAACTCCATATAACGGGTAATATTAACAATAACTCCAGAAAAAATCCTGAAAGTCACGGAAACCACCGAGTTTGAGAAATGGTATGCTGGGGAGATCCAGGTCCATTTACCGGAACCAACTTAACTACCCAAACATACCTTGAAGAATGGGGGAAATAATAATTGGGTAATGGGGTACCCAAGAGACCCAACCCAAGAGAACCCGAGAAACGCAAGAGAGTAAGAGAGGTTAACTACTCCTCAATTACTGAACCTGAAATACCTGAATTATTATAGTGGGTATTTAAACATTACAATTTATAGATAAACATTTGTGATCGTAATTATATAATACTGGTCCTGGCTATTCCTGATAATTAAACTAACCTTCATTATCTTAAATTGAGGCGGGAGGAAACACATCTCCAAAACGCCCCAAGCTGCGTTGTGTAATTTTAGTGAAGGAATAGCGTATAGACCGCGCAGTTGAATCTAAATAAAACCTATCTCAACTACGCATAAATAGCCTCATAAAGCAGACTGTCATCTAAAATAAAATTTACATTAAAGTAAAACAATGGACTCATGTTGTATTGAAAACATAGCCAAAAGTTAACAATAAACAAAAGGTTTATTTACAGTAATTATACATATTTACAAAATAATAAAAGAAACAAATAGAATTGTGTCATAAGACACCAGCGTTCCAAAGAACGAAAATGAATTAGTATCTACATTAAATTTACTTTTTAAATTACCATTACAATTAATACTTAATTGCTTGAGTACCATAAATTGTACCTCCCTAATATAACATAAATTATTCACACAATGGGAAAACAAAAATACTAAAAAGGTCACACCTTCTGTAGAGAGGGATCACTTGTGGTTAAGGTCACACTTGAATCCTTGACACATTGAATGACTTTTTTTTCACTCTCGGTAATGTTCACTAATTTAAACACTTGACGATTAAGCAATGTCCGAGGACAGATTATCCATAGGGCCATCCCTTAACGGGAAAACACGACCCAAATATTTTAGTACTTCATAGCTTTACAACTGGCATCGATCTCTCAGACTTCATGGTATAGGAATTTGAATCGAACTACATTTTAAGTCATCAACTGGCATCGATCTGATATTTTTACGTCTTCATGGTATAGAAACTTTTATCAATCTGTTTGTAATTTCTTCCTCCAGATACGACATCACCTCGTGATGACAATGTGGAGGAAGGTCCTTCGCCCCCTCCGTCGAATGATCGGTCACCCTTGCTGACCCCCATTTCTTCCTTCAACCTGCAAACCTCTGATTCGGTATTGCACTTTTTATGGGGTATACCATACTCCGCCCCTTGAGCGTCAGCGATCTTGGTTTCTGGGCCCCGAGTCTTCGCCTGTGTGGCCTGTTTTATTAGGTATCATAAATAAAGTAGTATCCCGTCATAAATACTACTTGGCATTTTATGTCAAGCTATTGTCAGGCTTGCAGACTTCGTGACTCGCTGAAAAGATCCCCTCTACAGATAGGACTCCTTGTGTGGCCCTACTCTTATTAAGACCTTATAGCATAAATACATATATGAGTATACTTACATTAAATAATAATAATAATAATCAAAATATGTAAATAATAGTATTTTTTATGACAATAAAATAAAATAATAACCTGCTGAAGTGGTATCAAGGGTATTTATGTATGTTACATGATACACTTCCAGCAACATTAAACACTTTACACGTGTTTGTTACGTAATCAGGTGATTTTTAATTCGATATTTACGTTTCTTCGCGAATTTTTTGACATTCCATTTTTGACCTATAATACTAAAGTAATTTCTACCTTCATTTCAGTAAAGTTTATTTGGATTTCGTATAACAATTTTTGAATTTTTCGGGAATTTTGTATGTGATTTTTAGTGTAGTTTAGCGATTTTCTACCATTTTTCCACATTAGTGAAAGACATTGATAGAAGTTGAATTAACTTTCAATCTTCGATCACAATATACATATATATTTTTTTTCTCTTTTCGAAATTTGCGCAGCGATTTAAAATTTTTTCGCGATATCTTATTGTGATTTTCAGAGGTTTTTCGCAATTCTTGCTGTTTTTTACGTACCCGGGCAACGCCGGGCAACGCCGGGCAAGTTAGCTAGTTGGAAATAAAAAGAAAACTCTCGAGTATTTCTTAATATAACAAGATGAAAAGTTTTGAGTAAGTACGCATAGCAAGTGAATTAGACGTCAATTATCAAAAACAAAGATGCTGGAATAAAAAGATCTTGGGTAAAATAAAATTAACTATTATTCACGGAGAAAAGAGATAGATGGAGGTGCAGTATGCAGTAAAAACAGTTTGCAATACGATGTGCGTTATCGCTCAGATTTAAATGCCCTCATTGGGCCTAAACAAAACAAGCACGTGGAACAGGGACAAAATTCTTTGACTTCATCCGGTTTTCCCTTTTTTAAGCACGTCGTTGTGCTGTGCCGAATGTAGCGGATTTTAGGGTTACATTTTTGGCATCACTTCAAGATTTATTGTCTGTGTACGGTTAAGATGAGTATTTTATTTTAAATTTAAATTTTATTAATTTATAAAAAAAAGTTATGCTTATCCTTATAAATCACAGCGTAAAAAAATCTAAGATATAGTATAACCATTCACACAATCAATAAAAAATTACGAATGTGAATTTAAATAGACTATGGGGTGTTCAGGGGGGCTCTGCCCGCCTGAAGAAATTTAATTTTTGATTTAAAAAGTTACCAGAATAAGTAGCTCATCAGAATTTCAGAACATCAATGTATAACCACTTGTTTAACACTTTTAATTTCTGAAACTTTACGAAGTATCTTGTATGCTCATAAATATTTATGTAATTTGAAAACTTTAAAAAGCGATTTGTAGGAAGTTGAATATTATGCAATGAGTGTTAAAAAACAATGACTTGCAAAGATGACGTTGAGGCTCCTGATCTGCAGATTTACTAGTTTAATTATTAAGTTATCCTACGTCTTAAGTGAAGAGGTAAAAAATAGTGTCCTGTCTATAAATAAAATAAAGAACCCGTCATACCTATATTTGAAAAATGAGCAGGGTCTCTGTAGAAAAATCAATTTTCATTCTCTTATATCTGGAAATACGAAAGTTTATTAATAAATCAATAAATTTTAATTATTATTTCTAGTAGGTTATATTAGTGGATTAAAAAATATTGAGTTGAACTCACTCTATCTAATTTTAACTTATTATGCTGTTGCCATTTAAGAAAGCCGAATAAAGTCTGATTAAAAAATGACATAAAAATAGATTATGAAACCTACTATAAATTATCTAAATTTGAAATATTTCCCTGTATTGTGGCAGCCTAGGACAAGCTGTCGTCTTATAGTTCAATCAAACCTTGAAACTCAAGTAAAAGTCCACCTTTTTTTCATTAAAAATCAATAAAGTTCGTTATAATGATGCAGCTTCTGTTTCTTTATTAATGAACTTATTTCATATTCTATCCTTATCTCTAACGATGCAGCAGTATCAAATAATTGCTTTATATAACCTATCACATTAATCACATTTCAAGTACATATTACTCCAAGGTTTTAAAATGAATATTTATTATTATTATTAATTAGGTAATTAATTTATTTCATAAAATTCCCCTAACTGCTATGAATGTGGAAAGAATGTGTATGAATATGTTGATTTAACATATTATGTCAATCTCAGTTACATAATGTATTACTCTATGATATTAAAATGACATTTAATTGTATAATTTTAATTTCAATGAATATTTCATTTTATTATTCCATTCAAAAGCGTTTATTCCATTTTATTTCGATGAAAAATGCGTTAGAACAATTCAAATGAAGCATTTCACTAGGAAGAAATATTATTTTCTCTTACAATTTATTAATTTATTTAACTTATTCCAACAGAAACGTAAAAAAAATGTAACTTATTTGAGTGGCAATATCAAAAATCTATTTAAAGTTATTTACCTCATTTTGGTGGCAGCATAAAAAAAATTAATCTTTCTCAAAAAGAAAGAATTAAAAAAAAAAATTCTCCCATTTATCCATACAAATTATTTTAATCGCTCCCAAAAATTCCTTATCTTCGTGTTAGATAACTTTCTAGGCAGGATCAACCCTCTGTAAGAGCATGACCTGGAGTCACTTCCTAAAAATGACGACAACTCTCACGGGCTCTGGTTCCTGATCATGATTCTATTGAGCACGGACCGCAAATTTACCACTACTCACAACTTGCAAAAGATAATTTTGCGTATTATTGCACTAATAGATCTGACTTAGGTGCGTCTTGCTACAAAAAAATGCTATAAACATAGCATAAGGCCGTGGCAGCGTATTTTAACGGTGTGACTGTTACAAACCCAATGAAATGTATATCAGTTTCTGAGGTGGACTCAAACATGCTTTCTGTAGAATAGGGGGTACAAATAATTTATCATTCGTGGACAGGGTAGCGCAAAAGTGTTCGTTTATAGAATGGTCTGCGAAGAAAAACTGTTCCTCGAGTATTTTAATGATGTTGCAATGTTTCAAACAGGAAGAAACGGATAGAGTACTGCTGAGCATTGTTGGGAATAAGCGTGTGTTGTTAAAAGATGTTTTAGAACTATATGAAAATCACTTGAACACATCAAACTAAATTAATATTTACTTAAAGTGATAAAATACTTTTAACAAGGCAAAAAATTAGCTTTCAGATGTAAATTTCCAACTGGGCGGAAAATGTCCGGTCCAGGTTTCGAACCAGAAATCTCTTGACTGAAACCACCAATGCTCTGAGACATTCCGGACGAATCTGGTGGATTAAGTTAGCTGAGTGAGAAAGTTCCACCCGATTCGTCCGGGATATCTCAGATGGTAGAGCATTGGCGGTTTCAGCCAGGAGATCCCTGGTTCGAATCCTGGTCCGGACATTTTTTGCCCATTTGGAAATTTACATCTGTTATGATTTATTTACCAATTAGAATAATTGTGTTAAAATTAACCTAGAGAAAAAAATACCCTTATTTATTCATATTCGACATATGTTTCATTGCTAATAAATAGGATACAAATATTTTCGCAAAAAAATTTTGAAATTGAAAATAGGTAAACAAAAACCACGTGAACTCAAGGATAATGAAATTAACTGCAATATTAACAAGTTGGAAATTGCACGTCATCCACAGAAAATGAGGTGCGTTCGTACTATAACTAGTTTTATAAATATTTTTTGCACCACATAGTACGCTGAATGTCTATTTTTGTGCACTGCCTAAGTGCCTATCTATTTCATTCGGTTCGAATGGCTGTCCCATCATTCAAATGCACTTGTAATAATTTTTTCCCATGGGCCTTTTAATGTAACGGAAAAATTTCGATTGTCATTCAACTCTACGTGCGATTTTCATAAAATTTGAAAGGATTCGACAAAAGTTTGCAATAATTCTATATTTAAAATTTCAAACCCTTTGGTTGGATAGTTTTTGCTCTGTTATAGCGGACAGACAGACAGACGGACGGACTGAACGACGACTATAGGTGTTACGTATTTATATTATTACGAACGCACCTAAAAATGAATATTTGTGAACGTGAATTATTTAATACTATTCATTCATTTTTCTGTAAAGCATCTGTTTCCAAATTTTAGGAAGTTCCATGGAGGCTGAATCATTGCACTTCACTGCGTAACACGATTTGTATTGATTCCCGAATAATGGATGGCAAGTAAAATCTTGATGGATAAATTATTGTACAATTTTCAAAATTAATCTGTAAAGGCTCTTTATTATACAGTCTAGCTAAAGCTGTAGTTTTCTTGTTGTATTGGATGTCTGCTATGTGTTCTTTGATCCTAGTTTAAAGCTTTCTGTCTGTCATTCCTATATAAAATTGCAGTGTTCCATCTTCTTTGGTGAAAGGTATTTCATATAGCCCTGATAACTGATTTGGTTCTATTGGGTTTTTAAGAGCATGAGAAATAAGTAGAAATGTAAATTCAATGTACAAAATTTCAGAGTATTGTCTTTACAATATTTTTCTGGTTTCTTCGAAAGATTGAAATATAAATTCAATAAATACAATATTTCCATAGTTGCAGAACCTTCCATAAAATTAGAAAATCCCTGCCGGCCCGGCCTACAGGCAGAGGTAAATTTCGAAGTTAAGTATATTAATTTCACCAACAAAAACTAAATCATTATTAGATATAAATCCACTTTAAGAGTTTTATCTGTCTGCTTTTGACGAGTTTTTATTTCCTTTTTATAAAATAGCTGGTTTTATCAGAATCATGTTAAGGCGATATTAAAAAAAATATTTTTCCATACTCAACAACTCGAAATTTTCTGGCACATTTTCAGATTCATTTTTAATAAAAAAAAAAATATGAAACATGCTGACGTGATTTTTAAAAAGATTTATAAGCGACCTGTGTTTTTATTTTTCTTTCAATTAATTAAAACTTGATTAATAAACAATTATTTTCTCAGTAGGGCAATATTTTTCGTTTCTAACACAATCGCTTCGGGAAATTCTGTTCAAAATGCCCACTTTGACATCATTTTTTGGAATATATTCTGCCTCTATCAAAAAATCGATCATTACTGCACATTATATAATTTCTGAATAAGAGAATCTAGCAATTGGATGCGTTTGAGAGCAGAAATGAATTTAAAAATGAGTAAGAATGGATTTGAATGCACCCTTAATAAGATGATTTTTTTCTTCAACCGCTATGTATCTTTAATTTGTTTTTGCTGTAAGAATTGGACCTATCCAAAACTCGTCTGTATAAATGTTGAAGACAATATTAAGAAGATATATGATAAATTCATGGAGATTTTATATTTTGTGAATTGACGGAGTTACGAAAATTTTTCTTCTTCAACCCCCCCCCCCCCTTTTTTGTTTTCGTTTTTTATTTATTTATTTATTTATTTTTTTTTTTTTTTGCGGTACGAATTGGTCCTATCAAAAAATTGTGAATATAGAAGTTGTAGATAATATTAAGGAGATGTATTAAAAAATTATTGGATTTGATATCTTGAGAATTGACGAAGTAAGGAATTTTTTTCTCCCAAAAACCCTATTTTTTGCGCCCCTTGAGCCTATTTTAAATTTTATCAAAAATCTGTGATGCATGAATTTTTGGCGCTATTTTTAGAAGTAATAAAAACTTTAAACTGATTTGATATGTACAAAAATTAAGAAGTTATGGGGTTTTTTCGGTTTTCACAAAACCCCTCCCTATTTCCATCCCCTTTGTCCGCTTTTGCTCATTAACGAACTTGACCGAGATTTTATCATGTTTTCCTAACCTGCCGAATTTAGATCCATCAATGTCAATCAAGTGATCGATCAAGTACTTCCGTTAGGAAGGGACCTGAAGTCGTCTTCGATGTACTTTAGGATAAAAAAATACCAAGCCGGCCATTTTGTTTCTCCTGCAAACTTAACTATTTCAAATCTCCCCCAAAACCAGAAATCCATTAGTGAATGTCATTAGGGAGTAACCCTACTCAATAAGTATAATGTTTCAAATCACCAAAACACCAATCCATCTTTCTCCCGCGTATCTTCGTGCTTAAAAAGATTTCGTAAACATCTTTTTGTTTAACTATTTATATAACGAATCGAAATAAAGACAAAATGGATTTTTTTTTTTATCGTTTTTGAATTAAAATACAGTTCTTAATGCTGAACCATGGATGCTGATTTAAAAAAATAACGCTCAATAATTTAAAATCTTTCAATATTGTTGACGGACAGTTCATTTATTTATCTTATTAAAAGCATAAAATTAGGAGCCAAACTATGCAAATGATTTGGAATCAAACAGTGGATTTCAGTTATTGATAAATTTATTACATATTGAGTTATAATTGATTGAAAATCGACTTTGAAACTATTTTATGAAAGGTAATTTGTCTTTATAGAAAAAAAATGTATTGGGATTTCTTGATATCCAAATAAAAATTTCTGCAAATTTCGTAAATTATACAAATAATCATAAATTCTTTGATTGTATTAGAAAGCAGCAAGTATGTATTTGAGAACAGCTTTATAACTAGATTCAAGAGGTTTTTTGAGTGGCTTATTACACCTTGAATCTTAATTTAAGGTATTCTACAAATAATTTATTCTTATTGGTGAATTGAAAAAAAAAAGGAAACTTCTTCAAAATAAACGACCAAGAGCGAGTAATACTCGCGCTCAGAGAGTTCCGCATAATATATATATGAATTAATTAACTGTATTATTTTTACTTTATTATTGCTTTCAAACTATGCAAGCTACAGCTTTAGAAAATTAGCCAAATATCCATTTCTTTATAGTCTTCATGCTAAAACCAAAAAAATTCACATATTTTGGTTATTTATTTATTTAGTTTTTTTGGCAATTGAAAAACTTACTTTTTTTTTTCTTTTGTGCAAAAATTAAATTTTAAACCTTTTTGCATTATGGTTTTACTTTAGAAGTAGGTGTGTTGTGATTCTATTTTGTACAAAAATTGTTTTCTATATGCATAATTTAGAGTTTTATCATGCCCGCACCAATTAATAATTTTACGCATCAGTGAGTTAAATTTTTAAATTTAAATATCAATTTTGTATATACAGCATTTATTTTTCTGGATAATATAGCCAAGGATATATGCTTTAGGCAGAAAGGGATCTTAATTTCATATTATTTGTGTTTTGATACATTGAAAAAGGCGATGTTTTTTATCGTTTCGACAAACTCAAAAGTACTGTGCCCCGTTAGCCCCACCAGTGGCCGATAGGTTCTGCTCTCGAAGCTGGTAGACGGGAGGTGCTGGGTTCGATCCCAATCACGCCCGTCGGCCTAATCGTTCGGAGTTTTCGTGGTTTTCTTTGAACCTTGGTTTTCCAAGCCTAAATACGGGTTAGATTCCCTTAGAAAGACACCCAATAAGGGCACTCTCCACCTTATGGCCAATACCCTCGTGCTAATAATTGGCCGTCATAAACACAACCAACGTGTGCCGCCTTAATTCGGTACTGACAATAAAAGTAGTGCATATTAAAAATTCATTTTCATCTGAAGCATAGTTCTGCTTAAACTTTTTGTGAAAATTCTAACAACCTGACTACTTGCAAGAAATATTAATATGACACGCAAAAATTATTCTAAGTTGAACCCGACTCGCAGAAAGAAAATAAGAATCACCCCAACCTGGAAAAAATCTCTTTCGGCTCGGCCTACAGGCGCAGGTAGATTTCGAAGTTAAGTGCTAATGTCAACAACAAAAACTAAATCATGATTAGAGATAAACCCACTTTAACAATTTTATCTGGCCGCTGTTGACGAGTTTTTAGTTCATTTTTGTACCAGAGCTGGTTTTATCAGAATCATGTTAAGGCGGTATTAAAAAAAATATTTTCCCATGCTCAACAACTTTGAATTTTCTGGCACATTTTCAAATTCATTTTTAAAAGAAAAAATATGAAACTTGCGGACGTGATTTTTGAAGATATAAGTGACCTGTGTTTTCAATTTTCTTTCAATTAATTAAAACTTGATTTATAAACAATTATTTTCTCAGTAGGACAATATTTTTCGTTTCCAACACAATAGCTTCAGGAAATTCGATTCAAAATGCCCAATTTGACATCATTTTTTGAAATATATTCTATCTCTATCAAAACATTGACCATTACGATACATTATATAGTATCTGAATAAGAGAATCTACCAATTGGATGCGTTTGAGAGCAAAAATGAATTTAAAAATGAGTCAGAAAATAAGCAGTTTGGATTTGAATACACCCTTCAAACGATGATTTTAGGTAGATTTCGTATGAAATATTACCTATTGGGATCGTTCCTATGTTGGAATTTCGGAAAAATTTTTGCAGATCTACACCAATCATGACCCCTAGAACCCAAAACCACCCCACCCCCCAAAAAACTATATATATATACATCACTTATTTATGGACACGATAACTTTCGTAATTCTGCACAAATCTTTTCCAAACTGATACATAAAATCAAGGGCGGAAAATCTTTTTGCGCCCCTGGAGCCCATTTTTAATTTTATCAATAATCTGTGATATATAAAATTTGCCTTATTTTTAGAAGTAATAAAAACTTTAAACTAATTTGATATGTACAAAAATTAAGAAATTATGGCATTTTTCCGGTTTTCACAAAACTTTCCATCCCCTTGGTCCGATTTTGCCCATTAACGAACTTGACCGAGATTTTATGCCCCTTGATTTTATGCATCAGTTTGGAAGAAATTTGTGTAGAATTACGGAAGTTATCGTGTCCATAAAAAAGTGATATTATATATGTATAAAGTTTTTTTACTGAGGTTGGTTTTGGTTTCTAGGGGTCATGATCGGTGTAGATATGCAATTTGTTTTCAGAAATTCCTACGTAGGGGATAATGTAATAGGTAGTATTTCATAAGAAATCTACCTAAAAGAAAATTAGGGACAACCCGGCCCGATCCGATGTAGGACTTTTATTCAACAATCCCGGAGTGTCCAATATTTAGAAGTTTTACTATATTTAAATAGTAAAAATATAGATTTGTCCTTTTTTTTTATAATAAAACTTAAGATTGGTATAGGAGATAAATTCTAGATTTAGGAAAGTAAACATGATTTACTTTCATTTCATTTCGGGTTCGGGTCGGGTTGCGGGATGATGAAAATTATTTTGGTGGTTTCAGATCGGGTACGACCGGGCCCACCCAGGACTCTAGTTTAGGTGCTACTGCGAAACTGCGAACCACAAATACGTCTCAGTTGCACTGCACTGTTTCATGTATTTGGATGTTAGTTTTTGCGAAATATTGAACATTAGAATTTTCACGATCTACTTATTAAATTTTTATAACTTTAATTTTCTGTCAAGTAAATCATATGCACCGAAGTCTGATGAAATTGAAACTTATCTTACACTAACGCAATCTACGTTGTCTGTAATGGTGTGTGAAATGTTCAAGATTTTTATTGATCATCTATTGATCATCTATCTATTGATGCATCATGTCTCGTGACATTGTTTACTAGGTTTATTGTTTTTAAAATATTTTGCGAAAGTATTTTCTATCATAAATGATTTTGAAAATGTCGCCGTTGGTGCGACGAAACGATCGTCAATCTTAATAAAGATTTTCTATCACTTTTTATAGCATTTTTAACTTTATCTATTTTTATTGCTATTTTTCAGTTCGAAAATTCTCTAATATTTGCATAAATATGTGCATAGTAGTACATTTTTATTAGACGGTAAATGTAAGATAATTGTTAATATCGCAGGATCTCTTTGATTCCCAATCGCAATCCCCTAATTCATCAAATTATTTCCATAAACGCATATTACAGCTGCATCATACAAATGAAGAAAGGAAAATGTACTGTACAGTGTAATGCAATATTATACAACTTTTATATTGGTTTGTTGCATATTTTCATAGATTTAAAAGGCACGTTGAAATTAATTGCAAGTATAAAATGTGTATTAAGCAAGAACGAGTTTTTCTTTTATTTAAACCTTGTGTATTTGTTTTTTTAAATGCCTCCAATTACAAATACATGCATATTTTTTGATAGGAACAACCATTACATAAGTAATAGTACTTCATCCGAAAATAATTTAAATTAAATAATTACAGTCAATTTTGTAGAAAATTTAAATTATTTATAATTTAAACATAATTAGTAACAGCTCTTAAAAAATAAATCGAGTTGATTTTCTTTTATAACATGATCAAATCCTTTAAAAGCATCTTGCGATATTGTTATAAATATGCCCATTAAAAAAAATGAAACTATTTTAGGCTAAATGTTGAATATTTTTTATGTATTTTGTGTTCTCATAGTTGTATCATATAGTCTGCATAGTGTTTATTCGCGTTAACAAATATTTTAAGAAAACTCTTCAGGGAACCAGATATGTTCTGTTCATTAATTTTTGCTAATTTTCATACTATATGCATACAAACCTGACTTTAGATTCACTATATATGTTATTGGTTGTAGAAAAAAGCCTGTATTAAAAGTAGAAATTATTTTAATCATAAAATTTGGAACATTAAATTACAAAAAAGGGAGAAATGTTGTATTAGAGTTGTTCTTAAAAAAGAAGAAGGGGGGGGGGGGAGGGGATTGAGGAAAAAAAACAGTTGATTTAACACAATACTTATATGGCGCATAATTTACGAGGTACTTTCTAATAATTAGCAGCATGTGATTTAAACTTACAAATGTTATGATGGATTATAATTCTATTAAAAATTACTCTTTGCAATACTATTATTGTGGGTGAAACAATTTGATAATACCATATTCTTGCAGTGAAATATCGGTAATCTGTTAATAAAAGATGAAAATTCTCTAATTTTGACGATAATTTATACATTTGAATGAATCGAAATAGTAAAGTAATTAATTTTCAAGATATTATCATGTAATAATTCCTTGAAATAAAACATATGATTAAAATAAAAATGTTCCATACTTGCTAATTCACACCCCCCCCTCACCTCTGAAATGCGTTACTTTAGAATTAGAAATTTTATGCACGACTATAACACTTAAGGCGTTTTTTTTTTCCTCACAACTTAGCAACTCAAAACTGACGTATTCACCGACTCATTTTATGCATAAATGTATGGAAATATCAGTTATTACTATTGAGATAATTTAAAATCAAACAACATTTTGCATTTTCGATAATTGTATATCATATTAAGTTCTAATTAATTGTTTTCTAAAAACAAGCTTTCCCGGGCTGTAGAATCCCGAAAATCGGCTTAAAACACAAAACTTGGACGGCATATTCCGCAATATTTTTGTCTTTATAAAAAGATGAAAAATGCTGTTCGATTTCTTAGTTCATGAAGAACAATTTTTGCATTAACATAAACTACACACTAATATACACTTGTTTACACTAATACTAATAATCACTAATGCATTTGTTGCATTAACAATAACTTTGTGAATATGTCAGAAAGCAGCCAGTTTGGATTACAATGTTTCAGTAATTTTTCATTTTTTTTAAATATTTTCCCCCATAAAATATGTTTACTCTCTCTCCTTTCTTTTAATAACCTTAGAAAAGTGAAATATTGCAATAAAGTTTGGAAGAGATTGATCTTGCTTTATGAGAAATGAAATAAGATCAAGACAAGCTCCAGAAATTTTCACTTTTCGCGCTGAAACAACAGGAACATGTACTGCACATTGAATATGATTGCTATTATTTTTAACACTGATTTACTGCATTCTTCCTGCATTTTTCTTGATGTTGTATTTCAAATAATGTGAGGCTAAGTACACATTATTTGTACAATATTTTCACTGTTATTAACTATTTAACAGAAATTTATCTAGCTATTTTTTTTTCTAATAAAAATATAAAAAAATATATAAAAGCACTTTCTCTTGATATTATATTTCAAATAATGCGAGACTAATTTCATATGCTTAGTACCATATTTTCACGGTTACTGTTTAATAGAAATTTATCCAGATACTTTCTTCTAACAAAATTATTAAAGCATCATTCTGCAAATTTCCTAAATATAAAGAAAATATTAGTTTAGTAAATCGGAAGCTTTTCCTTATTTCATTTTCTGCATTATTTATATTTACGGTAATTGTTGAAAAATGAAATTCCATCAGCAGTTGCATATTTCTTTTCCATTGTAGAATTCAGAAATAAAAAATCATTTCCTACTGGTCAATTACTGACGAACCACCCTATATGTAGGTACATGGTATATATAATTTAGATAGAACATACCGATTTGCTTCGAAATTGTGTTCTTTTTAATTATTTTATGCCGTGTCTTATTATTATTACATTATATAATATAAATTATGAATTTTACTAAAATGTTTACTTCAAAATAAGCTCCAAATTTAACGGATTTTATGAAATTTCCTTTGCTTTTACCAAAGATTGGAAATCACCGCACGATTTCCCCGTTTGTGAATGTCAATACCTGAAGATATTTTCAGTTTAAGATTGCAAATCAATTGAGCAATCGTGACAGAAGGTAGCCACTTTCGGGGAGAGGGAGGGGGGCTGTCCATACATAACTTTATCAACATTTTGCTAATTTTGACCCCCTCCCCCCCCCACGTACCACCATCACCTGATCAAATAGTTAACAGTGTCAATTTTTCTTTCGTCTGCTTCGGAATAGCATTCAGAACCACGGGGTTGAAAAGCGCTGCGTTTTGAAATTTTTCACTTATATTTCATGTTTTGATCGAGTTTTAAATATTTTCAGGAACAAGTACAGCTTATGCATGAATTCTTTTCTCTATTTTATTGCATCATCATGCACATTTCCATGTTATTATTAAAATGTAAATCATTTATTTTAATTAATAAGTAGATACGAATTTTCTAGTATGTATTTATCGAATAGCAATTGCTATAAAATAAATCGAAAGTATTTTGTGCATGCATTTACCTTTATTTATGCTGCATCAAGTGATGAAATCTATAAACAAATTTGCTATTTGTTAGCCGCACTACTTGTACACCATGTGATTTGCAATGTGAGATCCTATTAATATTGTCCATAAGAAAATAATTTTAAATGTATGATGTAATTTTCACCCTTTTAGGGGCAAAGCACTTGCATTGCTAAAATGTTGAAATGAATGATTGGCACCATAATTTACGTACAAATTTATTTGCAAATAACAAAAAGCGATTTTTCACATATGTAATAAATGAAAAAAAAATAATAAGGCAAAAATCTTGGTGCCATTATCGCATTTGAGAATTAAAATTAAGTGGTTACATAAACATACCACCGCCCCTCAAAGGGTTAAATGCGTTTCGTGTGCAAAAATTTAATTACAGCTTTTATTTCCCCACTATTTTAATATTCACGTGTAAATATATTATTCCATTTAAAAGTGTTTGGGAATATCAGTATTTGAACTTTTTAAATATATGACCTAATTTTCCCTATTAAAAGTTTTTCACGCATAATAATTTAATTATTTTAGGCATCTTTCATATGACAACATAAATTTTACATATGACGTATTTGTCCCCATTAAATGCGGTTCGCGAGCAATAATTTAATTATTTTAAGATTTTCTTACTTTTTTAATATTCACGTGTAAATACAATTTGTATGACATAACTTTCCATATTTTCTGCTTTTAACAGTTGATCATTTTATTATTATTTTAAAGTTTCATTTCTGTTTTTAACAGTAACGTGTAAATACATTTCTTATTTGAGAGGCAATATAATTCTTTCTGCTGTTTTACAAATTAGCATCAACATAAAAAATTACCCTTTCTAAATATGAAAAGAATTTTCTTGAAATAATGAAAATTCGAATAAAAGATTGAAAAAAAACCCTTCATAAAATTAGTAAAATTAAAAAAAAAAAAATAAAATAAAATAAGCGCAGTTTTCACACCACTAGCTTGAGAAGTATATCCCTAGAAACATATATTAAACTCCTATGCATAGCGTGGCTGAGAGGTTCTGCTCTCGAAGCTGGTAGACGGGAGGTGTTGGGTTCGAACCCAATCGCACCCGTCGGCCTAACCGTTTCGGAGTTTTCGTGGTTTTCTTCGAAACCTTGGATTTTCATGCATAAATACGGGTTGGGTTCCCTTAGAAAGACCCCCAAGGAGGGCACATCCCCTATGGCCTATATCCCTCGTGTAGATAATCGGCCGTCAAAAATTAACCAACCTATGCATAGCTTTGTTCCTAAAAATCTTTTTTAATGGACCTATTCTGGCCGACTTTAACATTGAAAATCACTTTAAATAGTTCTTTGATTTAAAAATTGTCTACTTTAGCGTGTTTATATAAGATTTCTCTATAATACTACCAATTTTCATATTTTTGTGTGTAGTAGTTTTCTTAATATTAGCGAAGAAAGACCTCCGGTCACAAAAAAATTCATTTACACCGGCGGCGGTGGTGTATATATATTTTTTTTAGAATAGAGAGAAATCTGACAGAAAGGTCTTTTATTCTAGTAACAAAAACTAAGTACAATTTTTTTCAATATTTGTTTAATCTGTAGAAATTACTATTACTGCTATTACTAATAATAATAATAATAATGTAATAATAATTATTATATAATTTTATTATTAAATAATTATTATATATTACTATTATTGCGAGTCGACACACTAATAACTTGGCGGATTCGACGAATGAAAATGTTTAAAAGACAGTGATTGACTTAATTTATAAAAAGCTAAGAAAAATAATTACAATAATTAATCAATATTATATTGGCTAACCTAACTCTTAAAACAAATATTATTTTAAACTAAAGTTTAACATAGAAAGACCGGAATGTTTACTCCAGTTTCATAAAAATATTTAATACC
Source organism: Maratus speciosus (assembly GCA_963932465.1). Classification (NCBI taxonomy): domain Eukaryota; kingdom Metazoa; phylum Arthropoda; class Arachnida; order Araneae; family Salticidae; genus Maratus; species Maratus speciosus. Next base: position 3,575,910 of record OZ010800.1, read on the forward strand.
AGAATTTTTATTTAAAACTGTTTGAGTTATTTAATTAACGCTTTCTTTCTTTGTATCATTTAAACTTAATTCCTAAATAAATTTCTGAATCGGAACAAAATATATTCATTTGGTAGGGGCCAAAATGGCCCCTCACCATCATTCTAGTGTTAATTTCAACTTTTATAATTATTGAGACATTAAACTTTATTTATATACGTTACAATTAACATGCAATTAAGCTAAAGAAATCATGAAATTACTAATTATTATTATTACTATTATTATCATCCATGCATTAAATATTCGCGATAAAGACATTTCTTAATTATTTTTAGCAAAGAAGATTGTTACAAATTCATTTTTAATTGTCTGAAAAACATACGAATTTCTCACTTGTATTTCAGACAAAGAATATAAAATACAAGTATTAAAATTGAATAATTTAGTACTTATACAAAATAACCATATTTGTTTCTAGCTGAAAACAAAACAAAAAAAAAAAAATTGATGGAATTTTTCAAGTTGAACTGTTAAGAAAGATAACCAACAGGAAACGATTAATGGTTTTCAGAAGTGCCATCTTGAGAATAACCATCACCCAGAACCTCGTTGAGTATTTGTAATTAGCGATCTCCAAATTCCCAAAGACTTCCATTGTAAACCAATATGGATTACTTTCTTACAGAAAATCAACAAATTGAGATATTTTAATGCAACGAAAACTAATATTAACTTAAGGGATTATATTAATTCGATTTTTCCACATTAGGAAAAAGAATGCGGTTTCTTTCTTTTAACCAAAAACAGTAAATTTTGTTCTCTTTTCAAACAAGTTTTTTCGGAATTCGTGCAGCGATTTTTGAATTTTTAGCGAATTTTTTATGCGATTATTGAACAGCATGTAATGCATGTCCATACCTATAAGGGGGTTACCGTAGGGGGGGATCCAGTTCTGTCGCCAAATAACGCCAGGTTTGTCGCCAACCTGGCGATATATCGCCAAATTTGGCGACCAAAATGAGTCGCCAAAAGTGATGCCAACTTGGCGATATCTCTAATATTTCGCCAAATTCCGATAGACTTCCACTGTAAAACAATAGGGTTTACTTGTTTACAGAAAATAATCACATTGAAATATTTTAATGCACCTAAACCAATATTAACTTAAGGGATTATATTAATTATATTTAAGGGAGTCCAAGTAAATTAATTACGAATAAAAGTAACATGATCTAATGCTTAGCATGATTTCCAAAACATAAATTTTAAGAGAGCCCACAGGTCAAAGGAATTAGATTTGAAACTTTTAAACAATTATAGTAAATTTTGACTGTCGGGATTTTTTAACTTTTTGTGATTTTTAATGCGATTTTTACGTTTCTTCGCGATCTGCTGCAATTTTTTGACATTCCATTTTTGACCTAAAGTACATTCTGCCCTCATTTCAATAAAGTTTATTCGGATTTCGTATAGCAATTTTCGAAATTTTCGGGAATTTTGTATGTGATTTTTAGTGTATTTTAGCGATTTGCTACTATTTTTCACATTAGTGAAAGGAATCAACTTGCAATCTTCAAACACAATATATAATTTTTTTTTCTCTTTTCAAAATTTGAGAAGCGATTTAAAAAATTTTCGCGATACCTTATTGTGATTTTCAGAGCTTTTTCGTAATTCCTGCTGTTTTTTGACATACCCGGGCAACGCCGGGCAAGTTCGCTAGTAATAATAATAAAATAAAAATCATATAACTTCTCCTAATAAAATATGTCATTACTGAAATAACTTATCGCGAAAAATATTACAGATATTATTTTGCAGGGCGCTGGGTACGAACCTGCTAACCACTACAAAACATCGGCGCTTTAAACTGCTGCTTTAGCCACTCTCAATCCCTCTAAATTGAACAGCATTGATGCATGTGCAGATGTCCCGAAATAGGTTTACTTCAAATTTTACCTTTTGTGTTTTAATACATATAGATGATTTTATAGTTTTTGAAGGTTTTAAAAAACGGAAGAAGGATAGATGTTATACAGCGTAGATTAAATAAGGCAGTTGTTCGACTTATAATACGGCATCGGAATGCTTAAGCCTAACATGGCCGAAATAAAATGGATGATTTTAACGAAAGATTATCAAGATCCGGATGAGTTCACTCCGGAAGCGTTATACACTTTGCGCCATTATATATATAATATTAGGCGCGTGGCCTACTGTGCAAATAGAGGTGGCATTTTTGCCAACACAAACATCACAAGATATCATGCAAACAGGTGCTTTCATTAAAAAGGGTCCTTTGTGAATGTGAACTATTTTATAGTATTGTTTTTTATTTATTAACCATTTGGAAATGGTTGTTGTTTTCGGCCGAGGATGAGGCTAAATGATGCTCGCATTTTATTTTATTTTTAACGAAATTCAACGATGTTCTTTACTTTTAGAAGAATTTTTATTTGAATAGGTAATAGAAAGGCATAAAATCGTTAAAAATTGTTTGAATAGGTCATCGAAAGCAATGGCGGATCCAAGGGGGAGGTCACGGGGGTCATGACCCCCCCCCCCCCTCTAAACACCAACAAAAATATTCTAACGATCATTTTTAAAATGAAATATACAGTATGATTCCCGATTATTCGAGTCCTGCTTAACTGAGTTTTCGCTTTAACCGAGTTATTTTCTTCTGATGGACTGATGGCTTCCATTATTATGAAACAGCCATTATAAATGAAGTGTTAGGTGAAGATGAAAAAGCAACAGTAAAAAGTTAGAACTCTGATTTTCTTGTCAGAACGGGAAAAAAAATTATGGGCATAATTTTTTTTTTCACCTAACACTTCATTTATAAAAGCTGTTTCATAATAATGGAAGCCATCAGTCCATCAGAAGAAAATGATCCATTCCAAAGGTATAAGTTCGATTGACAAAAACTATTTAATATTTTGAACAGAAAGAAGAGGCTACACTTGCACTTTTCATGACACTAATAGAATCACATAGCTGCCAATGTGTACGGTTTAGTTGCTTCTAAAATTAAATACAAATTTTTGCCATATTTAATCGTTGACAATTGTTAGACTTTTTAAACTGAATTTCCGGAAGTGACAGCCACCCAGGAAGTGTTCCCTTGCGACGACATTTCTGTGGCTGCCAACTCGAAAAACTTGACACCATTTTCTGAATGAATCTTTGCCTTTATCAGAAAATGGGAAACTCATTCATTTCTTGGTATCTGAACAAAATCGGTCAATTTTATATTTTTACGAATATTAATGGAAATATTTTGTATTTACGAATGAAAATGACTTCGCGAAAGTATCAGAAAAGTACTTAGTTTGGATTTGGGAATAGCTTTCAATATAAAGAATTCTCATAAATAGATGTGATTCTCTCCCACACAAAAAAAGGAAATCCATGATCCCCCTCTAAATGGTGAGCTGGATCCGCCCTTGATCGAAAGGCATAAAATCGTTAAAAATTGAAAAAGTTACAAAATGGGGAGGCGCAATTTATCAGATATGGAAAAATCCAAAGCCAAAGAGCGACGCCGAAATGACAATCGTCTTGCAAAGCAAAAAATCGAGGTCTTCAACTCATTATGTAGGCCATGAAAATCGATTACAGAATAAAAGACGAACGCAAAAAAGGAAACAATCTAATGTTTAATCGATTGATAGTAAAAGGCCGTGTCTCGAGGGGCTCCAATCCACTAGCCACGGCGTTTTACAATCGGTCGATTCTAACCGGGAAAAATTGAGCTCAACGTAGGTAATTTGTCGCAATCTGTGGATGATTCGGTGGAACTGCTTTCGATTTGTAAACTGTTTTTTTTCTCGAAACGGGACTTGGAGAGTTTATCGATGAAGGTTTTGGTCGTGTGAAGTTTGATATTTGCGATCTGTTGTTGAAGAGGATGTGGCAGAATTGGGTGGACGAAATTTAGATTTTTCAGTTAAATTTTGTTACGAAGGCGATTTGTCGCGATCTGTGGATGATTCGGTGGAACTGCTTTCGATTTTTTATTTATTCAATTATTTAAAAAAAATCCAAATGGTTGTTGTAATCTATTAAATTACAATTTTTATTTATTTATTTATTTATTTATTTTTAAAGCATCTCATTCCAAATTCTAATTAATAGATTAATTTGTTTTTATGAATCAGTTTTCCCGTACGTTTTTTCCCATAAACGTGATTTTTTAAAAAAAAAGGGATATTCATTTCTTTTCCCATAAATACCATGAAAAAAAATTTCACATAACACATATTTCCAAATTGTGTTGTACGTCATCCATAGATGTTACTATCCCTCTGTAGTCTGAGCTGAGAACAAGCAGTCTGTACGCATTCACCTTCGAGATTCAATTCACTCCTCAATTTCCCGTAATACGGTACATTGATTTCCAATACGAAAGGGGGGGGGGGCATTGCGATCTTCTACGCGCTCCCCCATCACCGCAGAAATAGGACAAGAGATCCACAAAATGGTCGAAAATTAATATTTTTAGGCCCCGGTGCGCTATTTCTTTCTCCCAGCTATTAAAGTCTCCAAAGAATTAACGTTCTGTTGTGTCGGCCAGTCGTAAAACAAATCAGATGTATCATTGCACGGTTCAATACTGCCCTTTTTTAAACTTCTAAGCATCGTACATTTTCAAATTTTAGACCGTCGTATAGGGTAAAAAAACTATTTTTAAATGCAATTTGTTTGAAAACTGCATCTCCATTTATCAGGTTGTAACGAAAGTTTCCCGCCACAGCTAATACGGTCTATGTAAACAGTTCGCGTTGACGTGTTTGCTCCTATTTTGTCAAACGATTTTTGGTATGTGAAAGAAAGAGACTTGCTTTATAACACTGTGTCGTGAAATTTGTAAAAAAATATCGTTATCATTAAGTAGAGGTTGTCTGAAATGGAACTATCACGCTACCAGATTAGAACCAGCATTTACTTCCAGTTCTGTTGCAAAAAGTCAGCTGCAGAATGTCACCGAATAAAGTGTACATCTTTAGGTACTAGTGTTGTATCCTATGACACTGTGAAGGTTTGGCGGAATGGTGGTTATATAAAAATTACAGTTAATTATATATAACACAATTAGTATTATGTAACGATAATTTGGCGGAAAACTTTCGTTATAACCTAATATTTTTGAGATATTCATTTTTTTGCAGTTTTTAGCACCTTTTGTTTTTTATTGGCCACTCAAGTACGCCATTTCTGTAGAAAGTAAAGGAAAAGTAGTTGAAAAATAGCAATTATATCTTTTTGTTGCCATTTCCCGTAAGAAATGAATTTTCTTTTTTAATTAAAATACGTGCTATTTTAAAAAATATATAAACGAATGATTTCTGATAAAACAGGGAGCTATTATAAACTTTATTTAATTTTAAGTATCTACTCTCTTAAAACGAATGAGTGGATTTGCCTACTCAAGAATGAGCACTAATTTATTGGATCGTGAATGAGTTGATTTTTAAACGCTTCACTCAACTTGATTTAAGCTCTTATTCTTCTATTTTACTCAACGAGAGCGACCGCAAAACAGCTCAACTTGATTAGCGAGCCCGTTTCCTGCCGCTCTTTTGGGAGTCGTTCTCAGATTCGTTCGTCTCGTCTTATCGTGTCGCTGGCCTGCTTCAAGATGGACGCTGATGTGTAGACAAATAAGTAAACATTCAAGTGGTTTTCTTAATGAAGGAACGAAAGGATGTGTCTGTTTTATTCGGTAAGTTTTATAAAAGCATTTAATTTATCCTTACTTTTTAGTGGAATTGCATGTAATGATTTAAATTTATAATTTTTAATGCACGTTTCGTTGTAACACATTCTGCGTCACGCTGCGGGCAGCTAATTTTAGAAATGCTTCTATATTTTAAAATTATTCTGCCTTTTTATTTTTTACTTATTTATTTTCGTTTAAAATGTCCTGCTTATTACTTTGTTGAGAAATAAATAAATAAGCTGATCATAGCGTCATGTTAAAGCAAGGGTCGGGGGAGGTGAAAATAATAGAAGTTTACTTTTTCGTTTGACGAAACTTTTTGTCAGATATAACAGTTCTAAGTATTTTGTAAAAATAATTTTTCAGATAAATCATATCAAACAAAAATACGTTTTATAATTTGTAGTAAATAATTTTGTGAAAAATTACTAGAATTCCTCCCTAAAATTTTCCAGAGAATTGTTTCTTTCTCCAAATACAGAATTTTAATTCAAGGTTGGTATTCAGTTATACATTTTTTTCAATCTAATTATATTTTCAAAAGTCAATTTTATTCCTTAGAAGTACAATAGTTTATTTCTATACAATACTATTTGTGTAAAAGAAGTCAAATAATTACATAAACAGTGTTCTATTGCATCCATTCACCATCACTTTTCAGCAATTCCCTTTCAATTTTCCGAGAGCTATATTTTCCAATTTACCTTCCTGACAATAGGTGTAGCCGGGGTAAAATGAGTATATTTTTTATTATTATTTTACCACACAAAATTTTTTGTAAAATTAAAAGTGTGAATGAAATGGTCACATATCTGGCAATATTTAAACTTTGTAAAAACAAACTAGCAGCATACTATTTTTTTTCTTTTCTTACTGGTATGGTGAATTATTCATTTGTCCCTCATTTCAAAAGATTTAAATAAAAAATAAGGTAATTTTGGTATAACCAATCGCTAAATTCTTTTCTCAATTATAAACATGGGTGCAAGACCTTCAGTCTCGGAAAGATTTTTGGCTAGTTGTAAATTATATTTTAGGGTAGATGTACCAGTTTTGGCCACATTTAGAGAAAATTTGAAATAGAAATTTTACATTTCTTGATCGATTGAAGCATATTAAATCATAATAACATCATTCTTTAGTAAATTTAATTGTCTTTCTGTTAACTATAATGACTTTCTGCAGAATATTTTAGGTTGTGAGTAATAACTCATCAAGTAATTTATTCCAACTTGTATCAGTTTTGGCTACCCCTACACCAGTTTTGGCCATCTCTAACTATGCGCCAGTTTTGGCCACTCCAATATCATGTAGTTTAACAAACATTTTAATTGATAATAAGTAAAAATAAAGCTATTTTATGCAACATCTATTTTACCACACATATATTTGTTTGCTGTATTAAGAGAATTTTGCAAATTTCTTTATGAATTGATAAAAACATCAAATAAAATATACTTATGTTGATTTTAACTGAAAATTTCAATTAAAAAACGAAAAATATACTTAAATTTGATTAATAAAAGGGACAACAATGCCTATAGGACATAAAGATTAACTATTTAATCAGTTTTATAATTATTCATGGATTGTGGCTTGTTTAGAACACTTGAATCTTCATCAAAGAGTTATATTTCTTGAAAGCATTTTCTGATTTTTGTTTGATTTTCATCAAAAAGTTATGAAATCATCTTTTGATTTATATTAGTTTGTGCCTTATTTAAATACCTTGCTTCTTTGCAAGTTATTTTAGGATGTGATTTCAGAAGCAAATCATACCTGGTCTTCCATCTTGAAATGGAGTTTCTATCTTGCCGGCTACAATTTTCTGGGCAGAATCTTAAAAGTTATTCCATTTTTATAGGAAATAGTATTCTGACAATATCTAAAATTCACTCTTTCTAATTGATTTTTAACTTCAATTCCTAGTACCTAGATCTATTACTTGAGATTCAACATTATTAGAGAAAAGTGGTGTCCATCCTGCAAACTTGTAATGTAAGGCAAGAACGGGTTACTCCAAAACTTTGCTAGCTTGTAGTGCTGGCATTAATTTTGAATGACCTTAATTTTACTTCCTATCTTAGAGCAGTGTTCCCTCTAGGCCATTTGTTAATAGCACAGAATCTCTTTTAAACTTGGTAAAAGGAATCCTGTTCTTTTTAAATAATGTGAAATACATTCTTATTTGTATTTAGATATCTCTAGTAAAGATTTTCACAATATTTAGTATTTCTAAATCCGTGTGCCTGAAATATTGCAAAAATTATGGAACTTCTCCATTTCTTTAGGAAAAATACAAGCAATTAAATCATGCTATAATTTTATTAAACTTTTTACTTTATAAGTTGTAAAATCTTTCAAATTTTATGTTTTAGTTTATTTATCATATCTAAACATTACATATCGCCTCCCGTTTTGTTTTATCAATACTAAACACAATACTATATTTTCTTTAGCAATATCATTCTTTAGTGACTAGCACAATATCCTTCTTTCTAAAGTGAATTATCTATTGGACAGAGAATAACAAAATCTCTTTTATAAGAACTGCCATTAGCCTTGCTTTTATTATTATTATTATTGAAGCCATTACTATATAAAACAAAATTAAATTGATTTTTCCAGATGTTCTTAAATTTATTAAATGGCTAAAATTCCCTCTATAATGAATCATGTGGCCAAAAGTGAAACATAATGTTGTACCCTTTTTGGCCACCCCCATGGCCATAACTGGTACATATAGCAAATTTAATGCACCAGTTTTGGCCACCCCCTATTAAACTGTTAAAATAATTAAATTAAATGTAAAATTGCAGTAGAGAGAAAGCTTACCTCATAAAACCTAATAGCAATTTGTTCCAGAACAAATAGAACCCAATAAGTGCCTAATGTTGAAAGATTCTGAAAACTTGTCAGCTAAGCAAAAATCTTAATACATGTAAGCACACACTACAGTTTCACACATTTTTTTTTTTTTTTTGCAAGTCATATTTTATCAAAAAATAAACAAATGATATTGTAAATGATAAAAGAGAGTTTGCTTAAAATGTAAGAATGCCTATTATTTGTTAGCATTAATTCACAGGCTAAATATTGGACAAATTGATCCAATGTGGCCAAAACTGGTACAGTGGCCAAAACTGGTGCATCTACCCTATATTGAAATAATAGCAATTTTACTAGCAAAAACTTTTAATTGCTCTTTTTTATTGTAAAAAATCCATTTTTAGCCATAAATCAAGACATTGAGATTGTCTAGCCCATCGCCAGTAGGTTATACCTAATATTCGGAAAAGTTTTCAGTCTTGGCTTGGATGGACTTCTTGCACACATGACAAAATCATTTTTATTGTTGTTTTTCTGTATCTTTTTTTCTCCCCCCCCCCCCCCCCCCCACCAAAAAAAAAAAAATATTTATGCTGCAAAGAAAATATTTCTGTTAAAGACTATATATATACAGGGGTCGGTGCCGGTTTTTATTCTTGGGGCCCATTTTGTGAAAAGTAAGTTAATTTTGTGAATTTTATAATATTTTTGTGAAAAATAACATTTTGCAATGAAAGTTGAAATCCAGTGAATCAAATTCGAACCAAGAATTTATGAACAAAAATATTCTTTAAATCCCCTTGCTACAGTTTTTGTTTTTCGTGACCTGATCTTATTTACAAATTACACATTTTTAAAACACTTTTTATGAAAAAGAATGTTACAAAAGAGCCTATTTTATTAAAAGGAATTTTGTGAAGGGGCCTGTTTTATTAAGTTCATTTTTATGAAGAGACCCATTTTATTAAATTTATTTTTCTGAAGGGGCCCTATTTTATTAAATAGATTTTTGTAAAGGGGCCCTAAATAGGCCCCAAATTTCGCCTGGATCGACCCCTGATATATAATCTATTTTTGTAAAATCTTGTTTGATTTCATTTGTTAATGCTTTATTATTACAAAAAGTTTGTCTATCTCTGTATACATATTTATTAAATAAGAAAAGCAACCAAGTATGCTAAAAATCCACATAAAAAATTTGTCAATTTAGTCATAAACAAAGAAAAAAATTATAATTTAATATTTGATCAGTAAAAGAAATACTAAAACTAAAGTGTCTATCATTAAATAAAAGCGGTGCTGTATCTAGCTATACTAACAATTTTTTTTGTTCTGAGCATATTTAAATATTGGTGTTTTTGACGCTTAAAATGCGGTTTAAACCTATGTCACGTCAAAAACTGGTTTTTGACGGCTTAAACCCAACCTTGATTTCTTGTCACATAGGGTAAAATAGGTATTATAGCCCATCTTTTTTATGAGAGTTTGTCAAGATATGAATGTATGAAGATGGATCAAAATTGAAAGACCTTTGAGAGCAAATTGTTATTGATCCTATGCTTAAATGTGAAATTATGCTATAAATTAGTCGCGAACATCTGTTATCTGCGCTGCATGTTGGAATGTAAGTAACATTAAAAATCGCTGTTAATTGACAATTTCTCAAAAATCACGTTAAAGTACCATATTTTCAGCCATAAATTAAATTAAAACACATGTTCTAACTATACTAAATTATTAAATTGGGTGGATTAAAAGAGGACAAACAGTAAAAAGAATCGAAGCAACCCATGGAAGTTAAACCAAAGGTTCTTGCTGTAGTGAATCCAATGATTGGTGGCTGGGTCCTTGTGAAATTCGGTGTAAAGAAGTCTGTTCAAGAATTTACAGTTCTTATTATTGATATCCCTGATGAAGATAAATACACTGTAAAGTTTGCAACAAAGTAATCTGCTGGAATATTTTATGTCTTCCCTCAGAAAGACGACATTGCTGATGTGCAGGCATCCTGAATTGTTAGGAAGTCTCTCAACCAAGCTGCACCGGTCATTGCTGTATACATTTTGTATATAAATTTTCATTCACTTATAGCTAGTTAACTTTATAAATTGCTTTTGATTTAAAATATTTTTTAATTAATTTCTCATTTTTTCCTACAGATACTTATGCTGATATCTATCTGCTTTTGAACTGCATTAAATAAATTTTTTAAAAAAACTTTAAAAATGAAACACTATTAGGAACATGATTCAGAGCATGGACGTAAACTGATGTTGTGAAAATTGGGAACAGTTTTGGGTGGGTGGGGAGGGGGCTAGGATAGGATTTGTCTGTACTTGCATCTTATTTCTATTAGTTTCATAAGTGTTTTTATTTGTAAAGAAAAAAATGTAAACAAACTGAAAGGGGTAGGTTTTTGTCTTCCAAAAGTACAAAACTCTTAAATGGTTTACACATTAATTATATTGTAATTCAACTATAACCAGCATATATCCATTTTACTCTGAAGCACGGGGTAAAATAGGTATAGGTTTTTCTCTAATATCTCATTTGCATTTTGCAATTTGTTTGTGGCATTGTATAGTTGATCTTCACAGTGCCCCTTGTTGTTTACTTTAATCTTTGATTGCAGAATTTTATTTTTTAGACAATACTTTCCCTTTTAGAACAGATTCTGGAAGGTGAAAGTAATTTCTCAAAAAAATAAAAATTCTGCACTCAAAATCGAAAAAGTAAACAGCTGCCGTGAGGATCAAGCTCAGATATACAATGCGCCACCACCACCACCAAAAAAAAAATTCAAAATGTCGAAATGCAAATAAGATTAGCAAAAAAACCTTCCCGTAAAAATATGAATAGCCTTAACTCGCAAGTATCTTCACATAACGGGGCAGGAAAGAAATACAGATTTTGTCAAAAGTTAAAAAGCACTAATTTTATTAAAATGCAAATATCGCCAGAGAACTTAAAAAAATTTCAGTAAAGAATCATGAAAAAAAATATGAATTTTGTCAAAGGATCTCGGGGAGGGGGGGGGGGAGACGACGACATAAAGTTTTTGCACTAAAAAGTCCTTTTATTTTAGTCAACACTAGGGATGCACCGAATATTCGGTATTCGGCCATGTTACCGAATATTCGGTTTGGCCGAATATCAAACTTTGGTATACCGAATATTCGGCTTGGCCGAATAGCAAACTATTTGGCCTGCCGAATATTCGGTTTGGCTGAATATTGAAATATTCGGCCAAACCGAATACTTAAGGAAAATTTTTTAAACATATTTTTAAAAACTTTATACAACTTCTACATTTAACAATCAACTTACAAAGATATTCAGAATAATTAGAAACAGAATCATATTTAAATAAAAGAGAATGTTATTACATTATTTATTTGCTGTTTGTTAAGTATTATGTAAGAAAATTAACCAATCACGAGGATTTTCATAGAAATTAATTATGTACAAATGCAAGTTCCTAAATTTTGTCTAGCAAATAATCTGTTTCTTGCTAAGATTTTAAGAACAATTTTTAGAATCTCTGAAAATGATTGTCCACTCCAGACACCTATCTAGGATGCATTTAAAAACTTCCTTGCTTAAATTAAAGGGAGTAGAACAATTATTCTTGCTAAGTTGCCACCATATAAAATTTGAATTGATTTGTAATATTTGTTTACTTTTACTTCAGTCTCTTCCTGACAAACAAATAATATATGATCCTGTACAATTTTTTCACTATTTCTCTTTGATTTTAAAATGTTTCTTTTAGAATTTAAGAAAATTTTATTTATCTGTATTAATTCTCAGAAGAAGCCACGAAATTTAAAATTTTACTAATTTAAAAAGTTTTATAACTATCCTCTGCTTAAATAACTCAAAGCAGATTTTTTTCAGTTATAAAGTTTACTTGTAATTGTAACTCTTGTTTATTAAAATGTAAGTTTCTGTATTGAATAGTATGTAAAATTGTTTTAAAATTTAATATTTTAATGCCTTTAAACTTTGAAATATAAAAGTATTTGACAAGCCGAATATTCGGCATTCGGCCGAATAGTTACTATTCGGCAGGCAGAATATTCGGTATTCGGCCTAGCAGTTACTATTCGGCTGGCCGAATATTCGGTATTCGGTTCACCTCTAGGCCGAATATTCGGTATTCGGCCAAAATCACTATTCGGTGCATCCCTAGTCAACACTGTCTTCACTAAAATTTTTGGTATTTTTTCATGATGAAGCCACAATCACCCCCCCCCCCCCCTCCCTCCCCAGCTTATCAATTTAGCCATAATTTCATATTCTAAAAAAAATTAATAAATGAAAATGATTTGAGAAATATATCATACAACAGTAAAATTTTAAAACATTTTACTTTTTCATATCATCAGGGCAGAAACTAGTTTCTTTCAGTAAGTGGCAAAAACTAATACTAATCCTGCAGTGATTCATAATTCACATATGTAGGTATTTGATATGTAAACAATTAAGCTAAAAATTAAAATTGAAGATTATGAATGTTGTTCAAAGTAGCAAGTCAGATTTAGTGATGCTCTGAATAGTGATTTTGGCCGAATACTGAATATTCAGCTAGCCGAATAGTAACTGTTTGGCCGAATACTTTTTATTTCAAGGTTTAAGGTATTAAAATGTTATTTTTTTAAACAACTTTACATAATATTTAATAAAACAATTACATTTTGATAAATAAGCTCTTTATAAGTAAATTTCATATTGGAAAAAAAAAACTTGCTTTGAGTTTATTTAAAGGATAATAAGACTTTTTATTAATTAATGAAATTTTAAATTTAATGGTTTCCTCTATGGATTAACATTTTAAAATCAAACAGTAAAAGTGGAAAAATTGGAAGAAAAATCGGTTCAGGTCGATTTGAGGCTGAGTGTGAATTTTTGCAAGTTGGGTTCGGGTTAAACCCAAATTTTCAAAAGTTAGTTTGGTATATTTTTTAAGTTTATCCCTGTTATAATAAACGTAGATATTTGTGTATATGTTGTTTTCTAAAGAGACTTCCGTTTTTTATGCAACCCTTTGGCAAAGTTTGTTTTTTCTGCAACCAGACTTGTATACAGGGTTGGCAGGTTTTTGACACATGTCAGTTTTTGACAGTTTAAACTGCGGTTTAAACCGTCATGTCAAAAACCTCAAATACTTACAGTGATCTGTAAAATTTCATATTAAATGTCACACATTAGATGTAACATTTAAAATTCACTATTACTGTAATTGTATAATTAGTATATAGTATTAGTAATAATTACAGGTTTTTGACATGTGTCAGTTTATGTCGGTTTAAACCATAGTTTAAACCGTCATGTCAAAAACCTCAAATACTAAATTGATCAGTAAAAATTCAAATTAAATGTCACACATGACAACATTACATGTAATATTTTAAATTCACTCTTACTGTATATCAGGAATTAGTACATAGTAAAGTATTATTGTTAAGTACAACTTTTTAGCAGGGTAAAATTTTTATTTAATTTTTTTTTTCTTGTAAAATTGTGTTTTTCTAAAAAGTAGACATTAAGCTCACCTGAGCTGTACATTTTTTCTCTTACTTAAAATCGTTTTAATTTCGCTTACTTTTGAGAGCTTAAAGCATTAGCTAGCTTTTTTTATGGGGAAAAAAAAACTTAGAAAAGTGTAGATTTTTTTGTATATATAACAAGATAATGTGCATCAATGTTATTCTAGTCTAGGCAATAACCATTCCATTCAAAATTGAAATTGGATTATTAATTTTAAACATTTACAAAATAAGAGAAGTAATTAAAAAAAAAAGCTTAAAATCAAAATCTTTTTAAAACATGCTTTCTTTCAATATATAAAAATGTTTTCGATTTTAAAACTGAACAAAATTGGCTCAGTCATCTAAAAGAAAATTCCTATAAGCCCATATTGAAAAAGTGCATAATTCATCCCAACCATCAGGGGCAAGGGTTGACTGCTGTATCAGTTGATTCAGCTCGCGCTTTGAGATACGGAGAGAGTTTATGGATGCTTACCCATACTGATTGTGTATGAAGCTAAAGAATCCCCTTTCCAGTCTTCTTATTTCAGTGCTATAGGGAGGACTCCATTGTTTGGTGAAAAGGTATCACTAAATGCAACAGCTTTTTGAGCCTGCTTCAAAACTTGCTCATCTAGCAATGCTTTTGCTACCAAGTCCTACTAGCTCAGCATCAATTAAGAGACAGACTATTTTCTTACGCTTCATGCACTCTAAACTCCAAAAATCTTTTGGGTGTAAATAAATGTGCTAAACGCGTGGTGTGCCGCAGCATGCTGCGGGGTAAAATTGATCCGGATTATTTTTAATTGTACAAAATTATTTTCTTCTCGTTGAAAAAAAAAAAATTATTGCAAATATTATATTTTTTAAATTATTAAATTTCAATAAAAGATCCCATAAATCATTGACTTATTTAATGTTTATGTATTGTTAAAATGTTTTAGCGTGTTACATGTATTTTGCAGTTTTCAACGGTTTAAACCAGTTTTCGACAGTTTAAACCAGTTTATGACAGTTTAAACCAGTTTTTGACGCTTGTCATGTCAAAAACCCAACCCTGCTTGTATAAAACCAAAAACTTTCTGTGTGCATAAATATTGGGTCAAAAACTATCTGCACATTAATTTAATGTTTAATAACGTAACATACCGTGTTATGTTATTTTAACAATATGAATAAAAAAGAGTATTTTTAAAATAATTACCATTTAAATTAAAAATAATTAGTATTAATCAAAGAATAATTATTTGGTCAAAAAAAAAAACAGCTAAAAATGCATAAGAAGGGCAGAAATAATGTGACATTGCTACTGAAACAGCTAAATCACCTTTTCTAGGAAGAGGTATCCATTCATAGGTATCATCATTAAAGAGACTGGTGAGTTTTTCTGCGCCCCTTTGACAAAAGTCATGTTTTTTTCCTTTTGTCTTTGACGAAATTCTCGTTTTTTCTGTGATCATTTGATGAAATTCTCTTTTTTTCTTGATTCTTTGATGAAATTCACATTTTTTTTCGATTCTTTCACAAAATCAGTTTTTTCCCAATCTTTTGACGAAATTTGCATTTTCCTACGATCTTTTGACGAATTTCGTATTTTTTCATGCATTTTTAACAAAATTCTCACTTTTTTCACAACACTTTTGACGAAATTCTTGATTTTTTGAAGAAAGTAGTTTTTTTACACGATCCTTTTACAAAATTTGCATTTTTTCACAAACTTTTGGCAAAATTTAGGGCTTTTCCGCTATGCTTTTAAGAAATTGTTTTTTTCTGAGCCCTTTTGCCGAAATTTGCATTTTTCTAAGATTCTTTGACGAAATTCACGTTTTTCCTGCGATATTTTTACGAAATTCGCATTTTTCCTACGATTTTTTGACGAAATACGTGCTTTTTTCTCAGCCTTTAGCGATATTCATGTTTTTCCCGTAATCCATTGACGAAATAAGTTTTTTCTGCGATTTTTTGACGAAATTTGCGGGATTTTTTTTTTCACTATCCTTTGACAAATTCGGGCTTTTTCCGCTATGCTTTTAAGAAATTCTTTTTTTTTTAACGATTCTTTGATGAAATTATAATATAGAGAATATTTTTAATTTTTTGGTATTCAAAAAGAAAAAAAAATAAGTTACAAAAATAAGTTTTCTACAAATTTTTCTGCAAGGTTCCGAATTTTTGGGAAATCTTCTGCGCGTGCGTCTATATTATACAACTGTGTCTGCAACCCTTTGGCAAAATTTTTTTCTGTACCCCTTTGGCAAAAATTTTTTCTGTACCTCTTTGACAAAATTTGTTTTTTTCTACAACACTTTGGCGAATTTCCCTAAATCAATTCATGAATCGGTCGCGGAAAAAAATTGAGAATTTCTTCAAATGATCATGGAAAAATACCAGATATTTTGTCATATATCTCAGAAACAAATGGTAATTATCTTCAATTGGTTGTTGAATAAAATTGCTATTTTCATAAAGAGTTCAGAAAGAAATTGCGAATTTCGTCAAAAGATTGCGCAAAAAATAATCGGGAATATCGATAAACTTATTCGGTGAAGAATATTACAAATTTCGTCAAAAGGTCGCGACAAATAGTGAATTTTGTTAATTAGTCACAAAAAGATATCGCGAATTTTACTGTTCGATCGCACAAAACTCGAGTTTTGCCGTCAAAAATCAACCCAACCCAATTTATTGTTTGGGTAAATTGCAGGGAAATGAATTTCCGTTTTTTGTATGTTTCAGGCACTTTCGTATGAACTCATCATTACGTCTGTTTTGAAATTTTAAGTTAAAATCATTTAAACGTTTTAAATCGATAACATTGTTTTTGCACATTTTCATTTTAGGAACAATACTTTGATCCTATCACTCAAGCTGCTATGGTTGAATGGAGGTTATGGCAACAATGAGGTTAAATTTAACACCAGCCCAAAAGAAGTACCAACAAAAAGGACTATCAAAGAGACATGTGATAATCCTGAAGAGGTGTATTATCAGCAAGAAAGGTATAAATTTACATATTAATCTTAAATATATTTAAGTTTTGATTTTGTCATGGAATTTCATTTTTTTTTTTTTTTTTTTGTGTGTGTGTGTGCGTGTGTGTTTAGTAATTAACACTGTATTGGGCCAGTGTGACCTTACAGATACATATGTGGGAAAAAAAAATCTGTTTTCATATTAGTAAACTTCATACCTAGCATCTATCTTTCCTATCCCAATAGCAGAAAATTTACTTTTAATGTTTTTAAGCATTTTACTAATTTTTATTAATAATAATCTTAAGTTATAGTAATAAATAATAAAGAACTAAACATAATATAAAGTTGGAAAAAAATCCAATGGAAAAAAAATCTGCGACGCATGTCAACCGTCAGGAACTTTCTTCTACCGGGTTTCCTATGTGTTCGGAATGCAGTGCTATCCAGTTTTAGTTCATTTATTTAGTATCGTCTATCAGTCAGATATATTTGCCCAATAACATACACTTTCTTCCGATATTAGTTAGAAATCCATGACATGTGTTAGATTTGGAAGTTTTTTTATAATAGAATAGAGTAATGTTGTTGGTATAGAAACAGCATATAAAATTTAATTTTGTCATAACATTATGCAAGTTAGAAAAACAAGTCTGTATTTCTGAAATAGATATTTCTAACATGTATTTAATATGAAAAGCATTTTTATTAATAGTTTTAAAAAAAAAAGCAAATTGCAATTGAATTTTCAAAATTCACTGTTTATAGAAAATTTTTTAACGTAAATTTCAATGAAAGTAAGCCTTTCACTATTATTTTTTCATTTTCTTACATAATTATAACTTTATTAAATTATGATTAAAGGTACCATTAAAAACAGTGAAAGTTTTGATTATCTTTGTGAAATCCAGAATTTTTATAAATCTAGTCTTAGTCCTGATACAGGATTTTCGAGGTTATACTGTATTAAATTAGACATGTATCTCTGACACATGACATGCATTTGACTGTTGGAAGAAAATTGCCGCCTGACTGCTTAGATTTTATGGGGTAAGGTTAAACATCATTGTTGTAATAAAACATTTCATATTTAGAATAAATTTCAATATAGTTTCATCCCCCCCCCCTTCCAATGTATACATTTTGAAAATGGCAACAAAGGGGAATTTTCAACAATATTTTGTAATGTTGCTTAAGACCTTTTAAATTTGTTTTTAAAATAGAAATTTATTTTAAGATTGTATCAGAAGTAGGGTGTCAACGATTTAAATCATGATTTTAATCAAGTGATTTTTTAAAAAAAAAATCATTGATTAAAATCAAAAATTTTTTTAATGTTTAAAATGACATAAAAAAGTATTCAAATTATTGTGACTTATGAATACACAAAACAAAGCTTTAAATAATTGTTTCCAAGTATAATTCCTGAGTATTGTGAAAAATTTTAAGTACAGTAAGTTTGTAAAAAGCATGTTTTTTTATCTAACAAACATAAGAAGCATTTAATTTAAAAATATTTAAATCTAATATAACTTTCAATGTCATAATTTCCTTTTAATAATCAAGTTATTATTTTATATACAATAAACACAGCAATAGTGTCAATGATTTTAATCAATTGATTTAAATCAGATGATAAAATCACATATTTTCTGATTTTTTAAAATGTTGTGAAAAAGCATGATAATCAATAATGAAAACGATCACTAAATCACTTGTAAAAAATGTAATATTTGTTATTGTTAATTATAACAATATTAAACTGTGTAAAAAGATGTTATACATTTAAAAAAATCTAACTAAATGTTAAATAACTTCAAAACATTATAATATTTAGTAGCTATTCAAATATTTTAATGTTGTGGGGAAAAATATCCGATTTAAATTTCGAAAATACAATTTTTGTACTCTATAAATTATGTGTAAGTTTGCTGTATACATTGCAACAATTTTTGATCAATTTGATAGACATACGCTTTAAAACCTGTGTAAAATTACTGGCTGCTTTATGAATTTATCAAACTATTATTTATCACCTTTTTTCAAAAATGTAGATTGTGTTCTTAATTAAACAGTTAATTGTTTAATAATTACAAAATTTAATCTGTATCATCAATTTAAAATTAAATGCAATTTATCAATAACTTTAAAATATAAGCAGTATTTAATATTGGTTTACATAATTATTATAAAATATTAATGCACATAATGTTGTATGTTACTAAAGAAATTTTTTATTTGCAGTTTTTTGTAATTTCTATAGTTACATAATTAAAATTTTATTAAAGCAAAAAAACATAGATTATGTTAGTAATTGGAGGGTTATTCATTTTTGAAATGCTTAATTCTTGGTAGATGTTAATATTTTAACACGGGAAAAAAAATAAAAAAAATCAGATTTAAATTTAAAAAAAAAAATCAGATTTTTTTTTTAAAAATCCTGATTTTTTTACACCCTAATCAGAAGTAACATGATAAACAAGTGGGTAAGTGTGATTGCACAGATGGTTTCATTTTCCATTTTATTCACAATTAGCCGAATTTTCAGTGGTGTAACTTTATATAAAGCTAAAAGTTTTAGTGTATGTTTTTTAAGAATATGCATGGGGAGGCGATTTTGTGTGTGAGTGTAGGTTTTTATTTTTGGGGCCCATTTTGTGAAAAGTTATTTTTGTGATAAATAACATTTTGTAATGAAAGTTGAAATCATGTTACTCAAATTTAAATGAAGACTTTGACAAAACTTCTTTAAATGCCCTTGGTAAAGTTTGTTTTCAGTGAGCTGTTTTTATTTACAATTTACACATTTTAAAACAGTTTGTGTGAAAAAGAATGTTACAAAGGGGCCTATTTTATTAGATTTTTGTGAAAGGCCCTAAATTTTGCTTGGAACGACCCCTTATATATATTTTCATATTTAGAATAAATTTAATTTTTAAAGTTTCATCCCCCCCCCCCCCAATTATTGTTTAAAAAGATATGTTTGTATACATTTTGGAAATGGTAACAAAGGTGAATGTTCAACAATATTTTAAGAAGTTGCTTAAGACTTTAAGAATTTATTTATATTTACTTTAATCTAAAAACTAATATTTTAAAAGCTTCATAATCCTTTGCATTACAATTATTGCTATTTAACTTAATTTCAATATTTTCTTTTAACACAGGAGAATAGTGACCTCATGGAGGAATGCAATTACGCTGCGAGGAGTGGAATTTAACAACCCTATCGAATCTCTCAAGGATCTTCAGCAGAGAAGAATACATATTTTCTTGTCTTGACAAGAAAATTTTAAATGAAAATATTTACATGTCCAGTTAAAGGTGTTGTCAAAACACTCCATCTGTTGTTAAAATTGCTATCAATGCTACATTTGTTTTTTCTTTTTGTTCAATAAAATTGTTAGTAAATAATGTTTCTTTCCCCAACGATATTCTAAATTGCACATTTGACTCCTGCTTTTGGCATAAAAAGCTACAATCTTATGCCATTTTAAAGTTTTACATTTCTTTAAAAGTTAGTAGATTTAAGAAATATTGAATAAAATCAATGTTTAATTGCAACAAGACAAGATTAAGAAAGAATAACTGCAAGATAGTACCTAATAGGTTGGTATTTATCCAATCAAGACATTGTTCCTTCTAACCCAGTAGCTAAATTTTAAAGTTATACTTGAACATAGTTTCAAGAAATGTTTTAAATGATAGAAAGAATTAAGTTGATCCATTTCTAAAGTTATTTTGGTGCATAATTTATTTGTAAATATATGAACTGCTTTAAATTGACATTTAGCAAGTGCTAATTAATTAGCATAAAAAAGCTTAACAATTAATATTTCTTTAAAAGTTAGTCAATTTAAGAAGTAGTGTGAATTAAATCAAGGGATAATTACAACAAAGTATATAATGGGTTAGTGTTTATCTTTTTTGAAATATTTTGTTTTACTTATTACAGCCTAACAATAGCCGTGTGACAACACTTGTGATAATGTTAGTTCCACGGGGAAGTTATTTTCAAATATCTTGCTTGGATTTTAATATTTGTATAGGCTTCTTTTTGCATATGATAGCTGAATACAATCTATATGCTGGCTAGTTTTTACTTTTTTAACTTAGGTTTTATATTTTATTTTAAATACTTTAATTTTCGGAACCGATTCTAAAATTGATATCTTAATACAGTAAATGCTCGATGGGACTCATATGTGTTTATAAAGTCAAAAGTTCGTAAATGGGAGTAACATTAGTTCAGCGAGATGCTGGGCGGGACCAGTACACCAGTTCGTAAAATCGTCTACTGTATTAAAAAAACTAACCAAAATTGCAAAATTAAAAATAAGCCTGCATAAAGATCCTATTCCTCCCCCCCCCCCAAAAAAAAAACAACAAAATATATATATATATATATATATATATATATATATAATCCAAACAATGTATTTGAAAATAAATTCTCCATAGGATTAACACCATCATTTCTGGGCGATTCCATGGAGAGTGTCGCACACATAACGCAGGCTTTAATTTGCATTTATTCAATTATTTATTAAATTTTAATGTTAATTCTGATTTTAAGTGGTATGGTAAATAAGTTACCATATTTTTAAATTTAAATGTGTGGCAATAAACCTCACAGAAGTATATTATTTAATTTCATTACTCAAAATGTGCTTTTTTCCTACTTCGGAAAAAAGCACATTTTGAGTAATGAAATTTAATGATATATTTCTGGGAGTTTTATTTCCACACATTTAAACTTAAAAATATGGTTATAACTTATTTACCATACCACTTAAAATCAGAATTAGCATTAAAATTTGATAAATAAATGAAAATTAAAGCCCTCATTACATGTGACTCTCTGCATGGAATCGCCCTTCTATACTTTTTCAGCGACTAGTGTAGGATCTTAAGGCTGCTCTTAATGGCTCTGCTCAACAAGCACAAAACGTTTTGATACATTTACAAATTCATTTTTTAATTGAGATATAAAAGATATAAAATTGGAAAGCCTGGTTATGAAAGCTAGGAATTGAATTTTCCATTTTTTTTTTTTTTAATCAATAAATTACATATTGAGTTATAAACGATTTTGATCACGTGACAAACACGTTTTTGCCCGCTCTTGGGTGTTTTTTCTCCTTTCACACAGAAATTAAGTTTAAAACATCCACTTTGACACTATTTTCTGAATGATTTATTGTGTTTGCAAAAAAATGAAAAAAGCAGCTTGATTACATAGTTTCTGAACACCACCAGCTAGTTTCATGCATTTTCGATCAAAAATAAATTAAAACTTATGTCAGAAAGTTGCCCTTTTGGATTTGAGAAGTCAGTTTTTAAAAGTTGTCATTGGGATTTTTCCTTTCCTTGGTGATTTCAAGTTTACATTTAGATATTTTTTCATTTTTTTTTAAATTTAAGTTAAATACTTAAGATTGGTTTAATTGTAATTTTTAGTTATAAATCATATTTTTTTTCAATCAAAAAGTAATACAATTATATAAACCAGTATGAAGGAATATAAAATTAGTTATTTATTATTTTAATTTGAAAATGTGGCAAGAATTCTGTGTTATTTTGAATTTCATTGATAAAAATCGATCACAGGTTACTGAATTTCATTTAAAATGTCATGATTTTATTTAATCAGTTAATTAGAAATCGCTCAAGGTTTTTTTTTTGTAATTTTGAGCGAGTTCTTATGAACGAGTTTATTAAAAATCACTCGGGATTTTGCATTTTAAGAACATCATTTAAGAGTTCATCACATGAACTCTTAAATGAGTTGATTTAATCCATGCATGAATTGTTACAAATTGCCCCAGAACTACTGGATTAAATCTGAAATGACCTCATTTCACTCAAGTTTGAATTGATTATAAATCACAAGTGGTACTGGATTTAGGCTTAAATTATTTCATTTCACTCAAATATGAGTTGGCTACAGATCACACAAGTGCTACTGAATTTAGTCTCAAAAGTATTCCATTTCACTCAAGTACGACCAGATTTAGTCTTAAATGACTTAATTTCACTCAAGTGTGAGTTGGTTACAAATTACTCAAGTGCTACCTGATTTATTCTTAAATAACTTCATTTCACTCAAGTATGAGTTGATTACAAATCAGTCAAGTGCGACTGAATTTAGTCTTAAATGACTCAATTTCACTCAAGTATGAGTTGGTTACAAATCACTCAAGTGCTACTGGATTTTACCTTCATTGAGTTGATTTCACTCAAGTATGAGTAAAATAGAGATCACTCAATCATGAGTTGCTTAAAAACAACTCATTCTCTCGAGTTGTTTCAACTCTTTATGAGAAGCTGACTTTCAAATCATGAGATGAGTGGATTTCGGCTCAACTTGAGTTATTTTGGCTCTTTCGTTTTAAGAGTGTAAGTTATTAAGTTTTAAAGTATAATTAAGTAAATTTATATATACTTAAGTATTTAATTTTAAGTATATTAACATTAGAAACAAATGAAGGCATACGAATCATGAGATAGCCCATTTTTTTGTCGAGTTTCTTGAATAACGACATCTCTTTCTTGGATTTGTGTATTATTGAGCGATACTGACGTCCTATGCATACTTTACTCTAGATGTTGTTCAAGACTAGATTGTAAATGAGGAATTCTTCTTTTTGAGGAATTCTCGCATGGGAATAACATCATTTAATATAAAATAAAAGAGTGTTTTAAGTGTTAAAACTGAAATAGGTTTTACACTATCTATATTTCCGTTTTTTTTTTTTTTTTTTTTTTTTTTTTTTACAGTGATTTAAGTTGTACCTAAATTTTGTTTACAATTTCCGTAAAGCAGATATTTTAAATCTCTTTCGACATTGTACATCTTATGATCAATATTTTTAATTTTACAATCAGAAAATGTACCAGAGAGCTCTTTGCTGGACAGATTTCTACACCATCCATCATCCATTTTTATTCGTAGCTCCACTACTGCTATTAGGCTGTTACATCTTTAAATATTTTTTATTAGACTGAATTCTTACCAACTTTTTTCTTCCAAAAATCATACCTTGCTAGTAGGCGGACCAATTTTAAGATCTACCCCTTATTGGCAATAGGATAATCTTGTAGGGTGCTTTGCTCGACCTATAAAATTCGAGTCAGCAACTGTCCCACGCATATGATTATTTTTTATGTCTCCTCCTTGGGTCAAAGGTACAGAACCATAAAACCTAGGTGGTCCTTTGTCATAAAATCATGTTGACGCTTTTATAACTTTATGATACCCTGTAATAAATCGTCCATTATTCTCGTAGTCATGCTACGGCGTCAGCACGTCTAGCTAGCACTTATCTTTTGTTAGCTTTTGGGATCTAAACTTACATACACGAAACCTTACATGCATTTAAATATAAAACAATTTAAAATATATATATTTAATATTTGTAATTAAATCAATAATTTTTTTAGGAATCTCCATTCCTATATTACCAATATTTATATATATATTTCTCTAACGTAGCGCTAAAAAAGGGCTGTATTTGTAGCTTGCAATGTGGCAACAGCCAAGGCGACGATTCTCAGTGGTAGTTATGGTCACATGTTCCAACCCACTCAGCAAATCAAAATCCAGACAGGATCTCTCTTTTAACGCAAACCGTTTAAGCAATACATGAATGACAATTGCTATTGGTCCGTTTTACGGTGACGTGAGGAATTCGGCGAATCAGCATTTTGATCCAAGGTCGTATTTAGACACAGGCGAAAACGTTTTGTTTACATTTCGATAGTGTGATACGTAGCATGTTTTATACCGTCTTATTATAGTTTTAAATTAATTTAAGCCGTGATTTTCAATACTATAGGTAAAATGAAAGGAAAAAGACCCTATCTGACACTAACATGCCATTTAAATTTAAACGGCGTCAATTTCCTGTTGGCTTAGCTTTCTCAATGATGATCAACAAGTCACAGTGCCAAACTTTTGATAAATGCATTTTTATTTATATTTTTAACAAAATTTTCAATTACTTTTTTAGTAATTAAAATATTTGTAAATTTCATATGTTGCTTGCTCGGAACTCTTAGCGGCCCAACTACAAATATTATTTTATTGTGTTTTCACTAAGGTTTTTAATTAATTCTGTTTCCAAGGTACGTTTTTATTTACATTTTCAACAAAGTTTTCCATTACTTTTTTATACATTAAAAATATTTGTAAATTTAATATGTTGTAATGATTTATGATAGCACTCATTCTGGCTAGAGTTGACATAAATAGTGGCCAGCGAGCTGGGATCGCGTAGCGATCCCAATATGAATTTCGTAGCAATTCGTGGGGGTTGGCGAGCGTTAGCGAGCATGGGGCTGAGCCCCCTAGTATATTATTATTACAATTGTAATTTCATAACTATATTTTATAAAAATATATTTGTAAATTAATATCACAAAATCACGCACAATGTTCTGTTTCTACCCGAAACGATGCAGGAACTGACTATTGAATAGTTTTCCAGCACTCTTAAGCGCTTTTTATGATAATGCGTCACGACATTTATTAAATTTCTGTCAAACTATCATTTCGCAGCCGACATTTCATTTTGTTTCAATTTTAATGCGCTTATCTTACACTTGCAAAGATTTTAAAAAAGGGAGCATTTTTTTAATGAAATATTTTAATGAGACACTTTCTTTAATAAAATGTTATTAAAAAGGTACTCTGCTTTTTAAAAAAATTTTTTTTAATTATTTCACCCTTTTTAGCAACAACAAAAAAAATCTGTTTATAAATTGATATTTATGATACTCTTGTGATTCATCCCTCTCACATAAGTTTTAATTTTCTAAAATAAAGGGCTATTTTTAGGTACGTTAGTAGTTATATAAATATGTAGCACCTATAGTCGTTGTTCGGTCCGTCCGTCTGTCTGTCTGTCCAGCCGTCCGTCCGCATGTAACAGAGCAAAAAATACCCAACCGAAGGGTCGGAAATTTTAAATATACAATTTATGAAAAATTGTGTCGAGTCATTTAAAATTTTATGAAAATCGAATGTAGAGTTGAATGACAATTTTTTCGTTACATTACGGCCCATGGGAAAAGATTATTTCAAGTACATTTTAATGATGTTACAGCCTTTCGAATGGTCTGAAATTTTAAATATATAATTGTTCAAAATTTTATCGAGTCATTTCAAATTTTATGAAAATCGGATGTATAGGTTAATGACAGGGACAGTCAAAAGTTTTCTCGTTACAGGACGGTCTACGGGAAAATATTATTTCAAATACATTTGAATGATGTGACAGCCTTTCGAACAGAATGAAATGGACAGGCACTTATGAAGTGCACTAAAAAACACATTCAGTAAATATGCGGTGCAAAATATATTTATAAAACTAGTTACAGTACGAACGCACCTCATTTTCCACGCCTGACGTGCCATTTCCAACTTGTTTTTAAATGCAGACTTCACGAAATTTCCTTTTTCTTTCGCGAATGGACGGAATGCAACTGCTTTAAAATCATGAAAGCCGAAGACGAAGGAAATTCGTAAAAACGTGGATAGAGCTTAAAATATTAGTTTTCTTTTTTATAATAATAAATGTAGAGGCTTCTGTGTCAGTCTGTCTGTGTTCTGCAGAAACCGCTGTGCGCAAAGCAACGGATTGGGTGGGAAAGTACCTGCGAAGTGATGCGCCTCAAAGTCGGGTTTTGGATTTTTTATTATTAGATTAAGGGGACCTTCTACATTACGAGACAAAAAAAAAAGCACTTTTTTACGATTTTTTTGTAAGAAAACTGCATGATGGATCTTTTTGGAATTTTAACAGTTTATTGTACCTATCTTAAGGTATGAAGAAGAATTTTTTTATTAGATTTTGTTGCTTCTACTTTAAGTTCTAAACAAATAGGTTCAACTGCTTTGGAAACTTTCTTCTGGACGGTGGGCATGATACCGCCTTGTAGAATTATCCGTAACAAAAAATGTAGTTGACACCGTGGGCAAGATTTAAAGAAAAAAAAACTACTCAATGGATCATCTTGAATTTTTTTTTAATTAAAGCTATTTAATTGCTTTCGATATGAATTAAAACTTTTACTAAAATTATTTTTAAAAAGTTATTGACAAATAAGGAAAAATTTTTTTCTTTAAATCAGCCATTACATAACTTTTTTAAAAATAAATTTATGGGTTCCTTTAATTTAACCAGAAGCTATACTCACGAAGTTTACGAAAAAAATTTATTTTTGTGTTTCAGATAATTCTACAAGGCGCTACCATGCCCACCGTCCAGACGAAATTTTCCAAAGCAGTTGAACCTATCTTTTTATAACTTAGAGTAGATGCAACAAAAATCTAAAAAAAAAAAAATTATGCATACCTTAAGATGTGTACAATAACCTGTTAAAATTTCAAAAAGATCCATCCTGCAGTTTTCTTACAAAAAAAAAAAAAAAAAAAAAAAAATCATAAAAAGTGCTTTTTTTTGTCTCCTAATGTAGAAGGTCCCCTTAATATAGAGTACAGGGTGTCCATAATGAAACGACCCTACTTTAAAGTTGTCTACAGGCAAAACTGTTGTCCATACAGTTGTGAAATTGGGTGAAAGACATAATAAAGGGATGAGAATTTGTTTACGCAAAAAAAGTTCAACATTTCGCCACCAGAGGGCGATTTTTAATAAATTACACATTTAGCATTATAATAGTTTAGAAGTTTTATTTATTAACCTTTAACTGATGTCACAGAAAATGTCACATTACTAGTGTCAGCCGGTCTGCGAGACCGGTCCATCGAAAGATGAATAAAAGCCGCGATTCACTCATAGGGTGTTTTTGTACTAAACTTTAAGTACAGGAGTGTTATAGTTAAAATTCACCTATTCAAAAAGTCTCTGGTGTTAGTACTAAAGTTCCAAACGAAACAAAATTTCTGTAGTGTTTGTAGATAAACTGAAATTTGCAAGTTCAACTATGAAAATTGAAAAAAAGCACCGGCGGAGCATGTTTGGTTGTAACAAAATTTCTTAAACTATCGTATATGTATGATAAATGTGTCATTCGGTAAAAAATGGCCTCCTAATTATTTTTCTCTCTCAAACAAATTCCCATACTTTCATTATGTCCTCCACAAAATTTTACAACTTTATAAACAATACTTTCTTCTGTAAACAATTTTAAAAACAGGGTCGTTTAGTTATGGACATTCTGTAAATAAAATTTCTAAACTATCGAAGTGCAGGATGTATAATTTAATAAAAATCGCCCTCTAGTGACGAACTTTTTTTTTTTTTGCTTACGCAAATTGCGATCCCTTTTTTATGTCTTTCACAAAATCTTACATAAATCTTTATGAACAACAGTAGACAACTTTAAATTGGGTCGTTTAATGAGTGACACCCTGTATATATTACACTCATCTTTTATTTATTTACTACGTTTCGGCCTTTAAAATATTTCAATGTAACCGCTTCACAGTGCTCTGGCTTATTTTGGTGAGCCTTTAGGGGCGCATCCTTCCATTTATTGTTTTTCAACCCCCATACAATGGCACGCGTTACAGACACTATTCGGCGATTTATCACCTGTTGCGGGCTCTTTGTAAAATCTTAAAATGGATGTATTACTAATTAAGTTGTAAAAATATTGAAATGTTGTATTGTCATCGGATACGGCTCTTTGTGCATAATCATCGGAAAGGGGTTAATAATAGATTGCGAAATTCCATCCCAGCGTAAACAAGAACGAAAAGTCATGCTTCAAGCATAGATTATAAAAGGTCAAACACATTAAGAATCCTGTGACAATTTTTCACCCTTTAAGGGGGTACGGGACACATTTAAAAATAATTTTTATTTATTGTGTTAAAATTTTGAATTTTTGTGCGATGGTTAACCATATCATTTGTAAGCGAAGTCCCATGATAAAAGTTCTCAATTAAAAAAATATCAATTTAAAATTTATTAAAAAAGTGGTGTTATTTAAAATCGTTAGTTCGAAATATTCATAGAATTTCATTTTTTTTCATTTAAATAAACAGAAATATATAATTTAGATTCAGCATTTTAAAAAATAAAAAAAAATTAAAAATATTTAAAGTAAAAATGATGGAACTTAAAAATATTTTCAAAAGTAAATATTTTTCAAATTTGCCGAGTCAAAATTAAAGTAAAACAATTGAAAAAGACATGTTCCAAGTTTGAACCCTTTATCTCTAACGATTCTCGACTTATAACAATTTAAATACGAGAAATGGTGAAAAAAAAATTCCATCATGAACTCATTTCCACAAGAAGTCGTTTCCGAGACAACCATTTCTTGAAAGCTAGATTTTGAAAACAAACCGAAACGAAATATTTAACAATTCCTGTTCTAATTAAGATAGAAACGGATTAAATGTCATTTCAAGCAGAAAAAAAATGAATGCAATAAAAAAATGTCAGTACATTTGAAGATGTGTGTGTCCCAGACCCCCTTAATAAGGTAAAATATAATGTAAAATATAATTTTGCAAAACACATTTGAAATCCCAATTTCAGTCATTACCCCCCATACTCTGAGAAATATCAGAATTCTTTTGGTATCTATCTCTCTATTCTAAAAAAAAAGTAACTACCGCTGTCACCGCCGCCGGTTTTGAATTTTTTGTGACCGGAGGTCTTTCTTCGTTAATATTAAGAAAAATAATGCATACAAAAGTATGAAAATCGGTAGTATTATACAGAAATGTTTGATAAACACGCTGATGCAGACAGTTTTCAGATCGAAGAATTATTTTAAGAGATATTTAATGCTAAAGTTGGACAAAATCGTTCCACTAAAAAAGTTTTATAGCAGCAAAAACTATACATAGCAGTTTAATCATTTTTAGATCATTTTATGCGTTAGAATTTGCCGGAGTGCAGATTGCATTAATTTTTTTATTTTGACTAATTTTTTGAGGTTTTATTTCTATTTTAAATTCAGATTTTCAGCATTTCTAGAGATATTTTTAACAGATATTAGAAAGTGATATTAATTTAAACTGTTGCCAACTGTATAAACAGCGGAAACAATGTTTACTTCAAAAAAATATATATATATTTATACGTGTAAATAAATTATAATAGTCACGTGTAAATAAATTTTTAAACAGAAAAAAACATTTGGAATTAGAATTAAATAATTATGTACAAAAAGCAGGAACTTATTAAAAATTACGTCATAAAAACTATAATTACACGTGAATTTTAAGAGAGAAAGGAATTTGTAAAACAATAAATTCATTAACATGCGTTAGAAGTCTTAAATAGGAGAAATTACGTCATATTTGCGTCACATTACAGTTATTACATAAAATGAACACAAAATAATATTGCAAAACGGTTTAAATTTAGAAATTGCGCTAGACATTTATTTGATATTTTAACAGGATACTTTTCATCTATTTTTGTTAGGGAAGCGCAAATAATATTTCATTTCTAACACAAATATTTTCACGTGCATATTAAAAAGAGAAAGAATAGTTTGGTCAAAATTACGTCATATTAAAAACGATTAATTTAAAATGTCTCATTTAAAAGAACTTTCTTTTCACTTTGTTAAAAAATACCAGGAGACAAAGACGCTATTTACTTAATTCCTTTTATATTAGCTTATTTTGAAATGTTGTTACACGTGTCTACGTCTTCAAGTTATTTTTATTTCGACGTTTTATTTGTATTTTTATTAATGTTGTACTAATTTATTTGCTTTTTCGTTATTTAAAATAAAAATTATGTCAATTTGTATAATTTGGCGAGTGGTTTGGCGATTTATATAATTTGGCGAAATGGGTCGACAGGATAATCAAGTAGTATCGCAACGGATTTGGCGTTAAAATTCCCCAATCAAAGAGAAATGAATAGAAATCCGTTTATAGAGAGATCGCCACTGTTTTTTAAATTATAATTCAATCTTTCGAAATCTTTTTAAAGCCGATCAAATTAGCGTGCATTTAGAGTCTACGGTGTCTGGACGGGGGTTGGCGAGCGTAGCTCGTAGAGGGCCCGAGCCCCCTAGTACTAATAAAAGAAAGTTTCGCTCGGTCTGTGTGTCTGCGATGGCTAGCAAAATCGATTGCACATACAAGGCTGAATATTTTAGTGAGTTGTCCAATTCAGATTTTTTTTTTTTTTATAATTAACGGAGTTAATTAAAAATTCATCGAATGCGCATTTTTTTGAAAATCAGCAAGCACCCCCGTGTGTGCTCGGTTCGATGCAAAAATGCATCGCATGTTATTTCACAAGCTCGGATTCCCCGAGAAGAGGAATGGCTCGCCAGAAAAATGAAGGTGTGCCAAAAAGATCAGTTCGAGGTTTGGAAATTTTTCAAGTGATTTTGAGGCTCCGATGTCATGACATAGAAATTGAAGGTTCATTTAAAGTTATATAAGTAAGAGGGTCAACTAGAAATTGTTATATATTAGTGCGTTAAAGTTCAGCTGAGTCAGGAACCTTCAGCCATTTCCATCTATAAACTGAAATGTATTCCAGATCTTTTGTGCAGCCCTGTATAGAGTAAAATTTTTTTTACACACCGAGACATAGGCAAACAATTAGCGAAAGTTAAAAATGCGTACCACCCTAGAAAACTCACTCCGAACAGTTCTAGTTCGTGTACAGTGCTGCAACGTGTTTCAGAATTCTTTTGTGTATTCCTGTAATCGAACGCTATGTATACCCTATTCTACAGTAAGCGTGTTGTATTGAAATAAGTCATACATATCCATTTCAATATGTTTGAAAGTGTAAAATCATTAAAATACGCTGCAGAAGATTTTTCCCTTTATTGTAACGGAATTCTTTTGAGTGTCAATAAACCATGAGCGCTCTCTTAGGCGCATCCCACACGGAGGCGACCAACGACATGAAACCGCAACATGTAGCGCAAAAACTGGGGCGACACATAAGACATGTCGCTTGAATTCGCTGGAAAAACTGGTTTAAAACAGGTTTGAAACAACTTAGTTCTTTGTTTCGACCGGTTTTTGCGCTACATGTTTCTGCTACAGGTCGCTTGTTGCATGTAGTGTGGGATGCCCCTTAGTGCGGGACTTGCCTTACCCTATTAAAATTCGTGCGCGTATCTAGGTAACCTCTAAAACCACAGGGCTTCGAAATTTGACACACGGATTGTTGGTAGGGGGCCCCCATGAACGATTGGGGCAAAATTTTCAAATTATGTTTTTGACGAATTTTTGCCTTTATGTTCAACCCGTAATCGGCGAGTTCTAACGAGTTCTAAATGTTTACTGCAATGCGAGATATACATATTACGTACGCCACGCTTCAATACTAAAAAGCTGTCGCGAGTATTACGATAATTCTTTTACATCACATGCAAATAATGCGAGATTATTGAATTGCGCTTAATTATTACCTTTTTAGAAATAAAGGAAAAATATTTTTCACAAACATCAACAAAACTTTATTTCCCTTATTAATTTTCCCTTTTTTAATAGCAAAACTTTAAATTTTCTATTATTCCCTTATTCCAAAGATTCGTTTTATCGTCTGCTGATGGATGAATCCTCCACTCCTAGGATACTGTTTTCGGACTAAACATTTCTAGTTAAAATATCCCCATTCAAAAAGGCTCTAGCGATCGTAACTAGGGCTTCAAACGAAACAAAATTTGAATCGAATCTAGATTTAAACTCAAAAATGACAAGTCTAACTGAAAAAAAAAAGGCAATCTGTGCTTCCTAAAAGCAGCTAAGGGTTAAGGGTGTTTTCAAATCCAAAAGGGAAACTTTGCGACTTAAGTTTTAATTTATTTTTGTTCGGAAGTGCAGGTGTTGTTCAGAAACTGTCATCGAGCTGTTTTTTTTTTTCAGTTTTTTTTTTTTTTTTTTTTTTTTTTTGCAAACGCAACAGATCTTTAGAAAATAGCGTCAAAGTGGGCGTTTTGAAACTAATTCTAATTTCCGCGCGAAAGGAGAAAACATCTCAAAAAAAGGATAAAAAACGTGTTTGTCACGTGATCCAAATCGCTTCTAACTCAATGGGTAACGGATGGATCTGAAAAATGGAAAACACAGTTCGATTCCAAATCGCTTCCAGGGTCAGGCTTTCCAATGTTATAGCTTTCCGTTAAAAAAATCCATTTGTAAAATTCGTCAAAACGTTTTGCACTTGTTGAGCAGAGCAGTTGAGAACAGCCTTAAGTTTTGTTTATCCTAATTTTGTGCATTCTTCTTTTAGTTTTTATCATGAACGCTATGAGTGAACTCCTCGCTCAGGTAAAAGTGACCGTGTGATGCATTCGTATATTTAAAATACATGTATACTCACGAGAAATTAAAGTTTTTATAAAAAGAGTCCCAAACTTTGCCAAGTTTTTTGCTTATAATGTGTAGAGTTCTTAAAAGTCCTTCCGGCCAGTGCCGGGAGGAAGAGGTAGCTTTCATAATCCTTATTTAAAAAAAGCCAACTTACATCATTCAAACACACGAAGCTCAATTTAGTGGAAACCGAATATAGGAGATTCAATACCAATTTTTATCAATATAATGAATGAGAATTTCGCGAAATTAGTCAGCTTTATCCAAGCTGCTTTTCTTTAAAGTAACTTATATTTGGCTGCCAAATTCGGCGATTTCTTAAAGTGCCTGTCATTTTAAGACAACATGGTGGATGAGGCTAACCAGTGAACTTGGTCGAGACCTTAGTAATTGCTGTGCACATGCTCACTCACATCGGAATCGGTTAATATATAGGAGTGCTGTCGCATGCAAAAAATCAGATTTTTCAAAATGTCACCCACAATAGAAATTGAAACTGCTATATCTGAGCCATTTTTTAAGGTAAAGACAAACAAAAAATGCTCCTGAATCCTTATATCAAGGTCAAATACTTAAGAAAGAAACCTTTTTCAATTTCTAATTTTTTTGCACCTCACTTTAAATAAATATATATATTTTAATTTAATGGCCGCCATTTTGAAACAAGATGGCTGATGAATCTGGCCAGCGAACTTGGTCGATGTGTTGATGTATACTATCCACATGCCTTCTTACATCGAAACAGGCGAATACGTGTGTTATCGTGTGACAAATACAAGATCGTTTCAAAATGTTAGCCATGCTAGAAATTCAAAGTGCTATAAATCAACCATTTTTTAAGATATAAACAAAAGAACAAATTTTCAGAAACAAAAACTGCTCCGGAATCTTTGTATCAAGGCCAAACACATAAAAAAAATGTTTTTCATTTTCCAATTTTTAATACCTCATTTTGAATTTTAAATTTAATTTTTTTTAAATGGCAACCCTTTTGAAACAAGATGGCGAATGAATCTGCCCAACGAACTCGGTCGAGACACTGGTATGTACTATGTACAGACCAAGTTACATCCAAATAGGTTCATAAATACGCCTGTTATCGCGTGACAAAAATCAGGTCGTTTTAAAATGTCAGCCACAAGAGAAATTCAAAATGCCATCACTCAGCCATTTTTTTAGATATAGACGAAAGAAAAACAGTTCCGGAATCTTTGTATTAAGGTCAAACACATACAAAAAAAATCTTTTTCATTTTCCAATTTTTTGGTATCTCATTTAAATTTTTTTATTTTTTTAAATGGCCGCCATTTTGAAACAAGATGGCGGATGAAGCTGGCCAACGAACTCGGTCGAGATATTTGTATGTACTATGTACACACCAAGGTACATCTACGTCGGTTCATAAATACGCCTGTTATTACGTGAGAAAAATCAGGACGTTTCAAAATGTCAGCCACGCTAGAAATTCAAAATCCTATAACTCAGCCATTTCTTAAGATATAGACGAAACAAAACTGCTCCCGAATCTTTTTATAAAGGTCAAACACATAAGAAGAAAATATTTTTTCAATTTTCAATTTTTTGGTACCACATTTCAAATTTAAATTTTTCTTAAAAATTTAAATGGCCGCCATTTTTAAACAAGATGACGGATGAAGCTGGCCAACGAACCCGGTCGAGACATTGGTATGTACTATGTATAAACGAAGTTACATCCAAATCGGTTCATAAATACGCCTTTTATCGCGTGACAAAATTCAGGACGTTTCAAAATGTCAGCCACGCTAGAAATTCAAAATGCTATAACTCAGCCATTTTTTAAGATATAGACGAAACAAAAACTGCTCCGGAATCTTTGTATAAAGGTCAAATACATAAGAAAAAAATATTTTTCCATTTTTAATTTTTTGGTACCACATTTCAAGTTTTAATTTTTTTTAAAAATTTTAAATGGCCGCCATTTTGAAACAAAACGGCGGATGAAGCTGGCCAACGAACTCGGTCGAGACATTGGTATGTACTATGTACACACCGAATTACATCGAAATCGGTTCATAATTACGGGAGTTACAGTGTGACATAGGTCAGATATATATATATATATATATATCAATTTTGAACGGAGGGTGGTTTCGGGGTCTGGGGGTCATGATCGATGAAAATATACCAAAATTTTTTGAAATCGCTTTCCTCCGAACGGCTGCAATAGGTAGCTTTTTTGTAAAGAAAGCTACCTAATATAAAAGCCCCACCAGTGGCCGAGAGGTTCTGCTCTCGAAGCTGGTAGACGGGAAGTGCTGGGTTCGACCCCAATCGCGCCCGTTGGCCTAATCGTTCGGAGTTTTCGTGGTTTTCTTTGAAACTTGGATTTCCAAGCGTTAATACGGGTTAGGTTCCCTTAGAAAGACCCCCCATGAAGGGCACTCCTCGCTCTTAGAGCCTATATCCTTCGTGATGATAAGTTATAAACATAACCAACCAAACATAACCAATCTTAATATAAAAAAAGTTCTTTACAGAAAATAGGACAACCAACAACATTGTACACAATAAACTGCAATCAGAATTAAAAAGTAATAAAAATTGGATGAAAAATGAGCAGGTTTACTAAAAAAGGTTTCACTGCGCATGCGCGAATGCAATCAGAATATAATGTGCATAATGTGTTTGCTAAGTATATAGATCAACTTTTGTGAAAGTCTCAAAGCCATAGCTTGAAAATTTTGAAAATTATCGTCTATAGAATAATCTCGAAATCCATTGTTCCCAAAAGGAAGCAAAAAGATGAGGGGTTGTATCCAAATACAGTACGTGCAATATTGTGTATGCTATATTGGCACTAATTAATAAATATATGGATATAATGGATTCTTTTTATAAAAACTTTAATTTCTCTACGAATATACATGCTATTCTCATAAAAATGAACACAGTTTTTTGCAATAAGACTCCTAATCATAATCTACTGTGTTGAACGCTTTTGCTACGTTAGTTTTTACAGGGTTATCCAAAAGATATTCGTTTGTTTCAATTTGTTGACGGTCCCCTATTGGGGTTACTGGAAGAAATTGTCACTGATATATACGACCTGTACTATTCTGTTTACACTCCTGGAGTTTCAAGATAATTCCTCATGTATTTTTTTAGATATTTAAGAAAACGTCTAAAATCGCAAGTGACCGGTCACCTTTGGCCATATAGTGTATCTTCAGAAAATAAATATTTTGAAACCTTTTTTCTGTGTACTCTTTTTGTAGGATGTATTTTTTCCTTAGCTTTCCTACTATTTATAAACAAGGGCGGCGCCAGAAGGGGGTCCGGGGTGGCATATGCCCCCCCCCCCCCTCGTCGGGCACACCTGGCCCCACGTCGGGGTCAAATTTAATCGTCGTCGGGGAAAATTTTTTGACTTGAGTCTTGAATCCTGCATCGGGTCGGGTAATCCGATTTTCCCGAGTCGTGTCGAGTCGGGTGCAGGTTAATTTTTAAAAAAAAATCTTAGGTTAGTTTATAGAAAATGCGACCCACGGAATAGCAAGGCGCTGATTTTTTTTCTTCGGAAATCGGATTGGCTTGAATCACATGCCGGTTAAAGGCTGTCGCACAACGGCCGGATGTTACCGAAAACTTTTTACATTTTGTCTAGAGCTCATTCATGTGCACTCCTATTGTTTATTCGATTGACCGCAAACTTACGCGCCTAAGAAATACGATTTCAAGAGGAGACAGGACGTTTATATTCATCTGCTCGCATCGATCTTATTAAAAAGCGTAGCGTAAGTATTTTTTATAAATGAATGAGTAAATAAAAACAGAATTTTCTAATTATTCAAGCAAACTTAGTATCAAATTAAAATTCCTTCTTTGTTCATTAATTTCAATATACAGTGAGTAGTCTCGTTTTATAGATATTAATCTCTAATATATGAAAGAGAAATGGAAGGTATAAATAAGAAAATAATTATATACATACATAACTTCATTGTAAACTACGGGAAGATGTGTATATAGCAAATACTAAAATCTTGCATCGGTTCAGTTAACCCGATTCTACCCGATCGTGTTGGCCATTGGCTCTAAAATTTCGCTGTGGATCGGGTTGACTAGTGTTTCCATTTTCGGGATATCTCAGATTAGAGTTTGTTTCTTGGGAGTCGATTCGAGTACGTCAAATTTTCCCAAAGAAAAGTCCGCCACACCAGTGGCCGAGAGGTTCTGTGCTCTCGAAGCTGGTAGACGGGAGGTGCTGGATTCGAACCCAATCGCGCCCGTCGGCCCAATCGTTCGGAGTTTTCGAGGTTTTCTTTGAACCTTGGATTTCCATGCGTAAATACGGATTAGGTTCCCTTAGAACCCCCCCCCCCCCGCCCCGACGAAGGGCACTCCCCCCTTGGGCTTATATCCGTCGAGTAGATAATCGGCCGTCAAAAATTAACCCAATTCAAAGAAAAGTCCAGATTATTGTTTC
Organism: Maratus speciosus; assembly: GCA_963932465.1. Taxonomy (NCBI): domain Eukaryota; kingdom Metazoa; phylum Arthropoda; class Arachnida; order Araneae; family Salticidae; genus Maratus; species Maratus speciosus. The sequence goes on from OZ010800.1 coordinate 3,613,702, forward strand.
AAATGATAAAAAAAAAAAAAAAATACTTGTATATGAATAAGTAAATGTATGTATTCATTTTTTGAAATATAAAATTGATTTTAGACATATGATTGCAAACTATTTTCCAGAATTGTTTTACATTTAGAATTGATTTTTTTTTCATTTCATTTCATGCTTAGGATCAAGTTGCAGGTTTGAAAAAAAAATATTTTGTCGATTTCGGGTCGGGCATAACTCGAATCGTGCAGGGTTGTAATTAACAATTCGTGTTTAAGGTCGTATAGGTCCGTATTTAGAAATTTAAAAAAATCGTGTAAAACAGAATATCGACTTACTTGATAATTTAAACTTGATTGTATTGTTAGACTGATCAATTTTAATTAATAACTTAGTTATACTTTGTAGAGTTCTGTATGGGCCGAAATTTCCAGGTTCGGTCTCAGCCCGACTCGTAGAAAGAAAAGTTCGGCCGTACAAAAAAACAGTAATGGGCCGACACGGTATAAAAATTAAAAGTTCGGTCAGAGACCGGCCCGGAAAAAATTTAAAATCTCGGCCCAAGTCCGACGGAATTTTACGTCGATTTTGTTAAAAGGAGTTCGGGCCGAAAATACTTATTTTAGCTCTCTTTTCATGTTTATAATTTTCATTTTTAAAGAAGGTTGCGATATACATTTTTTTAATGAATCTCTATTTGTATGTTAATGTTTCAGCTATAATTAATATCGTTAATCAAAAAATTATGTATTGGAGACTTAAAAATCTGTAAAAGGCTATACAGTAAAATTTTCTAAGACATCGCATAGAAAAAAAAATGCGATTTAAACAAGTTCCCTTCTTAACAGGTATAAATGTATTATATTCTTTTCTCACGTATTATTATATTCATTTTGCATGGATCAGTAAATTTTTCCATATAAGACAGGAATACGTCATAGGCTGGTTCCTTTTCAAGCTTAAGTTTTCTTTTTACTGTATTTTAATATTATTGCCTAGAAATCTACTATTCTTTAAAACGAATAAATTTTAATGTTTAATTGTAGAATAATGTCGATTTAAAAATGTATACACTTTTTGCAAAAATTTTTGGCCTGGGCCAAATTTTACTGATTTTTGCACGGACCATACCGAGACAATGATTTCATACAGGCTGGATCGAGACGGGACTAAAAATATCGGCTTATGAAGACCTAAGAAGAATGAAACCTGCCTTATCTCGGTACGAAAAAAAGTTAGGCCCGACCCGGCCCGAGTGCCATAAATGAAAATAGGCCCGAGCCCGGCCCGTGCAGACCTCTAAACTTTGACTGTTTCAAAGTAAGCATGAATTTAAAGATTTTTTTTTTTTAGCATCAACAAGACTTTTATGGTTGAGCTGATATTAATGAACTTTTACATTCTAAAGCTATTTTACAAGTTTTCCTTTAACTTACATTTTTCTTCAGAATTTTGTTTTTCAGTTTTAATCTCAGATTTAAATTCTGTATCTTATCAGAAGTTAGAGGATCATGCTGTCTGGTTTCGATCAATATTCTAAAACAAGTGGGTAAGTGTGATCACAGATCGCACAGAGGGTTTCGTTTAATATTCCTTTCAAAACACTTTATCCATTTGAAAAATCTGTTAGTTCCACATTTCGCAACCAGGGGCGCACTCTATTCTAAACAAACCTCTATCCGAACGAAACTCCGTTTTACATTCTATCCGTAGATATATTAGTCGTGGGGATTGGGCCCATAGCACCCAAGATAAGTAGGCGCCCGTGGCGGTAAAAAGTGGAACTAAAATATGTAAGGCTATGGTGCATAATATGAAAGAATGATCAAAGGGGGGTCGGCAAAAGTTGGAAAAGTGCTCCCCAGGTGAAAAGTTAGGAGTTTAGAAAAATTGCTTAAAATACACAAGTTAGAGCCCGGAGGAGTAAATAAATACTTTTTGAAAATTTTATGATTTGTCGCCTGGCCTCAGATGTTCTGCTATAAATATGCAAAATTTCAAATCTCCAATTTAATAAGGGGCTCAGTTAGAAAGAATTGCTTAAAATACGCATGTGGGAGCCCAAAGGGTTAAATGCACGACTTTTTCAAAATTTTATGGTTTGTCATTTGATGTGAAGTGTTCAGCTATAAGTATGCAAAATTTCACGCCTTCAACTTAATTAGGGCTCACTTAGAAAGAATTGTTTAATATACACATGTGGGAGACCAAAGGGTTAAATGTACAACTTTTTCAAAATTTTATAGTTTGTCGTTTGATGTGAGGTGTTCAGCTGTAAGTATGTAAAATTTCACGCCTCCAGCTTAATTAGGGGCTCACTTAGAAAGAATTGTTTAAAATACACATGTGAGTCCCCAAAGGGTTAAATTCACAACTTTTTCAAAATTTTATAGTTTGTCCTTTGATGTGAGTTGTTCAGCTAGAAGTATGTAAAATTTCACGCCTCCAACCTAATTAGGGGCTGACTTAGAAAGAATTGTTTAAAATACACATGTGGGAGCCCAAAGGGTTAAATGCACGACTTTTTCAAAATTTTATGATTTGCAGGGTTCGCACAGACTCCTTGGAAACTTCTTAGAAATGAAAACCTTCCCAAGTAGTAATTAGATAAGCAAACCACTCCTTAGAATCTCCTTAAATTGTATTGCGGCTTCGGGCGCAAGCGATATTGCTGCCGAGGGAAAACTAGTCCCCCCCCCCCTTCACTCCTCGAAATATCACACTCCATTCTTTTTTACACTTTTTCTTATGTGTTATACAGTATCTCAAGTTTCGAACACATCGAGTGGCGGTCTTAACCAATAATTTAAGATATTTCCTGAAATTGCTATTCGGAAATAGTGGGATAAACCTATACCACTTATAAACCTATAAACTTTTTCATATTGAATAATTAATACTTATCTCATAGCGCGCCGTCGAAACACCCCACGCAAATTGTTAGATTTCCTAATTTAAATGAAATCTCCGTTAAAAAAGCACGTGCCTCCATCTTAATCTGGCATTTGATGGAAATAAAAGGAATTAATAAAATAATAATATCTCAGCGCGTAATGAAGCTATCTCTTCGAACCGGGTATGTATGAAATCTGCGAGAAATTTCCAGCCCGGATGTCAAAAAATTTAATCGAAAAATTTAATATTTAAAAAGTTTAAATTTCGTATTAGACTTTCCTCCCCTAAAATTTCTCCCGCGTCGATATGTCGAGAGATGACAGCTGCCTTCCGGTGAATGGAAATCTGTTTTCATTGTCTTTCCAAACACAGAAATTAAATTTTTATCGATCGATTTTTAGTGGATTTTTTGCGTTCTATCCTATGCAGAAATTTGAAATTTATACCAAAATAAAGTAGAATTATTTCCGCGTATTTCTACACCTGTTACGAATTTGTACGATCGATACTTCGGCAGATCCGATTTTGCTTTTTAAACGTCTACTTCAGTTATTGCTTAAATTACTCCGTGGTAACCCTGCACCGGCTGATTTGACGGAGCATCCGCCGAATTTACTGGCAACCCTTAGGAGAAACTGGAGAGGATTTCGATAACGTGCGTTCGCATCTGCATTCAAAAGGTTGATTGGTTAATTTTAGAATTTAATTAGCCCGTAATTAGGTTAATTACCAACTTTTTCAAAATTTTATAATTTGTTGTTTGATGTGTGGTGTTCATCTATAAGTAAGCAAAATTTCAAGTCTCCAACATGTATAGTTTCTGAGAACGGGCTCTGTGACGGACAGACAGACATACAGACAGAGGAGCGAGACGAATAGGGTTTCGTGAGATGAACGAAACCCTAAAAAATACGTGAGTTGAAGGTGTTTCTTCAATTGCTTTTATTATTATTATTAAAACACAAAAATTCCTGTTTTGATTTGCCCATTGTTCTCAAATCCAAAAGGGCAACTTTCTGACATAAGTTTTAAATTTATTTTTGTTCGGAAATGCATGAAACTAGCAGGTGTTGATGTTCCGAATCTATGTCATCGAGCTCTTTTATCCGTTTTTTTGCAAACGCAATAGATCTTTCAGAAAAGAGTGTCAAAGTGGGCGTTTTGAACCGAATTTCCTCACAAAACGAGAAAAATTAGTCAAGAAAGGATGAAAAACGTGTTTGTCACGTGATCCAAATCGCTTCCAACTCAATAGGTAATTGATGGCTCCAAAAATGGAAAACACAGTTCGATTCTAAATAGCTTCCCTGGTCAGGCTTTCCACTTTTATATCTTTTCGTTAAAAAATGAATTTGTAAATGTGTCAAAACGTTTTGCGCTTGTTGAGTAGAGCAGTTGAGAACAGCCTTAACGTAAAAATTATCTGAAGTTGCATTTTCGTCAAATCACAGGGGTGTTCCCGTAACTGTGCCACGTGTTACTTTTTTGTATCAGAAACTGATTTTTTACGCATGTCTCTTTTCCTCTGAAACACGAAAAGTTCGCGAACTGAACCTCTTTTTTTTTTTTAACCCGGCTGAAAAGAAGGGTTATGTGCTTCACGCGTATCTGTGTATGTGGATTTCTTTATACCCTCGAAACATCCCAACGGCTGGATGGATTTTAATGAATGAGGTCTCTATCGATTCGTCTTAACGGCCCGATGGTTATAGGCTAGGTTTTGTTTTTATAAATTCAAAATGGCGGCCGTAAAATACAAATGGCGGTACGGACGAAAAAAAAAATTACGCACGCTATTGAGTGGCCTATCATTGGATAGGTCTTTCAAAATGAAGACGATGTTTCATTGACTCTTTTACAGTCAGAAGCTCCGTTAAAATATTATACAACCTGGAAGTTGTGTATGTATTGCGGATCTCTAGCTTTACTGCAACTTTAACCATCATAGACCTCATCAAAACAGTGTTTATAGATAGGAACTACATAGGCGTAACCAGGGGGGGGGTGCCCTGGGTGCCCGGGCACCCCCCTGTTTCCGCAGGCTAATTATTTTAAAAAATCGAAATCTACAAAAGAAAAAAGAAGTGAAAGCAGAGTTCAATTAGTTTAGTTCAGAAAACTAAACGGCTAAGCTTTGAAATGTGATAAAAAAAGAAACCCACGTTCTTTTAGAAAATTATGTTGTTTATCTTTTTTAAAACTAGAATATTTACACGAATCTGTATTAGTCATAGTAATTCAAAAAAGTAGCTTTATAATCCCACTTTGACGTCCTTTGTCTGTGGGAGATGTTTTTAACGCCGTTCTTTCTATTGCAATTTCATGAGAAATTAACACAAGTTCTTGACGAGGATAGAAACTATTTGTCTCTTTGCTTTAGTAGTTTAAAGTCAAGAAAGAAGCAAAAAAATTTTTGAAAGGGGATGCAAGTGTGAAACGATAATTCCAAATTTCGATTAGCCGAGGTAAAGGGGGGGGGGGGGACACATACCCGTGCTCCTTTGTAAATGAAAAATAATAGCACAGAAAATTCAAATTAATCTGCAGGTTGGTTGGTTGGTTGAATTTAGTGTTTCGTGGCCATTTTTGACATTCTTGAAAGGAATATGGTTGCAGTCTTTCAAGTCAATATGGGTAAATTTTTTCCTCTGAAAATTTGTATACGATTTTTAGAGTTTTTTCTCGTTTCGCGGCGTTCTTCTGAAAGTAGGAAAAGGAACCCCGTTTCCACCTTTTAGCCCAGTGCAGTAAATTTTGACAAATTCGCGATTTTATTATGTGATCATTTCATGATATTTACAATTTTCCCCCAAAATCGTGTGACAAAATTAGTCTTTCTACGCGATTTTTTGTCGCAATCCGCACTTTTCACCACTTACCTTTGACAAAATTAGTGTTTTTTACCGCTATCCTTTGACGAAATTCGCATTTTTTACCACAATATTTTGACGAAATTGGCATTTCTTTAGCACGCGATCCTTCGATGAAATTCGCGTTTTCTTTCCACGATCTGTTGATGAAATTCGCTTTTTCTTTCCGTAATCTTTTGACGAAATTCGCGCTTTCTTTCTGCGATCCTTTGACGAAATTCTCGTTTTTACCGCGATCATTTGACGAAATTTATTTTCTGTTGCGACCGATTGACGAAACTGATATTTTTACAGGCGATCATTTGTCGAATTTCGTGATAGTATTACGCGACCGTTCGGAAAAATTCTCGATATCTTTTCGTATCAATTAACAAAATTCTCTATTCTTTTCCGCAACATTTTGATGAAAATTGAAAAAAAAATTCGTCAATCCTTTATCGAAATTCGTAATTTTTTTGCGCAATCTTTAAACGAAATTGGCGATTACTTTCTGCACTCTTTTATATAAATTCCCGATATTTTACCACGATCGTTTGAAGAAATTCTCAATTTTTTCCCGGACTGATTCGCGAATTGATTTTGAGAAATTCCATAAAAGAAATAAAAATCGCGGACCTAATTTTTTTTTAAATACTCACTGAAGAATCACAGGTCTGTGAAAGAATTTGAAGGGGGCACAGCATTTTTTATTATGAGAGACTTTCCTTTTCTGTGTACAAATCGCGCGATCCCGCGCGTTATTTCAAACCTTGTCCGTGAAAGAAAACTTCATTACTAGAGAAGTGGTTGGTTTTTTTAAACGAACATAGAATTAAACAAATCTAGGATTGGGGTGGGGGTGGGGACTGCCTTCGGCAACGCACTCCCGAGCAAGCTACGACCTCTTCTGTCTTGAAACAAACGAATCTTGAATTATTGCGTTTTTTTATTTCGAACAAAATTAAATTTTCAGCTTTCTTATAAGAGCTGATCTGACATTATTCCAATTCGAATTTAATCACGGCAATTGCAAAAATTGCCAGAGAGTTTTTTCTGTTTCAAAAAATGTCAAAAAATCGCCTCAAAGCACGAAAACCTACGCTAGAAAGCGCATTAAAAATTCGGAAAAGATTAAAAAACCACAGGGAACGAAATTAACTAATTGGGTAAAAGTTTTAAACCGGATTCGTTTTAGGAATGTCAAAAAAAAAAAAAAAAAAAAAAAAAAATACTGCGAAATGCGAAAAAAAACCCTCTAAAGATAACATTAAAAAATTGTTAAAAATTGAAAAATCGCTGTAAGAATCTCGAAAACACTTTATTGAAAAGAAGACAAAGTTTACTGGGTAAAATATTGAAATCGGAATATTTTTTACTTATTTGAAGAAATTGCCGCAAAATGCGAAAAAATTCGCATAAAAAATTAATTGAAAAATTCCAGAAATTGTCTTCCATATGCATGAGTTCAGACATACAGGTCCTGTCAAATCGTACGGGTGCAGGCTGCATTGTTTTTTCAGAGCTCAGCGCGCGCACGTACACACACACAGAGACAGACAAGCGCCTATCTTTATTATTACAGTTGCATCGTGATAGTATAATTTTTATCATCTTGATAAAATTTAGTGTATATTATCATGACCTGCTTTACCTAATATATTCGACACACTATGAGGTAAAAACCTGAATTACCGTAATTTCCGGCATATAATCCGTGGATCAAACAATTAGGTTCAGACCCAGAAATCTTGTTTCATAAAACGTAACTTCTTAAATCGCGATAAATATTTAACTTAATGAAATAAAATTTCTGGGTCGAAACATGATTGTTTGAGCCGCGGATTATAAGCAGGAAATTGCGCTATTAATGAATATTATAATTATTTATAATATTATAATAATTATTTATATAGACTTTCCTCCAAAATTTCTTGGGTCCCTCCGGTGATCCCTAAGAAGTCATGGAGTTATATTCTGAAAAGATTTCGTGCGCATGTACTGATGTACCGCATGTATTATCTGAGATTTATCATCCGGCAAAATTTCATCTAAAAGACTGACTGAGATAATTTTAGATCTCATGCAGTGTTCCCCTGTGGCTATAGAAGTTTCCAGCATGATTAAAGGCCTTTTTTAATCTTTATAAGAAGTTAGGGTGCCAAAAGGTTTTACAGTTGTGACCACACTTAGTCACTGTCTTATATCACTGCTGCAAGGACATTTACATATTCCTTTTTTTTTTTTTTTTTTACCATTAGATTTAGTTTTAATGTTTTGAACCCCTTCTCAACCTTCCTCACGCAAACAAAAATTGCGTTTGAGCCCTTTTTAAAAGAAATACCACACAATTATAACTTCTAAGATGAAAAACTGTCTAAAACGGAAATTCGATCGGTTTTATTGGATTCGTTTTAGCAGGTTTTATTATATAAGATATTGTTTGTATCCAACATGTTCAGGTTAAAAAGTCTGGGCACCCCCCCCCCCCCCCGTTCAAAAGGCTGGTTACGCCTATGAACTAACAGTTAAACACAACTTAAAAGTCATCAATACAATTAAATAAAAAAAAATAGGTAAGTAATATAAACAAGTAATATAAAAAAATATATTTTAAGTCAATTTCTACTTAGGTCAATAAGAGAATATCTTTTTCTCCCATTCTTCTTTCCTTTTGAGTGGCGCTTAAAAAGCCTTGAACAAGAAGAGGGCTCTCTCGGTCTTAAAAAACCTTGATCAAGAAGGAGGCTCTCTCGATTATTGAAAATTAATTTAATTTAATTAATGAATTAATATTTGAAAAAAAACTGGACTAACATTAAGTGTCATCCAGTACAAGTTTTAAAAAATTTATTTGAGCTTGATTGAATGAATAATAAGTATTTTATTAACGATTGAAAATTTAAACAAGATATATATAGCGAGAGTGTGAGCTAATAGTAGCAATTGGAAAAAAAAAATTGTTTCACATTGATGAGAAATAATTAGTTCGCTTTTTACGCAGTCGGGTTTTTTGATTTTTTAAATTTAATTGTTTATTTAGTTCTCCAGTCAAAACACGGAATTTTCTTCAAATAACAGAAAAATCTGTTCCAACCACAGGCGCGTTCCGGCAACTTGCTGCCTGTGCTTTTTGCGTTTGACGAAATGTTTTCTTGGGAGTGTATGTAATAATTGCGCTTTTTCTTAAACGGCTGAAAGGCAAAATAATGAAAAAAATAATAAAACGCGGTATTTGTAAAGTGAGCATTATTGTCATAAAATTACTGTTAATTATTTAGAAAACTAGTTCGACTAATTAATTTCACACCTTTCCTTTATGGATAAAGTATAATTCACTTACATTCAATACGAAGAAAGAAAGCTATTTAATACACCAACCTGTTAAGATAGAACGACAAAGAATTGGAAGAACTTTCCAATTTAGACAATCTTAGCCTGTTTAGCCGATATTGCGAAAATTTTCAGTTTAAAGTGTTATTCCATTACACTGGTTCCGTTTTAACAGGTTTTATTGTAGTGCTTAAAATGTCTCGATTTTCAAGCGTCTGTCCGGCTTTTTTTTATCAGACTGCCAAGAAGGTTTGTGTTTCACGCGTATCTGGGTATGTGGATTTCTTTATACCCTTGAAACCTCCCCAACGGCTGGATGGATCTTAATGAATAAGGTCTCTATCGATTCGTCTTAACCGTCCGAGGGTTATAGGCTAGATTTGATTTTAAAATTTCAAAATGGCGGTAGACACGAAAAAAAAAAAATTACGCACCATATTGAGTGGCATATCATTGGATTGATCTCTCAAAATGAAGACGACGCTTCATACTATTTTACAGTCAGGAGCTCCGTTTAAATAGGACCAACCTGGAAGTTGTGTAGGTAAGATCTCCAGCTTTACTGCAACTCTAACCATCATAGACATCTATAGGTCTCATCAAAACAGTGTTTATAGATAGGAACTAACAATCAAACACAACTTGAAAGTCACCAACACAAGTGAATAAAAAAAATAGGTAAGTAATGTAAAAAAATAGTTTAATATTGATGAGAAATAATTAGTTCGCTTTTTACGCAGCCAGGTTTTTTGATTTTTTAAATGTAATTCTCTCTCTGTCCCGCTGTTTGACCTGACAACACTACTTACGAGCCAAGCTGGAATTAGCTCAATTTTACAAAAAGAATGTCTAAGTTATTGTTTGACATGAAAAATTATATATTTAAATTTGAATGAGTCGCTTTACGTGTTTATTTTCTACATAAAAGATAGAATTGATATTACAGATATGATTGCTGACTATTTTTTCATAACTGTATTAAATTATAGATCTTTTTTGTGTCGAGTCGTGTTCGGGTTGAAGTGTTTCGGTTTAGGGTCAATAGAAAAATTGTTGACGGGTTCAGGTCGGGTTTTGCGTCAACGGAAATTTTTTGTTAGGTTTCGGATTGACTAAGTCGAACGTTCGGGTCGGGTATAACCCAAACCGCGCAAGAATCTATTTCAGATGAAAATCTACGTATTTGAATATGGATGACTCCTTTCATGTTTATTTTTCCACATAAAAGATAACATTAATATTGGAGATATGATTGCAAACTATATATTATAATTACATTATAGTGTGGATCAATTTTCTCCGATTCCAGGTGTCAGGTTGAGACTAGAATTAAGTATTTCGCGTTCGATCGGGTCGCAGGTAGACGGAATATTTTTGGTTGGGTTTGGTTCGGGTTGCAGCTTTGTTTTAAATAAAATTTACAGGGCTTCAAATTTTATTTATTACCCGGGAAGGACCCTAGTTAGGTGTAACGTTTAACTGCTAGTTTTCACGATGACACTTTCACTAACAAATTTAAATAATTTTATTTTAAAATAATTTTTGGTCACTTTATGCGTTTTTGATAGGGATTTGTCAACTGATTATTTTCAGTTACCTCCGGCATTAAAATACATGCTCAACCCGGCCGGAACATGAACCGCGTTTCGAAAAAAATTGGTTACCTGCCTTTTGCTGATGCGCGACTCTTTGGTTCAACTCACAACCGGAGAACTGCTCCATACTTTGTCTTTCACATACTGCTGTGTAATGTATATGCCATATATGTGCACGTAAAATCTATAATATTGAATGACCGCTTATTGGGAGGCTGCTGTATGGAAAAAAAGTACGAAGCAGAGTTTTTCCTTTCGGGTAATGCTCAAAAGTGTGGAAACCCTTTCTGTTGTGGATTCATCCGCCTATAAAGATTAGGTGACTAGTGAGGTGTTTCAAAAATAACCTTAAGAGCTTTTTTTTTTCACTTAATTTATCTGCAATATTCTTTGACAAGCTTCGAAATTTATGTTTCAAGTAAAAATCGTTTGGCCATCTGCAATTTCTCTAATTTAAATAGCAGTGCGAGTGTTACAGATCTGCGCGTTTAGAGATATGCCAAATCCGAACGCGAAAATTTTATGTTTTTCACGTGATTGATCAACATATTCCACCTGTTATTTAAAAAAGGGGGGAAAAGAAAAGAAGAAATGTTTTATTGTTCATTTGCTCCAAAAAAATTCTGAAGTACAAATACAATCCCGGTCCGGCCCGAATCTAAAGAAAAAATGCAAGACCCGGACGTATCTCGGGGATAATGAAGTTCAGTCCTGGACCAACTTTTCAAAAGCTAAAATTTAGCCCGAGCCCGTACCGAGTTTTCACATAAAATTAACGATAGCCCGAGTTTAATGAAAGAAACTTTTACCGAGTTCGGGCTTCGGAAGAGGCCAGGGCTCGTGGAAACCTCTAATATATATTTTCAATGCACCCCCTCCCCCGTCGGGCAAGTTCTGGCGCCGCCCCTGTTTATAAAAAATGTGCTTCATTTAATATAAAGTCTGTAAAAGCTGGCGAGCTATGAGTAAGATTTAATGCATCACAAAATTGAAGAGCTGAGTGGAAGAACATGTTATGCTACATTTTCTTAAAAGTTATTTTATATTTTGTACGAAGGCGTTATCAGGTATCACATGGTAAAGCTAAAATACCAAAATTCTATTTAGCCTTGAAGATTTAAGACATTCATTAATATTTAATAATGTAAATAAATATTTTTTCATATTTAAAAATTAAATATGAATAAGTTTTTTTGATAGAGCTCAAATACCACACCTGTTACTATTTTAAACACATGGTATCAAACAGAAAATAAATCATTAAAATTGACAACTAAAACTTTCACAAATTTCTTCAAATGTAATTTTTGTTACTTAACATGTTCTTCCACTTAGCGCTTCAATTCAGTCTATATTTTAGAAATAGTTTGACAATTAAGAAAAAACAAGTCTGAAATTGTACAGTCGTGGAAGAAAAAAAAAAGTAAACACCCCTTACTAACTCTGCAAAAAGTTATCGTAGAAGAAATTTACTGGTACCGCACGATTGGAAATAAGGTCTACTTTTAAATAATGTATATAAAATTTGCTTAGGAGGCTATCTACATATTAGGTTGAGCGAAAAGTTCTGGGAAATTTTTAATCTAATTGTTACCAGAATTTGTATCCTATATAGGAGTACAAGTGGTATATCTTATTAGGTGTTCAGGAATTTCGGCTCCAAAATGTCTATTGAACAATATGATTTGGGTGTGCTGATCCGGCATTATTGGAGAATAGGTCTAACAATTCTGAAAGTCGTCGATGAGATTAATGAGGGTGAAGGTGCTGGTAAAGCGACAAACTTCGTACTTCCTGCAAATCCGGAATCTGGCAAAACGTCGTGAACTATGGTGGTCTTTGAAAAATAGCCCTTGTTGCTTTTGTTCTTAATTTGCGCATAACAATGCAACTTTCAAAAATTTCCCAGAACTTTTTGCTCAACCTAGTATTAACCTTTAACTGATGTGACAAACTCGCATAACTAGTGTGAAGCGGTCTCTCAGACCGCTCCATTGGAAGATTAATAAAACGCGCGAATAACTCCTAGGATGGTATTTTTGTAGTAAACTTTTTGAACAGGACTGTTATAATTAAAATTCACCTATTCAAAAGTCTCTGGTGATAGCACTAAAGTTCCAAATGAAACAAAATTTCGGTTAGTGTCTGTTGTCAAACTGAAAGTTACAAGTTAAATTATAAAAATTGAAAAAGTAGCGGTCTGTGAGACCGGTACCATTAAAGGTTAAAACGAATCATAACTTTGTTTTTTTAATAGCAGCACACAATTCTGACAGCATAAATGAACTGTATGCCCTTCTATTAGCCTAAAAACAAATTTTTACACAATTTGTACGGTAAGTTTCCGAGAAATCGTTTTAAACGTGCGTATTTTAGGGGGTGTATCCAAATTAAAGTTCGGTATTCGATTGTTGACCGAGAAAACCCCCTTCTTGATCAAGGCATCTGAAGCGCCACTCAAGCAGTCATTTAAGAATACTAGATTACAGGATAGCATAAGAAATTTAAGCCCCTTAAGCCACCAATTATTTTGCCGTTTTTAAGCATCATTTAAAAATTACTTGGAAGAAAAACGTGAATTTTTGCTTTTTCATAAAGTAGGACTTAATCTAAATCCAACAAAAAAATGGTAGGTTGCCATTCATAATTTGTTCGAATATTAATTTCATAATTCATAACATAAAATTATAAAAATTCCAATTCAGCGTCTTTATGTTTGGGTATTTTAGTATTATTGCTACACAAAAAATGAGCCCATTAGGAGTATCATTTCAGGAGATATTAATGAAAATATGCAAATGTCATTTAACATGAGAAGCACTCCATTTTTGAATTTTTATAATTTAAATACTTATCATTCAAAATGACTTGAAATTTGGCGTCTAGTCATTGCTTGAACCGAAGATTCGAAATGTTAAAATTGGGTATTGCCTTTAAAAAAAAAAAAAAAAATGAAGTTTGGGTTTGTTTTAATAGGTAGATGACACCCCTAAGCAAATTTTATGTACATCATTTAAAAGTAGATTTTGTTTCCAATCGTTCGGCACCAGTCACTTTCTTCTACGGTAATTTGTTGAGGAGTTAGTAAGGAGTGTTTACTTTTTTTTTTTTTTCCACGACTGTATACGTCAAATGTGGCAAATGAGGTTCGTATGAAATTTAAATATGGAAATAACAGGACTCCCTCTTCATCACCCTGGCAATCTAGAATGATTGCCTATCATAGAAAGTTAAGTTTTGGTTCGATTTTCCTAAAATTTGAAATGATTCTACACAATTCGCAACGATTCTTATTCATTCTTCCATTTCGAACCGTTTTGGTGTCGTTTTTGTTCTGTTCTATGCGAGCGTACCAGGCGACGCCTCTATAGGTGCTACGTATTTATATAATTAGGAACGCACCTAAAATGACATCCATCAAGAAGCGTGTACTGAAATTAAAAATATTAATTTCCTGGCCAGTTATTTTTAAATGCACACAAATTGAACATAACTAACAGCCTCCTGTCACTGCCTCCGAAGACACGAGCTAATGCTAATCCTATGGGGAGTGGTTTTTCTAATATCTCGTTTGCATTTCGACATTTAAAATATTTTTTTCTGCATTTGGGTTGCCGAGATCCCTCTCTATATCGCACCTTTTTACTTTTTCAATTTGGGTCGCAGATATTTTTTAGAATGACACTTTCATTTTCAGAACCGGTTTTGAAAATGAAAGCAACTTCATAAAAAATATCTGCGACCCAAATCGAAAAAGTAAAAAACGTGCGATGTAGAAACGGATCTCGGCTATTCAAATGCAGAAAAAAAAATATATTTTAAAATGTCGAAATGCAAATGAGATATTAGAAAAATCCCTCCCCATCCCTCATAGCATGCATGGTCACAGTGACGTCATTGTAACGTCACTGTAAGTCACTGTGGTCACGTCACAACTGTGACCAAAATGCCACCACTCAGCGATGTCACACTGTGACTGATATGTGAACTTCTTAGAAAACTTAAAAATTATAAAAATTCTTCAAAACATGTTACTTACTGTAAAAGATATTTTTCTATCAATTAAAAAAAATTGTGACGTCACTGTTATGTCATTACATGTAACATGCGTCTCATTATATGGCAAAAAAACCTACCATATACTCACAGTGTAACTCGCAGTGTAAACTCGCAGTAAAACAAAACATATGTTAAGATTAAAAGTTTCCACATCAAACAATAAAAATAATTCAGTGTTTGTTTCATACTAATATTTCAGAACAAAATTAAAAACTTCACCAAAAAATGTACATAAATAAAACACACAAATTTAATAGACATGTAATCAAACTGCTCGCTTAGACTACTAAAACTTTTTGAATTAAAAAAACTGTTGTAGGTAGTAAAATATTTTACGATATTTACGACTATTAACTCTTGGAATGTTGCTAATATGAAAGTATTGCTACTGAATTTTAAAACTTTATTTGAATACATAATTGATATTTTTCATATAAAAATGTTTTTTGGTGTTATTGGTGGTCAATCTAGAAAAATGTATTAACTGTAGAGATTTCAATAATAAGAAAATGTTTTCTTCCTGTATTCTATAATCCGGGAAAATTGTTTTTATTTATAAATTATTGTGTGTATAAATTGTGTGTTGGTATGGGAAAGGACGGAGTTTTGTAATAAAGCAATGCTTTATTATAAGAAATAAAAACACTTGCATATTTTCAGTAATAATTTTTTCTGCTAGTGTTTAATTATTTTAAGTTATTCTTAAAAAACAAATTTGGCTACTTGTTTCACATTTTTTAAATAAATTTAACTTTTTCCGAATATAAAATAAAATACAGTAAAACCACTTTAAAGCGACCACGTTCCGTTCAAATAAAAATTGGTCGCTCCGGGAGGTGGTCTCTTAATAGAAGTCACGTTTAAATCTAGATTTTAATTGTTAAAAAAAGGTAACAATGTTACTAAAATTTATTTTTCACATTTTGAAAAAATATGAAAATTTAGGTTTCAAAACAAAAGTTAATTACATAAGTTAATTACTGCAGAGTATAAAAAATTAATATATTGACGTTTGTTGTGATTTTACGGTTTTATCTTTTATAGCTTTTATTTCCAAGTCCTTTCGAAGTTCAGTAAATAAATGCATTTGTTTTTCTTTTTTTGGGCGGGAGCAAATAATGACGATTTCATTAATTTATCTATTTCTTTGAGAGTTTCCTGACAGAATAGTGCTCGACAGTTTATTGACCGCCATTCTTAATTTGCCATCAGAGTTAAATTCATTGCCTAAAGAGGCACAAAGGTGTTTAAACACTTAAAAGTTATCGGAATAAAATATTTAAAAAAAAATTCTAAACTAACTTTATAAGTTTGATGAATAATGCGCTCTCAGGAATTAATTTTCTAATAAAACTTTCTTCAAGCGACCAGGAAAAAGCGGAATTTATTTCATTTTCTTCAAAGAAATTGGTCACTCATGGAGGGAGTTCAACTTAAATGCTCTTATTAGTATTGAGCCTATGGGAATAAATTTCGTTCTATGACAAAATGGTCGTTGAGGGAGGTGGTCGCACAGGGAGGCGGTCGCTTAATGGAGGTGGTTGCACAGGGAGGTTTCACTGTATACAAAATATATGTAAAACTCATGGCGTAATTAATTATTCATATTTTTTTTGTTTTGGAAAACTTAAATAGCTTTACAAAACTTAAAACTTGAACTATTTTGAAGCACATAAAAAAAAGTTAAATGCATCAAAAAATTCTTCAAACAAGAAATTTTAATTGGAAGTAAGTTTATAAAAATATTATGTCATATAAATGTATAAGAACGGAAAAGTCATCTGTTCTTGCTTTGATAAACAAAACAGTGCGAAAAACGGCAGACGATAAAACTGTTAAAAACAACATATTGCGTTTAATCTTTGGAACAGGCAGATGGAGTTTTTTACTGGACAATAGGTAGCGTTATGAACATGCAGTCTGTCAGATATAAACATTTAACCTAAAAAATTCATAGGAATAATCATCCCAAGGTCATACTTTAGACGAAAATAAGTTCGAGATATTTACACTAGCTTTGGTGTGGTTTAAATGATTCCCATCATTGCTAGTGTATGTATTATTGACATATTTTCTACTGCCAAAATTTGTTCTTCCTAAAACATGGATTACATCGGAATTTAAAGAATGACGTTAAGGGAAAAAAAAAGGTATGGAAAAATATTTTATTCCAGAGTTTGCTTTTCTTTAAATTATAACGCTTTTGTGTTTCCTTATAAACATTTCATTAACCTAATACAGTTTAGTAGATTTATTATTTAATTTATTGAAATAAATAACTGTCTATCAACAATTTTAATCAGATGATTAATATCAATTATATAAATTTATTTTAATCAGATTTGTTTTCTTTTAAAATATTATAGGTTAAAATCACATGTTTTCTCAAACTTTAAAATGACATATAAAAATATTATAATCAAAGTTTAACATAATTAGCAAATATTTAAATGTATTTAACGTACTAAATAAAAAGGCCTTTTTATAGAATAAAATTTTTTGATTGTCTCAAACAATTTGCGTTGCACATATTTATTTAAAAATTAATATATATTCGGAAGAAAAGAAGATTGTTTATTCTATTTAGAAGAAATAGGAAATTTTTACATAATGGAGAAGTACTATTTAAAGGTTATCATACATATGTAGTATTAAGAGGGAAAAATCAGTGTCAATGAGTATTATTCGATGTGAAAAAAGTTATAAAAATTATAAAGAGATATCCTTAGCTGGTAAGAACTTTTCAGTTAGACATTATGAACGAAAAGCTTTGAAAGTAAACCGGTGTCTCAATTTGTTGACAAATATAGAAATTATGCAACCCAGTGAGAATTTAAATTTGGTTTTATTGAAAGATTTTAATTTTTAAAACACATATCCATGTACTTGAATGAAACTAAAATGTAAAATATATTTCATTATTTTTTTTCTGGATACTTTTAATATTTTACTTCCTGAATGATTTTATACGCATAAACTTCAAAATATCTATACTATACACTGTGACGTTTTATCTGCGAGGACTCAGAGACCAGATGCCCTAACGAAATAAACATCGTTAATTTGAACCTCCAGATGCCTCCTAAAACTTCGCCTGTCAGTTTCACCAAAAACCAGATGGTACATGTAAACAGTTTTAATCATGTAAATATCTGGAGAAAAAAAAGTGCTGCGTAAAAATGTGATAAACTGAACTTGTTGACTAAGATGAGTCAAGACCACGTGGGGGATTTTCGGAGATGAACTGAGGTCAGAAAACCAAGGCCCCGTGGAGGGAGAGTATCTGCTGTGACACGACCCCAGACGGTCGAGTTCTCGGTCCTGCCAAAAGGAGCGTCTCGCTCCGAAAAAAATTAACTTTTTCGCCGTGTAAATATTACGTGTACTTGTTATGTGTGTGTCCCGTATCGTCTAATAAAACTCTGAAAAAGAAACGAACGCCAAGTTCTTTTAATTTCTAGTAAGAGCCTTTCTTAAATGAGTTCATATATGACGGTACAACACTATTAGAAAACAGACTGATTAAAGGGGGCTTGTTATTTATGATTATCATCTAATCCTGTAAATAAAATAATAGTAATAATGAACCAATGTGTGCTTCTATTTTGTGCTTATGGTTTGAATTTTTATACTTTATTCACATAAAAATGACTAACTATTTTACATAATTTTCATTATTTTTTATTTTACTGTGTCATATAAAAGTAAATATGATTACCTGCATTTGTAACAGACTATATATAAAATTTTCACCACACGTTATTCTAAAACCTTTATAATAAATTAAAAACGTCATCAAACATTGTTCATAAATAAAACACAAATTTAATAAACATGTAATCGAACTGCTCGCTTAAACTACTAAAACTATTAGAATAATAATAATAATTAAAAAAAAAACTGCTGTAGGTAGTAAAATCTTTGGCGATTTCTTCGACTATTAACTCTGGGATTGTTGCTTATATGAAAGTATCGCTATTGAATTTCAAAACTTTATTTGAATAAATAATTTATATTTTTCATATAAAAATGCTTTTGGTGTTATTAGTCAAATGCATTAAAAAGAGATGCTAGTTCAGTAAAAACAGAGCATGATGACAGAGCTTCATGAGTAAATGTAATATAGTAATGTGTTTCGTAATGCTATAAGAAAAAGTATATAATTTGTTAATATGATAAATAAAGTGACATTAATTTTTAAGGATTTTATGAATTACAAATTGAAAAATACAATTAACGACATGATTTAACAATATCTTGTATTTTCTGAAGAAATAAAGTTCTATAATTTTTGCAAAGTCTTGGACACACTGATTTAGGAATACTGTTGTATGAGGTAGTTTTTTAGAAGAAATTTCTGATTGCAACTAAAGGTGAATTTCACATTTAAAAAAAAAAGATGTATTTCGCCCATTTTAAAAAGAGCAGGGTACTGCAACTTTAAAAAAATGGCCTAGATTGAACAGTAAGTAATTGCAGAATTAATAAAAACAGCAAATAAATATAATTTAAGGTTGTATTCCGATCCAAACTGCTTATTTTCTAATTCATTTTAAAATTCATTTTTGCTCTCAAACGCATCAAACTGGGAAATTCTCTTATTTAGAAACTACATAATGTGCCGTGCTTCTCAATTTTTTGATAAATGCAGAAAATACTGTATTAAACGCTGTCAAAGTTAGCGTTTTGAACCAAATTTTCCGAAGCGTGCAATCTGGGAATGAAAAAAGGGTCATACTGAGAAAATAATTGTTTACAAATCAAATTCTAATTAATTGAGCTGAAAATGAAATCACACGGCACGTTAAACATGTCTCCAAAAATCACTCCTAGCAAGTTTCATGTTTTTACTTTTAAAAATTAGTCTGAAAATGTCTCAGAAAATTTCGAGCTGTTGAGGGTGGAAAAACATTTTTTCGAATATACCCTTAATTAGTGGCACAAACAACAAAACAAGCAAATATGGTTTTCAGCTCATCTTGCATTTGTACAAAGGAATATTACTATTAATCTCCGACGCTTTGGACGGAAGCAAAGATGACATTTTATGGAATGACGGAGATTCTTCATACACCGATTCATATTACAATAGTGGTACTGCTACCTTCAGTGAAAGTGATTTATTATGAGAATTTGTCAAAATTTTCACAAAGATTATTTGTAAATTTTACGTCTATACAAATATTACTATAAAAAGAAAAATGGTATTTAATAGCACATAGTTTGGAAACATTTGATAAGTTACTAATTTTATTATAATGTGTTTTTTTTTATACCAGTAATGTTTTAGCATTAGAGTGCACAATATTGTGTAGTAGATTTCCCCGCATAATAGTCGCACTTAGACTTTCACAATGAAAAATTGGCAAAAAAGTGCGACTATTACGCGAGTAAATACTGTAGTTGTTGAGCAGATATCATTCTTTCCTTCTTCTTTAGCTCCAATTTGCCATAAATTTATTATTGCAAAAGCAGAATGAGAAAATATTACCTAATTATTCTTTTACTCTCAAACGTTTTTAATACTTGCTGTGATGTTTATAGAAAAGAAAGAATAACTTCATTGGTTAAAGATGAATTTCGTAAAAGCATCGCGAAAATATGCAAATTTCGTCAAAAGATCATGAAAAAAAAGCGAATTTAATCTAAGATTAGCAAATTTTGTCAAAATATTGTAGAAAAAACGCGAATTTCGTCAATGGACCGCATAAAAGGCGAAATTTTTAAAATCGCGCAATTAAGGTGAATTTTGTCAAACGATCGCGAAAAAAATTCTAAATTTCGTCAAAAGGTCGTGGAAAAAAACGTGAATTTCATCTAAGAATCGCAATTTCGTCAAGAGATTGAAAAAAACGTGAATTTCGTCAAAGGATCGCGAAAAAATGCAAATTTCGTCAAAAGATCGTGGAAAAAAACGAATTTCATCTAAGAATAGCAAATTTTGTCAAAAGATTGTAGAAAAACGCGAATTTCATCAATAGACCGCATAAAAGGCGAAATTTTGTAAATAAATTGCGCAAATAGGCAAATTTTGTCAAATGATCGCGAAAAAAATCTAAATATCTTCAAAAGGTCGTGGAAAAAAACGTAAATTTCATCTAAGAATCGCAATTTCGTCAAGAGATTGAAGAAAAACGTGAGTTTCGTCAAAGGATCGCGAAAAAATGCAAATTTCGTCAAAAGATCGAGGAAAAAAAGCGAATTTCATCTATCAAATTTTGTCAAAAGATTGTAGAAAAAATGCGAATTTCATCTATGGACCACATAAAAGGCGAAATTTTGTAAATAAATCGCGCAAAAAAGGTGAATTTTGTCAAACGATCGCAAAAAAATCTAAATTTCTTGAAATGGTCGTAGAAAAAAACGTGAATTTCATCTAAGAATCGCAATTTCGTCAAGAGATTGAAGAAAAACGTGAATTTTGTGAATTTCAAAGCATAGTGAAAAAAAAGCGAATTTCGTCAAATGATAGTGAAAAAACATAAAATTTTGTCAATAAATCGTACAAATAAGGTGAATTTCGCCGAAGGATTTCGAAAAAAACGTAAATTTCAATAAAGTATCGTGAAAAAAACATTCTGAAATTTTTCTGTGAACTTCAGATTTTCTTTTACTCATAATCACTCATGCTTCCATTGTCATGGTGCATTGATTGAACTCGAATAGCGATTTCATTTTTCAATAAATATATTGCATCTTAACGCAGTCGCAACATTGTCATTGTAGTCACATATTCGTCGCAAAGTTAATGACAAAATCGTCACAAATTACACTATTTTCACAAAATTGTCACAATGTGACTTCACAACATTGTCACTGTCGTCACAGAATCATCACAGTGTTAATGACAATTTCGTCACAAATGACACATATTTCACAAATTGGTCTCACCGTGACTTCACAAATTGGTCATAATGTGACGTCACAAATGAGCTCTAAAACGGCCATAACGACCTCACATTCTAGTCACTGTGACTTCACATCGACGTCACGTGACGTCACATCGACGGTCACAAAGTCACAGTGTGACTTCACAACGACGTTGCCGTAACGTCACCATGCCTTACGGGATAGGATTAGCTCGTGAGTGTCTTCGATGGTAGGGACAGGACCCTTAAGGGGATCGAGAAAGGATAATTAAACCAAAAAATCGATTTTTTTTCTTTTTTATGCCATTAAATATTTTAAACTTATCTTTCTAACGATGTGGCACACATGTTTATGTATAAAACAAATAAGTGTTGAAATGATTCATTCTTTCTAAGAGGACTTCACAGCTTAATGGCCATTTAAATCTTTGACTTTTTCTCAAAACTTGGATGTTTCATGTTTAGGTTCCTTTTTTTCAATATCTATTAAACTTAAGAACTCAGATTTTTTTTAATACTTATGTTATAGTGTATACTTTAACGCAGGGATTGAAGGTTTTGTTGAGAATTATTTATTTTAGGCAGTGAAATCTTACCAAAAATGCTAATTTAAAAATGACTTTCGCTCAACAATAATTTTGAGTTTCACTTAGAAAGAAAAGGGTCTGTTAAAATACGTAAATCATGTTATTCTAACTCTAAAAAAATCTAGACCTCTATCTTTCACCCTTTCTGAGAAAAAGGTACATAAAGTGGGTGAATTTAACATGGCGGAGACAGGGCTTTTCCGGTCCCGTTAAAGAGAAAAGGACACACAATGACGTCCTGTATCTCGCAGATACAACGAACAGAATACAGTCGCGTGCATTTTTTGACAGTGACCTGGAGCCGAAAAATTTTTGATGCTTCAGCTGCGCTCCCAGATAAAATACTGTGGCTCCGACACCGCAACAACTTCGCGCTTTTGAGTTGCAGATTTTAATTTACGCAGCTCATTTTTTGCTCACAAATTCTCCTTTTACCTTTATTAAAAAGGTCTGACAAAATGCATTTCTTTTCATCAAACTTGAAATGCTTGCTTAGAAAATTTGACATATTTTAGCTTTTACTTTTAAAAGAGAAAGTTTGGTGGCATTTTTAGCACAAAAATCAAATTTCTTCTACACTTTTCAAACAACAATCAAAATTATACAACTACACATGTAAGTAACAGGCGATCCTATTTGTTTTCGAATAGTATTGCCTCTTAGTTCAAGTAGAAAGTAGAAGTGAAGTAGTGTTGCTATGTTTTGCCAGAAGTTTTCCATCTCTAATAATAATTTTTTAAAAACATAAAAATGATATAATTAAAATATCGAATAATGATGCAATTAAAATATTTTAAGCCTGGAAATATAAAAGACAAAAAAAAAATTAAAAAGAATATTAAAAAATTAAAGGAGCCCTAGACCAGGGGGAAACTTAGAGCTCCATCTCCTGTTTTAGCTCCAGGGAAACCATAACTCCAGGCCCCTCTTTTTTGAAGATCGTCTTCGAGTGTTAATAATCTAGCAAGGTATACAGATGTTCTAGATTAAGGTTTTTTAACTGTGGTCCGCTATTTACGGACAAAACTGTTTACTAAGTGATATAAACTGTATCAAGTTTCTTGAATCCTTCATTCACCTTATACTGACAAGTCATGAATTATTTCGAAAAAACCAAAAATTCCAATTAAAAGGTGTTTTATTAAAATATATGGGAATAAAATATTTAAAGCAAGTACTTTTGATCATCTGACGTGCTCATCCTATGGGTTTAAAATCGGTGAAAATCAGAGGTATAGTTCATTCGTTTGTAAGTTCGTTCATTTTCGAAACAACGAGTATCATTGAATGAACTCGATCTCTGATTTTAATCATTTTAACCCCGGCGATAAGCACGCCAGATACTCGAAAGTACTCCGTTTCGATATTTTAGTTAAAGGTATTTTATTAAAATAGATACAAGTCATTTTAAATGGAATTTTTGGTTTTTGATAAATAATTTATATTAAAAAGTGTTTGGAAAAATGTATCGACACTAAATTAAATTATATTTTAAAGTAGGAAACTATTTTTATTAGTTTGTGTGCTGAGAAATAACAGTTTAAGAGCAGATGGGTGTGAGCGCTAGCTACAATAATTCATCGCAGACTTAAAAATATCAGATAAAAAAAAAAGTTTCAAAGTCTTTTAAAAAAATTTTTAGTCCCTGCGCTGATTCTACTTACCCCTTTATCTACTGACGGTACTTATAAGTAGGGGAGACCGGGGGAATGGCGACACCTTAAGGGAATTTAACACCTTAAGGGAATTTCCGCACAGTGGCGGGATTACCCAGGACACTGGGGTAATTCCGCCACTGTACTGGGGTCATGCCGCCACTCTTTAATGACCTAGTACTTGCATCAAATGGATACTAGGAAACGTACAACCTACTGAAAATAGTTAGAAAGCAATGTAATTGAGCAGAATAATGGTTAAGCTTACAATTTACTTCATATTGCAAAAGTCACTCTGCTGAATCGGCTCCACTACATTAAAATGAGGCCATTTCTCACCCGATTGCATGGCGGCGGCATGACCCCGAGAGGACAATATGACGGAAATCCCCAAGCAAAGCCGAAAGAAGAACCGAACTTGTTCAACGCATTGCATCAAAATGTCGGTGAATGCATGTAGATTACGGGTCATATTATCTTAAATATCTAATGTTACAATAAAAGGTGCTTATCTCTACTCATTTGAAGCTCCAAAATAATAAGCAACTAGATGAAAACTACATTTTTCACTAGAACAAACGAACGATGTACAGCAAAGTCACTCTCACTTTAGGCACTGTTGATATTGTTGGCCGCTATAGTGCAGGCACATTCACTATCTCAAACTGACCTTAGTTTTTAAACTAGGTGGGGTGGCGGTATAACCCGGGTTGGCGGCATTCCCCCGGTCTCCCCTACCCTTAAAATGGTATAAAATTCATTTATTACATCGATTCGCTGTCATACAGTTCAGAATGAGTTACAGATACATGACTTTTTCTTGTTCCAAAAGCATGATGTTTTACACAGAGCAATTTTTAAAAGGATGATTTCTTTTGTATTTGCCTCTTTTCAGCTTTCTTGGAGTTGGGGGGGGGGGGAGGGGTGTTCAATTCGGAAATACTTCTATATTTCTATTGTAAGGACATTATATATGCGCATTTTCTAATTCTACAAAATACTAAAAAAATATATTTAAAATAAAAGATTTGAGTGAGGCACAGTAGTGCACAAAATCCCTATCAATTCAAATTTAATGAATCCTAAATCATTCAATCCTTCTAAAATCCTTCTACAATTTATTAAATAATTCTGTAAATCTTCTCATGTAGTTTAAAAAATTTACGAAAAATGCTTTAGATGATAAAATTTTCAGGAATTCATAATTCAATACATAAAGGGTTAAATAGCTTTAAAAGGGGTCTTACACTCCGAAACTATCGATTTCTAACTAATAAAATGATATTTGTGTGCATTAATGAGCACTTTATGTAACAAGAAATAAAAAATCAAAATATGAAACTAAAAAGTACTCTCAGAAATTTAACGATTAAGCAAAGTGAAGGTACAAAATGAATTCGAAAAATGTATTCGAAATCGCCCAAGTATTTATACCACTAGTATTTTTACTACGTCACTATTGTAAAAAATATATAACTGTTCTGCCAAGTAAGATCAAACTAAACTGAGCTAAATAGAAAACTAATTCTACTCCATTCTACGGCGCTACAACCATTGAGGCCGATAGTCGACTTCGGAATTCGCCTCGCTCATGTTAAGTCTAGAGTCGTATTCCTGTACATTTAATGCATCTTCTCAAGAAATTAATATTTTTAACTTTTGTTTTCTGAGTATTTTCTTTTTTAAGCCTTTATGCACTTTAAAGTACCATTAATAATTTGTTATAAAATTCATCGAATACATCGATTAGTAGTCATACCGTTTCGAATGAGTTGTACAGTCGTGGAAAAAAAAGTAAACACCCCCTACTAACTCCTCAACAAATCATCATAGAAGAAAGTGACTGGTACCGAACGATTGGAAATAAAGTCTACTTTTAAATGATGTATATAAAATTTTCTAAGAGGGTCATTACATATTAAAACGAATCCTAACTTCATTTTTTTCAATGGCAATACCCAATTTTAACGAGATATTTCAAATCTTCGGTTCAAACTATGCCTAGACACCCAATTTCAAGTCATTTGAATGATAAGTTTTTGAATTATAAACATTCAAAATTTAGTGCTTCTAATGTTAAATTATATTTTCATATTTTTATTTACATCTCCCGAAATTATGCTCCTAATGTGCTCATTTTTTTTCTGGTAATAATACTAATATACCCAAACATAAATAGGCTGAATTTGCAATTTTTATAATTTTATGATATGAATTATGAAATTAATATTCGAAAAAATTATGAATTGCAACCCACAATTTTTTGGATGGATTTAGATTTATTAAGTCCTGCTTTATGGAAATTCAAAAATTTCACATTTTTCTTCCAAGTAGTTTTCAAATGATGCTTAAAAAACGGCAAAATGATGGTTTAAGGGGCCGTCTAGGATGGAAGTGAGTAGACATTTTGAAATTTATTCTGCTGTAATGAAATCAAACAGGTTTCATTGACGCTTTAATGTGCCTTGATCAAGAAGGCGGCTCTCTCGGTTAACAATCCAGTACGGAACTTCAATTTGGATACAGCCCTTAAAATACGCTCGTTTTAAAATAATTTCTCGGAAACGTATGGTACGAATTGCATAAAAATTCGTTTTTAGGCTAATGGAAGGGTGTAGAGTTCATTTATGCTGTCAGAATTGGGTACTGCTATTGAAAAAAACAAAGTTATGGTTCGTTTTAATAGGTAGATGGCCCCCTACGCAAATTTTATCTATATCATTTAAAAGACTATTTCCAATCGTTCGGTACCAGTAACTTTCTTCTACGATAATTTGTTGAGGAGTTAGTAGGGGGTGTTTACTTTTTTTTTTCCACGACTGTACATATTTATCTTGTTCCAAAAACATATGGATTGCACAAAACAAAAATATTTTTAACAAGTTGGAAATTGCACGTCAAACGTGGCCAATGAGGTGCGTTCGTACTATAACTCTTTTCATAATAATTTTTTGCACCGCATCGTGTACTGAATGTCTATTTTAGTGCACTTCATAAGTGCCTATTCATTTCATTACGTTCGAAAGGCTGAAACATTGTTCAAATGCACTTATATAAATAATTATAGAAAATTTTTCCCCTATTGGCCGTAATGTAACGGGAAACTTTAAACTGTCCATTCAACTCTTCATCCGATTTTCCTAAAATCTGAAATGACAACAAAAGTTTGAAACAATTATATACTTAAAATTTCAGACCATTTGATTGTGTAGTTTTTGCCCTGTTATAGGCGGACAGACGATAAGAACGACGATTATAGGTGCTACGTATTTATATAATTACGAACGCACCTAAAAGATAATTTCTTTTACCTTTGTATTTTTTCCGCTTTCTTGACGTTGAAAGATTGGGAGGGGGGGGGGGGGGGAGTTTCAGTTCCGAAATATTTCTATTATAAGACCATTATATTTACACATTTCCTAACTCAACAAAATATTTAAAAACATATTTTAAACAAAATATTTGAGCGGCGTTATAAAGAGTGCACAAAATCCCTATCAATTCAAATTTAACTGGCAAAATCCTTCCAACATTTATTAAATGATTGTGTCAATAGTCTAATGTAGTTTCAAAAATTCACGAAAAATGCTTTAGTTTTCTTAGTTGTCAAAATGTTTCCAAAATATAGACATCAGTTTACGTGAAGTGTTAAAATTTTACTCTCAGTTCGTCCGCTTTTAAACACACAAAACATTAAATTAAGCACACATTTTAGAAATATTTTCACAACTAAGCAAAAAATGTATACTTTAAAAAGTACAAAGGAAAAAAATTGAAAATAATTTTCTGATGAGATATTTCAAATATATTCCAATGTTTTCTACGACTGTGGACTTAAGAGGTCTCAGGACTCTTAAAATTGGGGGGGGGGGGGGGGGGAGAGGATCATTTTCAACATTTAATATCTTAAAATGTATATGATTTTAAAACAATTTTTACAGGGATGAAAGATAAGTGTTCTTTCATTTCATATATTTCAAAAATTACAAGATGCAGAATTAATATTTATAGGTGGCTTCCAACTGTCACATTCGTAGAGCTGAAAATTGGTATTTACGCGCATACAAAATAAGTTTTACAAGAAAAACTTTGCAACTAGAATGAAAATTTGGGTGCCTAATAATACTTCATATTATTCTAATAACCCTGAACCTAAATAAATTTGTATTTTAAGCATTTTAATACCAAGATGTATTTACTTAATTATACCGTTTAAAACTTCAAAATTTTGTATTAACAATTTTTTTTTCTTTTTTTAAACAATAAAAAGGAAATTTCAGGTTCAGTTTATTCAGACTGACATGAAACACATTTTGAAAATTTCGTGAAAAAAATATTGAGAAGTTTTGAGATAACCTGCGCGTTATGCAGCAAAACGCTATTTTGAGAAAAATGACTTGTAAATTTCGGAAACGCCGCTTCAGTTATTGAGCGGATATAATTCTAAAAGCCATCACTTCTGTTTAATGAGAATTTAGGGGAGACCGGGGGAATGCCGCCAACCCGGGTTATGCCGCCACCCCACCTAGTTTAAAAACTAAGGGCAGTTTGAGATAGTGAATGTGCCTGCACTATAGTGGCCAACAATATAAACAGTGCCTAAAGTGAGAGTGACTTTGCTGTACGTCGTTCGTTTGTTCTAGTGAAAAATGTAGTTTTCATCTAGTTGCTTATTATTTTGGAGCTTCAAATGAGTAGAGATAAGCACCTTTTATTGTAACATTAGGTATTAAGATAATATGACCCGTAATCTACATGCATTCGCCGACATTTTGATGCAATGTGTTGAACAAGTTCGGTTCTTCTTTCGGCTTTGCTTGGGGATTTCCGCCATAGTGTCCTCTCGGGGTAATGCCGCCACCATGCAAATCGGGTGAGAAATGGCCTCATTTTAATGTTGTGGAGCCGATTCAGCAGAGTGACTTTTGCAATATGAAGTAAATTGTAAGCTTAAGAGCTCACTGCAGTCACAGATAAAAAGAAATAAAGATGGCCGCCGGCATTTTAGCTGAATTGAAAGGATGGTCTAAATTCAAATGATTGACAAGCGAGCTCTTCCAATCAGCAAATGGCCAATTATCTGGCACGATTCCAACCCCCACCCCACTTCGGCTGAGCGCTACATGTGATAATTTCCAGTAGGTTTCAGGTGTAAAGGATTTTTTTTTCAATTGTCTTCGCTTTACAAGCGTAGATCAAAGCCCACTGTTTTGTGGAGACTCGATAACGGTAAAAGCCGTAAAAAGAATTTTAATCTGTTTATGATAAAAGTGCAAAAATTAAAACGATTTGACTTTTTTTTTTTTTTTTTTTTTTTTTTTAAGGTTTATTTTACAGCTTTTACAAACATAAAATTGAAATTAGTGCAGTATAAAAACTATTTTATTTCACATAAGGCAATTACATTTAAAGTCAAGGGGGAGATATTGAATGAGGGGGGAAATATATCAGGTACAAATATTCTAAAATAACTATCTTTTGTGCGAATTCTTTTTAGAACATAAAATTTATGAGATTTATAAAAACTAAATAACATTGAAGGTTAAAAATAAGATGTTCATAAAATTAGGAGAGGAAAAGTTAAACAAATAAACTGTATATTTTGTACTGTATATCTGTAGAGGGGGTATAAATCTAAATCCCAGCGTAGTCATTTATAGATATAGTACACAATTTATTGTTGTTAGCACTAAAATATGCGACAGAAAAAATAAAGTTTTCCAAATATTAAACTTTGTGTGATGTTAGCAGAAAGAAGGATGGCAAAAATTTTAGTGAAATTTTCAGGCAGAAGAAAATTTAGATTATGGATTATTTTTACAAGAATGTTATAAAACATAAAGGAGTTTTAACAATTTGAAATTTTAAGTGCACAGGAGTAAATTCAGGTGTGTGTGTGTGGGGGGGGGGGGATTTCTGAGCACTAAATATTTTTTAAATGATGCGGTCAAATAAGAATGTTTTTTGTAGCGGTTCGTAATCTAAATAACACTAAAATACTTTTATTTTCATTACATTTCCATTTTTAACCCTTCCCAAGAAAGTTGAAAAGTGTTTATGGATTGAGTTTGTCCGTCCGTCTGTCTGTCTATCCGTGCTCTAACTAGCGTAAATATAGTCGCATTGCCATGTAATTGATATACGATATTGAAAATCATCATGGTATGTTCGGTGCACCATTCATGGTTCATTTACAGATGCACTCAAAAGTATTCGCTACATTATGGTCTATGTGGGGGGGGGGGGGATTATTTAGGATGTATTTTAATAGTGTTACACAATGTTAAACACAGTTAAATTTATGTACATTGAGACACACTTTAAAATTGTTACTATAGACTATGTTATGTGTAATGCTTAAAGTACGAGTATAGGGGACTCAAAACTATTCCGTTATGTTATAGCCCATGAAGAAATATCGTTTGCGGCGTATTTGATTGATATTACTCTGTCACAAAGATAATGAAATTGATATGAATTTCTGAGGTGTCCTAAGCCTACTTTCTGTACAACATGAGCATTTAACAATTATTTACGGTGTCAGACAAAAGAACTTGGTTCAATATGGTCTACGAGAAAAACTGTAGCGTATTTTGATCACGTTACACTATTTCAAACATGACGAAATAGATACACATTACTTTGATTTACTACAAGATGCTTACATTCGAATATCGTCTGCATTTCATTTAGCGTTCATTTACAGGGAAACATAAAATATTTTAATACAATACTGTATCCGATATAGCTATTAAAAATTAATGCTGAAAGTACATTTTCAATTACAGAATGCGTTTTTAAGTTTAACTAAATTTTTGCGCACTACGTGGTGTGCACATATTTTACAAACCCTATACAGGACCACACAAAAGAATTCGTAACCATTGCTGAGAATGAGTATGAATTTCTTAAAGGTGTTAGGTTTTTTTTTAGTTATAAATGTACAAGCTCAACTACATTTAATATGCTTAGAGATGTTTGTATCATACAAATAAAATCCTATACAGGGATATTCAAAAAACTGGATACATGGGCCGCCGATAGAAAATAATTCCTGCAAGTGTGATTTCAGTAATTTTGAGCATGATTTTGCATGAATTAGATTTCAGCATAATACTGTTTGACGTGTATAAAAATTTCTATATACAGAAATGCACAAAAGAATTCAAGTATGTTTCCGTCTATAAGTAGAAATTGCCGAGGGTGAATTTTCAACTGTTTTATGTATTTTCTTACAAAATTAAATTTTAACATAGTATGTAGAATCCGTACAAATATATGCAGTACAAATATATCATATACACTGCCTCATATGAGCTGCACAAAAGAATTTGAGTACCTTCCAGATTATGGGTGCAATTGTTGAAATCTGCTTTTCAAACGTGTCATAGGTATTACAAATGTTTAGTTAGATATCTTCTTTACTTTATTAAACGGCGAAGTTTTGTTACAGTGTTCTGTAAGTGTTGGAAAGTATCGACGTAGACGCATGATTTTTCTTTTTTCTTTATGGACATACTCGGTTCAGTCGATTACTCAGGCACCTTTGGTATCTACGTTTGATGGTTCTTTCTGAGCTAGTCGGAATAAAATGATTTCGAAAGGTTTGAGAATTTACTTGCACGTTGACGAGAAACCACAATATTTTCCTTACAAATATCTCTCTAAAGACATTTTCCTTTGAAAAATACAGTTAAAATGTTTTTTATGCACAATTAAATGTACACCTATCGCTTTATTGTTAACACTTTCGTACATAGTTGAAATGATTTAGTTAATATTATAGATAATAAAGATTTATAATTAGGACGAAAAAAAAGTAAAAATTAAAAAGTTTTAAAGACTGTAAATTAGATTTTTTAGCTTCATGAGTTGAGGGTAAGACAAATCAAGAAACAGATTTTTTTTTTTTTTTTTTTGTTGGCGGGGGGGGGGGGGATTTAATAGATGACCGATTATGTAACTTATTAAAGATTTACAAATAGGGCAAAAACATTGCAATTAGGAGTTTTAGAGACTTTAAATTTTATGAGCATGGAAATAATGGGGGGAGAAAAGAAAACGTCAATTTTATATGGGGTGGAAGAAATTATATAATCGATTATTTATTGTTCAATATGAAACAGATAAAGCTGAAAATGTATTAAAAAAAGACTTTCAAAGATTTTAAACTTAAATAAGGGAAAGAAAAAAAAAGGGGGGATTTTATTTGATGACTTATTTATTTACCTTACTAAAGAATAAGAAATAGGACAAAAAAAGACTAAATTTTGTGTTCTTGGTAAGGGTAGAGTCAGAGCAAGCGTCAATTTTTGTGGGGGAGGAGTATAGTTATATGATTATTTATGATTACAATAAATTAACAGATAGAGTACAAAATTATATTAATACATGGAAATTATTCCAGAGAGAAACATTCGCCTTGCATACAATATTTCAAATGAAAATCAAATTTCAAAGTAATTGCTTAAAAGGCGCAAAGGCCAACATAGTGAAAAAGATTCCAAGCCGGGACTCGAACCCGGGCCATCAGTATAGCGCACTGACGTTCTACCAACTAAACCACTTGGAACGTTACCTAGCTCGGAAAATTTCTCACTATTATATGTTGGAAAGGCTACAAACGCAGCACAAGATGGAATATTTATCGTGAGTCACCGACCTGGGACAAACACGAAACATAATTAAATCCAGCACCGATAGAAATTATATTAATACATGGAAATTATTCCAGAGAGAAACATTCACCTTGCATACAATATTTCAAATGAAAATCAAATTTCAAATTTCAAAGTAATTGCTTAAAAGGCGCAAAGGCCAACATAGTGAAAAAGTTTCCAAGCCGGGGCCCCACCAGTGGCCGAGAGGTTCTGCGTTCGAAGCTGGTAGACGGGAAGTGCTGGGTTCGATCCCAATCGCGCCCGTCGGCCTAATCGTTCGGAGTTTTCGTGGTTTTCTTCGAGCCGTGGATTTTCCATGTGTAAATATGGATTAGGTTCCCTTAGAAAGACCCCCACGGAGGGCACTCCCCCCCGGGCCTATATCCCTCGTGTAGATAATCGGCCGTCAAAAAATCAACCAATCCAAGCCGGGACTCGAACCCGGGCCATCAGTATAGCGCACTGACGTTCTACCGACTAAACCACTTGGAACGATACCTAGCTCGGAAAATTTCTCACTATTATATGTTGGAAAGGCTACAAACGCAGCACAAGATGGAATATTTATCGTGAGTCACCGACCTGGGACAAACACGAAACATAATTAAATCCAGCATCGATAGAAATTATATTAATACATGGAAATTATTCCAGAGAGAAACATTCGCCTTGCATACAATCAAATACTGTATGCAAGGCGAATGTTTCTCTCTGGAATAATTTCCATGTATTAATATAACTTCTATCGATGCTGGATTTAATTGTGTTTCGTGTTTGTCCCAGGTCGGTGAAATATTGTATGCAAGGCGAATGTTTCTCTCTGGAATAATTTCCATGTATTAATATAATTTCTATCGATGCTGGATTTAATTATGTTTCGTGTTTGTCCCAGGTCGGTGACTCACGATAAATATTCCATCTTGTGCTGCGTTTGTAGCCTTTCCAACATATAATAGTGAGAAATTTTCCGAGCTAGGTATCGTTCCAAGTGGTTTAGTCGGTAGAACGTCAGTGCGCTATACTGATGGCCCGGGTTCGAGTCCCGGCTTGGAATCTTTTTCACTATGTTGGCCTTTGCGCCTTTTAAGCAATTACTTTGAAATTTGAAATTTGATTTTCATTTGAAATATTGTATGCAAGGCGAATGTTTCTCTGTGGAATAATTTCCATGTATTAATATAATTTCTATCGATGCTGGATTTAATTGTGTTTCGTGTTTGTCCCAGGTCGGTGACTCACGATAAATATTCCATCTTGTGCTGCGTTTGTAGCCTTTCCAACATATAATAGTGAGAAATTTTCCGAGCTAGGTATCGTTCTAAGTGGTTTAGTCGGTAGAACGTCAGTGCGCTATACTGATGGCCCGGGTTCGAGTCCCGGCTTGGAATCTTTTTTCACTATGTTGGCCTTTGCGCCTTTTAAGCAATTACTTTGAAATTTGAAATTTGATTTTCATTTGAAATAGAGTACAAAATGTTTTTAAAAAAGCAATGACTTTTAAGGTTAAAATTTTGTGATCTGAGGGAAAAAAAAGAGGAATAAGCAGAATTAGTTCTTTTTTTGCGGGGGGGGGGGGGGGAAGTTTATCGGCGACTTATTATTTACTTACCTTAGAAAATATTTACAAATAAGTTAAAAAAAATAATAAACGAAAAAAAATTAAGGACTTTAAATTTCAGATGCTTGGTAAGAGGGAGAGGCGAGGAGGAAATACCAATTTCAGTTGGGGTTGGGGGGGGGGGAGAAATTTTTATGATTGTTTGTTTATTGTTAAAATAAAGTGGCAAATTGAGCAGAAAAGATTTAAAAAAATTAAAGCGTTTTAAAGGGTTTTTATTTTAAAATATGGGTACCGTGGATGAGGGAGCAAAAGGGAGAAATGACATTTTCGATGGAGGCAATTTACAAGAACTTTTAATGAAATGAATATGGTGAAATAAATTGATAACGAAATTTATGACTGACTATTTATTGTTAGTTTAAAGTAACAAATAAAACAGAAAATTAAAGAAAATATTAAGGAATTTTAAAGATTTTAAACCTTGATACTGTAAGGGGAGCAAAACGGGAAACGAAATTTCGGAAGAAGGGGAGACAAAGAGTGCAAGATGTTTGGATAAGAATATGGTGTGCATCGAATTTATTGTTCATTTACAGGGAAACATTAGGGATGATTGCTGATAGTGAGTTTTAAATTATGATATGTTTGATTTATGATAAGTTATGGTATAAGTTAAGTTAAACTAATATTTTTGCACAGGCACATAGGTGGTGTATATGAATTGCATAGAATATAAAGAGTGATCAAAGGGCTCCAATGTGATGTATCTCATGAGGGTTGTCGAAAAATGTTAGAAAAGTACCGGCATATTATACTATCAGCTAAATGTCCTGTCGGCTAATCGTCTTTTCGGCTAAATGTCCTCCCGGCTAATTGCCACGTTCGGCCAGTTGTCTGTCGGCCAATTGTCTGTATTGCTGAAATTATTGCTATTCCGTTGCATAGACACTACACAAAAGATTTCATCAGTAGTACCGAGAATGACTATGAATTACTTAAAGATGTTTTTTAATTTGATTTATGCATTTTCAAGCTCAACTACTTTTAGTATAGATGTTTGACCCGTAGCCGGTCGCAGACATTTAGCCGACAACCAAATAGCCTTCAAGACATTTAGCAGATTGCAGTTAGCTGAGACGTGCATTTAGCCGATACGTACATATAGCCGACAACACAATTAGCTGAAATTTACATACAGCATACAGGACAATTGATCGAAACGGACATATAGTAATAATTTTAGCAATACAGACAATTGACCGACAGGCAACTGGCCGAACGTGGCAATTAGCCGGGAGGACATTTAGCCGAAAAGGCGATTAACCGACAGGACATTTAGTTGATAGTATAATTAGCCGGTACTTTTCTAACATTTTTCGACACCCCTCATAAGATACATCGCATTGGAGCCCTTTGATCACTCTTTCATATTATGTACCTCCCGTTCCCCCTCCCCCAATTTGTATCACCGGGAGCATTTTTCTGACTTTTCCGACATCCCTCAAGTGATATATCATTGGACTGGGCAGCCCTTTGATCACTCTTTCATATTATGCACCTCCCGCTAGGTTACAGTTAATTTGCAGTTTGGTTACAATTGCGATTAGTTACTCTTAGATTACGGTTAGGTTATAATTAAGTTACGTTTAGGTGATAATTAGATTACACTTAAGTTACAGCTTGGTCATGGTAAAGTTATGTTACAGTTACATAACATTTAGCATATGATTAGGTTATAACTAGGTAAACGTTATTTACAGTTAGATTATGGTTAAGTCCCAGTTAGGTTACATTTAGGCTACAATTAGTTTACTGTTAGGTTTTAGTTTGATTACGGTTACTTCATAATTAGGTTACACTTAGGTTACGTTTAGATTGTGGTTAGGTAACTGTTCGGTTATAATTAGGTTACGTTTAGGTGATAATTAGATTACGCTTAGGTTACAGCTTGGTCATGGTAAAGTTGTGTTACAGTTACATTACTGCTAGCATACGATTAGGTTATAATTAGATAAACGTTAGTTACAGTTAGATTACGGTTACGTCCCAGTTAGATTATATTTAGGCTACAATTAGGTTACTGTTAGGTTTCAATTAGGTTACGGTTACTTTATAATTAGGTTACCGTTAGGTTACGTTTAGATTACGGTTAAATAACTGTTAGGTTACGTTTAGGTGATAATTAGAATACGCTTAGGTTAGAGCTTGGTCATGGTAAAGTTATGTTTCAGTTACATTACAGTTAGCATACGATTAGGTTATAACTAGGTAAACGTTAGTTACAGTTAGATTACGGTTACGTTCCAGTTAGGTTACATTTAGGCTACAATTAGGTTACTGTTAGGTTTCAGTTAGGTTACATTTAGGCTACAATTAGGTTACTGTTAGGTTTCAGTTAGGTTACGGTTATCTTACATTTAGGTTACGTTTAGGTTACATATAGATTATAGTTACGTTACAGTTTGGTATTGGTTAGGTTACAGTTACGCTACAGTTAGTTTATGCTTAGGTTATAATTAGGTTAAGATCAGGTTACAGTTACGTTACAGTTAAGTCGGATGAATATCCTGTCGGATGAATGTCCATGTCGAATAATTGTCCTCTGTTGGCTAACTGTCTTGTCGGCTAACAGTCGCTGTCGGCTAAACATCCTGTCGTCTAATTGCTGTCTGCTAAATGTCCCGTCGGCTAAGTGACATTGTAGCATATAAATAAATAGGGATATGACAAAAAACTGGATACATGGCCGTCCATGGATAGCAATTCTTAAGCTAATGTTAGCCTTAGAAGTGTGATATCAGTAATTTTCAGCGTATTTATTTCTGAATTAAATTTCAGCTCAGTATGTGGCGTGTATAAAAATTTATAAGGAACATACAGAGCTTCACAAAACAATTGAAGTACGTTTCCGTCTATTGTTAGGAATTAATAAATGTGTATATTCAAATGTGTTATGTGTTTTTCTAACTGAACTAAAAATGTAGGAAAGGGTTCATAATCCATACTTGACACATGGTTTTCCTTTCTTGTTTTATTTATTTTCAATAATTCATCTTCTTATGTTTTTGTATTTCTCAGTTGCAATAATCATGATTTTTAGGGTTCCTTACTTAAAAAGTAAAAACGGAATCATTATAAGATCACTCCTGTGTCTGTCTGTCACAGCCATTTTACTCGTAAACTACGGAACGTGGGAAGTTCAAATTGGGAGATGTAATAAAGACTATTGACCCACATATTTACAGATTATTAAACATTCACAAATATATGTGGGAAAAACGTAGAGGGGATAATTAGGTTATTTAAAGAAGAAATATATTTTCTTTGTGTATCGTTTGGGGTATCGGTTAAAAGATTCCGTAACGCATAACTCAAAAATACATTTCTTTTAATTTTAGATATTATATTTTCAGAGATATCGTCGAAAATGTAGTGCAAAAATGTGCCCCCCCGCCCCCCCCCAATCTATTTTCAAATCTACTGAAACTAAAATTATGAAAAAAATTAGAGGTAGTAGAGGTTAATTTAATACTCGCAGGAAAATTATAGCGATTGCCCTAGGTGGCATAGTTTTTCATAAAATCGCATTTTTCTGTTACATACAGATTTCTATTTGCGGGCATTCAGCAAAGGTATCGAAGAGCGCTAAAGGTCCCTATCGTATCAAAAGTATAAAAGCATTGTTTATAATGATTTTCGAAAAAAAATCGTCGGTAATTCGCCGAGATATTAAGACTCCTGTCCCTGCCGGCGAAGACACTAACGAGCTAATGCTAATCCGATGGGGAGGAAAAAGTAAAGAAAGGTGCGATGTAGAGACGGATCTCGGCTATATAATGCCAAAAAAAAATTTAAAATATCGAAATACAAAATAGATATTAGAAAAATCCTTCCCTATACGATTAGCATTAGCTCGTGATTGTCTTCGCTGGCAGGGGCAGGAGCCTTAACCCTTAAAGACACGGTTGGTTTGGACATACATAATGGCAGAGGCGGCGTACTCTATATACCATCGGTTTTTAAATACTAGATAACAACTTTTAATGATATATATGTGTAATGCAATACCCAGTAGCAGCATAAAAGCAGTAAACATCAAATTGTTAAAAACAGACCAATTTAATTATAATTAATCGCATAAATACTATGGGATTCGCGACTAGTTTGCGTTGAGTGGATCTCTCAATACGCCTCCCGTGTCTTTAAATGATAATTAAAGACCTATTTGAAAAAACGCGGCACGGACAAAGTCGAGTTGCATCTTTGCGACCTCCTTTCGAAACGCGCGTAGTACAACGCCACGTTTAAACTTTGAACAAGGATTTTATTTCATCTACACTGTAAAAAGAAAAATATTTCTATGTTGAATTTAGTTTTATGAAATGCCAAATGAAATTTAAATATGCAGTACTTTTATTGTTAGTACCAAATTAAGTTCACCATATCCAGATTAAGATACGTTTAAAAAAAGAATTATACAAAATAGCAATATTTAATTTTATTTCGGCTTCATATCTCTTTGAACCTTTGTGGTATACTCAATCATACTTTTCTAATATATACAGCTATACCCAACTCTACGTTGTATAGGTTTTTACAAAGTTTCATTATTCTTTTAAATAATACAGTTAATAATTCATATATTTATTGTACGGAACTCTCTGAGCGCGAGTAATACTCGTACTTGACCGTTTATTTTATATACAAGCTATATGCATTGGTCTGCCAAGTCGTATCTTGGTGGAAACCATCTGCAGAACATCAATTTAGTGGTTGATCCGCAGGTTTACCATTGTGTTTTCATGCACCCAAACTTCAATATTTTCATACATTTGGGTGCTGCAAAATACAATGATAAACCAATCGATCAAAAACTAAACTCCGGTGTGCAGGTGTTTTCTATCAAGATATGACTTAGCAGACCATTTGCATTTTAATATGCTAATTGAGTTCTATCTAATCCTAAAATTTCAGCCTTCAACTTGATGAGCTGATGGTCTGTGCAATTGCCACCCGTCGAACAAATCCCTTCCTGTGAAATCTTGTATCACTCTTTAGGAATCTGTGGACAGGCACAAAAACATCCTATCTGTGTTTTTATACCTAGATTGTGTATAAAAACCTTTTTTAATTCATTACTCTGAATTTGGAGATTTTTGTAACAAATACAGCTGTATTTTTTTTTTTTTTTTTTTTTTTTACAATTGTTTGAGAAAGACTGTTTTTATTTTCTCTGAAAACTGCTTGGATTTTTCATTACATTGATATGCAATTCTGATAATGAATTTCATAGAATTCCATTTCAAAGCAATATTTCGAATTTCTTCCAATTTTACCAAAGCATTCTTTTTCTTTATCAGAAATCAGTGAAAATAAATTTATTTTTCTGCATCTTTATCTTTAGACTAAGTTACAATTTTATTTTCCCCGCATTGCTGATAGAGATTTTTTTTTTACCTTGTCAGTTGAAAGCTCACAGTCAAATATCTCCAGAGATTCTCCATCTTCTTCCTCTACTTCCCAGTTAATAATCAGGAGGAGTTGCCGTAATATCCTTTACCAATCTGTGTCCTATATCGGAATTTGGTAAATTAGCAGTGCTTTTAGTTTATAGTCTTTACTTGACCTTACCGATCATGACAGTGTTAAGCTATCATTCGTTGTTGCTAAGAAACTGTTAGGATAGCTGAGGATGCTCTATAACCGGGCTAGTTATTACTTTTTCGATTTTTGTTTCAGATATTTTTCTTTAAAATTACTTTTACTTTCATATCCGCTCTAAAATTTAAACTATCCTATTATATATATAAAAAAAAAAACTATAGCCAAAATCGAAAAGTAAAAGCTAGCCTCACTGTCGATAGTCACCAGATATCCTATGCAAAAAAAAGAAAAAAAAAAGAAAAAGAAAAAATCATTCAAAAATATTAAAATCAAAGCGAGAAATATGAAAATGACCCCCCCCCCCCCCATAGACTTAAAATTAGCGTTTTCATTCCTTCCCGTGTCTGAAATAGGCGTGCATGCATCCAATTCTTTGAATAGCCTTGTATATTATTATATTTTTATTTTCCAAACATATCTTTCTAAATGTAGTTGAATTTGAAAATAAAATTAATCAATTTCTCAACAATTCTTCCTAGTTCTTTTGCGTAGCCCTATACGTAGTCTATCGAATTTATATATATAATCTAGTATGCAGAAATTTAGTTAACAACGTATATCATAGCTGAAATCTCACTTTCAGCAATCATCCCTAATAGACAATACTTCATATGCAATATTGTATCCAATATCTTTTATGTGCCCCTGTAAATTAAATAAAATGTGATGCACATCATATTATAATGTAAGCATCATATTGTAAACCTCAGTAACGTATATGAATTCCATCTTGTTTGAAATCGTGAAACATAACTAAAACACACTTTGCAAGCAGTTTTTTCTGTAATAAAACTGAACCCTTTTCTGTGACCCTGTAAATGAATGATAAATGCTTTGCTATCCCTTCAGAAAGCATGTTTTACTGCGCCTCATAAATTCATATCAATTTCATTATGTTGTAACAGAAAACGTTATTAAAATACCCCGCAAACGTTTTTTCTTCGTAGTCCATAATGTAACGAAATATACTTTTTAATTCCCCTGTACAAGTACCTATGCTCTTCAATAATGCGAATAAATTGTATGTTTAAAATTGTTTTATGTCATTAAAATACACGCAAATGTATTTTCCCACATAGACCATAATATAAAATACTTTTGAATGTCCATGTAAGTGAAGTATAAAATATTAAAAGGTAATACGTATTAGAAAAAAAAAATTGCTAGCTAGTATATTTTTATAAAATGCTATATTTTATCTTACAGTTTCATAACTTTTAGTTTTACATTATTAAAGTTAATGATAAATTTTCGCGTTTCCTAACCGTTGCAAAAAAAATATCTTTGCGTTACATTTGAGAACCCACGCAGGTTACGGGGAAAAAATGTAAACGCTAATGTTAAATATATGGGAGCGTTATTTTCAAATCTCACTTCCTTTTTATCTCACTTCCTTTATGATTTTTTTTTTTTGTATAGGATAGCTGAAGACGATCTACAACCGGGCTAGTTTTTACTCTTTCGATTTTGGTTTCAGATATTTAAAAAAAAATACTTTTAATTTCGGAACAGGGGTGAATCGTTTCTGAAATTGAAACTTTCCTAATATATATATATATACTAAACTAAACTCTGCGGCTATACAATCCATGAGGATCAGGGCCGACAGTGACAATCTCTGTTTTCTTGACCCTAAGCCCGAGGTGCTATACAGCATGCGTCCCGGCCAGGTGGTCAGCCTAACGCGAGACCCTCGGTGTTTAGTTCCCAAGCAAGCTTGGTACTCATTTTATTGACCCCAAAGGGATGAAAGGCTGAGTGAACCTTGCCCAGTCGGGAGTCGAACTCTCGACCTGCGGTGCGGCAGTCAGATGCCCTGACCACTACACCACTGGGCTTTATATATATATATATATATATATATATATACCAAAAAACACACACTACTCATCCAATCCCAAAATTACTGAACTACAGAGAAAATTAACAAAATAACCATGGAAAAAACTTACTAACAAAACCATGAACGAAAAGAAAACATTCAATGGAAAACATTCAATATATATATATATATATATATATATATATATATATATATATATATATATATATATATATATATAAAATAAAAATCTAAAAAGTAAAATCTAGCCTGGTTGAAGATCGTGCTCAGCTATCCTATGTAAAAAACATCATATTAAAACAAAGCGAGAAATTTTAAATTAACGCCCCCATAGACTTCGTTTTACTTTCTCTCCGTGTCTGATGTGGGCTCTTTAAAAAATATATCTGTTACACAGGACAAATTTCGTTCTCCGACTGTTAAAGGTGTACTGTCCCCTTAAAAATAATAAATATTAAAGTAATGAACTATAAAAATATTTCTTTAAAATTTTGAACAAGTTGATTTACAATTTTAAAGTTAACAATCTTTAAAACTTATTAACTTTAAATTCTGCTGATTTTTAATTAAAAAAACTGTTTTTCAAACGTAAAATGTTAAATTGTCGAATATTTTATACATATACAAGAATAGGAGGCTTGAAAACCAGTCTCCTGGCCAGGCCACAAATATGTTCTAACAAATTATGACTTCGTAATTATTTGTTAACTATTTTAACTTAAAAAATAATTTAAAAAATACTCGTCTATTTTTTTACCATTTTACTTAATAAACTAGGACTGAAATTTGATTCCTTAATAACTTCTATATGTTGTAACTCCCTCTGTGTGATTCTGAAATTGTTTATATAAACGAAATGTATAATTTCCTTCGTTATTCATAGAAATATAGAATTTAAAATATTTCATTCTTTCAAGAGTCTTTTGTTGAAATTAAACAATAATTTTAGAAAAAAATAAATCCAAGGTTTGAAATAGGAGTGATCTATTTTAACACGATACAATAATCCAATCACAATTAAATCGTTTCCATTTGCTAAAGTGTTTCGATACTAGCCAATCATATTTTTAATAGGCGTGGTTTTCATCGTCTTGGTAGAGGCGGAGAGCATAACATTACGAGGCCATTTTTTACACATTTTTCATCAAAATCTTTGCATATTTTGCTCAGCCTAATTGTAGTAGAACTATTGAAAGTATGTTATTGGAAAGCTTAAACTCTATATTTTCGTTGTTACTAAAAAAATTTTCCTGAATTTTGCTGATATGAATGTTATAAGACTAAAAAGGACACAATACCTCGAATTTCACTGGATCCTAAATTGACAGGATCCTGAGAATTAAACTACAACGAAAATCGGAAAAGTAAAAAATAGCCCGTAAACAGATAGTCCTCAGCTATCCTGTGCAAAAAAAATCATTTAAAAATATTAAAAATCAAGCAAGATATTTGAAAACATTGTTGCCATAGACTTATCATTAGCGTTCGAACTTCAAGCCGTGACTAGTGTGGCCTCTTAACCATTATTCTGCTCAATTACATTGCTTTCTAACTATTTTCAGTAGGTTGTGTGTTTCCTAGTATCCATTTGATGCATGTACTAGGTCATTAAAGAGTGGCGGCATGACCCCAGTACAGTGGCGGAATTACCCCAGCGTCCTGGGTAATCCCGCCACTGTGCAGAGGTTTAAAAAGTATTTTTTTGTGTATGCTTACTTTACAGTTATGATTACGGTTAAATTTATACAGATACTGAAGATCATGATTCAGCTTTAGAATTTTTACTATTAAAAAATAAACAGTTTTTCGAGGTGAAAAAATTTAAATTCCCTTAAGGTGTCGCCATTCCCCCGGTCTCCCCTATAGGTAGCAATTATATCAAAATGTTCAGAATATTAGTTTAACTAACATATAGAAAAATTAAATTTCGAAAATTTTGGATCTTTAAGAGCTCTGGAGATCTCTTAACATTAGCGAGGGGATATAGGCAATAGGTGAGATTTTAAATTAACTTTTAATATTTCAACATTCGAAGGCGATTGGGGCCTTTTTATCGAAAATTCACAAGTGGAAAGATGAGGAAACCATACGGTTTTTAGGAGATAAATTAGCTGGCCTTCTTATGCATACAAATCAATACATCTTTTCCTAATGCATCCAAATCAAATGTCTAAACTTTGTTGAGGAGTTTCGAGTCTTTTCGCTCCTCCAAGCAAAACCGCTGCATTTTTTGAATTTAACAATTTAAGGTATGTGCCTACCTTCGGGGCACTATTTTTTTGAAAAATATGAAATTTTTATTAAACATGTATTTTTAGTTAAAACAGGGAATAGAGCTATAAATTAAAATAAATTTTTAATGGAATTTCAATTAACTCTTCAAATTTAGGTAATATGGAGTTAAATTTTAACGAAGATTTGCGTTTATGCCAAACCTTTCATAACAAAGTCTAATCAATATGTTTCACTTTTTTTTTCCAACACTATTAGCAAACAACTTACCTGGGTTATGAAGCAATATATTTTCAATACCTCTTCAATTTACCAACCTATACCAAATTTTGTATATAAAACATGATTTTTTTTATGTGTATTTTTCAATAAAAACAGCTCTTAAATTAATATATACATACTTAAAAGCTGTATTTTGCTTCATAACATACCAATAGATAAGCAGAACCTTAAGACCCAATTTTATTTCAATATCTTAAAAACTTTAAGAAATGAGGTTTCTTGTAAGCGTAAACAATAAAAAACGCAGTTTTCCAGAAAACAGTTAAGATTTTAACCCATTAACCATCAAAACTATAATGTCGAAATTTTAAAATTTATTGTTAAAGTCGTTTTCCACCACACTCAGAAAAGTAATTTTCGCTTTATTTAAATGGCAAAATTTCTGCTAATAAATAAGCTAATTTTTTAAGTTCTAAAATAGTGGTGGCAAAATAATTTAAGTATGAACAACTATTTTGACCGTTGCGTGAACGCAACACCAGCGGGGTTAATATAGCACAAAAAATTATGTATAAAGGTTTATATTTTGGGCTATCACTTTGCTTCTAGTTATAGCTGAACT
The DNA here is from genome assembly GCA_963932465.1 of Maratus speciosus. Lineage (NCBI taxonomy): Eukaryota > Metazoa > Arthropoda > Arachnida > Araneae > Salticidae > Maratus > Maratus speciosus. Next base: position 3,658,324 of record OZ010800.1, read on the forward strand.
AAAAAGTATGACATTTTAAGAATCCTAAATATTTCAACTTTAAAATAATAAAAACTAATTTTTCGCAAAAACGGTGATTTCGGAGTATAGGCCGACCTTGCCTTAAACGTTACTGTCAAAACGTTAACCGCCAACGTTAACCGCTATACCTTAAACGTTACTGTCTCGACAACCCATGTGCCGTTTCGCTCAGAGTAAACTTTCATACGGGTTGCGTACGCGAAAAAAATTAAAGACAAAAGCGCCTTCAGTGACATACAATTTACTAAAATTTATTTCTTCGATACCTTTCATTTCACAAAAAGAGAACCTTCATTGAAAACTTCGAATGACTAGTTTTCCACTCTGTTGAAGGAAGAAAGTATCCGTCAAGAGCCTCCCCCCCCAAACAAACAAATAAAAAAAATATTGATGGGCGAGTATTATATAGAAACCCAGGACAACCTGAACCTCAACCTAAAACATCCGGAAGTGTAGCAAGCATAGGGCTGCCACGAGCGACTATTTTTATATTCTGTTCGCACCACTATTTTGAAAAAAAATATATACTTTGTTGTATACTTGCAAATGCTGTCAAAGCATATGTAAACGATTTTTGTTTAAAAAAAGTGGTACGAAATTTAATTAAAAAAATAGTCGTTAGCACGGATTTTAAAGTTTAGTTTGTAATACCAGAATTTTTTTAATACAATGAAACTCCACAAGTAATGGACACCTTAAATATTCTTATTCAAATCACTATTACAAGGTTTTAAATCAATTTTATAATTATCTTTATTTTTTTAAGTATGGTAGAGATACGTTAAAAAATATTGAAAAAAATTACGAATATTTTTTTTCAAAAATAGGATCAATAACTACAGTAACTGATACCAAATGATAATTTTATTACCCTATTTTGAAAAACTAGTAACTGACACAAAATGAACCAGTGTCTGACAATTTATATACAAAGAAATAAAAAGGGGGTCTTATCTTTCAAGTAATTTTTGCAAAAATACTTTAATATTTATTGTAAAAACAAAATTATTAGCCCATTTTTATATATGATACATTATAGATGCATGTTTTTCTCATATGGAAAATTTCATTAAAGAATAAAATGCAAAGAAATTAAGAAAGACCCAATTTAATCAACTATAAAGTCAACGATATCAAACACGGAACATGGGCGCTATATAAAGAAAATTTTAAAAGATAAGCTTGCTGTTACTCCTAGGATTACTGGAAGATTAAAGAGAGGAACAATGCCTTTTCGGCCCATAGTTTCCATAACTATTCATAACTATTATACATAACTATTATTCATAACTATTGCACATTTAATGGTAAATATTATAAACAGAACCATGGAGCCCCAATGGGTTCCTCTATTTCGGGTTTATTAGTTGAATATACACTTTGCCCATTAGAAACGGAAGTTTTTAGCAAATTTCAATTAAAGACCCACACTTAGCTTAGATATGTTGATGACATTTTTCTATTTTGGCAGTACAGTATTGACGAACTTAAAATATTTACAGATCATCTAAATTCAATCAACAATGACATTAAATTCACTAATGAATTTGAACATAATTAAAGTCTTCCATTCCTTGATATAATGTTATCAAGAACAAATGATGGCTAATCAGGCTACCATACTGAATAATGCATGTTCTCTATTTACGAATAAAATTTCAACTTACAGATTTTTCGTAAGACCGGCTTTTCTAGTAAGCACAGAAATTTTGATAATGAATTAAATAATATGCGCAGAATTTCTTATAATAATGGTTTTAAAGTTCAACATATATTTATAAGTTAATCGTGGATATTGCCAATAATAAGAAGCCTGAACGTAAGTTTGGTTGGTAAAAATACAAATTTTATACAATTCAATATTTTGCAAGCTTTTTTGGAGAAATTAAAATTCAGACTTAAGCATTTCAATAACTATTTCAATACCTGCTTATTATTGAAACTACAGTAAAACCTCCCTAAAGAGACCACTTTCCGTTCCAATAAAAATGGATCGCTCCGAGAGGTGGTCTCTCAATGGAGGTCCTGTTTAAATCTAGATTTTAATTGTTGAAAAGAGTAACAATATTACTATTTTTTTTTCACTTTAGGAAAAAAATATGAAAATTTAAGTATAAAAACAAAAGTTAAATACATAAGTTAATGACTTCAGAATTAAAAAATCCCTGCCGGCCCGGCCTACAGGCGGAGGTAGATTTCGAAGTTAAGTATACTAATTTCACAAACAAAACCAAATCATGATTAGAGATAAACCCACTTTAACAATTTTATCTGGCCGCTTTTGACAAGTTTTTATTTCATTTTTATATAATAACTGGTTTTATCAGAATCATGTTAGGGCGGTATTCAAAAAAATACTTTTCTATGCTCACCAACTAGAAATTTTCTGGCATAACTCCAGATTCATTTTTAATAGGAAAAACATGAAACTTGTTGACGTGATTTTTGAAGAGATTTATAAGCGACCTGTGTTTTTAATTTCCGTTTAATTAATTAAACCTTGATACATAAACAATTGTTTTCTCAGTAAGACAATATTTTTCGTTTCTAACACAATCGCTTCGGGAAATTCCGTTCAAAATGCCCACTTTGACATCATTTTTTGAAATATATTCTGCCTCTGTCAAAAAATCGATCATTACGGTACATTATATAGTTTCTGAATAAGCGAATCTACCAATTGGATGCGTTTGAAAGCAAAAATGAATTTAAAAATGAGTCAGAAAATAAGCAGTTTGGATTTGAATTCTCCCTTTTCAACACAATCCGCTTCGGGAAATTCTGTTCAAAAGGCCCACTTTGACAGCATGTTTTAAAATATATTCTGCCTCTATCAAAAAATTGACCATTACGGTACATTATATAGTTTCTGAGTAAGAAAAGGTACCAATTGGAAGCCTTTGAGAGTAAAAACGAATTGTAAAATGAGTCGGAAAATAAGCAGTTTGGATTTGAATACACCCTTACTAAGATGATTTTTTTCTTCAACCGCTAAGTATTTTTAATTTGTTTTTGCTGTAAGAATTGGTCCTATCCAAAACTTGTCTATATAGATGTTGTAGACAATATTAAGAAGATATATGATAAATTCATGGGGATTTTATATCTTTTGAATTGACGGAGTTATGGATTTTCTTCTTCAAACGCCCTTTTTGTTTTCGTTTTTAATTTTTTTTGCGGTACGAATTGGTCCTATCAAAAACTTGTGAATATAAAAGTTGTAGATAATGTTAAGAAGATTCATGATAAAATTAATTGGATTTGACATCTTGAGAATTGACGAAGTTATGAATTTTTTTCTCCCAAAAACCCTATTTTTGCGCCCCTTGAGCCCATTTTTAACTTTATCAAAAATCTGTGATACATAAATTTTTGGCCCTATTTTTAGAAGTAATAAAAACTTTAAACTGATTCGAAATGTACAAAATTTAAGAAGTTGCAGGGGTTTTTCGGTTTTCACAAAACCCCTCCCTATTTCCATCTCCTTGGTCCGATTTTGCCCATTAACGAACTCGACCGAGATTTTATGCCCCTTGATTTTATGTATCAGTTTGGAAGAGATTGGTGCAGAATTGTAGAAGTTATCGTGTCCAGAAGAAAGTGATATATATAGATACATACATACATAGATAATATATAAGTTTTTTACTGAGGGTGTTTTTGGGCTCTAGGGGTCATGATCGGTGTAGATCTGCAACAATTTTTTCAGAAATTCCAACATAGGAACGACGAAATCTACCTAAAAATGAATACATTGACGTTTTCTTTTATAACTTTTATTTCAAAGTTCAGTAAAATGATTTTTTTTTTTTTTTGGACGGGAACCAATAAGGACGATTTCATTCATTTATCTATTTCTTTGAGAGTTTCCTGGCAGAATAGGGCAGGGGAATTTATTGTCCACCATTCTTAATTTGTAAGAGTTAAATTCATTGCCTAAAAAAGCACAAAGTTGTTTAAATACTTAAAAGTTATCGGAATAAAAAAAAATTAAAAACTTAGTTTAGAAATTTCATGAATAATGCGCTCTAAGGAATTATTTTTTCTAATAAAACCTTCAAGCGACCCGGAAAAAACGGAATTTGTTTCATTTTCTTCAAAAGAAATGGGTCGCTCATGGAAGGAGTTTCACTGGGATGGTCTCTGAATGGAGGCAAAATTAGTATTGGGCCTATGGTAATAAATTTCCTTCCATGAAAAAAGGGTCGTTCAGGGAGGTGGTCACTTAACGGTGATGGTCGCACAGGGAGGTTTCACTATACCTCCAATATTAAACAATATCATTTGCGCTAAAATGGACCCAATTTCAAGAATTACTCGAGAGTTTCTGAAATACCATCATTCAGAGCAGACGGATCAAAGAATTACTATATATTGGTATGACAAGCAACAAATTTAAGTATAGAAAAAAGGAACCTATAGCGGATATCAAATTTAATAAGAAAAACCACAGTCCTGTCAAGTTTATATCAAGATGAAACCATCCAATTTCCATCCGAATTTCAATGACAGTAAGATAATCTCCCCTCTATCCATCCGTTATAAGAGAAACCATAGAAATTAGTAACACGCAAAAATTCGATAGGTAACGATGCAGCGTCCTTTAACCCTTTATGTACTGAATTATGAATTCATGAAAATTTTATCTTCTAAAGCATTTTTCGTGAATTTTTGAAACTACATTAGAAAATTTACATAATCATTTAATAAATTTTAGACGGATTCATTAAATTTGAATTTATAAAGATTTTGTGCAATACTTATAACCCCCACTCCAATCTTGTATTTTAAATATTTTTCTTAGCATTTTGTAGAATTAGGAAATGTACAAATAGAATGTTCTTACAATAGAAATATTTCCGAATTGAAAAATTCACCCCCCCCCCCCCAACTCCAAGAAAGCTGAAAAGATGCAAAGACAAAAGAAATCCTCCTTTTAAAAATATTTTTATTTTGTGTAGCCCTTAATGCTTTTGGAACAAGATAAAGTTATATGTGTATAACTCATTCTAAACTGTATTACGACTAATCGATGTATTAAATGAATTTTATAACAAGTTATTCTAATGGTACTTATAAGTACCGTCAGTGAATAAAGGGTTAACATACTAAATTATATTTTGTAACAATGGTTACAAAATTAAAATAAGCATTCAAGTAAAATAAAATTAACGCGCATAATAAGAATATGGGGGGGGGGGGGAATTTAATGATGACGTTTCATAAACCAATTGCAATCCATTGATATTTTAGAATATCTTCCTTTTGAAAATCACTCGGGCAGAATGTAAACAGTCAAATAAACCTATTTTTACTGTTTTTAAAGTTTTAATACACCTTTTAGCAATTAAAATTAGTATATTATTACAAAGTGTTAGTTTGCTGTATATGTATGAAAATATGTTAAATAAGTATTGGATTAAGTATACTTATTTAAAAAAGTAGCTTAATTAAAGATACATTATGAAAGACATGTTGAAAACAAAAATGAGTATAAAATAAAAACTATTTACTTCGATTATAAGACAAATTTAACTTCAACCTTTAAAAACAAGATAATTCACAGAATATTCAAAATAGACAAAAAACCAACTACGGCAAAATCAAATTTTTAAGTGACTATCCAACTCTGTCAATGGTAAATTCAACATCCAAATTTTCCCGCTATTCCCTTGTTGGTAGGATTTTTCCCCAATCGAATGCATCTTCCTTCCATTCGATTGGAAAAAATTCCACCATTAAGGGAATAGCGGGAAATTGGGGGAAATTTTGGATGTTGAATTTACCATAAACAGAGTCGAGAATTACTTGAGTCGTATGTTTAAAATTGATTTTGACATAATTGATAAAATCTTTAATTTTTGAAATATGTAAAAGTAAAGGAATATTTTTTTTTTTTCAAATCGAAGTATAAACATTTTTTTCTTCTATCGTATAGTAATAAAATGAGATTCCAGAGTACCTTGCCAGTTTGAAGGATAGTATTGAACATTGCATCAGTTTTGTACATGAAAAACTCTTCCTTCCCAAACCCCTCAAAAGAAAAAAAAAAGCTTTAAACTCACGGCTTTATTGCTATTTTATCCAGAAATGTCACTTTTCATTGTTTTTACTCGCGAAATTTCACCTAAAATCCGTGTCAAATCAATTGTAACATTTAAATGAATTTTTTTTAAATAAATATTTGTCTTGATATATGAAAGTAATGTTCAAGCTGATTTGTAACATTAGAAAATTAGCCCGTTTAGGATAAATTGAGTGTACTAAAACTAAGATACAATTTCAATTCGTGACGATTTGTCTGGTTGTGCTCTCATTTAGCGTAGAGTCGGGTTGCCTTGTAATGAATATGGGTGAATATCACAAAATGTGAGATTTTGAAAACAAAAACTTTGAAAATTTAAGTCGTTTCAAAGCTTCCGATTTTTTTTTCTAAATGTTGGTTGAACAGCTGAATAAAGAAATTTATAAGTAAAATTGTTAAAGTTCGAAGAGTTTAAGTTCATTTTTATGTAATTAGGGTTTCGTTCATCTCACGAAACCCTATTCGTCTCGCTCCTCTGTCTGTCCGTCTGTCCGTCACAGAGCCCGTTCTCAGAAACTATACATGTTAGAGACTTGAAATTTTGGGTACTTATAGCTGAACACCTCACATCAAACAACAAATCATAAAATTTTGAAAAAGTTGGTAATTAACCGAATTACGGGCTAATTAACTTCTAAAATTAACCAATCCACCTTTTTAACGCAAATTCAAACGGACTTTCTCGATATCATCTGTGTTTCTCCTAAGGGTTGCCAGTAAAATCAGCCGAATGGACGGTTACCACGGAGGAAATTAAGCCGAAAAATGAAGTGGAGATTTTAAAGCGAAATCGTATATCAGAAAATATTGGTCCGAGAAATTTGTAAATGGAATAGACAGACGCAGAAAAAAATCTACTTTCATTTGGTATAAAGTTCACATTTCTGCGATGTGTATAAGTTAAAATATCCACTAAAAATCGATCGATAAAAATTTAATTTCTTTAATTGGAAAGACAAGGAAATAAAAAGATTTCAATTCGGTGGGAAAGCAGGTAGACATGACGACGCTGCGGTTTTCCATAATAGCATATTTTAATACGAAATTTTAACTTTTTAAATATTACATTTTTTGATTAAATTTTTTGGCATCCCGATGTCAAATTTCTCGCTGATTTCATTGATACCCATATCTAAGTCCTATCTTAATTACAAGCTGAAATATTAATTATTATTTAATTAATCGGTTTATTGCTATCAAATGCGTCGATTAAAATGAAGAGACGCGCTTATTTAACCACGAATTAAATTAGGAAATCTAATAATTTGCCTGGGCTTTTTGAACAGCGATATGGGATAAGTATAACTCATTCATCATCAGAAAGTTTACTTCATACCACTATTTTCTAATAGTAATTTCAGGAAATATTTTGAATTATTGGTTAAGACCGCCACTCAGTCTGTTTGAAACTTTAAGATAGTTTATAACACATAGAAAAAAGTGTAAAAAAGAATGGAGTGTGATATTTCGAGGAGGGGGGGGGGGGGGGGGGAGCTAGAATTATTTTTAAAATCTTAGCGTTTGTTACCGCAGCAAATATTTTAAATTCTTGTTTAAGACCGCCACCATCCCGACCCATCTATCTTCGGAAAGATTGCGTAAAGGAGTTTCGTTCAGATATGCTTTTGTTAAGAATAGAGTGCATTCCCTGGTGGTGGAATGTGGAACTAACATAACGCGATTTTGTTAAAATTAGGAAATCTAACAAGTCGATCTGTTTGAAACTTTAAGATAGTTTATAACACATAAGAAAAAGTGTAAAAAAGAATGACACGCGAAATTCCGGGGAGGGGGGGGGGGCGCTAGATTTCTATTTAAAAAATAAGCGTTTCTGACCGCTTTAGGTGACTTTTTGAGGGAGTCCTGAGATATATGCTACTTATTTAATATAAAATTGTCTAATGTTTAGTTACCACTATTTCCTAATAGTAATTTCAGCAAATATCTTAATTTCTCTTTAAGACCGCCACCACCTCGAGTAACATATCTACTTATAGGTTGTTTAACGGAGTTTCCTTCCGATACAGTTTTGTTAAGAATAGAGTGGCTCCCTGGTGGTGGAATGTGGAACTAACAATTTTGTTAAAATTAGGAAATATAACAAGGCGATCTGTTTGAAATTTTACGATAGTTTATAATACATTAGAAAAAGTTTATAAAAAATGGCGCGTGAAATTTCGGGAAGGTGGGGAGAGGGGGGAGGGGCAAAATATTTCTTTTCTGTTTCATACCGTTTCAGGTGCGTTTTTTGATGGAGTCCTCAGATACATGCTACTTATACTTATTAAATATAAATATGTCAAAAGTTAAATTACCACTATTTCCGAATAGTAATTTCAACAATTATCTTAAATTCTTGCTGAAGACCGCCACCCCCTCGAGTAACATATCTACTAATGGGTTGTGTAAAGGAGTTTCGTTCAGATACGCTTTTGTTAAGAATGCAGTGCGCTCCCTGGTGGTGGAATGTGGAATTAACAGACCGCGATTTCATTTAAAGTAGGAAATCTAACAATTCAATCTGTTTTAAACTTTAAGATACTTTATAACACACGGTAATAAATTATAAAGAAGGGCGCGTCGCATTTCGAGGAAGGGGGGGGGGGTTGAGGGAGGTGCGCGAACAAAATTAGGAAATTAACTGGACGATCTGTTTGAAACTTTAATATGGCTTATAAAACATAACAAATTTTTAAAATCAGGCCGCGTGAAAAATCATGGTGACCATCTGCCCACTCCCCCCCCAAGGGGGGTACTTTTCTAAATTTGGCAGATACCCGTCATGTGATATATCGTAGCATTTTGAAGGGGTGGGGGCGAACAAAATTAGGAAATATAACAAGGCGAATATGTTTGAAACTTTAACACAGTTTAGGATGTGTTTGCCAAAATTTAGAAGGTATTCCATGGCGATAAATGTACTGGACGTTTTGAAAGAAAGTGTTTTGAAAGGAATATTAAACGAAACCCTTTGTGCGATGCATGATCACACTTACCCACTTGTTATAATTATGTGTCATTTTCTTGGCATATGTGTGCCAGGATAATGACCGCCAGGATAGTGATAATTTCATTCACTTCCTGGAATCTCATTTTATTACTATACGACAGAAGAAAAAGTGTTTATACTTCGATTTAAAAAAAAAAAATCTAAATTTAATTTTTGAAATATGACGAAGTAAAGGAACTTTTTATCAACTATGTCCAAATCAATTCTAAACATACGAGTCAAGTAATTCAAATTTTTCACACTTTTTTTTTTATTTTAGCTCTAACATTTAAATTTTGTTTAAGGAACATATTTTCTCTATAGTACCTCAAATTCAATGTAATGTTGAGTTTTATTTGTAATTTATAGAAGCCAGGAAAATGACATAATAAAAGTCTACTCAATTTTTACAAAGCCTTTAAGCACATTATTTTCAACAAGATATCTAAAAGATCTTGCTGGTAGCAACGATTTTATTACTTCCAACTTGAACTATGTATTGAACAAGAAGAATTACTTTGCAGCGCCATCTATATACCTCATAAAGAATTAAAATGAGCAGGCCAGGAAAATGACATTCATTTTCAGTGACAATCCTATTTCAATTATGGAAAATTATTCGTAAAATACAGCACTTGTTACCTTCCACATGTGTTATATAAGGTATAATTAGAAATTAAAAATTAAAAAAAAACTAGATAAAGATATTTGTACATGATAGCAGAAAGCCTTTTACTTTGCACACATCACAGTGTGACATGCCAAGAAAATGACATTCTGAAATTTTAAGTCTCTTAATTGCTTTATTTTTGTGTTATTATGGATATAATATCTCTTGAAAATACTTCTAAGAATTTTTTTATTAGAATGTAAAAAAGAAAATTGCATTATATAACATTAAACAGAAATTCTATTGTACGGACTGCAATTTCGTATTTTGTGATATTGACCAATATATCGCACGCGTGCACAGTGGGACATTTTGACAATCTAGGTGGACAAAATTATTTCGTCGAAGTTTAATTCGTTTTTGCTGGGTTTTTTTAATACATCTTTAATAAAATACTCAAACAGTGAAATATTTGGTTATTTAACAACAATGTTTTAAAATTAAAATACGCAGTTCCCACTAAAGTCCGTTCCCATCCTCTTAACTGACGAACGACTGCATCTATATTCATAAAACGTGGTGTCTAGGTAGTAAAGAGGCTATGAGCTACTAGATGAGACCGCTTACAGTGCCACCTGGTACAAAATGGCGGTGTTAGCGTTCCTATCGTGAAACGGTTCGAAATATGGTATAACAGGGAATGACGACACCTTGTGAACATGAATGCGAAATGAATCTTGTTCTGAATATGAATCTCGTTTTCGAGATAGGAATACTAACTCAACTGTTTTGCGTACGTGCAAATATACGTGTATATAGCAGTACGTGCAATATTGTGTACGCTATCTCGGCCCTAATCAACAGATATTTGGATACAGCTCGTCATCTTTTTGCTTCCTTTTGGGAACAACGGATTTCGAGCTTATCCTATCGACGATAATTTTCAGAATTTTCAAGCTATGTTTTTGGGACTATTACAAAAGTTGCTTTATACACTTAGCTACATTATGCACATTATATTTTGATTGCGTTGGCGCATGCGCAGTAAAACATTTATAGTAAACCTGCTCATTTTCATCCAATTTTTATTATTTTTTAATTCTGATTGCAGAGTATTATCTACAATGTTGTCATATTTTCTGAAAAGAACATTTTTTTTCATATTAAGAACTCTGCAAATTATAAGTAAAAAACTTGGCAAATTTTTGGACTGTTTTTATAAAAACCTTAAGTTTCTCTACTAGTATACATACTATCCTTATAAAAATAAACACAGTTTATTACAACAAGTCATCTTGTTCTACAGTTTGAACGCTTTTGCTACATTAGGCTGTTTGCGAATAGCCGGCTTAGCAGGATTTGAAGTTTTCGTCGCTGCACGTGGCTTACGATATGCTATAGAACTACGAAATATCGAGAAAGTTATAGAAAAATCGCTATTGTAGCGCCTTCTTCCGGCATAATATTTCGAAATTCAAGGAGGACCTGCTTGCCATATCTAAAAACATACACGTGAAATTTGGTTCAATTCTATGCCTAACTTCATACACATTTTAGATGGTATAATAATGAAAATGGCACAAAAATCGCTATTACAGCACCCCCTCTCCGGTGGAATACTTCCAAATACAAGGATGGCCTGCTGGTCATAGCCAAAAACATACGCAAAAAATTTGGTTCAATTCTATGCGTAACTTTATACGCTATTCGATGATACAGTGGAGAAACACGGACAGACGGACATTTGTATAAACCTGTTTTGGGGGATCGTAACACGTGGGGGATCCCTCAAACGGATAAATCCGTCAAAAAACAGAAGTTGAAAACAATTTCGGTATCTTTTTCCACTTAATATAGAAGAAAGTAAAAAACTAGTCTCATGTGCCAATCCCAAAATTTTCTTCCACATGTTAATAGTATTTCAAATTTTCTTGGGGTATCTTCACAAAGAATATTTTTATATGGATACTCTAATACATCTATGTTCTACGAAAATGAGCACTTTAAAAAAATGTTAGGGCATGAAATTCACTCTCAGGTGAAAGAAAGAACGCTTGTGAAATATGTTCCAAAGTATTTTGACGGAGGAGTTGTCTAGAAGAACACGTGCGTATCCATACTAAGGAAAGACCTTTTGTTTGATGAGTGTGCTTCAGAGAATTTGTAGAAAGTGGAATCTAAAAAATTTGCGCAACCATACAAAAGAAAACCCTTTTGTTTGTGAAATATGTTCCAAAAGATTTGTACAAAGTGGTGTTCGAAAAAAATCACTTTCGTCCCCATTCAAACGAAAAGCCTTTTGTTTGTGAAATATGTTTTAAAAGATTTGCAGAAAGTTGCAATCTGAAAAGACATGTACGCATCCATACAAAAGAAAAGCCTTATGATTGTGAAGACGTTTCAAAAGATTTTCAGAAAGATGTAGTCTAAAAATCCACTTGCGTATCCATACAAATGAAATAAGTTTCTTTTGTAAAATATGTTTCAAAGTGTATTCACAAAAGAATAGTTTAAGAAATAACTTGCGTACCCATACAAAGGAGAAACCTATCGTCTGTGAAATATGTACAAAAGAATTTAAAGAACGTGATGATCTAAATAAATACTTCAGCACCCATACAAAAGAGAAACCTTTTGTTTGTGAAATATGTTCCGAAAGATTTTCGCAAAGTAGTATTCTAAAAAATCACTTGCGCACCCATACAAACGAAAAGCCTTTTGTTTGTGAACTATGTTTTAAAGGATTTGCAGCATGTCGTTATCTAATAAAACACATGTGCATCCATACAAACATAAAAAAACGACATCTTTGTGAAGTATGTAACACAGGTTTTTCAGAAAGAGGTAGTGTAAAAAACCACTTGTTTGTGTCTACATACAAATGAAAGACCTTTTTTGTAAAACATCTTTAAAAATGATATTCGCAAAGAAATAGTTTAAGATGCCACATGCGTACCCATAAAAAGGAAAAACCTGACGTCTGCGAAAAAATTACAAGAGTATTTAAAGAAAGTGGAGATCATAAAAACAGTTGAGCACCCACACAAAAGAAAAGCAGTTTGAAATATGTTCCAAGGCATTTTTGCAAAATTATAATCTAAAAAAGCACTTGAACATTGATACAAATTAGAAATGATTTTGTTTCTGAAATATGTTCTGAAGAATTGTGAAGGGATTATTTAAACGAAAAGTACACACCCATCTCATGAAAACATCCTTTTTTGTGAAAAATATTTCAATGGTTTCTAAATATTTTATCTTACCCATACATATTAAAGGACTATTTATTTGCAATTTATTCTTTAAAGCAATGGTACTTTAAACTAATTTTCATACGCTAGACAGACTTGACTGCAATAATCAGATAAATTAAATATATTAAAAAAAATTTAAAAACAAAAATATATACAAAATTAGACGTTTCGCTGTGCAACGCTAAGCCTCGTCAATATACATATCAGCAACAGCAGAATATCGAAACATGTCCTGGACACAGTCAAAGTTACTCTTTCAAAACCACAAAATATTCCGTAGGGATTGTACCAGATTTGTTGAGTGTGTAAGGGTATGTTCTAGTGAACCAGTTTCCCACGAACAATCTATAATGATAAGTGTTGCAGTTATTTTTCAAAATCAATGAATTTTTGAAGACTGGAGTGTGGTCCGTATGCTGTACTAATTATGCTGTAAAATATTCGATTTTTAAAGGTGCCGACATGCTCTAAGTCTGATATCCATCAATCAACCAGTTTCACCTATATATACGTTGTCACAGTCGCTACATGGAATCATGTAAACACCTGTTAATTTTGTTATGATATTTATATTTATGGCTATTTAAAAAAGAACTTTATTTACTGATTTAAAAGAAAGAATTTGTCATCAAGGACTGTCTTGTCCAGAGACTGAATTATTGTGTAAAGGTTTGAATTTCTCGCTGGGTCCCACCTCCTTAAATGTCCCCGATTTGTTGGCTTCTGCAGAAGATGCAATTGCAAGAATGGACTTCTCTAAGCATTGAAGTACGTACAGATATTTCTAAGTGCATATTGAATTCCACCTATTCCGTTCCTCAGACCCCAAGGCAATAAATGAGTATTTAAATTTTTTTTTATTACTAAAGCAGATAAAGGAAGAACTACTGTAATTATGGACAGGAATCTGTACGACTCAGAGTCAAGAACTTTTGGATGACCCGAATACTTATGCTGTTTTAAAAAAGGACAATACACAATCTATCCAACATAATATGAACTTAATTAGCTCTAACTATGAAAAGCGTAAGAAAATTCCTACTAAGTTTGCTTCAAAATTAAAATGTTATATCGGTTTAGTTCAAAGATTTTACGGCTTGCCTATACATAAACTAAATATTCCGTTATGTGCATTTATAGATTTTTCAAAATCCCCCTTTATCGTCTTTCAAGTTGCTTGTCTAAGTTATTGAAACCTCTTACTATCCATTTTAATTACAGCTTGAATTCAACTTTCTAGTTTATGGAAGATTTGAAAGATTTTGAATTTCCAAACGGTTACGTTATGACGTCGTTGGATGTAAAATTGTTCACTTCAATACCTAGTGAATTAATTTGTGATTGTATACATAAACTTTGGCCGAAGTCTCCTCTTCATACTGATTTAAATGCCGATGAGATTACTAACTTATTGAGATTCTGTTTGACTACAAATTGTTTCGTGTTCAACGATTGTTTTTATGAACAGTTGTCCGGAACCGCTATGGGCTCCTCCCTTTCGGTTGTTGCTGCCGAAATAGTGTTGCAAAACTAATTAGATATTATTAATGAACTTTGCTCCCGTCTGAGATTTTGGAGAAGATACATGGATGATAGTATCCAGAGATAGCGACCTGGATGTCATTCTTTCGACAGCCAACTTAATTGAAGAACCTTTAAAATTTATTCTCGAGCGTGAGGTTAATGGTAAGTTACCATTTTTGGACATCCTTGTTTAAAGGAAAAATGACGGTTTTCAATTAATTTCAACTTCACTTTACAGAAAACCAACTTCAACGCGTCAGTATACGCATTTTGATTCAAATTGTCCTAGTAGCCACAAAATCTCTATCATAAAAATCTTAACATTTATAGCCGTAAAGTAATGTAGTAGCAATGAAATCCTTGAAATTGAAAGAAATAAAATATACGAAGATCTCAAGAATAACGGTTATCCAAAAAATATAATTAGAAATATTTTCAAGAAAACCTTGAAGTTCATAAATTCAACCCCTCCCTTTTTTCAACGGTTTAAACCTGATATTTTTGTTTCTTTACCATATTACGATACTGTTTTGGAAAAAGTTTCATCTGCTTTTAAATCTTTTAGCATTGGGGTTTCTTTTAAACCAGTAAATAAATTAAGTTCTTTTTTAAATAGTCACAAATATAAATATGACATAACAAAATTAACGGGTTTTGTTTACAAGATTCCATGTAGCGACTGTGACAACGTATACATAGGTGAAATTGGTAGATCGATAGATATCAGACTTAAAGAGCATGTCGGTGCCTTTAAAAATGGAAGATTAAACTCTAAATTAGTACAGCATGCCTTTGAAACGGACCACATTTCAGCCTTCCAAAAATTCATTGATTATGAAAAATAATTGCAACACTTATTGATTTTTCATGGAAAACTGGTTCACTAGAATATACCCTTAGACGCTCCACGAATCTGGTACGATCCCGATGGAATATTTTGTATTTTTGAAAGAGTAACTTTGACTGTGTCCAGGACATGTTTTGATATTCTGCTGTTGCTGATATGCGTAGGGGAGACCGGGGGAATGCCGCCACCCCACCTAGTTTAAAAACTAAGGGCAGTTTGAGATAGTGAATGTGCCTGCACTATAGCGGCCAACAATAGAAACAGTGCCTAAAGTGCGTGTGACTGTGCTGTACGTCGTTCGTTTGTTTTAGTGGAAAATGTAGTTTTCATCTAGTTGCTTATTATTTTGGAGCTTCAAATGAGTAGAGATAAGCACCTTTTATTGTAACATTAGGTATTTATGTTAATATGACCCGTAATCTACATGCATTCGCCGACATTTTGATGCAATGTATTGAACAAGTTCGGTTCTTCTTTTGACTTTGCTTGGGGATTTCCGCCATAGTGTCCTTTCGGGGTCATGCCGCCGCCATGCAAATCGTGGGAGAAATGGCCTCATTTTAATGTAGTGGAGCGGATTCAGCAGAGTGACTTTTGCAATATGAAGTAAATTGTAAGCTTAACCATTATTCTGCTCAATTACATTGCTTTCTAGCTATTTTCAGTAGGTTGTGCGTTTCCTAGTATCTATTTGAGGCATGTACTAGGTCATTAAAGAGTGGCGGCATGACCACAGTACAGTGGCGGAATTACCCCAGTGTCCTGGGTAATCCCGCCACTGTGCAGAGGTTTAAAAATTATTTTTTATGTATGCTTACTTTACAGTTATGGTTAAATTTATACAGATACTAAAGATCATGATTCAGCTTTAGAATTTTTACTATTAAAAAATAAACATTTTTTCGAGGTGAAAAAATTTTAAATCCCTTAAGGTGTCGCCATTCCCCCGGTCTCCCCTACTGATGAGGCTGTGTGTTACACAGCGAAACGTCTAATTTTGTATATATTTTTGTTTTTAATTAAATGTTTATATATTTTTTAACTTAATTTCTCTGTTTAATGTAGTTAAGTCTGCCTAGTGCATGAAAATTAGTTTAAAGATTTTAGTTCCGACGTTAAAATTGTATGTTTATCTTAAGAAATGGTACTTTTAAAGTATCTGTAAAGTCCAAAAAATGGTAGGATGAAAACTGAGTTCTGGGGCTGCGTTTATCATTACCGAGGATTAAGAAAGTGTTTTTTCTATCCAAATATTCTCATCAGTAAATTAAAAATCATTGAAAACAATATCTATTTTTTTTTATCCGTGATTTATGTAACGTTATTTTCTAGATTTTGTATTACATTATTATATGAACTATTACATTGCTTTTATTAAACAAATTACTTAGTACATGTATTAAATGATGTAAATATTGAACAAACTTACAATTATTTTATAAATATATAAAATCATGGATGTATTTACTAAAGATATTTATTCAAGATATAAAATAAGGGAAATATTTTGTGGCATACAAAAATCTCACCGAATTTTCAAATAGAAATAAAGTTTGATAGAAAGTGCAGTACAGGCGCTGCATTGTATATAATATGAAAGGTACTTATAATAATATTGAATATATGACATACTTTTGAACTGTTATATGTTTATGAAATGTAACGAAATGTGTTTTATAAAATTACTTTTAATGTAAGTGTATACAAAAAATACAAGGAATTTTTTTTAATGAAAAAAATAAAGTGTCATGTTTTTAATAACTTGAACATATAATGAAAAAATGTCTATACTGTGATAGCTCTCTACTAAGGTAATAATACCTGAAGATAGTATTAATATAGTAATATATTAGTTACACATATTAATACTTCAGTACTACACCCGCTTTGCTTTTTCCTCTTAAATTTCTGCTTCATTTTATTAATAAAAGTGAAAACGAATTCATTTCTATCATTTTTTTCAATAAATCAATTATTTTCGTTATTCAATCGTACAGTCGTGGAAAAAAAAGTAAACACCCCTACTAACTCCATAACTAATTATCGTAGAAGAAATTTACTAGTAGTACCGAACGATTGGAAATAAAATTTACTTTTAAATTATGTCTATAAAATTTGCTTAGGGGTACATCTACCTATTAAAACGAAGACAAACTTCAGTTTTTTTGAAAGGCAATACCCAATTTTAACAAGGTATTTCAAATCTTCACTTCCAACTATGCCTAGACACCCAATTTCAAGTCATTTTAATGATAAGTTTTTGAATTATAAACATTCAAAATGGAGTGCTTCTAATGTTAAGTTACATTTTCATATATTTATTAATATCTCCTGAAATTACGCTCTTAATGTGCTAATTTTTTGTGTATCAATAATACTAAAATACCCAAACATAATTACGTTGAATTCGCAATTTTTATAATTTTATGATATGAATTAATAAATTAATATTCGAAAAAATTATGAATGGCAACCTACCATTTTTTGGATGGATTTAGATTTATTAAGTCCTGCTTTATGGAAATCTAAAATTTCACATTTGTCTTCCAAGTAGTTTTCAAATGATGGTTAAACAGCAAAATGGTGGTTTAAGGGGCCGTGTATGATAGAAGTGACTAAATTTTTTGAAATTTCTTATGCTTATCCTGTAATCTAGCAGTCTTCAATGACTGCTTGAATGGCGCCTAAAATACCTTGATCAAGAAGGGGGCTCTCTGTCAACAATCGAGTACCGAATTGCAATTTGGATACAGCCCCTAAAATACGCTCGTTTTAAAATAATTTCTCGGAAACTTATCGTACGAATTGCATAAAAATTCCTTTTTAGACTAATTGAGGGGTGTAGAGCTTATTTATGCTATCAGAATTGTGTACGGCTATTGAAAAAAACAAAGTTATGGTCCGTTTTAATAGGTAGATGGTCTCCTGAGTAAAGTTTATTACCAATCGTGCGGTACCAGTTACTTTCTTCTACGATAATTTTTTGCAGAGTTAGTAAGGGGTGTTTACTTTTTTCCACGAGTGTACGTCAGCATTCGCTGCATAAGCAACGATGTACAACAAAAATGTGAAAAGAGAAAATTGTACAAAAAACGCTATCGCAACTCTTCCTTCCGGGGAAATATCCCCATTTTCCACAGGCATCTTCAAAAACATACAAATGAAGTTGGTTCAATTACATGCATAGCTTCGTACACTTTTCCATGATAGATAAACAATAATGAAAATGGCACAAAAATCACCATTAGGGTACACACTTCAGGCGAATTATACCTAAATTCAAACGGGTTCTACTGACCATAATCAAAAATATGAAATTTCGTTCAATTCTGTGCATAACTTCATACACTTTTCGATGACACACATGCACACACACAATTTACAAAAACAGGTTTCTTAGAATGTCTGGCCTGAAACCTAAATCAGTAGAGAAAAAAAAATCGATTACAATACTTTCTTCTTTAGGAAGAAGTAAAAAGTGTGTAGATTCACTTAAGGCTGCTCGTCATTCAGTTTCCCAATTCCCTTCGGTCCTGTTAAGTCTATGGGCATTGGGTGCATTCTTATATTTAAAATATCTCCTCGGAAAATCATATTTTTAACTTCTATTTTTTCTGTGCACTCTTCTTAAAGGATGCCTTTTTTTTCTCTCTTAGTTGACAAAATATTTCTAAAATCTGTGCTTCATTTTATAGGAAGTGTTAAAATTTTACTCCCTGTTCATCCGTTTTTAAAACAAAGTATTAAATTAAGCATAGGTTTTAGAAATATTTTGACAACTAAGAAAAAAAGCTTTAAGAAGAGCACACAGAAAAAAGAAGTTAAAAATATCCTGAGAAGATATTTTAAATATAAGAATGCATCGAACGCTTATAGATTTAACAGGACCCAGGTGAATTCGGAAACAGAGTGGCGAGCAGCCTTAAGACTAGAAAGATTAGTTTAAGGAAGCTGAAAATGCCATAACGTAACACATTGACTACCAGGGCGCACCAATAGATTATATCTCGGGCATCCGTCAACACTTTCATTAATAACAATTTATTGCTATGCAATGGACTATACGTATTAACTATTTAACACTTTTCCACACATTCAGAATAGTGTAACAAAACTTTACCGTTTATAAAAAGGTGAAAGATGTCTAAATAAACCAAAGGCTAAAGCTCTATTAGCCCCACCTACGTCTAAATAAGGTACGAAATTTATAACGCATTTGAAAAACCAAATTCTGCACTGCAATGATCCCAAATAGCAAAATGTCAATTTTTTTGTGCAGTCCTGTACAGTGATCTGAGAAGGGTAAACATCCGGTGGGTAGGTAAATATTTTTGGGTATTTACCCAAAAACTGGGTAATTTTTAGCAGTAATTTTCTCTTTTTCACATTTTTGTTGTACATCGTTGCTTGCGCAGCGATTTATATTTCGCATTCAGCTAACGCAGCGACTCCGAAGATGCTGACATACAGTCGTGGAAAAAAAAAGTAAACAACCCCTGCATATTTCATATTGATTGCATATTTCAGTTTTAAAAAAGCACATTTAAAAAGAAGAATTTATTTTTATTTGAAACTTAAATATTGCTCAAGTCCAAAATCACAAAATAAAACATACAAATTACGAAAGTTGTAAGGCCTCAGCCACAATTAAAGAGAAAAATGTATAATAAAATGTCTAAAAACTTACATCGCAAAGTTGCTTACTTTTACTGTGCAAAGTAAAATTGAGAATTGAATTTAAAGGAAATTTTCAAAGTGAATACTGTAAAGCACTATTATTACATTTTTTTAAAATCTCCACAGCTTATTCCTGAGCATTGTACAGATTACAAGCTACGTCTTTTATTTTTAAAAAATAATCGATACTTAAGAGAAATTTATATTGGTTAATTCTTAAAAAAAAAAAAAAAAACAGCTGTTAAGCATTTAACTAAATAATTTATTGATTAATATGTTTATTAAATTTTTTTTATTATTTCACTGTCCATAAATATTCACAATTGTCTGCTGAACTACAAAATTTTGGTTTTAGAACATTAATTATATTTTTTCTAGTATTGTAGACAGAGAAGGATAGAAAAATGAATTTACCGATTTTCTCTAAATATTAACATTAGTTTAAAGGAATTCGTTTTCAGAATAAATATTTTCATTTCCAATTTTAAGAGTTGCAATTATTTCTTGAACTTGTAAGTTGCCCCAAAAAATTCAAATATTTCTGCCTAAATACAAAACATTCGTCAAATATTGTGTGTTTGATCCTTAATTTAATTATAAGCCTCTATGAAAAGTTAAAATATTTCTATTTTCTAAAAATTAGGAATTACATGCTCTTTTTCCACTCTGCGTATAATCTGCAATTTCTTTATATTTCAATTAGAAATTTCCACCAGAAGCAATAGAGGGTGCTCAATCATTGCATAATTACAAACCAAACTTATGCTAGAATTTACAAACAAAAATCATGCTAGATTTGGTTTGGATTTTGATTCTATAAACTGTTATTCACTTACTTTTCCATGTGTATGATATGCGGTTTAAAAAGTTAGAAGTAAAAATGGAGGAAAAAACCGACTTCCATGGAACTTTAACGTGAAAGAAAAATGTGTATAGCGCAAATATTGTAATAAGGATTACAAGCATGCTAATGTAAATAAAATGGGAAATGATTAAAAAGTATTTCAAATATCCTACTGGCTTAAAAAAGATTTTTTGGCAGCGATTCTAAATGCAAAAACTATCTTAATGAATCTACTTCTACTATACCTTTAAATATAGAAGTTGAAGAAAATATAACAAATAATGCTTCAGATGAACCCAATACTGGTCAAATGTGCAGCAAGGTAAACTGGGGTAATTGGACCCACGAGGTAACTGAGCCATAAGCTATAATATATCATAAAAAACCGCTGATTTTTTTTTTTTTTTTAATTTTAGCTTTCGTCAACCTCGCACCCCCATCTCTACTTCTTAAAACAACGTGTGTCAATTCAGTCATAACTCTGTCTTTGCTATGATAGGCTGCCAAAAATTTAGGTCTCTTTTTTAAAAAACAACGTCCATTTGATTGAACTTCGACTTTTGCTTAATAAAAGTACTTACCGTGTTTTAATAAATATTTTTATTTAAAGATTTGACACATAAATACATTAATATTATTGGGTATCTATACACATTTGCTTCATGTTTCAAATATAAGGCCTGCGTTCCAGTTACCCCACGAATTTTTCAAGAATGGCGTAACTAGGACATGTATCAGGGGTAACTGGACCCTATGGGATCTAGTTACCCCAACAGTATACATATCCGAGTTTCTCTTACTACGGTATTTTTTTTTTTTTTTGGCTTGCAATAAAGAAAATTACATAATACCTTATTAAAATTACGTAATAAAATTTAAATAAAGCATTTTGGGGGTATCAAACAAAATTTCTTAATTGTGATAGCTATAGCTCGAAATTTAACGATACAGATGAAGAGGCGTACATAAGGCGAAGTGAGATTACTAGAAAATTATCAAAACGAATAAAAAATAGTTCTGTCCTATATAACAATATTGTTACATTCTCCATAGGTTTATTGAACATATCCAACTTCCATTGTGATAATAAAAACAAGTGGGTAAGTGTGATCACAGATCGCACAGAGGGTTTCGTTTAATATTCCTTTAAAACACTTTATCCTTTTGCGAAATCTGTTAGTTCCACATTTCGCAACCAGCGGGCGGATTCTATTCTACACAAACCTCTATCCAAAGGAAACTCCGTTTTACAACCTATCCGTAGGTATATTAGTCGAGGGGATCGAGTCTATAGCACCCGAGATAGGTAGGCACCCCAGGAAATTGCACGGAATATTCTTTTATAAGCCTTTTATTATGTGTTATGAACTATGTCAAAGTTTCCAGCAGATCGACTTGTTAGATTTCATAGTTTTAACAAAATTGCCTTATGTTAGTTGCAAATTCCACCACCAGGGAGCGCACACTATTCATAACAAAAGTGTATCAGATCGAAACTGTTAAACAACCTATCAGTGGATGTGTTACTTGAGTTGGTGGCGGCCTTAAGAGAGAAATTAAGAAATTTGCTGAAAGTACTATTCGGAAATAGTGGTAACTAAAATTTTGACATTTTTAAATTTCATAAGCAGCACGTGTCTGAATATATCATAGTCCTCAAAATACGGCATCTAAAAAGGTCGTAAACGCTAATTTTTAAAAAAGAAATCCAGCGCCCCTCCCCTGCCCTCCCTTAACAGGAAATTGCATGCACCATTATTTTATAAGCTTTTTATTATGTGTCATGAAGTATCTTAAAGTTGCAAACGGATCGCCTTGTTATATTTCCTAATTCTAACAAAATCGCGTTACGTTAGTTCCGCATTCCACCACCAGGGAGCGCACTCTAGTCTTAACAAAAGCATATCTGAACGAAACTCCTTTGCGCAATCTCTCCGTAGATACATGGTCGGGAGGGTGGCGGTGCGGTCTTAACCAAGAATTTAAAACATTTTCTACGATAACAAACGCTAAGATTTAATAAATAAATCTAGCTCCCCCCCCCACTCCTCGAAATATCACACTCCATTCTTTTTTACACTTTTTCTTATGTGTTATAAAGTATCTTAAAGTTTCGAACACATCGAGTGGCGGTCTTAACCAATAATTTAAGATATTTCCTGAAATTGCTATTCGGAAATAGTGGGATGAACACTTATAAACCTATAAACTTTTTCATATTGAATTACTAATACTTATCTCATAGAGCGTCGTCGAAACACCTCACGCAAATTGTTAGATTTCCTAATTTAAATGAAATCTCCGTTAAAAAAGCACGTGCCTCCATCTTAATCTGGCATTTGATGGAAATAAAAGGAATTAATAAAATAATATCTCAGCTCATAATGAAGCTATCTCTTCGAATCGGGTATGTATGAAATCTGCGAGAAATTTCCAGCCCGGATGTCAAAAAATTTAATAAGTTTAAATTTTGTATTAGACTTTCCTCCCCTTAAATTTCTCCCGCGCCGATATGTCTGACAGACGACGACAGCTGCCTTCCGGTGAATGGAAATCTGTTTTCATTGTCTTTCCAAACACAGAAATTAAATTTTTATCGATCGATTTTTAGTGGATTTTTTGCGTTCTATCCTACGCAGAAATTTGAAATTTATACCAAAATAAAGTAGAATTTTTTCCGCGTATTTCTACACCTGTTACGAATTTGTACGACCGATACTTCGGCAGATCCGATTTTGCTTTTTAAAGGTCCACTTCAGTTATTGCTTAAAGTACTCCGTGGTAACCCTGCACCGGCTGATTTGACGGAGCATCCGCCGAATTTACTGGCAACCCTTAGGAGAAACTGGGGAGGATTTCGATAACGTGTGTTCGCACCTGCATTCAAAAGGTTGATTGGTTAATTTTAGAATTTAATTAGCCCGTAATTAGGTTAATTACCAACTTTTTCAAAATTTTATGATTTGTTGTTTGATGCGTGGTGTTCATCTATAAGTATGCAAAATTTCAAGTCTCCAACACGTATAGTTTCTGAGAACGGGCTCTGTGACGGACAGACAGAGACGGAGGAGCGAGACGAATAGGGTTTCGTCAGATGAACGAAACCCTAAAAAGACAATGAGATACTTAAGTGCTTATGCAGTCGTTTGCTCATAGATTTATCTTATTTCCTTAAAATATCCATGTCACTTTTATATTTATTACCTATACTAAAGTACATAAATACTAACATAATTTTTATATTTCTGGTATAAATAAATCTAATATTTTCGCTTTTAGTGCTTTTTTTTAGATACATTAACAGTAAAGGTTTCCCTTACAACGCCCTTTAGTTGATATATATAATGTACATGATCTGTCTGATTTAAATTTTTTTTTTTTTTAGTTCTTTAGATTTTTTTTCGAACAAGACCTGATACCCAATATTTAAAAAAAAAAAAAAAAAAAACCGCGTGTGGAACATTCCTGGCAGGGTTGGCATTAATCGATTACTTTTTTAATCGATTGATTAGTCGATTAATGATTCAATCATACGAAATTGACGCCTAATTCAATTTATGATTGAAATCGAAAAAGTAATTGTTCTTTAAAAAGTTTTTTTATGATTTTTTCAATCTGCATGAATTCAATCTTTATTAATTTAATCGTGATTAATTTAATCGTTAATTACATAGATAAAAATTAAATATGACTGCCCTGTTTACTTTCTTAAATTCGCTCTCATTGCTACGAGATTCTTTTTAAGAGTCACTACACGATTTTCCTTATTGATTATACAGTGTCACACAAAATTATTCATATAAACCGAGGTCAATATGTTTAAATTATTTAGGGGGGATTAGGGTCAATTGAAACCAGCTTATTAAAACTAATATATTTTTATAATTATTTTAGGCAAATAGGAGCAATATTATCATTTGATAGTCACAAATCGATGGCGATAGTCCCTGCTTCCTCATAGACTGTACTTCATGTCGGTGCCACTACCTTCAATGGATGCAGAAGCGAAAAAGTTTTGAAATTGCGATTTTATTACATCGATGGGGAGAGAAACTTGAAATTTGCGTGATGGTAATTACTTAAAAGTTTTAAATGCTATGTAAGAACAGTTTCTAAAAACATCGAGAATTAAAACGGTGAAATCAGTAAAAAGTGTTCTAAAAACGTCCTAAATTACGATTTCAATGGAATTGTGAAAAAAAAAATTTTAATTTTATGTGGATGTTACTTTTAAGACTAGTCTAACAGAACAGTTAAAAAGTTTAGATATTTAAAAGATTTAAATGAATGACGAAAAGCGTTAAAAAAAAAAATTAAAATTACGATTTTTGTAGAAATGTTAAGGATACAAACTTGAAATTATACACAGTTGCTACTTTTAAGACAAAAATATACGTGCCTTACACTTTTTTAAATTGAAATATAAAAAGCTGTGGGAGGAAAAGCGACTTTTAACGGGAAATAAGAAAATTTCATAAAAATGTATTTTTTGTTCCTTCTTGAATGGCAGTAATTTTCAAATAAAAAATTGAAAAGATTCAACTCAACTTTTTTATAAGTTTCTAGTGTAGAAACTCCTAACGGAAAAGAAAAAAAATATATCATATTTAACCAAACTTAATTTACCCCCCCCCCCACACACACACACACTTGGAGCGGTGACATGTCACCTCCCGGATTATTTGAGATTTTGTATTTACAATGGTCAAAAAGCGAAATCCCCCCCCCCCTCCTCCGGAGCCACAAAAATCCCTCCCGGAGAAAAGTGAAAAGTGCCTGAATTAAACACAGTTAATGAATGAAATAAAATCTTAAGATTTGTGTACCAAGTGTATTTTTCCCTTAATTGCAACTCATTTAAACTTTGAAACAAAAAAATTATGTACATATGTATTTTTTTTTGTTGGAATTTTAATCTAATTAAATATAAAGAAAATTATCTATAAATATTTATTAAGCTTACAAATATTTTTACAGTGCACATTTACATATGTTTAGACAATTTTTAAACAGTTTAAAGAATTGAAAGAAAAACAAAAAGATTCTGTATCAGATAACCGATTTGCAGCTGCAAATTGCGTTTAATAAAGGTACTAAATTAAGCTAAACATACGACATTACGGTAATATACAAAATTATGCTTATATCATAAAAATAAACTTGCAACAAACTGATGAAGAAAGTCTATCGTAAAAGCAAAATGAAACAGTTTGATGTCCGCTTCACATCATAAAAGTGCAAGAATAAATCAAAGGGGATGCTTTGCATCTCCCCCCCATTTTCGACAAAGTAATATTGAATTAACCTTTAACTGATGTCACAAATTGTCACTTAACTACTGTGAAGTGGTCTGTGAGACCGCTCTATCGAAAGATGAATAAAAGACGCGATTAAATTTCAGGATAGTGTTTTTGTACAAAAATTTTTGTGCAGTACTGTTACAATTAAAATTCCCTTATTCAAATGTCTCTGGTGACAGTATTAAAGTTCCAAACGAAGCAAAATTTCGGTGATATTTGTAGTTAAACTGAAAGTTACAAGTTAAACTATAAAAATTGAAAAAAGCAGTGGTCTGTGAAACCGGTAACATGAGTTAAAGGTAAAAGTTTGCCAGTCCTTTTTTAGTTTTTTGTACTCCTTTGTGTACTCTTGTAATATGGAATGTTGGATAAGGTCAAAAACTTAAATTTAAGAAGTTTTTATTACTTATTATTTTTTCTGTTTTTTAATCAATGCTTAGCATTTAATTATTAATCATCTAGTATTATTTAGATAACCTTTACAACAAGTTGTAAGTATCAACTGTTATAGAGCGAGTATCGTGAATAAAAGTGACTCAATCATAGAATTACGAGAAAAAATTACGATGTAGGACAGCATTATTAAGACTAAATAAAATAATGAGTGGCCTGCACTGGCTTAATTGTATTTATATACAGTTTTCTTCATTCAAAAAATATTCAGAACTTTAAAAAAAATCAAGTCATACCGAGCCCGACCCGAAAGAGTCAAAACCTACTTGAAACCGAAACAAATCCAAAGTATTTAAAGAGAACCCTATCCAAGACAAGACCCGATGCATGACCTTAGCAGCGATGAAGGGTGATTAAACCAGAAGATGCTTGAAAAAAAGAAAATAAAGGCCCCAAAGCCAGAACAATACATGAAGTTTTCAATCATAAATCCTTCATTAGATTGACTAATTAGATTGACTATTTAGATTAAGAATTGATTTAATCGTAAAAAAGCAAACGATTACAACCAAATAATCATTGGTCATTAGTCTATGAGTAGTATTGAATTGATTTAATCGTAATCAAAGCATTGATTACATTAAAATAATCAATGATCGTTAGTCTATGAGTTGGATTAAAACTAAACTTAATCGGTCAATCTTTAATCATGATTAAAAAAATAATCGTTAACTTTCAATCGTTAATCTAATTAAAATTTTGCGCAACCCTGATTCCTGGTCTACTTGTCCCATTTTTATGGGGCAACTGAACCCATGAGGAAAGAAAGATGAAATATGTATTTTTATTTTTAGATATTAAAATGTAATTTTGAACATTTCTGACAGATAGAGGGAACCTAACTATGAACACATTTACAAACGTTCAGATTTTATTCAAATGAATATTAGCCTTTTGAAGCTGAATCTCCAGAGTCGCATTGTAAAATCATGGCCCAGTTGCCCCCCACGTAACCTTATCAATATTTCTGAAATATAAGCCCACGTAGTTTAAAAACTATAGGACGATTACCATTTTAAAAAGATCAAAAGAATGAATTGAAACTAGATGGAGTTAGAGTGTCCAATTTTGTAAAGGCTGGACTGGAATTTTAAAATCAAAAGCGTTAAAATTTTTCGTTATTGTTGAGTCGCCACTTCTAAAGATCCAAATTTAACCTTTCACTTCATTCAGTTCTAACCGGTGTAATACTTTTCTGGTCTACAAAGAGTACATCCAAAAGATTACTATAAAAGTTTAAGTTCGAAATTTTGAACCGGTCAAAATGGCGTGACCCCTTAAATTTCCGATGGAACCTTATTTTCAGAATACTTATCACCGTCTCCGTGGTGGTATCACTTATTACAATACTTTTAACTAATATTGAAAGTCTTCATTTTATTCAAAATCAAAAACAAATATAGTAAAACATACAAATAGATTAAATAATTTCTTTAAGTAATTCTCAAAACATTTTACTCTTATTAAAAACACATTGTACATGCTAAAACGTACTCACTGTTTTTAAAATGGAATAACATGAAAACAGTAACAGCCATTAAAGTTATTATACAGGCGTCGATCCAAGCAAAATTTTGGGCCAATTTAGGGCCCTTTCACAAAAATCTATTTAATAAAATAGGCCCCTTCACAAAATTCCTTTTAATAAAATGGGCCCCTTCACTAAATTCCTTTTAATAAAATGGGCCCCTTCACTAAATTCCTTTTAATAAAATGGGCCCCTTCACTAAATTCCTTTTAATAAAATGGGCCCCTTCACTAAATTCCTTTTAATAAAATGGGCCCCTTCACTAAATTCCTTTTAATAAAATGGGCCCCTTCACTAAATTCCTTTTAATAAAATGGGCCCCTTCACTAAATTCCTTTTAATAAAATGGGCCCCTTCACTAAATTCCTTTTAATAAAATGGGCCCCTTCACTAAATTCCTTTTAATAAAATGGGCCCCTTCACTAAATTCCTTTTAATAAAATGGGCCCCTTCACTAAATTCCTTTTAATAAAATGGGCCCCTTCACTAAATTCCTTTTAATAAAATGGGCCCCTTCACAACATTTTTTTATAAAAACTTTTAAAATGAGTAAATGTAAATAAAACCAGCTCACGAAAAACAAACTTTAGCAAGGGGATTTAAAGAAGTTTTGTCAAATTCTTCATTTCAATTTGAGTAACTGGATTTCAACTTTCGTTACAAAATGTTATTTTTCACAAAAATAAAATTCACAAAAATAAATTTATTTTTCACAAAATGTTCCCAAAGAATAAAAACCTGCATCGACCCCTGTATAGCAGTAGTTGATTGTGTCAATATGGGAATATATTTATTGTGTGATGTAGAGAGTCGATTATCCGAATCTGCTCAGACGAGGCGGGGTTCGGATACGCAAAAATTTCACGGAACACATCAGAATCCAAACACATGGCAAGTAAAATGAAAGTAAAAGATCATTCCCAATCACAGCTGTGAAATATTCAAGTGTAAAAACTGTCGATATTAAGAAAAAATGTATTATAGGTTATGAAATTGTGTTTTCCTTTTATAAGGAAAGTGTCTTATTTTGATGTTCATTGTTATAGTCCAGGCAATAGGGCCTAGCAAAATTAATGGTAGTTCTGGAAATCGGCTTACTTTATGTTTTTTGGGTCGCTGAATCAGAATTTGTAACTTAACCCCAAAATTTTCCCCCCAGAAAACCCCCCAAATAGTTGTTTTTAACTTAAATTTCTTATTGTTTTAGGGAAAACGCATTACGAAATTCAGAAACTAGAAAAAATTTGCAACAAATAGGATATATGACATTATGACGTTGGATAAACGGGGAGAGAGGGGGCTTCCTCGGAACATTCCCCGCGCGCTTTTCTCAAAAACCAAATTTTTTCAAAAAATCAGTTTTTTGGGGAGTTGCCGGGTAAAATTTTGGTGGGAAGTTACAAATTCGGATTCAGCGACCCAAAAAACATGAAGTGAGTCGAAATCCAGAACTAGTATTAATTTTTCCATGTAAAATCCCCTATTGCCTGGACTTCATAACATAGTGCATGTAGCGCCGCAGTGCATGTTCAGAGGCATCCCTCCCCCTCCCCGTTCATCGTACGTCATAAATCCTATTTGTTGCAAATTTTGTCTCGTTTCTGAATTTCGTAATGCTTTTCCCCTAAAACAATAAGAAATTTAAGTTAAAAACAACTATTTGGGGGGGGGGGGGCGTTAGTTATAAATTCGAATTCAGCGACCCAAAAATCTTAAAGTAAACCTTATAGAGAAAGTTCGGAGGGGAGATGGGAGGGCGAATGTAAACATGTGAGTGGTTAAGTGGAATGGCGCAACTTAGTTCACGCATTTAGTGCGTATCACCGCGCGCATGTTCCAAGGCAGATCCCCCCCCCCCCCTTCCTCTTCATCCTAAGTCATAATGCCATCTATCTAATTTGTTGCAAATTTTGTCTACTTTCTGAATTCCTAGATACTTTTTTCCCCTAAAACAATTTTTTAAAAAATCGATTTTTTTAATAAAAAACCTTTTTGGGGGGCATTTTACCAAAATTTGGGTGGGTTGCCGGAGGAAATTTGGGTGTGAAGTTAAAAATTTGGACTCAGCGACCCAAAAAACATATAGTAAGCCTTTTTCCAGAACTACCCCGAATTTTGCTAGGTAGAGCCCCCATACGGTCTATTGCCTGGACTATTAAATAATGCAGTATTTACAGTGCTCTATTTTGTTTGGGTGTTATGATTGCAGCCATAACACCCATTCAATTCTTGGATTATAAAGTCATTTTCAATGGAACTCCTGTTTACAAGCCCTTACATTATAAAACAAGAAAGAATCATGCGTCCAGCATAGAGGATGAAACACTTTCCAACCCGTTCAGAATCATGTCACAAAACGGCACTGTTTAAAAAATTAAAATAGTACGTCCCATTCAACCCTATGGAAACGCCTTTCAGAAACCCATTTCAGCTGTTCCCATCCACAATCCGAAAATGATGCGAATTACCTGTAAAGGATACATAGATTTGAATCTATTCACTCTATGCATGCCAAAATGGAGTTCACTTAAGAGATACATAGACTTTGGTCGAAATTTGACCTTCAGCCATTTCCTCTCATCAGGAGAACAGTACGTGAATACTTTTGTGCAGCCCTGTATTTTAGGTATAGAATTTATAGAGAACGAGTGAGATGCAAAAAGTTAATTCAATTGAAAAGCGCCTACCGAGTTTTAAACCGTGCACTCCAGCCAGGATGACTCCAAGACAGTGTACTCTAAGCGATTTCTTTTGTGTGTCCCTGTCCATGAATAAAAAGTGCCATGAATGTCCTGTTCTAATGGGATCCTAGTGAAATTCAGCGATTTCTATCAGTTTGAAATAGCGTCCTGTCATTCAAATTGCAAACGATTCCCCCCCCCCTATACCATCCTGTAATGGAATACTTTTGAGTGCCCCTGTCCATGAACGATTCATCCCACGCACTTCCTATGCAATACCCAACAGGCTTGGGTGACTTCATCCATTGCATGAGTCTATGGACGGACAGACATGCATAAAAACACTTTTTCAACTTTGTTGGAAAGTATTAAAAACGAAAAATCATGTGTCTAGAATAGATTGCGAAACACTTTCCAACACTAACAGTTGAAAAAAAAATCGAAAATTTAAAGGGAGAAATGCGCATAAAATGTTTTTAATATGTTCCAAATTATACTTTCTATGGAATACAGTAGACTCCCTTAAATCCGCGAACACCAGAAATCCGCGTATTTTTTCAGATGTAAACCATGAAATTTACAATTCAGTTGCAGGAACAAAATTCAAGAGGGCGCCGAAATGAGCGACTATCACAATGATTTTTTTTTACTAAATTTTTTGTTAATCATTCTCTTTTAGTTATTACAGCTGATTTATTTCTAAATAAATTTACATTACTTTTGATATAAGTTAGCCTATCTATATAAAAAATTCCGGGATTCGAAATGGAAAAATCCACGAACCGGAACGCTATTTTATAATTATTGTTCGCGGAATTTTTTTTTTTTTTTTTATTTATAGACAAATTTATTTCTAAACATACAAAACAGTATAAGAAAAGCATTCAAGGCTAAATAACAATGAAAAAAGTTAGAGAGCGCAATAAGTTATAGAGACTGATAATAGCATAATGACATATCGATCTAACGATCGCTTACCACTCGAGGGCAGGATAGAACTTTTGGAATCGAATTGAATCGATTTCGTCGGTAATAATTTAATATTTTTCTAAATTTTTATTTTACATAATTATTTTAATAATGACTTACGTTTAAATTAATAAATTATTTTAATATTGTACTTATTCTAATGTTTCGCTTTATTGTAAGCATTCATTATAATTTCCCTTGCTTAACTACCCATCCAATGAATGTTTCAAAAATGTAAACAAATCAATGACCAGAAATCCGCACAACCTCTGGTCCCAAGCTGTGCGGATTTGAGGGAGTACTGTAGTAAGAATAGAAACTTTAAATTCGACATAGCTGCTACTTTTAAGATGTAAATGGTTGCACAGAACAGTTTAAAAATGTAATCTAACTTTAAATGAGTGAAATGCGCGAAAAACGATTTCTATGGAATTGTAAAATAATAGAAACTTCAAAATTTGGCCTGCCTACTACATTGAAGAGGCAAACGCAAGCACAGTTGTTTAAAAAATGAAATGAATGAATGAATGAATAAGATTGGGGGGAATGAAGCTTTCTAAATATGCTTTTTGCAATACTGAAGGGACTAGAAACTTGACATGGCGGCTACCTTTTAAGATACAAATGATCTCTGAGAATGGTTTCTAAAAAAAATCGGAAATAAAAAGAATGATATGAGCAAAAAAATAACGTTCTAAATGACAATTTCTACAGAATTTCTGTTAATTCTAATGTCCATTTCATGTTTAGATGGCATATCTGAAATTCTGATTTCAGTAATGCTAGCAGCTCCATTAAGGTTTTATTCCAATATTTATGTGTTCATTATTAAATAAAATTTTAATTTACTCTCATTTTCTTGGCACGGAGTGCTACTTTTTTCATAAAGTTTGAACACACAACTACTACACATGAGACCAAACTACTACCTAGCGGGCATGATTGTAGAAATGTTGCTTCCTATTAAATCAACCAGTGCGTATCTTTGCCCCGTGCTTATCTTTACCCCCCCCCCCTTCATGAACTCTATATCAGTGGTCTGCAAGACCGCTAACAGGAATTAAGAGTTAAGACTTAAAAGCATTTCATGAAACGAAATAATATTGATTTTAAAAGTAGGTAGGTAGATACCTACATTCTATATTTTAAAAATGTTAACAAGGAAAAGGGTAGTTAACTAGCTTATATTAGTTAAGTAGCTATTATATTTTATACAATACTAACTTATAAAAAATAAAACTTTCCACAACGTATTTGTGGAAATCTTTAGATCTAGCTAAAACGATACGGCAAAGCCCCGCATCTTAAACTTGTGCGCATCTTTGCCCCAAGACGGATGCATACTTTTATACTATTCTGCAGTATTTTGCTGAACCGGCTACCTTCCAGTTTAAACAAATTCGATCGGGGTAAAGTACACGGCATTTAGATTTAGAAGCTAAAGAGCTACCGTTCTCCACTGAATTTTTGGATTTGTAAAAATTCGAGGTATTGTCAGCCGAACAATGAAGTGAAACTTTAAAATTATTAGATCAAAATTTGAAAATTTAAACTTCCCTCATTTTCTTGGCACGGAGTGCTACTTTTTTCACAAGGTTTGAACACACAACTACTACACTTGAAACCAAACTGCTGCCTAGCGGTCATGATTATAGAAATGTTACTTCATATTAAATAAGCCATTGCGTACCTTTACCCCCATGTACTATATGTATAGTTAAACTGAAAATTAAGAAATTATGTAAGAAAATCACTCAATAAAACCGAAGTTATAACATGCTAAAAGTAAAAAGTACATTTAAAGAAGAAATAAATACAATTTACACTGATTTACATGTTTCGTACGCGTAACAGTGACTTTATTAAATAGTCCAGGCAATAGAGACCATATAAGGGCTCTACCTAGCAAAATTCATGGTAGTTCTGGAAAAAGGCTTACTGTATGTTTTTTGGGTCGCTGAATCCGAATTTTTAACTTCACACCAAAATTTCCCCCGGCAACCCACCCAAATTTTGGTAAAATGCCGTCCAAAAAAGGTTTTTATTGTGGTTAAGTGGAATTGCGCAACTTAGTTCACACAGCACCGCGCGCATGTTCCGAGGCAGATCCCCCTTTCCCTTCATCCTAAGTCATAATGTCATACATCTAATTTGTTGCAAATTTTGTTTACTTTCTGAATTTCTAGATACTTTTCCCCTAAAACAATAAAAAAATTGATTTTTTTTTTAAGAAAAACCTTTTTGGGGGGGTCTTTTTACCAAAATTTGGGGTGGTTGCCGA
This sequence comes from Maratus speciosus, assembly GCA_963932465.1. Lineage (NCBI taxonomy): Eukaryota > Metazoa > Arthropoda > Arachnida > Araneae > Salticidae > Maratus > Maratus speciosus. The sequence continues at coordinate 3,692,387 of OZ010800.1, forward strand.
AGGAAATTTTGGTGGGAAGTTACATATTTGGATTCAGCGACATAAAGTACACATATAGTAAGCCGATTTCTAGAACTGCCATTAATTTTGCTAGGTAAAATTCCCTATTGCCTGGACTATAAAGATCTACACTGAAAAACGAAACCTTTCAACAGAACTGAAAAAAGGGGAAATTTTTATCAATAAAGAGCTTGGTAAAGGTCACCATTTCTGCTTACGAAATATGTAGATCAGAATAAAAAGTATTTAACTTTAAATGTACTTTTTTTCCCACTTTTAGCGTGTTATAACTTTAATTTAATGAAAGTTTAAAAGTTAAATGAACACTGAAAAAAGCAACCGAAGAAAATTTAAATTTTCTCTGGAGAAAATTTAAGGATTAACATGTAAAGCGCTAGCAACGAAGAATGCTGACGTAGGCTATTTGGAAAAATTATGCTTATTACCGGAAGTATATTTTGCGAAAATTTTCTGAATCATTGAGCTCCGTCTACGACATTTCATTTAGAGAACGAAATGATAAGTTTCTAAATTGAGTTACAGTTAGTTCTGCAGTCGAAAGAAATGAAAATTTTACTGACATCCGTCGGTTAGTAAAGGCTGTTAATTTTTACTTCCATTTTGCTTAATGGGTCGTTAATGAGCTAAAATTATACTTACATTTTTCATTAAAAACAGCATTGTCACATCCGATTTGGAATTTTCAACACATATTAGATTCCGATACCAAAAAAGCAGTCATTCAATAAAATAGGGCAAAACAGATTTCAACGAGGGTGATTTTTTTTTTTTTAAACATAACTCAAAACATACTTGACGGAATGCATTCAAAGTTTGGATTCTTTTTAAGTTTCTTGAAATTGATTTTTCTTAATTTATGGGTTACAATTTATTTTTTACAAAACTTAATTTTGGAAAAATATTTTGAAATTAGCTTTTAAAACGTATATCCATTGTAGGAAAAGTAGGGGGATGGCGCTCACTTAAGAGAAAACGTGAATAGCTAGTCAAATTTAGACAAAAAAAAAGTATTTTATTAACGAAGTATAACTCCAAAGCATAAGGAACAGTTTGCAATCAACTCATTTTCATAAAAGTTTAAGGAAATTTTTTTATTGTTTTATTTAAATAACTATCGATTGAACGGTCATGCCCAACATGGTTGGGTAATTGTGCTCCGAGATTGAATACAACATTGAAGTAAGACAAAAGTCACATATGTAGTTGTGTGGGCTGGTCACACCACTGCAAACTTTTTGTGACCACTTTACACATATTGTGTTACACATATAGTGGGCTACTTTTTTAAAATTCAGGTTTTTTGATTTTCACCACTTTTTTGAAATCGTAAAATTCTCCTTTAATGACATATTAATTAAGTCGAAACCAGGGGAATTTTACCATTTCAAAAAAGTGGTGTTAATAAATTTGAATTTAAAAAAAGGTGCCCACTGGCAACACTTCTGGAATTCCACGCGAGCGCCATGACCCGTTATCGCCATGTTGGGTTTTAATGCATTATAATTGGCGTAACAACGCACTACAAAAATAAATAAGAGCATGAAAGTACAGCTAAATGTATATATTTTGTAGACATAATGAGTAAATTAATATTTAAAAATAAGAGTGTACACTTACCTTCAAGTTACATGCTGTAGAATTTTATAATAAAACAACTGCAAACTAATAACGTGAGGACACTAAAATACTTTCGTGCCGACGGTCACTATATCCTTACTGGTAACTTACGATGAAGTTCGCTAAGTGCCGGTACCGATTGCACATTTTAAATTCTATTCTGTTTAGAGATATTGGGTGAGCGGGATTCTGGGGTTAGAGATATTGGGTGAGGGGGGGGGGGTTGGGGGAGCCCTTCTGAGCGTCATTACCCTACTTTCCCCTAATCTATAAATTTAACAGAAACAACTTTTGTAAAAGTTTTAACCCTTAACTGCTGTGACAAACATTGTCGCATAACTACTGTCAGAGGTCTGTTAGACTGCATAATCTGAAGATAAATAAAAGGCTCGTTTAACTGCAGCGGTCTGTGAGATCGCTAACAGCAGCTAAGGGCTAAATATACGAATCCAAAGTTACAATTCTTTTCGCAAAGTTGTTCTTGAGTTATGCTTACACCACTACCCACATTGCAGCCTTTTGAAACAATTAAAAATGAATTCAACATAGGGACTTTGGAATTTTAAATTATATACTTAAACTACTGTATTAAATGACTTGCTGTTTGTTACAGGAAGGTAAGAATTTCTGAATTATCCAAAATGTGTCAAAAAGGATGTTATTTTTTTTAAAGGGTGAATTTTAACTTTCATTTTCTATACGTAATTGACCCCCATAAGCTGAACTCTAAAACAAATTTTATCAATATAAATTTTTCAAAATTATGTGCTTTTGGTGGGAGGAAAACTTATGTTCTTGTGAACTGTTTTAAATGCGATTACACTACTCGTAATAGTTTAGCAGTAAAAATAGTTTTAGCAGCTATAAATAGACAGTTCTAAAAGAAATAAAGCTGTCATATATGCACCTTTTTCCAGCGAACTATTGTAGAGATTTGAATACTTCCAATAGTTAAGGTATAAATTAATCATTCCGCCAAAAAGAAAACAAATATGCAATAGTAATGTACTTAAAAGAATTTTTCCCGAAATCGCGTAACTACTTATTTTTGTTTTTTACCGAACGTTCGTTTAGAGTTAGTCACGGCCAAATCATTTGTAATAAAACTATTGAACTAATAACTAATTCTCGACAAGAAGGTGCATGCACGTCAACTTTTTTCATGATAATTTGCAACCGTTCCTTAAATCCATACTATTATAAAGAAGAATTCTCTCTACAGCAGTGGTTCCCAACCTTTTTTTGTCCGCGCCCCACCAAAGCATCGCTAAAATCATGATGTGCCCCCCCCCCCTCCCTTCTATATCATAAATCTTATAACATAAAAAATTAACCTCAATTTTCTCGGAAGGAACCCAAAATAACATTAACTCTGATAAATGATTTCACATTCTTTAATTTATCAGAATCCTATTTTTTTTCATTACAAGTATGTTTTTAACGTAACTCTACGAATAGAATGAGGCCATTGATCTTCGGAATTACAATTACATCTATAATTTTTTTCCCAACTTAACTCAAATTTTTAATTAATTTTTATCTTTGTAAAATTCCTTGAAATCCCTTTCACATTTTGTATGATATCTGATTGAATGAATACATTTTAAAATGGATTTTAATATCTCATTAAGAACAAGTGATATTTGTTTACCACCGAGACTGCATGGATAACATAATTCACAAGTAACAATTCCGGATTCGCTCTTTTATCCATTTAAATTAAATGATGATTCTTTCGCAACATACTATGATAGCGGGCTTTCTTTTTCCCATTATTATTATTATTTGGCCAACATGTTTTCTCAGATTTAAAATTTCAAAATATTTATGTAATGAAGTATGTTTATATATTGTGTATGTGGTCTGTAGAAGAGCCGTAAGAAGTTTACTTTCAACCCGTTTCCTTCCGTGATGCGCAAGGGATTTATTAATTTAATAAAAGTAGTACCTCATTTAGATAATTCAACATTTTTCAGATTAAACATGTCCAAATAGTTCATTTTAGATATACCGTACATAATTTCACATGTAAAAGTTCCTACATGGGCAGATGGCACTACGAATGGATGTACAAATTTTTTAAATATTAGTTTAAAAAAAAGTATTTACTAAAATATTAAAACCAGAAAAAATGGAATGTTTTTTAGTATATAACAAGTATCAAAATATCTTACAAAAAAGTAATATAATTATTGCGGTGTCAGTGTTTTATAAACTTGCAAATGGGAATGTTTCGAAAATTAATTCTTATTCAGTTATTTTTAGATTTTTTCATCTACTATTTCTATTTTTAAAAAAAATGGCAGACCATTTCATATGAAATCGGAAATTGCCCCCCTGGAAAGTCATATTGCCCCCTGTGGGGCGTACGCCCCACGTTGGGAACCACTGCTCTACAGCAACAACAGATTTTTAAAATTATGGTAAAAAAATAAGTGTAATCTTTTCTGCAAGTCACTTGTCAAAAATCTACTCGTAGCGAATTTAGACTATATTTTATGTCGGTACCACAGCGCACAAAAGAGTGCAGGAGCGAATAAGTCTAAATTCGAGATTTTTGCGGTACGGTTTGAGGTAGAAACTTGAAATTTTGATGGTGTTACTTTTAGGACGTAAATAGTCACGGTTCCTAATAAATTCAAAATTAAACAAGTAAGAAAAATCATGCGTACAGCATAGATTATGAAACACTTCCCAACACTCCCTGAAAGCTTTAACGAAACTTAGTTACTTAGGGAACTAAGGTAAAGAAGATAACTAAGTAAACATTTAAAAATCTGATTTCAGTAGTTACTGCCCATAGCCAAATATGTATTCCAAATCTTTTGAACAGCCCTGCATTCGATCTGTATGTTGATATATATATTATATAATGGGAAAATTTAGTTTAGCAAGAAAATGCATAACAGGTTGAAATTCATCTTTCAGCAATTTATACTAATAGATGGAAACATACCTGAATACATTTGTACAGCACTGTAGTTTACCTAGTACCTTTATTACATGCCACTAATTACCTAAAATTTAATACAAACTAAAACATACTTAAAACTACTGAAATAACATTTCCAGAGATTATCATCCATAGACAGCCATGTATCCAACACTTTGCGTGGCCCTGTATATCATTTTATCTATATTCTACAAATATTTCTTAGTACACTAAATTCAGTTCAGCGTAAAAATGCATAACTCCTTTAAAACCCACCCTTAAGCAATTTATGCTCATACTCAGTAACCTTTACGAATTCATTTCTGTAGCTCTGTATATGACTATAGCATTTATACGCACTTTACAGTATGCATAAATATAGTCAACAAGTAGGTAAATGTGATCACAGATCGCACAGAGCGTTTCGTTTAATATTCCTTTCAAAACACTATCCTTTTGAAAAATCTTAGTTCCACATTTCGCAACCAGAGGCGCACTATTCTAAAAAAACTATCCGAACGAAACTCCGTTTTACATACTATCCGTAGATATATTAGTTGAGGGGATTGGGCCGATAGTGCCAGAGATAAGTAGGCGCCCCTGGTGGTAAAAAGTGGAACTAAAATATGTAAGGCTGTGGTGCATAATATGAAAGAATTGGTCAAAGGGGTGTCGTCAAAAGTTGGAAAAGTACTCCCCGGGTGAAAAGGGCGGAGGTTAGAAAAATTGCTTTAAATACACAAGTTAGATCCCGGAGGAGTAAATAATATAAAACTTTTTGAAAATTTTATGATTTGCCGTGTGGTCTGAGGTATTCAGTTATACGTATGCAAAAATTCATGTCTCCAACTTAATTAGGGCCTCTCTTAGAAATAATTGCTTAAAATACATATGTGGTAGCTCAAAGGGTTAAACGTAAGACTTTTTCAAGATCTGATGATTTGTCGCCTGGTCTCAGGTGTTCTGCTATAAGTATGCAAAATTTCAAACCTCAAATTTAATAAGGGGCTCAAGTTAGAAAGAATTGCTTAAAATACGCATGTGGTAGCACAAAGGGTTAAATGTACGATTTTTCAAAATTTTATGATTTGTCGTATGATATGTGGTGTTCAGCTATAAGTATGCAAAATTTCACCCCTCCAACCTAAATAGGGGCTCATTGAGAAAGAATTGTTTAAAATATACATGTGGGAGCTCAAAGGGTTAACTGTACGGATTTTTCAAAATTTTACGATTTGTCATTTGATGCGGGGTGTCTGGCATAAGTATGCCAAATTTCACGCCTCCAACCTAAGTAGGGACTCACTTAGAAAGAATTGTTTAAAATAAACATGTGGCAGCCCAAAGGGTTAAATGTACGACGTTTTCAAAATTTTATGATTTGTCGTATGATGTGTGGGGTTCAGCTATAAGTATGCAAAATTTCAAGTCTCCAACATGTATAGTTTCTGAGAACGGGCTCTGTGACAGACTGACAGACAGACAGACGAGCGAGACGAATAGGGTTTTGTCCGATGAACGAAACCCTAAAAAAACGCATATCATAATTAGAAATGCATTTCGAGCAATCATTACTAATATACAGTAGTAATTCGGATACAATATAGTACACGAAATCTTTTCAAATACACCGCAAACAATTTCCCCTATACCATTATGAACGGAATTCTTTTGTGTGGCCCTGTAAATGAACAATAACTATTCTTTGCATCGCATATTCAACAGAATGCATATTTTAGTGGACTTCATAAATGAATATCAATTTTCCTATGTTTGAAAGTGTGTAACACCATTAAAAATAATTTGAAACGATTTTTTCCCATTGGCCGTCATGTAACGGAAAACTTTTGACTGTCCCTGTAAATGAACTAAACATGCTACAAACTTCATTTGAAATAGGGAACGTGCTAGGGTAGAGGTCACTAACATCCAAAAATTTCAGAACGATCCGAGCCTATTTACGAGAGTTAGAGCGTGGACAGACGGCCATATGGCCAGACAAACCAAAGTCAAACACTTTTCAACTTTGTTGGAAAGTGTTAAAAAGCGTGGAGTAACCAGAAAACTCCCTAATGACTTTCTAAATTATAATTTATTTGAAATTGTTAGGACTTGAAACTTGACGTGTCTGTTATACATTTAAGGCGTAAATGCTTGCTCAGAACTTCTAAAAAGAATATGTTCTAAAATCTTTTATTTTGGAACTACTTAACCAATTGAAAAATATTTTCAGAATACTACAATTCACATTCTCAACTTAAGGGTTCTCAAGACTTAAAATTGAAAAAAAAAAGAAAATACCATTTTCCATATTTAATATCTTAAAATGTATTTGATTTTAAGACAATTTTTATTCGGATGTAAGATATAAGTATGTTCTTTCATTTCATGTGTTTGAAAAATTGCAAGGTGCAGAAGCAGCATATACAGGGGGCTCCAAACTGTCAGACATTGGACGAGCAGAAAATTGGCATAACAGATTACGCGCAGGATTACAAAATAAAATTTTGGAGCTTAAAATGAAAATTATGGTGCCTACTTATACTTCAGATTATATTAAATTATTCTGAACCGAAATAAATTTCTATTTAAAGCATTTTTATATTTTTTATACAAAGTTGTATTGAGCTAATGCAAAATTTAGAAAATTTTAACAGTATAATCACCTAAAAAAAATATATTTTTTTTTAACAATAAAAATGAAATTTTAGGTTCCGTTTATACAGACTTGCATCAAACATAGGTTTTGAAAATTTCCTGAAAAAATATTCAGAAGTTTGAGATATCTACACGTTATGACCAAAAACGTCATTTGGAGAAAAATGACTTCAAAGTTTCGGAAACGCAGCTTTAGCTACTGATCGTGTATAATTCTAAAAGCCAAAACTTCTGTTCTAATGTGAATTTCAAGGAGACATTTATATCAAAATGATCAGAAAAGATAGTAGTTTAATATCTAAAAAAATTAAAATTTCGAAAATTTTAAAGCTTTAAGAGTCCCGAGACTCCTTAAAGCTGCCTACTTTTTAATTCTGTGCAACTGCACTTGAATTTAATTTAAAAGGGTGCAAGAGCGACCTATGTTCCAATACTGCGCTTTCAGTGAACGTGAAATTAACGGAGTCCAGGGGAATGGCGACACCTTAAGGGAATTTAAATTGTTTCACCTAAAAAAAAAAAGTATTTTTTAATAGTAAAAATTCTAAAGCTGATCTTTTGTACCTGTATAAAATTTAACCGTAATCATAACAGTAAAGTAAGCACACATAAAAAAATAATGCTTTCAACCTCTGTACAGTGGCGGGATGACCCGGGATACTGGGGTCAATCCGCAACTGTATTGGGATAATGACGCCACCCTTTAATGACCTAGTCAATACATAAAATGGATACTAGGAAACACATAACCTACTGAAAATATTTAGAAAGCAATGTAATTTAGCAGAATAATGAATAATTACAAAGTTCCTTAAGCTAGATTTATTAATGTGCTAAGCTTACAATTGAACTTAAATTGCAAAAGTCACCGTTTGCCATGGTGGCGGCATGACCCGAGAGGCCACTAGAACAGAAATTCCTCCAGCAAAGCCGAAAGAAGAACCGAACTTGTTCAACACATTGCATGAAAATGTCGGCGAATGTATGTAGATGACGGGTAATATTATCTTAAGTACCTAATGTTACAATAACAATAAAAGGCGTTTACATCTACTCATTTAAAGCTCCAAAATAAAAATCTAGATGAAAATTTTTCACTAGAACAAACGAACGATATACAACAAAATCACTCGCATTCTAGGCACTGTTTCTAGTGTTGGCCGATCTAGTGCAGGAGCATTTACTATCTCAAACTACTGTTAGTTTTTAAACTAGGCTTGGTAACGGCATAACTCCGAGTGGCACCATTCTCCCGGTCTCCTGTACACATGGTAGTTACTTTTTAGACATACATGCTCGCTCAGAACAGTTTCTAAACTGTTGAAATTTAAAAAGGTTGAAATGTGCAGAAAACATTCTAAAATAATTATGTTGGAACTCCCTAATTGATTTTTAATCCCTCTGGATAATAATGACAGTCTCTGCTTTGAAAAGGCTATTTTTTGTCTCCTTAAACTATTCTCAAGCGGATGCAAGTGCAAAAAACAGTTCTAAAATCCGAATTTCTTCGATTCTGTTGAGACTAAAAATATGAAATTTGATAGAGTGGTTCTTTCTAAGACGTAAATGCTTGCTAAAAAACTTTACTACAGATTTAAAAGTATGAAATGATTAAAAACACCAAGTCTCTGAAATTATCGCTGCTGGCTTAATTTGACATTCAGGTGAATTTCGATTAGCAAAAGACTTAACTACTAGTAAAGACTGACGAAACAAAGCTAAATTTCACCCAGAAAGTAGTAGATTGGCGTACCCCTCCTCTCCTCACTATTATGTAACAGAAAATTAAAGTAAGTAATTCCTTAATCTACTTAAAGTAAAACACGCTATTTACACAAATACATTTTGAATCTGGAAATATCGTAATTTAAATAAGTATATAATATAAAACTACAGAAAATACATCCTAGTTATCTAATATTTAAAATTTAACCCAATTTTGTTTTTCCTGCCAAAGTTTATCATGCCACCATAAGATAATTTACAAGTTACAAATGTCTAAAAGTTAAATTTGTTTACCGTTGCTTAATAGTTTAATTTGCTTATTTTCATTTCATGAGTGACAAATTCAACAGATACAGCCAGTGTAAGAAACGTTACATGTAGAAAGATTTATTTAAAACATCTTTAAATATATATACTACATCCATAGCCAAGCTTGGTTCCGTTTTTGGATCCAAATCCAACGTATGATGTTTGAATCTTTTAGACTTCCAGAAACACTTCATGTGGAATTCATTTGAGTTACTGATAATGCGATATTAAGTAAAATAACGAAAATTAGTTTCCAGTTAACATACTTAGCATACTTTCACATATTGCGTAGTTATTAACTTCCATTTAAATGTAACGAATTTTGAAGAAATAAAACAAAAATACATATGAATACAAGACGTGACCCCCCCTCCCCCCCCAAAATAAATAAATAAATAAATAAATAAATAAAAATTACTTGTTCCAAGTTATTCTAAGAAAGGATAGAATGTAACAGGAATTTATTCCATTGCACTCGGGATAGCTGCACTATTTCTCATTCTTTCGCGGATATAAATTGATCTATAGTTAAATAGTATCTATTCAAATTTTTTTACAGTTCTCTTAACAAGTTGATTTTGTTAGCTTTTATATTATAGGTGCAATTGGATGAAATTGTTATACATTACTAAAATAAATTTTTCAAATAAAGTTATATGAGAAAATCATTTATAATCAAACTAAGCTAACACATGCTAAAACTAATGAAAGTGCATTTAAAAAGACATTAAAAAACCCTACATATAGGGGAAACCGGGAGAATGGCGCCACCTTAAGGGAATTAAAAAATTATCTCCTCTAAAATATGCTTATTTTTAAACAGTAAAAATTTTAAAGCTGAATCATGATCTTTAGTATCTGTATAAATTTAACCGTAATTATAACTAACATAGCACCCATAATAAAAAACTTCTTTGAACCTCTACACAGTGGCGGGATGACCCAGGATACTGGTGTCATTTCGCCACTGTATCGGGGTCATGACACCACTCTTTAATGACCTAGTAAATCATCACATGGATACTAGGAAACACATAACCCACTGAAAATATTTAGTAAGCAGAAGTAATTTATCAGTTACAATTTAACTCAAACTGCAAAAGTCTAATATAAATCTCTGCTGAATCGGCTCCACTACATTCAAATGAGGCCATTTCTCACCCGATTTGCATGGTGACGGCTTTACTCCGAGAGGACACTATGACGGAATTCCCCCAGCAAAGCCGAAAGTAGAACCGAACTTGTTCAACACATTGCAGCAAAATATCGGCGAATACGTGTAGATTACGGGTAATATTACCTTAAATACCTAATGTAACAATAAAAGGGTGCTTATCTCTACCTTTTTGGAGCTCCAAAATAAGAAGAAACTAGATGAAAACTACATTTTTCACTAGAACAAACGAACGACGTACAGCACTCTCACTCTCGGTACTGTTTCTATTGTTGGCCGCTTAGTGTAAGCACATTCACCATCTCAAACTGCCCTTAGTTTTTAAACTAGGCAGGGTGGCGGCATAACCCCGAGTGGCGCCATCCCGCCGATCTCCCCTATCATCGCTGAAAAACGGCGACTGTTTCAAGGCCTATATTGTTAAATATTTCCACAAATTTTTTTAAAAATAAACAAAACAAAAACAATCACGAGATATGTATGCATCAAGTGCTCTAATAAAAATGAATATCTTTGAAGGTGATTTTATGCTATTGTTTCTTACTTTGTAAAGCATCTCTTTCAAATTTTAGCTAACTATATAGAGGCTGAATCATTGCATTATTATCACTGCGAAAAAAAGATTTCTATTGATTCTCGGATAATGGACGGAAAATGAATTCCTGATGAATAAATTATTCTATTTTTAAAATCAATCTTAAGGGGTCTCAGAACTCAAAGCTTCAAAATTTTCGAAATTAATTTTTTTTAATATTAAACTCCTATCTTTTCTGAACATTTTGATATAATTGTTTCCTGAAAACATCCATTGGAACAGAAGTTATGGCTTTAAAATTTATACCCGCTCAATAGCTGAAGCGACATTTCCGAAACTTTGAAATCATTTTTCTTCAAATGACATTATTGGGCATAATGGGGCATAATATTTGGGCAATTTGGGGATATTTCAAAAACTTTTTTTTCATGAAATTTTCAAAACATAGGTTTCATTTTAGTCTGTATAAACTGCGAACCTAAAATTTTTTCTTTTTTTTTTTTTTGAACAATAAAAATTATGTGTTTATACAATTCAAAATTTTGTATTAGCTGAATAGAACTTTGTATTTAAAATATAAAAATGTTTTCAATACAAAATTATTTTGGTCCAGGTCATTATTATAATCTGAAGTATAAGTAGGCACCAAAATTTTCATTCTAGTCAATATTTATTTTGTAATCCTGCGCGTAAGCTGTTACACCAATTTTCTGTTCGGCAAATGTCTGACACTTTGAAGCCCCCTATAAACTCCAATTCTACATCTTGCAATTTTTTTAAATACATGAAATGAAAGAACATACTTATATCTTTCATCCCAACAAAAATTGTATTTTAAAGTCATATGCATTTTAAGATATTAAATGTTGAAATGGGTCCCCCCATTTTAAGAGTCCCGAGACGCCTTAAGATTGTTACATAGTCTGCCCAAAGCTGTAGTTCTTTTGTTGTATTTGATATGTGTTATATGTTCTTTCATCCTAGCTTTAAACTTTCTGGTCATGGAGTTACTTAAAATTTGAAAAGAGATACTCTGCAAAATAAGATAATTTTGAAAACGCTGTATTGGACCATTTAAAAAGCGTTCAAAATTTTCGTTACTGTTGAGTCGCCGAGTCGTTACTTCATCTAAAACACCCAAAATTGACCTTTCACTTGATTGAGTTCTAACCAATAAAACTTTTCTGGTGTACAAAGAGTGGTACTATAAGAATAAATAACTCGAAAGGCGTAACACCTTAAATTCCCAAAGGAACCCTATTTTCACTGCGTTTATCGCCTTTTCCGTGGTGATTCACCTTATTACAATACTTTTAACATCGATTTTCAAAAAAAAAAAAATAATAATGAAAGGGGTCCGGAGGTCAACATTCTCAAAAAATGAAATTTTAATTTTTCTTGCTCGTAAAATACAACAAAGTTAAATAAAAGCAAACCGCGTATTTCCACAATAATTACATAAACAGATGTAACAATTTTTGTGTTTTAACAGTTCTGCCCTGCCCGTTACAAACTTCAAGTTCGTTTATCTCAGAATAGATTTAGATCATTTGCCACGTTTAAAAGGACCTATCTAAAGTTTCTTGGAAGATATGTGCATGAAATTTTGTACAGAATTTGTTATATTTTTAATAAATTGTCTTCCAGATTTTTAATTTTATGAGAAAAATTTTTAAATATTCCTCGAAGTAAAAAGCACTCAATTTTTTTAAAATTTAAAATTTATTAATTTTGTAAGTATTTTATTTTCTATAAATCTTGAAGACAAAATAACAAAAGACCCTTTTCTTCACACAATAGTGCAAAAGTAATCAAATCGGGCAAGTGATGCAACATCAAAAATTAAATAACTATAAAATTTAATTTTTAATAAATAAATCTGAAAAGCAATCATTATAAACTGATACGTTGCAGGGGGATCATTAAAATAGGCCTAAAAATAAATAAAATAAACTTTTGAGTCCAACTCCTGCTACTTAAGAGTTTGAAGCAAAAATATCACACTATATATCCCAAACGGAAAAGTCAAAACATTAAAATATTTATTTGCTCAAAGAGATCTTATAATTTTAATATTTTTTTTTTAATTTTTAAAACGAAATTTTAAAATGCTCCATGCATCATAATTTGAGATATTTCCTCGATTTTTCCTTTTAATCATTTAAAACTCTTATAAACAAATCTGTGCATAGATTATTTAACCCCTTAAATAATTTTTTTATAGATTTTTTTCCTGAATTCGATAGATTTTCATCAAAATTTTGCCTTTTAATAAGTTAAAAATCAAATTTAATTATCTTAATGAAGTCGAAATTTAAAATGCATACACACTTTCTTTGTAAGCAATATCAGGATTCACCCTTATCAATTTCATGAATTCTGATTTTTAAAAAAAAATGACGCACGGAACATTTCAAAAATCAAAACGTAGAAATACAAGTTTCGGGAAAAAACATATTTAAAGTATATTAAAGGGCCGAGAAATTGAGTACACAATTCAAGCGCTCGTAAATGTGGGAAAAATAATCTCATCTGCATGCGATTTCTCGAAAATGGCTCAGAACAAACTGGAGGATAATAGGCACAAAAATAATTTTCGATTTCTGGGTCCATTCCTGCCCAAATGAAGGTCTACGGTAGAGGTCTGCATGGGCCGAAATTTCCAGGCCCGGGCCGGCCCGACTCATAGAAAAAAATTTTCGGCCCGCATAACAGCTAAAAGTTCGGCCCGAGTCCGGCCCGGCCCGAGTGATTTGCTACAAAACCTTTATTTTTACGTCGATTTGGTTAAAAATTTGACTCTTACGGGGAGTTCTGACCAAAAATATTTATCAACTTTTTTTTCATGTTTCTAAACTTCATTTTTATAGAAGTGCCGCAGGTTGCGGTATTTATTTTTTCAATGACTCACTATTTCTTCTATGTAAATGTTTCAGTTATCATTAATATTGATAATCCATATTCCATGCATTGAATTGTTAAAAATAGGAAAAATGTTATACAGTAAAATCTTCTAAGACTCAATTACATATAGAAAAAAAAAAAATGCGTTATAGACAAGTTCCCTTCTTAGCAAATGTAAATGTACATATATTCTTTTCTTACGTATTAGTATATTCATTTTGCATGGATCAACACGTTTTTCAGTTTTAAACAGGATTCCGTCATAGGCAGGTTCCTTTTTACACGTTTTAGTATACTGTTTTAATTTTGCTATATTTTAATTAGCGTAGAAATTTACTATTCTTTAAAACGAATAAATGTTAATGTTTAATTGGAGAATAAAAAATGTATGCATATTTTGCAAAAATCTTTGGACCAGGCTTAATTTTACTGACTTTTGAACAAACAGGTCTCGCCCAGACAATGATTTTCATACGGGCTGTCTCAAAACTAGGACTGAAAATTTTGGGCTGCGAAGACTAGAAAAGAAACCAGTCCCGGCTCTGTTCAGACAAATATAATTAGTTAGGGCCGGCCCGGTCAGATTCTTCCGAAAAAAAGTAAAACCCGAACCCGGCCCGTAAAGAGTAGTCACTAGGCCCGGCCCGAATGCCTCAAATGAACGGGCCGGGCTCGGACTTCGGGCCGGCCCGTGAAGATCTCTAGCCACGGTCCCCTTTAAAAGACGTTACTAATAGTTATTAGTGCGTATTTTAAGCAATTAAATATTTTATGTTTTGACTTTTCCGTTTGAAATATATATTGCGATATGGTTATTACTGGATGTAATTAAGACATTACTCTTATTTATACATTTTAAATAAAAACAGTTTAAATAACTTCTTTAAGTAATTCTCAAAACATTTTACGCTTATTATAAAACACTTTTTATACATGCTAAAAATGTACTAACTGTTTTTTAGCCATTAAAGTTATACTATTAGTTTAGTAGTTGGTTGTGTAAAATAGGGGGAGGGGGATTTATTTTGTGCAATAGAGAGCAGATTGTCCGAATTTGCTTAGACGAGTGATGGAGTTCGGATACGCAAAATTTCACTTAACGGATCCAAATGCAAGTAAAATGAAAGAAAAGGGCATTCCCAGCCAAGCTGTGAAATGTTTAAGCAGGCGGTTTAAAAAAAATTCTTTTCATTTTCATAATAGAGATTTGAAATTTTATGCAAATATACATTTCACCAACAGTATATAGAGCACCTTAAAAGAAATTTCCAATTTTATTAAAATTTTAAGATCTTTTGAAAAATTTTAAAATACTCCTTGTGTCTTACTTTTCGAGATATTTCCTCCCTTTTGGATTTCTAATCACGTAAAACTATTACAAACAACTCTGTGTATCGATTTTTTAATCCCTTAAATATATATATTTTTTAGAGATAATTTTTTGAATTCCATATCGATTTTCATCCTGCCTTATAATAAGTTAAAAATCAAATTTAATTGTCTTAATGAAGTCGAATTTTAATATGCATACACGGTTTCTTTTTAAGCAAGATCAGGATTATTCCGTATCAGTTTCATGAATTTGGATCAAAAATTAAGTAGCAGGGAGCTTTTCAAAAAAGGTGAAACATCAGTATTGAGAAAAAAAGATTTAAAGTGTGATAAAAGGGCAAAAACTTGTTTGTGAACAAAATTAAAACACTTGTCACTTTGCGTAAAATATTCTCATCTGCATGCGGTTTTCCATGAATGGCAAATTGGAGTATAATAATACACACAAAAAGAAATATCGATTTTGGGGTCAATTTTTTGCTCAAATAAAGGTCCGCGGTCTCCTTAAGTTTGATTGTTTCAAGTCTACAAATTGTCAATATTACGAAGAAAAAAAATTGTCTTATAGGATCAGAAAATCTGTTTCTTTTATAAGGAAAGTTTATTTTATTAAAATTTTCATTGTTTAGTAAAGCAGTCTATTTCCAGTGCCCTCTTTCGTTTGGGTGCCCTGATCGCAGCCATAAAACCAGTGAAATTCTTGGATAGATTGTGAAACACTTTCCTACACGTTCGGAATGCTGTAGAAAAACTTCAGTTTATCGAGGTAAGGGCTCTGTTTAAATAAACAAGTTCGAAAACGCATTTGAAAAACAATTGCTGCCATTATCATCCATAGTCGGAAAATTTTCGAATTGTTTTGTGCAACCCTGTATAAGATCTATAGATAGGTACCTATTGCGCATAGTAGGCTAGCAGTTCAGTTAAGGGGCTCAAGACTTGAAAACTTTCAAAAAATCTTTTTTTTTTTTTTTTAGTATATTTTGATTATTCAATTAATTTTGAACACAGTGCAAAAAACCGCATAAAAGTATTTGTATTTCTAAAGGATTTATAAGCATTTATGTAACAATCATTTTCAAACCGCACCCATTTAATTGCAACTTCAAGCGGCGTTTTCTCAAAACTTGCTTTTAGACGACTATCCGTAGGATGTTAAACTATTTGATGAAATGGCTTTTTTTTTTGGGGGGGGGGGCATGCATATATAACACGATTATCTATAGAATGAATTAATATGTTTTAGATAGTTTAATATTTTGAGTATTTTTTAATGAAAAAAAATTTTATTTTTCAGGATTTTTCTTTTTTTTTTTTTCAGGAGAGTTTTTCTAATAAGGTTTCTTTTGAGTGGCAGTTATATCTTTAATTCATTCTATGGAGTCAAGTTTCCTGATCCTTTTAAAACAAAAATGAACTTCTTATGTCAATTCAACGTTAAGCTATCTTACGAATGGTGATAGGACACCTAATTTGTTTTTCGAAAATTATGTTATGTAAATTTTGCTACATATTTTTTTATTTTAATACATTGAAGTACTTCATTTTATAAGACTAAAAACATACCTGAAAA
The DNA here is from genome assembly GCA_963932465.1 of Maratus speciosus. Classification (NCBI taxonomy): domain Eukaryota; kingdom Metazoa; phylum Arthropoda; class Arachnida; order Araneae; family Salticidae; genus Maratus; species Maratus speciosus. The sequence goes on from OZ010800.1 coordinate 3,709,167, forward strand.
ATATCAGAAAGTTTAAATGAGTTACATTGAATAATTCTGTTTTTATAGGGACTCGAAGCGAGAGCTCTGTTTACATGTTTTTCGGTATCGATCTAGCCCTGAGCACCCTTAAAGCTTAAAATTTACAAAAAGTACAAAAATTGGTTCCGAAGGCCTGCAGACCCCTTAACATGCCGTTTTAGTAAGAGTTAGGCAAGGAACAGCCAGACCCTGATTATCAAGAACTCGGCATCTATAAAAAATGATTTCACGTATATTTGATGAAGAACTAAGTATTTACAGCAAACATAACCGAAATAGACGATAAGTTTTTCTTAGCCTTGATGATAGGTGCACAGAGGTATACCGACAGAGGACGTTATGGCGTCGAACTTATCTGCACCTTTTACGGCAAACGCATCGCATCCTCATATTTAGCTGGTCCATGTCTTTTTTTTTTTGATGAAGTCTGTTTTATGTAGAGTAGAACCTCGATTATCCGAAGTAACTGGTTGTTTAAATGTTTTTAGGTATCGATCTAGCAATGAGCACCCTTAAACGCACTGCACGGTTCAATCAATCATTTCAGTAATAAACGGAGAGAACTTTTGTGCAGGCCTGTATAGGATCTGTACCCAATAACATTAAAAAATAGTTCAATTTAAAAACAAATGAAACCGAACTTCCAGCCATTATTTTGATAGGCTTTAATAGTTATTTTAGAGGGGTTTTTTCTTTAACCATTTGGAAAAATGGTTATAGTCTTCGTCAGGGTAGGAAATCAAAAGCATATCTGAAGCTTTTGATGGGTTCAATCCGCATTTTATTCGTTTTCTGATGGGTCTATACAGTAATCTATTTCCCTTTACTTTCAACAGAGATGGATACCTTCTGTTGCCACTATGACAAAAAAGTAATAAAAACGACAAAAAAAATTAATAACTCGGAAACAAATTGAGATACAGCTTTCAAACAAATTGCATTTAAAAGTACATTTTTCTCTACACGACGGTGTAAAAAGTAATAGTGTAGGATGTTTAGAAGTTTAAGAATGGAATTTCATTTAAAATGTGTCGCCATATTTCTTGGAAAGCTTACGATGGAAAAACCTTTTCCCGAACAGCCAATGAAATGCTTGGATAATACATAAGTTTTAGGTGGATAATACGTACGAGTCGCAGGCGATTTCCGTCGCTTGCAATTTTTACGTGTCGTAACACTATTAATGTTTAATTCATAGCGTATGATCAACTCCGTGCTATTATGTCTTCAATTTTAGTCATTGAAAAAATCATTTTCCAAATGGTCGTTGTAATTTGTTATTTTTTTTTTTTTTTTTGGTAGTCAAATTCTTTTACATTCCCCTGTCGTTAAACAATCCATTTTATCCATACCCTATTCTACAGTAAGTGCCTCGTCATAAATTTCAATGTTTAAATTAGCGTCATTATTAAAAGACACCGCAAACGATTTTTCCCTCCATACACCGTCATATAATGGTATTTATTTAGTGTACTTGTAAACGAACCTTAAATGCTACACACTTCATTTTCAATACCGAACATGCCATAGTAAATACTAATAATGTCATTTCATGACAATCTGAACTAGTATATTGACGCGAGTTAGATCACGGGCAGATTTTGCAAACAACTTCAGATAGGTTCGAAAATGTTAAAAATAGTTTGTGTGTTTTAGGATTTCATTGATTAATGGCCCATTCGAATCGAAAACAATTGCTTATTTGGAGATGTGAAATGGCAATTCTTTTTGGCTGCATCTTTTTAAAATTCCATTCCCCTACCCACTAGTATTTCTCAAAAGAGAAACTTTCCTAAAACATTTACGGTGAAACCTCCCTGTGCGACCACCTCCCTGAACGATCATTTCTTCATGGAACGAAATTTATTCCGATAGGCTCAATTTTCATTTTACCTCCATTCAGAGAACATCCCAGTGGAACTCCCTCCATGAGCGATCTATTTCTTGGAAGAAAATGAAACATTCCGTTTTTCTCTGATCGCTTGAAGGTTTTATTAGAAAAATAATTCCGAAGAGCGCATTATTCATCAAACTTCTAAACTAAGTTTAGATTTTTTTTTTTTTATTCCTGTAACTTTTAGGTGTTTAAACCACTTTGTGCTTTTTTAGGCAATGAATTTAACTTTGATGACACATTAAGAATGGCGGTCCATAAACCCCCTGCCCTATTCTGTCAGGAAACTCTCAAAGAAATAGATAAATCGTCATTATTTGTTCCCGTCCAAAAAAAAATGCATTTATTGACTGAACTCTGAAAGGACTTGAAAATAAAAGTTATAAAAAGATAAAACGATAAAATCAAAGCAAACGTCAATCTGTTCATTTTTAAAACTCTGCCGTCATTAACATTTGTTTCGATACTTAATTTTTTATATTTTTTCCTAATGCGAAAAATAAATTTTAGTAACATGGTTACCTTTTTTTCAATCATTAAAATCTAGATTTAAACAGGGCCTCCATTAAAAGACCTCTCGGGGAGACCCGTTTTTATAGGAACGTAACGTGGCCGCTTCAGGGAGGTTTTACTGTACTTGCATTTTGGGGTTAACTGCAATGACCTATGTTTACTTAAAAACAAATAACGGTTCCCTAAAAAAGTGGATCGCGAGCATTGGCCCCGCCTCCCCATACAAGGATTTTTATTTGAAAAAATTTAGAAATATACATGTTCTTCCCAATGCAATTTATTTGCAAACTACCACTATTTTATGTTTATGTACCTTCAAGCATGACTTCTACAAAATGTGCCTGAAACAAAGATGAATCAATTTTAACTGAACCCTTAACTGATGTGAGCGGTCTCGCAGACCACTACATTTTTCCATTTTCATAGTTTAACTTTGAATTTCTAGTTTAATTACAAACACTACTGAAATTTTGTTTATTTGGAAATCTAGTACTATCTCCAGAGATGTGTAGGTGGATTTTAATAGTCCTATACAAAAAGTTAAGAACAGAAACACTATCCTATGAGTTAATCGCGGCTTTTATTCATCTTTCAACAGAGCGGTCTCGTAGATCGCTTCACACCAGTCATGTGACAGCTTCTGTCACAGGTTAAAAGAATGCAATTCATTTGGCATCCAAAATGATTTTTAGTGTAGTTTTTGGACATTCTAAATACACTAAATTCAAAATATCTATCAGAGTTTTAAAACAATTTTCTAACAAAAAAACTATACACTGGGAACTCCTCGGAACAGCTTTATTTTTTGCCTAGATTTTAAATGAACTCTTAACTCTTGCAGATTCAGATAGATAGCTACACAATCTAACTTTCAGACATGTTTTGATTCAAAAGATGAAGCAGGCAAGTATTTATTAAGATTATTTTGCAAACATGTCAAGTCACTTTTATGTAAAAGTTTGATAAGTTTCAAAGTGGAATTGGATTGAAAATATTTTGAAATGAAAGGTAATAGAATGAAATTTAAAGCTTTCTCTATAAAAACTGATGTATAACAACAGTTCTAGGGCTAAGCTTAACAGCATTGGCATTCTAAAATTTCATAGTGGGTATATCGTGCACCTTGGGACACAAGATATGCCTAGCTAACTTTTATTCGAAATATTTTAACAAAAATATTTAAAATATTTTTTATTTAATCTACATAGCATGTATTTGTTAATAGTTATTATTTCTTCTTTTAAGAAGTTATTGGGCTTATCAATCGCAAAAATTAGAAATTTAGAATTAAAAAAAAAAAAAATGCAGCAATCCATGCTCACCCTATTCAGAAAACTGCTACAAAAATTTTGTCATCTGAAATGTCTTTTCAGTTTAAATAAATTTATTTTCCTGAACAAACAATTCCATGCATATTGTAACTCAATTATTGAACTTTTCAGATCTATTTTTAACTGTCTCAAGGTGCCCCCACCAGGTGGTACACTTTGGGACAAAGCACAAGTTTAATAATTTTTTTTTTCTATAACGGATATGAGATCAAAAGCTCTTTAATAATGTAGACAAAAGGTTAAAAGAATGAATACCAGGTAAAACTTTGACAATTGATCAATATAAAAAATGAAAAAAAAGTATCCCAAGATGAACCCCTACTCTCAATAAACAAGTCAAATCCTGCGTATACCGTCATAGGATATAATCGTATTTTGCAGCGATGGCGGTACGCTATGGCTACTGCAAGGAGTTTGTGCAAAAAGAAAAGTGTTTTGGTGCTTGGAACGTTGTTTTTATTTATTTGTACAATAACTTTTTGTTAAAATATTTCGAATAAAAGTTAGCTAGGCATATCTTGTGTTCAAAGGTGCCCCACCTCAACCTGTCCCAAAAGGTGCACCCCACTATGGAATTTTAGAATATCATGCTATTAAGCTTAGCACTAGAACTATTATTATACATCTGTTTTTTAGTGAAAGCTTTAAACTTCCTTATATCACCTTTTATTTCAAAATATTTTCAATCCAATTCCACTTTGAAACTTATCAAACTTTTACACGAAAGTGACTAGACATGTTTGCAAAATAAAAATCCTAATAAATTCTTGCCTGCTTCATCCATGGAATCAAAGCATGTCTGAAAGTTGGATTGTGCTGCTATCTATTTGCATCTGCAACAGCTAAGAGTTCATTTAAAATCGAGAGCAAAAAATAAAGCTGTACCGAGGTGAGCTACTCTCCCCTAACTATGAAAGCAAAAATATAAAGTTAACCTTTAACTGATGGACAGAAATTGTCACATAACTAGTGTGAAGGGGTCTGTGAGACCGTTCCATCGAAAAATGAATAAAAGCCGCGATTAATTCGTAGGATATTGTTTTCGTACTAAACTTTTTGTACAAGAGTGTTATAATTAAAATTCACCTATTCAAAAGTCTCTGGTGATAGTACTAAAGTTCCAAACGAAACAAAATTTCAGTAGTGTTTGTAGATAAACTGAAATTTGCAATTTAAACGTGAAAAATTGGAAAAAGCACCGGTCTGTGAGACCGGTAACATCAGTTAAAGGTTAAATAAAATCAGACTTCAATTGATTTTATATTCAATTCAAAAAATTTCCAGTGACTTTTTGTTAGAGACTGCTCCACCTTGTATAGGGGAGACCGGGGAATGTCGCCACCCCGCCTAGTTTAAAAACTATGGACAGTTTGAAATAGTGAATATGCCTGCACTAGATCGGCCAACACTAGAAACGGTGACTAGAGTGAGAGTGATTTTGGTGCACGTCGTTCGTTTGTTCCAGTGAAAAATTTAGTTTCCATCTAGTTGCTTCTTAACTTGGAGCTTCAAATGGGTAGAGATAAGCGTCTTTTATTGAAACATTAGGTATTAAAAATAATATTGCCCGTAACCTACATGCACTCCCGACATTTTGAGGCAATGTGTTGAACAAATTCGGTTCTTCTTTCAGCTTTGCTTGGGGGTTTCCGCCATAGTGTCCTCTCGGGGTCATGTCGCCACTCTGCAAATTGGGTGAGAAATGGCCTCATTTGAATGTAGTGAAGGCGATTCCGCAGAGATTTATATTTATGGCATTTGCAATTTGAGTTAAATTGTAACTGATAAATTAACTTTTGCTTTCTAAATATTTTCAGTAGGTTATGTGTTTCCTGGTATCCATTTGATGTATTTACTAGGTTATTAAAAAGAGGTGTCATGACCCCGATACAGTGGCGGAATGACCCCAGTATCCTGGGTCATCCCGCCACTGTGCAGAAGCTGAAAGAAGTTTTCTTTTATGGGCGCTTATATTACAGTTATGATTACGGTTAAATTTATACAGATACTAAAGATCATGATTCAGCTTTAGAATTTTTACTATTTAAGGAGTCCCAGGACTTAAAATAGGGGGAAATGAAGAAAAAAGACTATTTTCAGCATATAATATTTTAAAGTGTTTTTGATTTTAAGACAATTTTACATTGGGTTGAAAAATATAAGTATGTCCTTTCATTTCATGTACTTGAAAAATTGCAAGATGCAAAATTAGAATTTACAGGGGGTTCCAAAATGCGAGACATTGGACGAGCAGAAAATCGGCATAACAGATTACGTTCACCATTACAAAATAAATTTTGCAACTAGAATGAAAAGTTTGGTGCCTTCAGATTGTAATAAGCCTGAACCGAAATAAATTTGTATTTAAAGCGTTTTTATATTTTTGATACAAAGTTGTATTCAACCAATGCAAAATTTAGGAAATTTCAACTGTATAAATCACCTAAAAAAATATTTTTTTGAACAATAAAAAGGAAATTTTAGGTTCAGTTTATACAGACAAACATGAAACAAATGTTTTGAAGATTTCATGAAAAAAAATTTCAGAAGTTTTTGCGATCTAACGCGTTATGCCCAAATACGTCATCTGGAGAAAAATGACTTCAAAGTTTCGGAAACGCCGCTTCGGCTATTGAGCGGGTATTATTGTAAAAGTCATCACTTCTGTTCTAATGGAAATTTCAATGAAACAATTCTATCAAAATGTTCAGAAAAGATAGTTTAACATCTACAAAAATTAAAAATTCGAAAATTTTAAAGCTTTAAGAGTCCTGAAGACCCCTTAAAAATAAATATTTTTTAGAGGTGAAAAAATTTCAATTTCCTTAAGGGGGCGGTATTCCCCCGGTCCACTCTAAACGTACAAATGCGATCACCGTAAAATTATAGTTCTTCAAATGAAGAGAACTTTATATTTATTTTTATTACTTATTGTTTAAGTAAATGTTTTTATCGATTCAGAGGTTCCCAAAACTGTAGCCCTAAGGGCTCCGCCGCGCTTGGAAAAAAGAAAATTTGAAAGAAACCAACGCATTTTAGCAGGGGATTCTTTCAAAAATGTACAACGGTTTATACTGCTACAAAAATATCTATAATTTGATAACTACTTTCAACTACCTCAACTCTTTTAATAAACTAAATTTTTTCTTTTCTTTAAAAAATATCCGTTTTTCTACTATCACTATTTTTGCATTTTTCGCTCACAAAATACGATAAATGGAGAAACAAAATGTAGATTTAATGTAAGAAAATAAGAAATTGCATTCTGAACAAAAATTTGAATTTCTCAACTTCTTTCAGTATGATTTGTGGTGAAATGTTAAACAATAATTCCACGTTTCATGCTTAACCGAGTCAATTTCGGAAGAAACGATTCCGACTTCAAAAATATACCACCTGATCTTTTTCAATATGAAGGGAATCGTAATGTATGGTTCAAACAAAATTCTAACACCACTTGTTAAGACAAATAACGAAATTTTCTGGACATTAGGCATCGACGAAATCTTCATGGACGCAAAATAAGTAAGGTTAGTTGAGGCAACTGGGCCATGATTTTACAGTGTGACTGTAGAGCTTCTGACAATTCAGTTTCAAAAAGCTAATGTTCATTTCAATTAAAGTCTGAACTTCTGTAAATGTGTTCAGTTAGGTTCCCTCTATCAGACAGAAATGCTCAAATCTACATTTTAATATTTAAAAATATGCATATTTCATCTTTCTTTCTTCATGGGTCCAGTTACCCCATAAAAATGGTGTAAGTGGACCAGGAGGGTCTATGTTCCACACGCGTTTATTTATTTATTTATTTATTTATTTATTTATTTATTTATGGGATATCAGGTCCTGTTTGAAAAAGTGTAAACAACCTGAAAAATTTTAAACCAGGCAGATCATGTAATTTATATGCCAATAAAGAGTGTTGTAAGGGAAACCTTTGCTGTCAATGTGTCTAAAAAAGCACTAAAAGGGAAAATATATAATTTATTTATACCAAAAACATAAAAATTATGTAAGTACTTATGTACTTTAGTATAGGTAATAAGTATAAAAGTCACATGGTTATTTTAAGGAAAAAAATAGCTAGGTAAATCTATGAACAAACGGCTACGTACGTACTTAAGTACTTTATCTGTATCTAGGGGTCGCATTATATAGGGAAAATTTTATTGTTCCTACCAGAACCCTTAATGAGTTACCTTCATGATCATTTTATTTAACATATTCTAAAGAAAGGTGCGATGAAGATATTTTCAAAATAGTGGTAGGAACAATAAAAAATTTTCTATAGAATGCGATCCCTGTGTATCGTACAATTTCAAGCTTTGGCTATCTGGCTTTCAGGGGCAAGGTACTTGCATTCGTAAAATGTTGAAATAATTTAATGACACCAGTATTTACAAGAGAATCTATTTGTAAACAAGTAAAAGTATATTTTCGCGTACTTAATAAAGGTGAAATTTTCATTATAAAATCCTGGTGCCAATGTGGCAATTAGGAATTAAAATTATGTGATGCCATAACGGCATCACCGCCTCTCAAGGGGTCAAGAAATTTGGTTTGACACCACTCAATATGCTTTTTTTTTTTCAATTTTATTACGTAATTTTAATAAGGTATTCTATAATTTTCTTTATTGTGAGCAAAACACAATGGAGAAATTTACTTCCCGTTGTAAGAGAAATTCATAAAAATTATTTATAACTATTGGGGTAACTGGGTTGGGTTGATTTTTGACGGCCAATTATCTGCACGAGGGATATAGGCCCGGGGGGAGAGCCCTCCGTGGGGGTCTTTCTAAGGGAACCTAATCCGTATTAACGCATGGAAGATCCACGGCTCGAAGAAAACCACGAAAACTCCGAACGATTAGGCCGACGGGCGCGGTTGGGATCGAACCCAGCACCTCCCGTCTACCAGCTTCGAGAGCAGAACCTCTCGGCCACTGGTGGGGCATTGGGGTAACTGGATCCGGCATGGTCCAGTTACCCCGGATTCATGTCCCAGTTATCCCATTCTTGAAAAATTTATGGGGTAACCTGGACACCGGGCTTATATTTGAAACATGAAGTAAATATGTATAGATACATAATAATATTAACGTAGTTATATGCCTAATCTTTAAAAAAAAGATTGTTTAATAAAAGTACTTACAGTATTTTAATAAAAAGCCGAGGAAGTTCAACCAAATTGAAGTTGTTTTAAAAAAAAAAAAATGTTAATTTTCGACAATTTATCACAGCAAAGAGAGTTATGATTGAGTTGACACACGTTGTTTTAGGAAGTATAGGTTAAGGGGCATTGTTCACAAAAGCTAAAACTTAAAATACATCAACGGCTTTTTTTATAAAATAGCCTATGGCCCAGTTGCCTCGTGGGTCCAGTTACCCCAACTAACCTTAATAAAATATACTTCTACCACTATTTTTTGTTTGTTCTAGTTAACCCTTTATCTACTGACGGTACTTAGAAGTACCATTAAAATAACTTGTTATAAAATTCATTTAATACATCTATTAGTAGTAATACAGTTTAGAACGAGTTATAGATGCATTACTTTATCTTGTTCCAAAAGCATTATGAGTTACATATTTACACAAAACAAATATTTTTAAAAGGATGCTTTATTTTGTCTTTGCATCTTTTCAGCTTTCTTGGCGTTGTGGGAGGGGGGGGGGATTTTCAATTCGGAAGTATTTCTATATTTCTAGTGTAAGAACATTATATTTGCGCATTTCCTAATTCTACAAAATACTAAAAAAATATATTTAAAATAAAAGATTTGAATGGGGTTATAAATATTACACAAAATCCCTATAAATTCAAATTTAATTAATCCTAAATCCTTGAATCCTAAAATTTATTAAATGATTACGTAAATCTTCTAATGTAGTTTCAAAAATTCACGAAAAATGCTTTAGAAGATAAAATTTTCATGAATTCATAATTCAGTACATAAAGGGTTAATCACAACAATTAATTCAAATAAAAATAACATTTTAAAATTAGTGGTGGAAATTTGCCAAGTTTCTCGTCGCCCTCGTTAAGTTGGCGCTTATGGTACTGCAAGCTTTCTACCTGATAAAATTTAACGAGTAGCTAGAGTTGGAGTTCCTATAATTGCACAGACTCTTAATAAACCTTATAAAACTTTATTTGTCCAGAATTTTCTTTATGAAAAAGTTATGATTTAGTGCCCAACATTCCCTTTTTTGGGGGGCAAAATTAACATGATTGGTGATGTAAAAGAAACACTTCAACTGTACCATATTTGCGCTACAAATGGATATATTTACTGATGTCACTGGATTAGCAGTTTTATTAGTATTTTTACGTTCAGACTAGGACTATTAAGAGCCTTAAGGCTACACAGTACGCTTTCCCCCCCCCCCCAAAAAAAAAAAAAATTGGAGACAGTTGCATTAAAAATAATGACAGATTATAAAATTAAACCGATTCTGGTTAAAAAAAAAAAATCATTTTAGCAATTTTTTTTATTTAAAAATTTTTGAAAAATTTGAAGTTTAAGATTTTTATAACATTTAATTTTTAATATTTTTTAGTTATTTTAAGTGACTTACATTCATTGGATTATTGGGGGACAAAAGTTAGTATGGAATTAAAGATGTAACTTTTATTTAAATTGAAAAAAAATTTTTTTTTTTTTGTACCGCAAAACGTTAGAGAAAAAAAAGACGATAATTTTGGAAATATTATCTTTAACCTTTTTTAATAGTAACTATTACCCTCATACCTAAATCCATACTAATTATTGTAGTACATATATAAGTGTCTACAAAAAATTTGAGAAAAAAAAAAGCCTCAAGGAATAGCAAACACTAACATCAACAAAAATAAAAGTGAGAAAAATGCATTTAAAAAGTTTGTAAAGGAACACTGAGAAAAGTTGAAATATCTTTAAAAGTACTTTGATTTCAGATCTACAATTTGGAGTACCATATGGACCACTGAAAAATTGAATTAAAAATATTTGTCATTTTTAGAGTACTGTTTAATTAAGGTTTCTGAAACGGATGACCCGGAACTAGACTTTATTTCTCTGCGCTTACTGCGGTGTTTGAGAACGTTAACTTGACTTCAATTTAATTAACTTAACAACGCTAATCTTAAGGAAGTTTCAAAAAGCTATCAAGATTATTCTGTTTAAAGATTATTTCATACCAAAACACCGAGAAACTAAATATTTTTGGATGGAAACATGGAAATTTGGATGGATTACATGGAGAAACACAAAAAAGCATACGCTGATTATCGGAAAGCAATGATGGGTCACAATGCTTGAGCCATTGCAAAAATCTAACAAATGGCAAAGCACTGTAGATCTTCTTTAGAGGAGCTTTATTTTTTAGAAAAATTACTTCTGAACTGGCTAAATAGTACCATTAAAATAAACTATAAAACCAATTTTTTTTTCTTGCATATGTAATGACTTGTAAGATGGTTATGTCGAGGAAAAGTTTGTTGCAAATGCCTGCAAAAGCGACATTAGAAATATAATTCAACTGACAAACTTTTAAATAATGCTTCCAATGCAAATTGCGTATTGGACTGAATATGTTTAGCAAAATGAGACAAATGAATATCAATGAAAAACTTAATATTTTCGACGTATTTTCTAAGTTGTTTTCATTTAACCTTTAACTGATGCGACAGAAATTGTCACATAACTACAATGAAGCGGTCTGCGCGACTGCTCTATCGTAAAAGGAATAAAGGCGCGATAAAATCATCATAGGATGGTGTTTTTGTACAGAACTGTTGTAATTAAAATTCAGCTATTCAAAAGTCTCTGGTAATAGTACTAAAGTTCAAACGACACAAAATTTCGGTAGTGTTTGTAGTTAAACTGAAAATTGCAAGTTAAACAATATAAATTTAAAAAAGCGGTCTGCGAGAACGGTAAAAACAGTTAAAGGTCAAGATAAAACATGCATTGGTTTGATTCTGAGGCTAAATAGGATATCGATTACTTCCCTTTTAAAAAGGAATACAAACAACATCCAACTTCAAAAGAAAATACAGAGAAATATTCTGGGATATCCGAAAACTATGAGACTCGTTTAAGGGGTCTCAGGACTCTTAAAATTGGGAAGAAAAAAAAAAGAATTTTCAAAATTTAATAACTTAAAATGTATAGTATAATTTAAAAACAATTTTTATTGGGATTGAAAGATAAGTATGTTCTTTCGTTTCATGTGTTTAAAAAAATTGCTAGATGCAGAATTAGTATTTACAGGGGGCTCCAAACTGTCAGACATTTATCCAGCAAAAAATTGGTATAACAGCTTACGGGCACGTTGCAAAAGAAATTTTGCAACTAGAATGAATTTTTTTGTGCCTAATGATTCTTCAGATTGTAATAATTGCCCTTCATCTAAATTAATTTGTATTTAAAGCATTTTTATATTTTTAATACGAAGATGTATTGAGCTGTTACAAAATTTTGAAAATTTCAACATTATAATTCCCCAAGAAAATATTTTTTTGAACAATAAAAATGACATTTTAAGTTCAGTTTATACAAATTAACATGAAATTTTGAAAATTTCATGATAAAATAAAAAATTTGAGATATCTTGCGCGTTAGGCTCAAAAACGTCATTTGGAGAAAAATGACTTCAAAGTTTCGGAAACACAGCTTCAGCTAGTGAGCGGGTAGAATTATAATAACCATAACTTCTGTTCTAATAGGAATTTCAAGGAAACAATCCTATCAAAATGTTTAGAAACGATACAAGTTTAACATCTAAAAAAAATTAAAAAATTGAAAATTTTGAATCTTTAAGAGTCCTGAGACCTATTAAATAATATTCTTCAATACAAGTAATTCGGACGACTTTAAATGCGTTACTGAATGTGTTCAGCTTAAACTCAATAAAACACGTCTTTAATTTGACATATTATAGCTCATTTGGGAGGTATCAAATGGAAAATTTTAATTCGACCCACAAATTTCTTCATAAAATAGAAATCGCAGAAATAAGTTGAAGGGAAAAGTTGAATAAAATTTCTGATGTGGAATATTTTTACTTTCATCGATCTTTAATAAAAGAAAGTATTGTAATCTAAATTCTTTTCGACTTCCGGGGTCAGAGATCCCCCCCCCCCCCCCAAAAAAAAAAACATGTTTAGAGAAATGTCTGTGTGTCGCCATTGTACCATCCAAAAGTATGAAGTTATGCATAGAATGGAACCCAATTTTTTGTGTATGTTTTTGGTCATAGCAAGAAGGTCTTCCCTGAATTTGGAAATATTCCGCCAAAAGGGAGCACTATAATAGCGATTTTTGTGTCATTTTCTTGATTTTTCGTAGTACTACTGTACACCGGCGGCTCATAAATCGACGGGAACTTCCCATCCTGATAAGTCGACTATTCGCAAACAGCTGATGTAAAACAGAATAACGAAAAATTATTAATTTTAATACATATCATGATCGAGATGAACTCTTTTTTTACTTAGATTCATGGACTGAAGCAGAAATTTAAGATGAAAGTCAAAGTTGATAGAGTATTGAACTATAAAAATGAAATATTGACATGTGTAACAACATTTTGAAATATTAAAATAGATGAGATAGAAGAAAGTTTTGGGATTGACACATCCAACTAGTTTCATATAACTTGAGTAAAATTTTCGTTATGTTCCAGTGTTAAAAATTTGATTTCAAAATCAAATTCTTATATCATTTGTCAGATGAATTGAATACCTGGTCTGAAAAAGCAAAATTAGTTTTGGTGCTTTTCTCAAAGAAATATCACGATTTTAGTCTCACGCCGTCATCAAAACGAAATACAGAAGCATTTTAAACTCAGAAATCAGACATTCGCCAGCAATGATCGGCAACTGGGCCCGAATTCATAATTTGGACAAAGCAATCCAATCGCCGATTTCGCGTTAAGCGTTTATGCGTCGTGGTTCGTCACGCTAACAATGTAAAATGTATTGTAAGGCAACTTACGATTTCTTGAGTTGGAAATATTTTTACGCTATTTCTAACGGTGTCAAATGACAACTTTTTAAAAGATTTCGATTTATAGGTTTCATTTGTAATTTTTAGATTGAAACCATACAAGATCATTTTTAATTCACTGAAAACCTTTCATGCTTATTAAATCCTAAAACTACTAGCAAAATTAAAACTTGACGTCGGTGGAAATAGTTAACATATGTAAACATGAACAATATCATCTGTATTAATGGTAATTTAAAATAAATGTAGTATTAAGGTAATCTTTTCAAAATATAATTTTATTATTGGTACAATGTACATGTTAGATTATTATCCATTCCCTTTTCCTGTACTCGGTAGAAATGCATCTAAAAACTATTACACTGAAAACAAGTTGGAAATGGCTCGTCAAACGTGGCAAATGAGGTGCGTTCGTACTATAACTAGTTTTATATTTATTTTTTACACCCCATATTGTACTGAATGTATAATTTTTTTGCACTTCATAAAGTGCATAGTCTGTAGCATCATTAAAAATGCACTTGCAATAACTTTTTTCCCATTCCCCGTAATGTAACGGAACCCTTTTGACTGTCCCTGTAATTAAACTATACATCCGATTTTCCTAAAATTGGAAATGACTCTACAAAATTTTGCAACAATTATATATTTAAAATTTCAGACCATTCGGAAGGCTGTAACATCATTAAAATGCACTTGCAATAATTTTTCCCATTGGCCGTAATGTAAAGAAAAACTTTTGACTGTCCCTGTCATTAAACTATACATCCGATTTTCATAAAATTTGAAATGGCTCGACAAAATTTTGCAACAATCATATATTTAAAATTTCAGACCATTCGGTCGGGTAGTTTTTGCTCTGTTATATGCGGACAGACAGACGGACGGACGGAACGACGACTATAGGTGCTACGTATTTATATAACTACGAACGCACCTAAAAATGGGTTCTCAAAATTAAGTAAAAAGTACTCAATTTTAAATACGTCACGTACTCAAAATAGCTCCGATCCAAATGGACTCAAAATTGAGAAACACATGTATTCATTTTTGATTACATGGTTGTGTTCAAATATGAATCGGTTATGTACCGCCCCCCTGAACCTACAAATTAAAGTAAAGACGTACTGATAGTTATTTTCCGCACGAAATTAGCAAAAAATGCTTAATTATTTATTAAGAAAAGTGGAAAAATTATCAAGATACCCAAAACGAACATTTTTATGACAAGAGCATTATTTGCAAGCACTTTTAAATTATTTTAAAATACTGTGAATAACTTAATATTTACAATAATAAACATATTTTATGACGCCATAAATGAAATAAACCATTACAGGGTACAAAATTATCGTTTTGTTAGAGTTTGATAACATGTGTGATCTTTCAAAATTGAGAAAGCATAGATTCATTTTTGATCCAAACATACTCAATTCGATATGAGTACGTCGATGTACTCATTTTTGAGTACTCCTTTTTTTCAGTGTACCTTGTAAGAGTACGGGCTCCGTCATAGAAATTCGTTCTAAAAAGAGCCCCGCGTGTCAAAAAGTTTAGGGACCACTGGATTAAAGCATTACTTTTTGGTTTATCCTACATCAAACCTAGGGACAAAGCCGTATTAACGATTTTTTGAGGGTTGGGGGAGGTTGTTGAATTTCTAAAAAAGAACCGTATCCATTTTGACAAAATTTACCTGTTAGAGACCTAGTCGAGAGTATCATCTTTCAAAAAAAAAAAAAAAAAAAAAAAAAAAAAAATGACATGAATCAGTACAGTCGTTTGTAGTCATCGGTAAGCAATTAGTAAAAAAAAAAAGTGAGTTTTCGTAATTCCGTTGTACATCGACGGCTCGCGCAGCGACGGCCACTTTTGCATTCAGCTAACCCAGCGATTATCAAGCAGCTAACGCACATAACAGGACGAGGAAGATATTGATTTTATTGAATTTCTAAAAAATGTACTGAACTCATTTTGATGAAATTTAAAAAGAGGACCCATTCGAGAGTATCCTCTTTCCATTAAAAAAATCTCACGAATCAGTCACGTTGTTTCCAAATATTAGATTGTCAAGGATGAAATTAGTTAATATTAACAGCTTTTTATTTGGTATTGGCTTAATATTTTACCGCTCTGGTCTTTATTATTTTTGTTGTTGAAAAATTACACGTCTCGCCTGTTTAAAGAAATCATTGTAAGTTCTAAAAAAATATTAAAAACTTTTAAAGATTACTTTCGTTGAAAATGGAACGGCCGGAAATTCGTACTAGTATTATGAAGTACGAGTTTTTACGTGCAACTACAGCATCGCAGACCGTGGGTAACATTAATAGTGTATTGGGTTCTCGCGTTACTACGCAACAGACAGTATCCAACGGAATCGCCCTATTTAGTACTGGTCACTTTGACCTCACAAGTGGGCCATGATATCAACGGTCCATGATGACGAACTAAAGGTCACCCTTGAGTCTGACCTATCTTAAGAGTGCCTATGAATGATCGTTGAAGTTGGGATAAATTCCTTATAATTTGTAAGTTATCACCTAACTTTGCCCTTTTTTTCATATAAATTTCATCCTTGACTGATAATTTGTGAACATACATGATACATGAGCATTGAACTGAGAGAACCTCAATGATGTTATAGCCTTTCGAACAGAATGAAATTGATAGGCACTTAGGAAGTGTACTCAACTATACATTCAGTACACAATGCGGTGCAAGAAAATATTTACAAAAGTAGTACGAACGCACCTCATTTGCTACGTTTGACGTGCAATTTCTAACTTGTTAAGACTGTTAAAGTAAGATTTCACTGGAAAATAAAAATCAGCGATTAGACGAAAAAAAAAAGACAACAGAATATTAGAAATCCCCGATTATTTTTAGGAGTTATCGTTGTATAAAGAAGTATTGAAAGATTATTTCAAACAGGAAATCATAGAATCCGTTTCTGCATCCCAGATGGTATGTAAGAGATCGTGCAACTGCATATTGCTCTTCACACCTTTGCTGATGATTTGAATGAGATTCTCACCATTTCTTGAGCAGTCTGCCACCGCGCACCGATGGTTTACCGTTTGGAAAAGGAAACACCCAGACAAAAAATCAAAACTTAGAGGGTTCCAAATGCATAACTCAATTTCTCATTAAAGTAAACAATGCCATTAAGGCAACAAAGGTAACTGAAATAGAAAGGTGCAACTTTCAAACACATTTTTTAATTCACTTCACTTTTATTCATAAAGGGATGAAATGGGTAGGTATTCCTATTCAGGAACGACGTGGGATCAAAAGACGTTTTCCATTATTTATTTTTTTTTTTTTGGGGGGGGGGGGGGGGGGTCAAGGTAAAAGATCTTTCAGAAAATACTGCCAAAGTCGGAATTTTTAACCGAATTTCCGGACGAGACAGCGTGAGAAAGGAGAAAAACCGATTGTCACGGGACTCAAATCGCTCTTAACTATTTTTTTTTAAAGTTGGAAATAGCACGTCAAACGTGACCCATGACGTGCGTTCGTACTATAACTCGTTTTATAAATATTTTTTGCACCGCATAGCGTACGGAATGCCTATTTGAGTGCACTTCACCAGTGCCTATCCATTTCATACTGTTCGAAAGGCTATAACATTAAAATGCACTTGAAATCATTTTTTCCCATTGGCCGTCCTGTAACGGAAAACTTTTGACGGTCCCTGTAATGAAGTTATGCATCCGATTTTCATAAAATTTGAAATGGCTCGACAAAACCATTCTATATTTAAAATTTCAGATCATTCGGTTGGGTAGTTTTTTCTCTGTTATATGCGGACAGACAGACGGACTGAACGACGACTCTAGGTGCTACGTATTTATATAATTACGAACGCACCTGAAAATGGAAAAATCATTTCCATTCAAAATCTCTTCCATTCAGTGCCAATTTTAGGGTATACATCCATTGCACTTACGATAGGAGAAGATCATAAACTGCACTTACAGCTTCGATCCCACCTATATGAACTGCACTCGGAGGTGGCGACATAATGGAAACTGTTTTCTCAGTTTAATAATATTCGACGCGAAATTTCTTCTAAAGCGCAGTTTGTTTGGCGGAGGGAGGGAGGAAATTTAACCATTCGACAACACATAATGCTGGTAAAATGCCATACTAAATGTCATCTTCGCGATTTTTTTTAAATGGATGACTCGCCCCCCTCGATCAGATATTTCGTCGAATCACCAAGGTGATGTCGCTCGATTCATCTTTTTAATGTTCCTAATTTTTTTAACCAAGTTTTCTTCATAGTTTTGTGGTTTTAAGGGGACCTTTATTTGAGTCATTTCTTTTTGGGTGTATTCTCCAATTTGCACTACGTCATTAGCGGAAAACCGCATGGAGATTGATTATTTTACACAAAATTACAAGTATTTTAATTTTGTTAACAAGCAATTTTTTGGCTTTTTAGTACACTTTAAATCTGTTTTTCTTAATACTGATGTTTCAGCGTTTACTTTTGAAATGCTCTTGCTGCTTAATTTTTGATTAAAATTCATGTAATTGATAAGGAAGAATCCTGATATTGCTTAAAAAGAAACTGTATGCATTTTAAAATTCGACTTCATTAAGACAAATTTGATTTTTAACCTATTATAAGACAATTTTGATGAAAATCAATATGGAATTCAGTAAAACATCTCTAAAAAATTAACTATTTAAGGGATTAAAAAATCGATACACAGATTTGTTTGTAATAGTTTTACGCGATTAAAAATCAAACTGAAGGAAATATCTAAAAAATTCAGACGCAAGTTGCATTTCAAAATTTCGTTTTGCAATTTTAAATTTTTTTAAAAAGATCTTAAGATTCTAATTAGATTGGAAATTTCTTTTAAGGTGTTCTATGTACTTATGGTGAAATGTATATTTACACAAAATTTCAAATCTCTGTTATGAAAATTAAAAGAATTTTTTTAAACGTCCCCCCCTTTTTTTTTTTTAATCAGTTTTTTTGGGGTGGCCATTTTTAACAAGTTACACAGCCATTTGAGAGAAAAGTGTTTTACGGAAAATACTATAACTACTTAATTTTTATACCTATCCAGATGAATCAGAAACCAAAATATTCAGCATAAAACAATCTACATTTTAGGTAATAATAGAATTTTCATTAGACTTAAGAATCTTGGTCAAAAACATGTTTAAAAGCTGGAGAAGTAAAAGGTCAAATACCACATTTCGCTACCATTATTACTTTCTTCTATCTTTACAAGAAGAAAGTATTGGATTCGTGAAAATTTTCGACTTCCGATTTTCGACGGAATTATACGTTTTAGAATGTCCTGAACACGATTTGATGGTTTTTAGAAAATGTCTGAGTGTCACTCTGAGTCTGTATGGGACAAAAATTTTGTGGGCGCTCTATCTCACGAACTAATGCACGGAATTTCCCAAAACTTCAGATTCAGTTAGACCTTGATATAAATTGGACCCGATTAGTTTTTGGTGTAAATCGCTCAACAGGTGGCGCTACTATGCAGCATTTTTTATGATTTCCGCAATAGCTCGATCTCCAGAACTAATGCACGGATTTTCATAAAACTTCAGATTCAGTTATTCCTTGACATCAATTGAAGTTTTATACATTTTGGTGTAAATCGCTCAACAGGTGGCGCTGCTATAATGCATTATTTACGATTTCCTCAATAGCTCTATCTCAAGAACTAATGCTTGGATTTTCAACAAACTTCAGATTCAGGTATACCTTGATATGAATTAGTGCTGTTTCTGTTTTGGTGCACATCGCTCGACAGGTGGCACTGTTATACTGCATTTTTCAGAATTTCTACTATAGCTGTGTCTCAAGGACTAACGCACGAATTTTCATCAAACTTCAGAATCAGTTAGTCCTTGACATGAATTGACACTTTAAAGATTTTGGTACAAATATCTCAACAGGTGGCGCTGCTATGCTACATTTTTCAGAATTTCCAATATAGCTGTATCTCAAGAACTAATGCACGAATTTTCATCAAACTTCAAATTCAGATATACTTTGATAGGAATGGGTGCTAAATGGATGTAATTTCTTGTACTATTTAAATGATTTAATCGACGTGATTTATAGAGAAGAAAGTTTTGTGATGGCCACAACATACTAGTTTTTTTATGAAGGGGTCAGACTCACCTGAAATATATATTTTTTTCTTATACAGATCTATCTCTTTTTATTACAAATTTCAATCTCTAAAACCTTTTCCCTCCCCCCTTTTTTTTTTGTACAGCTCATCAAAAATTAAGTCTGTTTTTGTCAGTCTCAAAAGGGGCCAACTGAAAAATTCTGGAAACTTAGGATAAACATTTTTGTAATGTTTACATTGTAAATTTTATGAGAGACTTAACCGGTTTTTGAATAAGAATTCACTAGAAATGCAAAAAAACTGCCGTCCTCTCCCCCTTCCTTTTTCTTTTGGTCCAGATGCTTAGCATTACAGGACTTTTTGCTTAGGTATATTCAAATTGACGGTAGAGACAAATTTTACGCATTATTGCTTAAATATAAAATTAAGCAATGTTCAAAATATTCTACAAATTGTACGGAACATTCTAAATAAAAAATGTTATGATTTAATGTGTAAAATAAATTTTGGCTGTTGAAACAATTTTAAATTACAAATGAATTCGATTAAAAAAATAATTGTTAAATATTTTCGTAAAAGGTGTGAAAAAACATTACAACATGAGAGTTAAATGTAAGAAAATATCTTTTTAAGGAGTAAAAATTAATTTTTTTTTTCAAATATTTAAAGCGGGCCTAGAAAGAATTTGTATTAGGGAAATTTACAGGCTATTTATATCTTTTTTCCCCTTCTAATTTTTCAATGTGTGAGATTATATTAAAAGAAATGCTACCTTTGTTTCATTGTATTTCAGTATTTCTTAAATATAAAATAACATTTTTCATCTAGTCACCTAATAATCGACATCAATATGACAGAGACTTTATTTTGGGATGGGGCTGAAATAAGCTGAAATAAGGGGCTCGTGAAATAAGCTCTCAGTGCTATTTGATGTACAATTAAATTAATTCTGTTACATTAAATATTCCGCAGAATTTAAAAGAAAGAAAAAATGTATTTCCCTAGTTCGAATAAAAGATGTATATTCAAAAATCAAAACAAGGCAAGGTATAAGGTAAGAGGCAGGCAGGGGCGTAGCTACAAATATTTTTCGGGAGGGGAAGAATTAAAAAATTTCCCAACTTGAATTTTCCAACTGAAATGATATGTGCAATGTGTGTTTATGATACTTATACGTAAAAAATCCTTTCCAAAGAAAATTACTGAAACTAAAAACATAAAAAATATTTGGTTTGCTTAATTAAAGTTCAAGTACATCTCTTGCATTTAAATAATTAAAATCAAAACTAGATTGATTTCTATTTTAATATTTTGGAATCATTGAGCTTGAAAATTAGATATCCAAATGATAAATGAATCGTTAAGGAAGCAATTTCAAACAATACAGTAAATGTAAGATTTAAACTTTAAAAAAATTGCATATAGAAAAAACCAGCATTAGTTTAAGGTTTGCAAAATTTTTGTCTTCTATTACATACGAGTCATAATCGCACTTCATATGAAAATACCCTCATGTTATTTTGAAAAAGGAACAAAGATTTGGTCGAAATAAAAGGAATTAGATTAGAGACACTGTTGATGGACAATTCAGGTCTGGATATGAGGATTGATATTTATTACAAACCCGTTCAGCTGGGTTAACCCCGGTAGGTAGGGGACTGGTCAGTGGTCTCCGAGGATTTATATTTTCGTAGCGCAGAAAAAACAATGACAAATTGAGTTTTGCTGCTTTTTGTACTTCTTTTGATAATTTAACTTGTTTACTAATACAGAACTCAGAAAGGCAGTTAAAAAAGCAATCAAACTTTTATATTTTTTTACTATTATTAAAAAAGTCTTAAAATAATCTACAATTTTCCAACTCTAAGCTCAAATTTCCCAAGTTCACATATATTAGAGTGGGAGGCTCCCACCCCCATAACGCCTCTGGAGGCAGGGGGCTATGCAAACGATATATTTATAAAATCTCATTAACGAACGTGTGTTTTTGTGCTAGTGAAGTAGCCTCTGGACAAATAATTAAGCTAATTTCGAAATATATGTCAGAATAAAACTATCAGGTGCTCCTCAGCTGTACACAATAAAATCAAAAGAACCTCCTGTCCTTCAAGAAAGTTTTGATAGGGTGCCCCTTCCATTACATCTTGCATATGATATCATATTTCCCTCATTTTGGTCTTTTAACTACACCTTTCATTCGTATTAGCAAAATTTATACATTTTTCAAGTCTTTTTTTAACATTCAGTTGAATATTTAAAGGGGTCTCAGGACTCTAAAAATTAGAAAAAAATGGGGAAAAAAGGACAATTTTCAACATTTCATATCTTAAAATGTGTGATTTTAAAACAATTTTGACTGGGATGAAAGATTTAAGTAGGTTCTTTCATTTCATATACTTAAAAAATTGCAAGGTGCAGAATTAGTACAGTAGAACCTCGATTATCCGAAGTAATGGGGACCGACCCTCTTTCGGAAAATCGAAATTTTCGGATAATCGAGAATGCTTCCATTTTAAGATTAAGGAGAAATATGCAATATTTCTTATTGTGGGTGACAAGTACTTAATAAAAATAAAGCAATAGCAAAATAGAAACAAGAATAAATTCCCAAATTTTAATTTTGAAATTAAGTGCCTTTTACGTATATCACAAGGATTTGAAAAAATGTTTTGCTTGTCGCAGTTTTGATTGCCTTTGCTTTGAGGCTCTATCACGGAGATTTTAATATTACTTCACCTATATCGCAGTTTTTCTGCTGCTCCAGCCATGCCAGCAGCAAAAATTCTTTTTCAAAACTTTCAAAAGCTTCAGAATTGCTACTTTGTACGTTTTATTCGTTCCATTCTGTAGCTTACGGGAGCTCAAGTTAAATTCAAAGTAACTCTAAGAAAGGGGATCGAAAATATTTATATGTACTAGTAGTTAAGAAAGGACCGCTTGCACACAAGGAATATTATTAGTTTAGAAAAAAAAAAAAAAAAAAAAAAGCCTTTCAAAATGGATTTTGCACACAAGGAATGAGATCGAAAAAAAAAAAAAAAAAAAAAAAAAAAAAGCGCTTTAAAAATAGATTTCGGTTAACCAAGAGTTTCGGATTAACGAGGTTCTACTGTATTTATAGGGCGCTCCAAACAGTCGGACAGTTGTCGAGCAGAAAATGGGTATAACAGTTTACGCGCAGGACTGCAAAATAAATTTTGTAACTAGAATGAAACTTTGTGCCTAATTATACTTCATATTGTAATAATGACCCTGAACCTCAACAAATTTGTATTTAAAGAATTTTTATATTTTTAATACAAAGTTGTATTGAGCTAATGCAAAATGTTTAAAATTTCAACAGCATAATCACTTAAAATAATTTTTTGAGCAAAAAAAAAATTTTAGGTTCAGTTTATATTGACTAACCTGAAACATGTCAAAATGTCATGAGAAAATATTCAGAAATTTTTCAGATAGCCTGCGCATTATGTCCAAAAACTTCATTTGGAGAAAAATGACTTCAAAGTTTCGGAAACGTCGCTTCAGCCTATTGCCCGGGTATAATTCTAAAAGCCATAACGTCTGTTCTAATGGGAATTTCAAGGAATCAATTATATTAAAATGTTCAGAAAAGATACGGGTTTAACATGTAAAAAATAAAATATTCAAACATTTTGAAACTTTAAGAGTCCTGAGACCCCTTATAATGTAACAAAATTGATTTAATTGTATATCAAATATAGTATTGAGAGCTTATTTTAAGACTTGCCCCTACCCCACTATCTCAGTCTCAAAATAAAAATCCTGATTTTTTGAGGGTCATATCAAGGTTGGTGACTATTAATTGACTTGATGAAAAATATTACTTTATATTTAAAAATTGCTGAAATACGATGAAAAAAAAATGTTATATTAAAAATAGCTCGTAAATTTCCTTAATACGAGTTCTTTCTAGCCCAACTTTAAAACTATTTGAAATAAAATTTAAAACCGAGAAAATTTATATAAACGTGACCATTGTTGAATAAACTTTTAGTCAAGTATCATATTTAATCATTTTTACCCCCTTCAAATGTTTTTTCGTATGCTTAACTTACGTTGTAAAGTTTTTCACACCTCTTACGAAAATGTTGAAAATTTTTTTTTAGTTGAATTCATTTGTAATTTAAAATTATTTCGAGTGCCAAAATTTATTTTACACATTGAATCATAACATTTTTTATTTAGAATGTTCCGGACAATTTGCAGAATATTTGAACTTTAATTTTTTGTTTAACTAAGAAATAATGCGTAAAATTTGTCTTTATTGTCTATTTGAACGGAACGAAGCAAAAAGCCCCTGTAATGCTATTTAAAAATGTATCTGGACTAAAAGAGAAAAAGAAAGGGAATTTTGGGGCATTTTTAGTGAAATGACATTCAGAAACCAGGTAAGTTTCACTCATAAAAATTAGAATGTACAGTGGTGGGGAAAAAAAAGTAAACACCCCTACTAATTCCTCAACAAATTAGCGTAAAAGAAAATTGCTGGTACCAAACGATTGGAAATAAAGTCTACTTTTAAATTATGTCTATAAAATTTTCTTAGGAGGCCATCTACCCATTAAAACGAACCCAAACTTCCTTTTTTTTTTTTTTTTTTTTTAATGGCAATGCCCAATTTTAACGAGATACTTCAAATCTTCAGTTCAAACTATGCCTAGACACCCAATTTAAAGTCATTTGAAGGAAAAGTTTTTGAATTATGAACATTCAAAATTGAGTGATCCGCATTTTAAATTACATTTTCATTTTTTCATTAATATCGCCTGAAATGATACTCCTAATGTGCTCATTTTTTGCACAGCAATATTACTAAAATTCCTAAACATAAATACGTTGAGTTTGCAATTTTTATAGTTTTATGATATGAATTACGAAATTAATATTCGAAAAAATTATGAATGGTAACCTACCTTTTTTTATGGATTTAGATATATTAAGTCCTGCTTTATGGAAATCCAAAATTTCACATTCTTCTAAGTAGTTTTCAAATGATGCTTAAAAAACGGCAAAATGATGGTTTAAGGGCTATATTTGCAAGCATAATTTGAAAATATCTATGAGAGAAGCGACTAGATATTTTGGAATTTCTTCTGCTATCCTGTAATCTAATAGTCTTCAATGACTGCTTGAGTGGCGCTTAGTATGCCTTGATCAAGAAGGGGGCTCTCTTGGTCAACAATCGAGTAAAGAACTTCAATTTGGATACAGCCCTTAAAATACGCTCGTTTCAAAATAATTATCAGAAATTCATCGTAGAAATTGCATAAAAATTTATTTTTAGGCTAATGAAATGGTGTAGAGTTCATTTATGCTGTCAGAATTTTTCCATTCTGCTGTTCATTTATGCTAGCAGAATGTGTACTGCTATTGGAAAAACAAAGTTATGATTCATTTTAATAGGTAGATGGCCTCCTAAGCAAATCTTATATACATTATTTAAAAGTAGACCTTATTACCAATCGTGTGGTACCAGTCACTTTCTTCTACGACAGTTGTTTGCAGAGTTAGTAAGGGGTGTTTACTTTTTTCCCCACGACTGTAACTTTATACTACAAAGATGTTTAATATCCTAAGTTTTCAGAATTTTGTCAGTCCCTTTTGAGATATTAGAGAAAACTGCCAAAAACAGACTTACAGTTTTTTATGAGCTGTATTCGGAGTTGGGCAAATTTGTAATCTCAGTTATCCGCAGTTTAATTACAGGTTAATTGCATTTAATTGATTATAGTTACACATTCAAACACAAATTTTCTCAAATGGGATGGGGGTGGTTCCGGTTACAGTGCTGCAAGAAATTTTACGGCATGTAATTTTAATTATAATTGATTGCATACAATTAAACTGTAATTACATTGCCGATAATTGGTATTACAAATTTGCCCAACTGTGGTCGTATTTAAAAAAAAAAAAAAAAAAAAAAACGGAAGAGGTTTTTAGGATTGAAATTTGTAAAAAGAGATAGCCTTATAAGAGAACTGTGTAAGAAAAAAAAATTAAGGCGAGTGATCATCTCCTTATTATAAAAAATAAGGGTAGCGAAATGGGGTGTTTGGTCCTTTTATTTCTGCAGTTCTTAAATACGCTTTTGAACTAGATCCTTAAGTGTAATGAAAATTCTATAATTACCTAGACAACTTTTTGCTGAACAGTTTGGTTATTTGATTCATCTTTATAGGTATAAAAATAAGAGAGTTACAGTATTTTATCTAAAACACGTTTTTCACTCAAAAATGGTTGTGTAGCTTTGTTAAAATGGCCACTCACAAAAGACTATGATGAAAAAAAATTATGTTTAAGACCCATAAAACTGTATAGAAAATTTGGTTTAAAAATTAGGAAAACACCTTGGGGATTCGAAATGGGTTGACCCGGTGTATGCTTAGAGTAATTTAGTGGCTTCACGCTTTCTTTAACTTCACGTTTAAAGCTCTTAAAATTTCTTTCTGAAGTTTTATGCGGAATCAAACTTTAATAGAATTAAATCACTTAATTTACAAAAAAAAATGTTTTATAAATATACTGAAAAACGACAATTGTTTGATTGATCCGAAATGTTTGATTTTAAAACTACAAGAGCATTATCTGTAAGATAGCATGGATAAATTACTCCTCAAACCACACTTAGGC
This sequence comes from Maratus speciosus, assembly GCA_963932465.1. Classification (NCBI taxonomy): domain Eukaryota; kingdom Metazoa; phylum Arthropoda; class Arachnida; order Araneae; family Salticidae; genus Maratus; species Maratus speciosus. The sequence continues at coordinate 3,735,696 of OZ010800.1, forward strand.
ACTTATTTTTGTATAAAAACCAATATCTCAAGTAATGGAACAAAGTTTTCTATTAGAAAAGGGATATTTTGCGGGATGGTACTTCTTCCTACATTGATTTTAAAATTTTAAACCAAAAAACAAAATAATTGAATTACTATGCAAATACTCAATTTCTCATTCAATACACATATTTATATCAAAAACGTAAATATGAACTATGAAATTTTAAATAATATGAAACAGTAAGAAAAGCCAAAAATAAGTAAAATGTACCAATGGATGACAAATTAGATCTTTCAACTCAAGCAGTCAAATAGTCCTCTAAAGCGAATTTTTCCTAAGGGGTTTCTTTAAAAATATTTCTAAAGACATTTACAGAGCCACACAAAAAAATTATGTTGCATAATGATATAGGGGTGGAGGGAATTGTTTCGGCGTATTTTAATTTAATTCATGTATAATGAAATTGATATCCGTCGCTGAGGTTTACTATAACTTATTTCATGTATAATACGAAGTGCATAGCATTTACAGGGACACACACAAGATTTCAGATACTATATTGTATCCGAAGTACTGTACAGTAGCGATGATTGCTGGAAATGCATTTTTAATTATGTTATGTGCTTTTATATCTCACTGTATTTATTAGGGCATATAATGGCCGATTCTCGTAAACTTAAAAATAGTATTAAAGAACATTTGAGAGCTTTGAAGTACAACCGGCCAACAAATTAATTTCGAAGATACAAAAATTATACGCTCCTTAAAGAATTATGATTTAATTATCAGTTAATAGAAATTATTGCTAAAGAAAATACTGTTTAATGACTTTTTATCCTATAGCATACCCAGAATTTGGCCCAGTTTGCTTAATGAATCATAAAACACGTCATATTCCACTTCCCTCTCTATCCATATTTTTTATTTTCCCAATGTTTTCCGGATCTAAAAATTAGCTTTCACTTCTTTCGACACCAACTACGTGAAACTTGAAAATAAGACGCTTGTATTTTCGAATTCTCTGACGAAGGCTATGTGTATAGTTGAAAGTACTAAGAATATTAAAGTAATTTAACACCTTTTAAAAATATCTTTTCATCTTTTAAGTAATTTGCACATTGTGTAATTTTAAGTTTACCCATTTTAACCTTTTGCACTTCACTGACACCTATGCGACGACACACTAAGTTTAACAACAAATCCACTGACACCCATATACGGTAAACAACAAATAAACATATTTTTAGAGAGTTCCCCACATATTTCAAATATGTAAGAATGGCATGGAGTTGTTGGTAGGTGACTGAAATTTTGGTATGGAGTGCAAAAAGTTAATAAAGTACAGTATAGAAGTCAGCTATTTAAAACTAGTCGGATGTACCAATCCCAAAACTTTCTTCTATCTCATACATGTTAATACTTCAAAATTCGCTATCACACTGCCAAAGTTAAATGGCAATCTATGCATCTCATGAGGATTCTAGAGATATGAATTTCCGTGCATTAGTTCTTGAGATATGACTATCGCTGAAATCGTCTAAATCCAGCAAAATGCTGCCTAGCAGCGCCACCTATTGGGTGATTTATACCAAATCCTAATCAGCAACAATTTATTTCAACGTCTGACTGAATCTGAAGTTTGGAGAAAATCCGTGCATTAGTTTGAGATAGAGCTATTGCGAAAATCGTAAAAATTCCTGCATAGCAGCGCCACCTATTGGGTGATTAACACCAGAACCTAATTAACAACAACTTGTGTCAACATATAACTAAATCTGAAGTTAGATGAAAATTCGTCTATTTGAAGTTAGATGAAAATTCGTCCATTAGTTCTATAGATAGAGCTATTGAAGCAATCGTGAAAAAGGCAGCACAGAAGCGCCACCTGTTGGGCGATTTACACCAACACAATCAGTAGCAAGTCATATCAAGGACTAACTGAATCTGAAGTTTGATGAAAATCCGTGCGTTAGTTCTTAACATAGAGCTATTGGGGAAATCGTGTAAATCCTGCAAAATTCATCATAACAGCGCCACCTGTTGGGCGATTTACACCAAAACGTAATAAGCATCAATTCATATCAAGGACTCACTAAATCTGAAGTTTGATCAAAAATCCCTGCATTAGTTCTTGAGATAGAGCTATTGCGAAAATCGTGAAAAATGCAGCATAGCAGCGCCACCTGTTGAGCGATTCACACCAAAAACTAATCAGCATCCATTTGTATTAGGGACTCACTGAATATAATTTTTTATTAAATTCCGTGCATTAGTTCTTGAGATAGAGCGCCCACAAAATTTGTGTTACACACAGACACACAGACAGACTAACAGAGTCACAGACAGACATTTTGTAAAAACATGTTTTTTGGAATCTCTGACCCCTAAAATGTATAAATCCGTCGAAAACTGGAATTCGAAAATTTTCATGAATCCAATACTTTCTTCTTGTAAAGATAGAAGAAAGTAAAAAACAAGTTGGAAATTGCTCGTCAAACGTGGCAAATGAGGTGCGTTCGTACTATAACTAGTTTTATAATTATTTTTTGCACCCCATATTGTACTGAATGTATATTTTTTTGCGCTTCATAAGTGCATAGTCTGTAACATCATTAAAATGCACTTACAATAATTTTTCCCCATTCCCCATAATGTAACGGAAAACTTTTGGGTGTCCCTGTAATTAAACTATACATCCGATTTTCATAAAATTGGAAATGGCTCGACAAAATTTTGCAGCAATTATATATTAAAAATTTCAGATCATTCGGTCGGGTAGTTTTTGCTCTGTTATATGCGGACGGACAGACGGATGGACAGACGGACGGACTGAACGACGACTATAGGTGCTACGTATTTATATAATTACGAACGCACCTAAAAAAGGGGGGACACTTTCTAAAAGTTATTTCCTTTTTTAGCAAGGCCGTACAATATGTTACGTAAACATTTCTAAAATATTGTTCGTTGCAATCAAATTTTTTTTTTTTCGGCTTTATTCAATTTTTTTGGAAAGAACAACGCGTCAAAAATTTATTAGCAACAATGTATGCCAGTGCAAGAAAAAAAAAAAAAAAACTTAAATCACTATTTTTACTGAATTTTTTTTTTTTTTTTTTTTTCAATAAACGAAATTTTGAATTTTGAGCCGACCTCTTGCCATTAAAACTCAATAGCAGATAGGCAACGTATATACTGACGTCAATGAGAAGGTTCGAACGAGATATAAAAATCTAAATTCGCCGCGAAGGACTTTGGGTACCTTTACTTGTAATTTAACTAAAAATATTTTTAATCATTTGCTCAGAATCCTAAATTGTTCCTATCAGTTATTTTTTTTTATTGCAAGTTTTGCCTTATTTAACCCTTTATCGGGCAAGTCAATTCTGTGGCTTAAATGTTGAGAAGATTCACTGACACCAATATCTGCAAACAAATTTACTTGACACTTTACATTACATAAATTAGTGTATAAAAAAAAAAAAAAAAAAAAAAAAAAAAAAAAAAAAAATGAAAATTTGCTTACTTTTCAAGAAAAATAAGCACTAGAATTTAATTAAAAATTCCGTCAAGTAATAGAAATTTCACTAATCAAATTTTCACAATCAAAATTAGAGCACAATAATAACAATCCAAAAGGAGGCGTAAGTGCTTGGAAGTTCGTAATAAATAAGCTCGGTAGGTGGCATTTCCTCCAAAACGTTTTCTTATTGGTGTAATTTTCTAGTCAATGTTTAATTCCATCTATCGGGCAAATATCGAATTAATTTTAACTACACAATCTTATTTTTAAAATTCAGCATTTTTATTTAACCAAATTCTACAAAAAAAGTTTATTCAATGACATCTATTTTTGTATGATTATCTTTTAAAAATATTTAATTAACGCTCAATGTAGAAAAAAAATAGATTTTCATAACTGCCTTTCAGAAAAATTAAATTCCACTTAATTTTAAAACTAAAAATATTTAAATAAAGTGCGTCTAAAATATTATATTTTGAATGTAATAAAAATATTTGATACATTTCATAGAATATTTTTCTTCAGTACTTCTGATTTTTCTCAAACTTTGTATATACTTTGAAAACATACTTGAGAAAAAAAAAAATGCATTTGGAAAAAATTTCTATCTTAAAAATATTTTTAAATGGATTGGGCCGAATACTGCGATTTTGGCGTTTTAACAAATTCAAAAGTTTGTAAAATTATGTATTATTTCTGTCGTCCTTTTTCTCAAGTAACATAGAACATACAACGAGGAATGAGGTATCAATGGATACAATTTTTTGCCCCCATCTGACATCGCATACTGAATTTTGATTATATTTTTAAGTTTAAATATCAGACATTTTGGATGTCAGTACTTCTTTTGCTATGCACATACAAAGTGCACAACAATGAATAGTATTAAAGATTTTTTAACAGACTTTTGGTAGGGGAGACTGGGGGAATGGCGACACCTTAAGGGAATTTAAATTTTTTCACCTCGAAAAAATGTTTATTTTTTAATAGTAAAAATTCTAAAGCTGAATCATGATCTTTAGTATCTGTATAAATTTAACTGTAATCATAACTGTAAAGTAAGCATACATAAAAAAATATTTTTTAAACCTCTGCACAGTGGCGGGATTACCCAGGACACTGGGGTCATTCCGCCACTGTACCGGGGTCATGCCGCCACTCTTTAATGACCTAGTACATGCATTAAATGGATACTAGGAAACACACAACCTACTGAAAATAGTTAGAAAGCAATGTAATTGAGCAGAATAATGGTTAAGCTTACGATTTACTTCATATTGCTAAGTCACTCTGCTGAATCGGCTCCACTACATTGAAATGAGGCCATTTCTCATCCGATTTGCATGGCAGCGGCATGACCCCGAGAGGACAATATGGCGGAAATCCCCAAGCAAAGCCGAAAAAAGAACCGAATTTATTCAACACATTGCATCAAAATGTCGGCGAATGCATGTAGATTACGGGTCATATTACCTTAAATACCCAATGTTACAATAAAAGGTGCTTATCTCTACTCATTTTAAGCTCCAAAATAATAAGCAACTAGACGAAAACTACATTTTTCACTAGAACAAACGAACGACGTACAGCAAAGTCACTCTCACTGTAGGCACTGTTTATATTGTTGGCCGCTATAGTGCAGGCACACTCACTATCTCAAACTGCCCTTAGTTTTTAAACTAGGTGGGGTGGCGGCATAACCCGGGTTGGTGGCATTCCCCCGGTCTCCCCTATAGTAGGTTTCTTAAAACAACTTGTTTGGTTGAAAAAATTGCAGTTAATTATGTCAATGAATGACAAATGTATAAGAAAATAAATTTAAAGATCGCAGTGCCTCGCACAGACCGACTGGTGTTGCATGTATTTTTTTTTTAACCAACATTGAATATTTTACAAAACAAACTTCTAGAAAAAATTTCAAATACATTTTCTAGATTTAGTTACAAAAATATTTCTGGAATTCGCTAGCATTTTTGTTAAAGTTCAAGAGCCTTCACAAGAGTTTGGTTTTTGCATTAAAATAATGAATACACAAAGTTATGTTCATTCCGCGAGAGCCCATGAAAAAGATTTCAGATACTATATTGTATCCGAATTACTGTATACATCAGTAATGATTGCTCGAAATGAATTGTTAACAATTTCCATCAAAGTTGAAAAGTGTTTATGCATGTCAGTCTACGCTCTCACTGCCGTCCATAGACTGATTTTCATGAAAATGATAAAGGTTATTGAGGGTCACCCAAGCTGTTTGGTATTGCATGGGAGGTATGTAGGATTCATAGTTCATTGACAGGGCCACTCAAAAGTATTCTATTACATTATGGCATAGGGAGAAACATCGTTTGCAGCGTGTTTTAATGACAGGACACTCTTTCAAATGGATTGCAACGGATATAAATCGCTGAATTTCACTACAATCACGTTAGAACAGGGGCATTTATAGCATTTTTATATACTGACAGGGGGACACAAAAGAAATCGGTTACAGTAAAGTCTGAGTCATCATGGCTGGAGTGTACGGTTTAAAATTCGGTATGCGCTTTTAAATTTAATTTTTTGTATACGACTCGTCCTATATAAATTCTATACCTCAAATACAGGGCTGCATAAAAGTATTCGCGTACCCTTCTCCTTATGAGATGAAATAGCTGAAGGGAAATTTTCATGTCTACGTGTTTCTTAAGTGAACTGCATTTTGACATGCATGTCGTTAATACATACAAATCTATATATCCTATACAGGTCTGCTAAAAAATTCGGTTCATTTTCCGATAGATATGAACAGCTGATATAGTGTTTTGAAATGTGTTTTGGTTCCATAGGGTTGAATGTGACGTAATATTTTAATTTTTTAAACGGTGCCGTTTTCTTACACTATTCTGAATGTGTTGGAAAGTGCTTCATAATCTATACTTGACAAGATTTTTTTTCTTAAAATAAAATACACTAGAATCTATTTTTATGTTATGAATATAGCAATAGAATCAATGACGAATCCAAGAGGGAAGGGGGACACGACCCCCCTCCCGCTGAACGAAGAAAATTTATAAAATTCTAAATTACTTTCATTTTAAAAATGAAATATATATTAAATTCTTTCAAATTTCCCTCGTTCAACAATGTGCATCTTTCTGACATTTTAAAGCTCTACTGAAATCCAAAGTGGATCATTTCTGGCACATCTATGAAGTCATTTCTAATCTCAGATGCAAGACATTCGAAAGTGTATTTATTCAGAAACTAGGATTGAATGGAGTTTTCCATTTTTTGATAAAGGCAAAGAATCTTTCGGAAAAAATCTATAAAATGTGGGGGGAAGTTTAACTGGATTTCAGGCCAATGGCTCCCTCATGACGATATTTCTGCAACTCAAGTCCTGAAAATGAGCTTAAGAAACTCATTTTCTGAATGATTCTTTACCTTTCTAAGAAAATGGCAAACTTTTCAATTTCATAGTCTGAATATTTGGAAAGCTATGCAATTATGAGATGCTGTGCAAATTTAGTAACAATCGTAAAAATGAATCAACGCGCACAAATATCTAATTTCACTTTATTTTACGTTTGCACTGATTTTCATGATGCATGATGTCTCGTGACATTGTTTACCAAGTTATTGTTTTTTGAATTTTGTGAAAGTATTTCTATCACGAATGATTTTGAAAATGTCGCCGTTCGTGCGATGAAACGTTCGTCAATTTAAATAAAGATATTTTATCACTTTTTATAGCATTATTTAAGTTAATCTGCTTATAAGTGATTATTATACGTGTTGTTATTACAGATGAACCATATTACGAAAGATTAGCCTTTAAAAGATTCTGCTGAATTGATTTCAATGAAACTTTCATTGTTAGTAAGATAATTTTTCAAAGAGGGTTTTTAGTGATGGTTTTAGTATAATGTCTAATATATATTCGATTATACATAATGCTGATGAGCTTCACAACGTCCGATGCTCACAAAAAAAGGAAGCATATTTTCAAAGTGTTTATTCACTTATGATCCATCCCTCCCCCTCCCTCCAGCCCCAGCTTTGCCTTTTTGCAAAGAAAAGAATGTTACGAGGTTTTTTTTTTTTTTTTTTTTTTAAGGGGCGGGGGAGGGGGGGGGGCGGTGTTATTGAGTTCTGCTTTAAATCTGAATTTCTTAAAGCATTTTTTTTCCTTCCTTGAGTATTTCGCGCAATCAAAGTTCAACAGTCATCGAAATGACAAAAATATTTTACAGCCCAATACACTGAAAAATGGGCCTCCAATTTTGTGAGTGTGCCGAAAAAGAATTAAAAAAAAATAAGACTAAACATTTTCTATAAAATTCATGCAATAATCCGCGAAAATAAATCTTGCACCTAATCAGAAGAACATTTAGCCACTCATGTTAGTATGCACCCAATACCTCAAGTAACATAGTCTAATTTTTTTTTTATTAGAAACAGCCTATTTTGCAGTATGGCGATTTTTATCGATTTCGATGTTAAAAATTTAAAACAAAGAAAAATTAATTGAATATTATTTCCTTTCCAAATACTCAAATTTTCTTATCTAACAGAAACATTTACATCACAAGTGCGAGTTTACAGAGAATTTGTAACGCTAAAATATGAAAAACAAAGAAAAATACACCAGTGATGGACACTTAACTTCGAACTCCATACCCTTTGTAAATCACATAGATCCGCAATTTACGAGGCGTTTTTGCTACAGCCCTATAGTGTTGAGCCTTCGAACCAGAGCTGCAGAGTCGGACCCATTTTTGAGAAAAAGTGTCGGAGTCGCTAAAAAACAAGCCGACTCCAACTTTTTTTTTGTTAGACTAGGGGGCTCGGCCCCCTACGAGCTACGCTCGCCAACCCCCGTCCAGACACCGCAGGCCCTAAATGCACGCTAATTTGATCGGCTTTAAAAAGATTTCGAAAGATTGAATTATAATTTAAAAAACAGTGGCGATCTCCCTATAAACGAATTTTTATTCATTTCTCTTTGATTGGGGAATTTTAACGCCAAATCCGCTGCGGTACTACTTGATTATCCCGTCGACCAATTTCGCCAAATTATATAAATCGCCAAACCACTCGCCAAATTATACAAATTGACATAATTTTTATTTTAAATAACGAAAGAACAAATAAATTCGTACAACATTAATAAAAATACAAATAAAACGTCGAAATAAAAATAACTTGATGACGTAGACACGTGTAACAACATTTCAAAATAAGCTAATATAAAAGGAATTAAGTAAACAGAGTCTTTGTCTCCTGGTATTTTTTAACAAAGCGAAAAGAAAGTTCTTTTAAATGAGACATTTTAAATTAATCGTTTTTAATGTGACGTAATTTTTACCAAGCTATTCTTTCTCTTTTAAATAATCGCGTGAAACTACTTTTGTAATATTATTTGCGGTTTCCTAACAAAAAATAGTTGAAAATATCCTCTCAAAATATTAAATAAATCTCTAGCGCAATTTCTAAATTTAAACTTTTTTGCAATATTATTTTGTGTTCATTTTATGTAATAACTATAATGTGACGTAAATATGACGTAATTTCTCCTAAGATTTCTAACGCATGTTAATGAATTTATTATTTTACAATATCCTTTCTCTTTTAAAATTCACGTGTGTACTTTTTATGACGTAATTTTTAAAAAGTCCCTGCTTTTTATACATAATTATTTAATTCTAATTTGAAAGTTTTTTTCCTGTTTATAATAGTCACTTGTAAATAAATTTTTAATTTGAAGCAAACATTATTGCTTGCGCTTTTTATGCAGTTGGCAACAGTTTAAATTAGTACAATTTTCTGAAATCTGTAAAAAATATCTCTAGAAATGCTGAAAATTTGAATTTAAAATAGAAATAAAACCTGAAAAAATGAGTCAGAATAAAAAAATTAATGCAATCTGCACTCCGGCAAATTCTAACGCATAAAATGATCTAAAAATTATTAAATTCCGATGTATAGTTTTTGCTTCTATAAAACTTTTTTAGTGGAACGATTTTGTCCAACTTTAGCATTAAATACCTCTTAAAATAATTCTTCGATTTAAAAACTGTATGCATCAGCGTGTTTATCAAACATTTCTGTATAAAACCACTGATTTTCATATTTTTGTATGCATTATTTTTCTCAATATTAACGAAGAAAGACCTCCGGTCACAAAAAATTCAAAACCGGCGGCGGCGGCGGCGGCGGCGGCGGTGACAGCGGTAGTTACTTTTTTTTAGAATAGAGAGATATTTTAAAGTGAAATTAAACTAATTATATGTAATTTTAAATCTATAAAATGAATTATTGTTATTTGTGGACTATATCAGGCTACTCAAGTTAAAGATGACCGATTAACTGCGGTGTACAATGTAGATACAGGTGCAGGTACACAGTAGGTGAAACTTTTTTAATAACTGTAGTAGATATTTTACATTTAGTACAAGGCCGAGTAAGTTAGAAAAGAATTAAGATAATTTATGTTAATGGGCCGGATCAGACTGATAAAAATTGAGTTGACTGACCAGCCCAATATAAGAAATTTGAAAGAATTAAACTTACGCCGATAAAATAGGAGCAATTTGCAATAGGCATGATTGGAGTGAGAATAAAGTAAAAGCATGGTAAAAGCACGGCGGAACGTTTTAGGGGACGGGCCTTAAAGTTTCGGTTCATGCAGATCTCTTACCGGAGGTAATGCAAAAATTATAAATATGTGCTATTTTTGGAAGTACTAAGAACCAGATATAGCATTGTAATAGAAGCCTTTTTCAGTCCCTCCCCCCCTCAAATTTTTCCAGTCTGTATGACCAAAAGTTAAAATTCTAAAACACCCTTCCTTTATTTATTTATTTTTGTGCACAAGAATCAAAATAAGATGAAATTGTATTTTTTTTTTCCTGAATCGATGGTACACAAAATAAATAGTGAAATTTCGTTATTTTTCACGTTTTCAATTTCGGATTTTTCAGGCCTGCAAGAACCCGAAATAAAACCAAAATTGTAAACTTAATTTAAATTTTTTTTTATTATTATTTCATTAGAAACCACAGGATTCGAATATTTCCAAAATAAAATTTCCATCTTTATTTTTCCTCCTTTCCATATAATGTTTTTGGAGTCTGAAGGAGCAAAATAACAATTAATTGTAACGATTTCACAAATTTAATCTAATCACCCACCCTGGGAACCTGCTTGTGGCTGATGGTTGTGTCAAGCCCCAAGCCCAGGGCGAGATGTTCCTTGAAGAGGAAAAAGAATTAGTTAATTATGCAAAATAAAATTACTACTAGATAAGTTCCTTAATTATTAATACTTAAGAGATAAGATAAAGTTATACAGCATAAGCAAACTTGAGTTGAGTAACCATTATGATTTTTTTTTTTTAGATGAAGGAGCAAGACTGCCAATTAAAACTAATGGTCATTTAGATTTGTTCATCACATTAGTTTTCACAGTACTCCACAGAATAAGATTAGTTCAGTAATAATATTATACACAATTTGGCAACACAACACAAAATGTAGTAAATTAATTTCTGGTAAATTAAGTAAGGTTTCGTTATTTAAAATAATATAATATGGTTAAGATACTATTGGTAAAATAATTTATAGGTAATTTGTTAAAATTTGGCGAGGGTTTATTGATAACCCACAACATATAGATGAAAACTTAGAGTTATTTATATACACGGTTGGCAGAACCAACCAGATCCCATGGAATAGCTTTGTTTCTTCTCAGTCCGAAGTTACAAAATAGTAAAATTTCCATTTTGTGTTCTTTAGACTTCGATAGTTGGATTTTTCGGGTTTGCGGGTGCAAAATTGTAAAATTAATAAAGCGGGAAATATTTTTTCCCGTTTCATTTTTAAAGCCCTAAAACGATAATACCGAAATAGTGAGATTTTAGCTTTATTTTTCTTATATTCCATCATTATTTTAACCAACAGGCAACACTAGTACCCCAGCCCGAGTACTAGTGTTGCCAGCCCAGAGTCGGAATAGGAGTCGTTGAAATATACAGGAGTCAGATTTTTCTCATCGACTCCGCAGCCCTGCTTCGAAGTACTGAAATTTTAAAATCGTCTGTTCTTGAGTGAATTGAGTTCAGCTCCAAGTAATCATTTATATTCTTGTTATTTTGTGTAGTTTTAAGGTATCCGACTACGTTCGAAGTAACTGTTTATATATATATACATATAAAAAAAGCCAATTATAGTTTAACCCGTTTTATAAATCAGAAATTGTCTCCTCTTCAATAATTATCTTCGTTCATGTCTGGAGATATCCAAAACAACTTGATTTTTAGATAGATTTCTAAATAAACCTGATTTAATCAATAGGCAGTAAGAGTTTTTGTAAAATATTTACAATAATTAGATGAATTAACAAAAAATACTGTTATGGAAACCTCACCATTCATACAAGAATAATGTCAATAAATATACGGGCATCCCTGACTTACGTATTACGCGACTTACATAAATTCGCAGTTACGTAATAAATCTCGAAAATTACATTTCTGTACACACTAGTGCGTTGGATACGCAGTTGCATACTTTGGATATTTATTTTATGAATAAAATATACAGATATAAACCACAACCGTAATATAAGTTTTTATATTAGTTATATTTTTATTGATCTATGCAATCAAATCAACTTAATCAAAACAACTACAATAGTAAATAAACTATATCTTTTTCCGGACTGTATTGATCGAAAGAACTAAAATCAATTTAAAAAATTACAACGACCCTTTGAAAAAAGATTTTTTCGAAAACTAAAATTTAAGACAAAAAATCGCACGGAGTGGGTCCTACATTACGTACGAATTAAACATTAATAGTGCTATGACACGTAAAAATTGCAAGCGACAAAAATCGCCTGCGACTCGTCAGACTTCCTGACGTATTATCCACCTGAAACTTACGTATTATCCAAGCATTTCATTGGCTGTTCGGGAAAAGACTTTTCCATCGACCCATTTTAAATGAAATTTCATTCTAAAACTTCTAAACATCCCACACTATTACTTTTTACACCGTCGTGGAGAGAAAAAAAATGTACTTTTAAATGCCATTTGCTTGAAAGCTGTACCTCAATTTCTTTCTGAATTATTAATTTTTTTTTGTAGTTTTTATTACTTTTTTGTCATAGTGGCAACAGAAGTATCCCTCTCTGCTGAAAGTAAGGAGAAAATATAGATGACTATAGACCCATCAGAAAACGAATCAACTCATAAAACGCTTCAAATATGTTTTTGATTTCCTACCCTGCGCGAGGACAATAACCATTTTTCCAAATGGTTAATAAAACAACTTAATCTTTATTGTTAATCGTTATTCCTAGTAGTCATCTAATTCATCAAGGATTATTTTATTTTGTGAGTGCTATTCATAAGTCAAAGGAGTCCTCCTTAATGAGTCGTTTGACATCGATTGAAAATCGTTTCACCAATGTTAGATTTATAAATCCACAAGATATTTGAAAAGTGTTCTTCAAGTTCGTTTATATATTTTTTTATACTTTTATAGTTTACTAGCAATCCCCGCGGCTTTGCTCGCGTAATATTTGAAATATGCCAAGTGATATTTATATGTCTAATTTTTATTAAAAGGTAATAACAAAATTTTATTTTATTAAAAGGTAATATTTTATTTTATTAAAAAGTACTTATTACTTTTAGGAATAATTTTAAAAAAAATGCTATTTAAAACACAGTTTGATTAAACATCATTGTTACACTGAATAAGGCAGAAATGAGACTTAAATTAATAAAACGAAAAAAAACCTAAATAAATAATAATTTAGAAAACATTTTGAAACTTTTATGCTCAATTAATACGCTCATTTCAGTATTCATTTGAAGTTTTGAATTTTTTAGAAACCATCTTCTTACATCTTAAAATTCACTATCATGTCAAATTCCAAGTCCTACCCCCTCTCTCAACATAAAAGGCTATGTTGAAATAGGAACTGTCACCATTAATTCGCCAACATTAATTTTGAAATCGGTTTGTTATTTCCTAATATTCCACAGAAAAGTAATTTAAAAAGCTTTTAAAGCCCTTTTTTAGAACGTTTGTTGTTCCTGTGAACCCCAGGTGGTAGAATCACCGGCATAAAATATAGCCTGTGTAGGATCAGAGACTGTTACCATTGATTCGCAACTATTACTTTTATATTTGGTTTATATTCCCTGAAATTGCGTAGAAATCGTAATTTTGGACTTTTTTAGAATGCTTTTCGCACCTCCCCTTCACTTCACCCCTTTTTAATTCGAATTAATTTCCACAGTCCTTCGAGGGCATTTATATTTTATAAGTAACTACCATGAAATATTTAAAGTTTCTAGCCTTTTCAGTATCACAGAAATCGCAATTTAGAAAGTTTTTAGCTACTGCAACTCTCTGGTGGTAGTGCCACAGACATAAAATATAGCTTATGTTTGAACAGGTTCTATCACCAACAGTTTGTCATCATTATTTTTTTAATCGGTTTGGTATTTGATAAGATTACATAAAAATTGTAATTTATAACGCTTTTCGCTCACTTAGTCTTTTTTAATTTGAAATTTTCTTTTGACAGTTCTTAGAAAGTAGTTCCATCTTGTAAGTAAATACCATGCCATACTTCAAAGTGTTAGACCCTTCAGTTATGTAAAAAACGCAAATTAGAACATGTTTTGCTTTTGCAACCCTCAGATGGTAGTGACAGCAACATAAAATATAACCTATGTTATAGCAGGGACTGTCACCATTGATTTGCAACCATTACTTTTGAAATAGCTTTGGAATTTCCTGAGATTGAGTAGAAATCGCAATTTAGAAAGTTTTTAGAACGCTTTTCGCGCATTTTCCCCCCCCTTTTTAAATTTCCAATTTTTTCGAAACTGTTCTTAAAGGTCATTTATATGTAATAAATATGTACCTTGCCTAATTTTAAGTTGCTAGCCCCTACCAATCACAGAAATCGAAATTTGGAACGCTTTTTTGCTCCTGCAACGTCTAGGTGATAGTGATACCGACTTAAAAAAGCGTCTATGTTAGAGCAGAGGCATTCAGCATCAATTTCTTACCATTACTTTTGAAATCAGTTTGATTCTTCCTGAGATATTGGTGACAAATCGGCATTTAGAACGTTTTTAGAACGCTTTTCGCTCATTTTTCTCCTGCATCTCCTCTGGGGTAGTGGAAACAGATATAAAATATAGCCTATCTTGGAGCAAGATCTGTCCCCATCATTTTTACACCATTGTATTTGAAATCGGTTCAGTATTTCCTGAGATTGGTAGAAATTACAATTTAGAACATTTTTTACAACGCTTTTTGCGAATTTTCACTCCCTTTTAAATTTAGACTTTTTTAGGAAATGTCCTTAGAGATCATTAATATCTTATAACTAACTACCATTCTAAATTTCACGATTCAAGGCCCTTCTGTCACGCAAAACCGCAATTTAGAACGTTTTTCTCCTGCACCCGCTTTGGGGTAGTGGCACCGGCATAAAACATAGCCTATGTTGGAGCAAGGATTTTCACCATTATTTTGACACCATTATTTTTTTAATCGGTTTGGTATTTCCTGAGAATGTGTAGAAATCACCATTTAGAACGTTTTTCAGAATGCTTTTCGCGCATTTTCACCCCTTTTAAATTTCGAATTGTTTAAGAACTGCTTTTAGAAATCTTTTATATCTAATAAGTAGCTGATACTTCAAATTTCATATTTCTAGGCCTTTCAGTAACACATAAATCGCATTTTTAGAACGTTTTTTGCACCTACACCCCCTTTGGGGTAGTGTCACCGACATAAAACAAAGCGTATCTTGGAGCAAACGTTGTCACTATCATTTTGACACCAATATTTTTTAAATCGGTTTGGTATTTCCTGAGATTATGTAGAAACTACCATTTAGAACGTTTTTTAGAACGCTTTTTGTGCATTTTCACCCCTTTTAAATTTCGAATTGTTTAAGAACTGTTCTTAGTTCTACATCATTTATATCTTATAAGTAACTAATATTCCAATTTTCATATTTCTAGGCCCTTGAGTAAC
This sequence comes from Maratus speciosus, assembly GCA_963932465.1. Lineage (NCBI taxonomy): Eukaryota > Metazoa > Arthropoda > Arachnida > Araneae > Salticidae > Maratus > Maratus speciosus. The sequence continues at coordinate 3,751,254 of OZ010800.1, forward strand.
GCAAAAATCGCATTTTTAGAACGTTTTTTGCTCCTGCACCCCCTTTCGGGTAGTGGCACCGACATAAAATATAGTCTATGTTCTAAGTTGAACTAACACCATCATTTTGATACCATTACATTTGAAATCGGTTTGGTATTTCCTGAGATTATGTAGAAACTACCATTTAGAACGTTTTTCAGAACGATTTTTGTGCATTTTCACCCCTTTTTAATTTCGAATTGTTTAAGAACTGTTCTTAGATATCATTTATATCTTATAAGTAACTAATATTAAAAATTTCATATTTCTAGGCCCTTCAGTAACGCAAAAATCGCATTTTTAGAACGTTTTTTGCTCCTGCACCCCCTTTGGGGTAGTGGCACCGACATAAGATATAGCCTATGTTCTAAGTTGGACTAACACCATCATTTTGATACCATTACTTTTGGAATCGGTTCGGTAGTTCCTGAGCTTACCTCCTACCAATAAACAATTTTTTCCTCTTTATAATAGGAGTATAGATATACGAGTCATTAAATATAATAAATAGTGTAGTTCTTACAAAATTTTACCTAAGCAACTGCTTACAAATTAGACTTACGTAAAACTTTACGGAACGCATTGCTTACGTAAGTATAGGTAGTGTGATCCTATCTATAACTGAGAAGTGTTTTGTACTTGCAAAAAAATTTTTAAACATTTTTTTAATAGGAGAAAAGCTAAATCCATGTAAAGGGTTGTGAAAATATAACCATATTAAAAAAATAGTGAGCTTCGACTGTTTTCGCTGTGCTTAGGGGAGACCGGGGGTATGGCAACACCTTAACAGAATTTTTTTCCCTTAAAAAAATGCTTACATTTTAATAGTAAAAAGTCCTTCCGGCCAGTGCCGGGAGGAAGAGGTAGCTTTCATATTCCTTATTTTTTTAAAGCCAGCTTATATTATTCAAACACACGGAGCTCAAATTAGTGGAACCCGATTATAGAAGATTAAATACTAATTTTTGTCAATATTGAATATGAATGAGAATTTCGCGAAATTAGTCAGCGTTATCAAAGCTGGTTTTATTAAAGTGATTTATATTAGTCGCCAAATTCGGTGATATCCCGAATTATATTAATAATTATATTAACCCGAATTATCGGCGATAGCCCGCCATTTTAAAACAACATTATGGGTGCAACAAAGCTCACCAATGAACTTGGTCGAGACCTTAGTAATTCCTGTGCACATGCTCACTCATATCTAAATCGGTTGATATATGCGAGTGCTGTTGCAGGCAAAAAATCAGATTTTTAAAAATGTCACATACATTTGAAATTCAAACTGCTATATCTCGGCTTTTTTTTAGATAAAAGGCAAAACAAAAAATAATCCGGAATCTTTGTAACAAGCTGAAACACATAAGAAAAAAATCTTTTTCAATTTCTAATTTTTTTTTTTTTTTTTTTTTTTGGGGGGGGGGGGGTGCTTCATTTTAAATTATTTTTTTTAAATTTTTAAATGGCCGCCATTTTAAAACAAGATGGCCGATGAAGTTAGCAAACAAACTCGGCCGAGAGATTGCTATGTACTATGCACATGCCTTGTCACATCCTAATCGATATATATCAATTTTGAACGGAGGGTGGTTTCGGGGTCTGGGGGATCATGATCGGTGAACCAAAATTTTTCGGAATCGTTTTCCTCCGAACGGCTGCAATAGGTAGGTTTTTGTAATGAAAGCTACCTAAAATTCTAAAGATGAATCATGATCTTTAGTAGCTGTATAAATTTAACCGCAAAATTAACTGTAAAGTAAGCACACACAAAAAAAATTCTTTTAACCTCTGTACAGTGGCGGGATGACCCAGGATACTGGAGTCATTCCGCCACTGTATCGGGGTCATGACGTCACTCTTTAATGACCTAGTCAATACATAAAATGGATACTAGGAAACACATAACCTACTGAAAATGTTTAGAAAGCAATTTATCAAAATATGAATAATTACAATGTTCCTCAAGCTAGATTTATTAATGTGCTAAGCTTACAATTTAACTCAAATTGGAAAAGTCACCCTTTGCCATGGTGGCGGCATGACCCCGAGAGGACACTATAGTGGAAAACCCCCAGCAAAGTCGAAAGAAGAACCGAACTTGTTCAACACATTGCATCAAAATGTCGGCGAATGCATGTAGATGACGGGTAATATTATCTTAAGTACCAAATGTTTCAATAAAAGGTGTTTACCTCTACTCATTTGAAGCTCCAAAATAAGAAAGAACTAGATGAAAACTAAATTTTTCACTCGAACAAGCGAATGACGTAAAACAAAACCATTCTCTAGGCACTGTTTCTATTGTTGGCCGCTACAGTGCAGGCGAATGACGTACAACAAAACCATTCTCTAGGCACTGTTTCTATTGTTGACCGCTACAGTGCAGGCGCAATCACTATCTCAAACTGCCGTTAGTTTTAAACTAGATGGGGTGGCGCCATTACCCTGGTCTCCTCTACTTAATGTGATCCAGCAGAATAATTTGTATGAAAAGTACCCTATACATTTATGAGTAGACGAATTAAATTTTATATTGCATTTTCTTTAATGGGGCTTAAAATTCCTGTCCGAGCATAAAGGATTAAACTTATTTTTAGTTACATTGTAACTCAAAACCACGAGGAAAAGCAAAAAAGCATTGATTACTGTTTTGTAAATTCAGGAATTTATGGTGAAATTTATCCCAATACGTAAAATGCTCTGCTGTAAATTCTATCGCAAAGAGATGCATTTTCTACCTACACGTAATTTGTATGACAATGGTGAAGGCAATAGACTAATACATAAGAGACATTATTAATTTTTCATGAGTAATAGCATATCACATCTTTTTATGACATGCCAATTTTATGAAAATTCATAATGGTCATGCTATGAAAACAGCTATAAAACAAAAGGTATTTATTCTGAAATCAAATGTTTAGTTCATTGTCTTTACAACACTTTCAATAACTTGCAGTTTAAATTTCATGGTAATGTTTCAATAACTTTGAGAAATCCTGTTTTGCGTAAGGAGATTTCAATTAAAAGTACATTTTCCATAAAACCATAAAAGTTCATATTTATGTTTTAATAAAGTTATTTACAGTTATGTGCATCTGAAGTTTACTTCATTTATAAATTCATGTTCTTTTCGTTAGTTTTGGGCCTTCTTTTATTTCTAAGAAGCTCGTATGTTTTTTGGCAGTTTTTGTATGAAGAGAAAAAAAAAGTTCCGCACTGAACTTTAATTTAATGTTGAAAGAACCTTAACTCTTGGGTCATAAATGACCAATTGTTTTTTTTAATGACTTTATAACTTTTAATAACATGCATAATCCAAATGTATATAGTTTTACTGCTAAATAAAACAAAAAATAGGATATTCAAGAAATTTATTGAAAAACTATAAAGATGCTCGAATATTCACTGAACATAAAACAATTTACATTTTTAACTAGAGAAAATTCTTGCAAGCAACGAAAATTCTCTTCTGGTCATTTAAATGACACTTCCCGTTTCACCCACAGCTGTCAAGTAGTTTCAAAATCACTAGAACATGTCCCCCCCCAAGTTCAATAAAAATAAGCACAGATTTGGAAAGGTAAAGATTTGGACTTTAATAAAGCGTAGTAAAATGAAAATGAAAATTTTCGCCGAAATTCTCGTTTTAAACGTATTTAGATACCTTAAATATGAATAATCCGATCTCCTCGTTTATGCCTAAGCTTTAAGCAATTTTCCTATAATCACTTACTTTAAAATGACTAAAATTAATATACAGAATATATACATTGTACCTATCTTTTAATTTTATTTCAACCAGATACATTTCTGTGTTCATTATTGGTATCGATATAATACAATAACTAGAATCGGACAGTACTGCCCAATACTTTTTATACGCAGTTTTATCTATCCGTTCGATTTTTTAAACTTTTCAAAGTAGTTTATTGCTTCAATTATAGTTTGTTTACAGGAACACATAAAATAATCCTGTTACATCATGGTCTATGGGAAAAATTGTTTGTCGTGTATTTTATTGATTTTACACTACTTCAAATAAAGAATAGCCGACCAAGGTCTCCTGTAAATTATCGGGTAATCTGAGAACGCAAATTAAAACAGTAAAAATGGATTATTAAATCACCAAAAATGTATCGCCCCGAATATTTGTTTATAGTTTGCTTTTATTGCATTGAATATTTATTTTTAAAAAGCAAAGATTATTGATAATGAATGTGCTTATTCTTAAATGAGACATTCTGAACAGGAGTGGACCAGCTGAGATTTCGAGAAAAATATTTTCTAAGATTTGGAACAAATTTTTGTCCATCATCTTTTAAGCCAGTTTTTAAAGTAGCCAGAGGAGAAAGCTTCTTCAGGGTGATTTAGTTGGTAGTTTGAGTGACCAACCACTTGATCCACTTTTTTACTGGCACACACTGGAGTATTTGAAACAAAATCCTGGCCAAAGTTATTTTTCATGTGTTTTACAGTTAAAATCATTGCTGTTGACTTAGTAAATACACTTAATCTTATACATACATAAAAGTAAGCATTTAATTTTAAAAATAAATATTTAACACAAGGTTTACTTAAGGCTGTTCTCAAATCCAAAAGGGCAACTTCCTGACACAAGTTTTAATTTATTTTTGTTCGAAAATGCATGAAACTAGTGGGTGTTGTTCAGAAACTAGGCCATCGAGCTGTTTTTTCCATTTTTCTGAAAACGCAATAGAACTTTCAGAAAATAGTGTCAAAGTAGACGTTTTGAACTGAATTTCCGCGCGAAAGTAGAAAAATCACTCAAGAGCGGGCGAAAAACAGATTTGTCACGTGTTCGAAATCGCTTCTAACTCAATGGGTATTTGATGGATCAAAAAAGGAAGACAATTCTAAATCGCTTCCATGGCTTTCCAATTTTATAGCTTTCCGTTTAAAAAAGAATTTATATATGTGTCGAAACGTTTTGCTCTTGTTGAGAAGAGCAGTTAAGAACAGCCTTAACGTATTAACTTTAACGTTACTTAACGTTTATAAGAGAAAAATAGCTGTTGATAGAGTTGTTTTAATTACAAATTATGTTTAATTTACAAGTAATGCGGTTCATTTTACTCTATGCATAGCTGCCAACTTTTACGCTTTTTTCTAACCACTAAAATTGAATAGTCAAATTTCCATATTTAATTGCGATTAACTCTGCAATTCAAGTCAATAATTTCTTTTAAATGTTAGTTGTAAGAAAAAAGCGTAAAAGTTGGTAGCTATGTATATGTAAACTTTTAATTATTTATATAAACCAATGTATACTATTTGCATTTAGTATTAGCAAAGTTAAGGGGGCTGGTCACTCAGCTTCGGAATTCTCTTCCGTCCTGTTAAGGCTATGGACTTTCGATGCATTAGTCTATTTTAAATATCTTCTCGGGAAATTCATATTTTTAACCTCTTTTATCTGTATACTCTTGTTAAAGGCTGTCTCATTTTTTTTTCCTTAGTTTTTAAACTGTTTCTAAAATCTAGGCTGAATTGAATACTTTGTGTGTTAAAAGCGGACAAACTGGGAGTAAAATTTTAACACTTCCTATAAAATGAAGTCTATACTTTAGAAATAGTTTGAGAACTCAGAAGAAAAGAGACCTCTTTTAAGAAGTGTACACAAAAGATAGAAGTTAAAAATATTCATTTCCTGTTGAGATATTTTAAATAGACGAATGCATCCAATGCCGAATAGACTTGACATGAGTGAGGGGAAATCGGAAGCTGAGTAGACCAGCCCCCTTAAGTCTCTAAGATTGAGTTGTAGTACAGAGATTCTGGTTTTTGAGCGTTATTAAGAGATTACCAAAACAATTTATATTTACAAATGGAAACACTATGCGAAAGATTTTCTTTTTTGGCTTTTATATCTACAAGCATTGCGACTATACTTCAAAAAGGGTCCGGAAAACCCCGGCACACATTTAAAAAGTTCTATATCTAAATCAATATATCTAAGAGCTAAAAAGACCTAAAAAGAACACTTTCATTTTTTCTCTTCTTAAATTAAATATAAAGCTATTGAGTTCCAAAATTCATGTAGTCACAAAAAATATACATTGAACCCCTTGGGGACAAGCGACCGGTATTCGTGCCGCGTAAGGTGCTCAGAATCTGATTATTCTGACCAGTAAGTTTTTATTGTAAATTTTGCCTTATTGAATCCGAGCATTTTCCCGATTCAATGAGGTGAAATTTTCTGTTTTAAAAAACCGGTGATTTAGGATTAAAAATTCTGTAAAAGACGCTCGTCCCGAAGGGGTTAAACATAACAAAAGTTGATACGTAACAATAAAGCACGTTTTAATGAAAAGAAACTTTTTCAACTGAGGCTAGGAGCCGCAGGATGCGATCCATGCTTCTGATCGATGCACTACTTTCTCAGCTATTAAAATAATTTTTTGACAACTGTTGAGCAAATTTTAATTTTTGAAGTTTTGGGGTCCAATACCCTACTGTGAGGCAGATTGATATACAAGATACGTTACACAGTCTATTAAACTAGCTACATCACTTAAACAGTTTCGAAATTAATGAAATTCATGATGTAGCGAATAGAGGGCATGACATAGAAATGTCTTTGACACTACTTCAAACTCGTTTTCCCAAAAATGTGAGATAAGTCCACTTTGGTTGTCAACGCACCCATTGTGGCCAATAACATGGATTTGTAGATATTCCGAAAGTACAAACTTGATTACGTTCTTTTTTTCCGTAACATATACTCAATGTGTTTACTTCAATTAAAATAACTTTTCATTTTTTATCCTATTCTATGTTAGATCAGATGAATTTTCCTTCTTATCGCCAGGGAATTTTTGAATGAGCGTTCTGTCTGAATGGATGAATTCTGTACTTCACACAAAAAGAAACGGAAGATTTCCCCTAAACTTTAACCCTTTGTGTTCCAAATTAAATTCATAAAAACTTCACCTTCCTAAGTATTTTCCGTTTGAAACTACATTAGAAGACTGACACAATCTTTTAATAAATTTTAGAAGGGTTGTCAGTTAAAATCAATGAACTAAATTTTAATGGATAGGGATTTTTTGCACTATTTATAATAACACTCAAATCTTTTATTTTAAATATTTTTCTTATTTTGTAGAATTTGGATATGTACAAATGGAATATTCTTACCATAGAAGGGAAAATTATGAAGAAATGCATTTGTAAACAAAGATCGTCTGATCACACGACGGCCATTTTATTAATTGTAAAAATGCAATTAAAATGCTAAAAAAAGTGATTACAAGAATTCGACTTGGAAATGAAAGCTTATAGGGAGCCTATTTCGGGGGACAAAAAATATTTTTCGAGAATTTGATTTTGAAGTTCCCTCTCTCCTTACGGCTATTCTGACATCCCCTTGCTCAGCAAACTCAAAACTGACATTTTTAGATTCACTTTTAAGCGTAAAAGCACAAAATGGGCAAGGATGACTATGGATACACTGCAAATAGAAGCGTCTTAAATTTAGACACATATGTGACTGAAAAAGAATTTTAGACACTTAAGTGTCTTAATCTGAAAATTAAGACACTATAGATGTCTTAATTTAAGATACATAAGCGTCTTACTATGACCATGGTGTAAACGAACTGAGAATAATGTCTAAAATATCCGCAAACGTCTTATTTTAAGACACTTCATTGCTTTAAACGTGTCTTAATTTAAGATGTTTTGATTCTTCCGACGCAATAACCACCAGGGGGCACTAGCACTCCCAGTTGCGCATGCCTTTTAGATGTCTTCGTTCGAAGTGGTATACGTTGTAATTCAAACAAAGTTTGTTTTTATGTACGCGTGTATTTTAATTCGTTTTTTGCGAAATGTGAAGTACTGTGATTTTAATTCGTATTAACTTGGAGTATTTATTTATTGAATACATACATCTGACGTGTGTGCTCGACATCAAATGTCTCTTAGAAGCTGTCGTCGATACAAGGGCGGGATAGACACAGAACAGAAGTAGACGGCGGTTGAAGATTACACCCGGAAATTCTACAAAGCGTGTGCAATGGGCTTAGTGTTAACTCGTATCAATTTATATCAATAATATTGTGTTATTCATCTTCGTCCTGTCGAAACTGGCAAAAAAAAAGAAACTTTTGTCTGGCGGGTCCTGTTTTTAGGATGAAACATCTCATTCTTTAAATAGGGCTAGTCGGATGTATTATGGGATTACCTTTTAAACTGATGAAAGTCTTTCTCCCTCACTGTGGTTGTGGTAGTTTTTAAAATTTCAAATCGAGGAATATTTCTTACCTCTTGCAGCAACTCAAGTAAGTTTCTTTATAGTAGTAAAATTAGTGTATTTTATGATTTTACTTATTGTACTAAACAAAATCCTGCATGAAATTTAATTAGTTTTGAATCTGTTCGCAAAAAACCCCACTAATTCTAGAAGTATATATTTTTAAACTTATGACGTTCTTTTTTATTACGAATTATATATTCAATGTCAGTTCTTAGTTTCAATCTTTCAATGGATAATTTTTATCTCGCAGTAAATGACGGCCACAAGGAAGTAAAGAAAAAAAAAAACTTTGAAAGATGACCTAATGCTTTCTTACTTCCTGGCATAAAACCGCAGATTAAAAAAAGATAAATAAAGTAAATGAGACTGGTCTATTATATGAACCTGCCTGTAAAAATATACATATGTATTTGATTTGCAATCAACTCTAATACTGATTTTTTTATTATTTTTAATAAAAAAGTAATTTGAAATTTATAATGGGAAAAAGTAAAAACCTCTAACTAGATTTCGTATTTAAAATTGTGGTAACTTTATTTATATGCACTTATACGAAAAATACAAAAATGACAGATGTTACTGTATATATTTAAGACGAAAGAAGTTTGGAAATCATAAGTTATTTTTTCCTCATGTTTTTAATATAGAATATGTACTTATTTGTTTTTATTGATAGTTGAATAGCTTTTGTGAGTACCCTCTGATCTACATAAAAACTTGTCCATGTGGAAATATAAATTTTTTAAAAACATAATTTTTAAATAAGTATTTTCATTTTTTTGGGGGGGGGGAGGGGGGGGGATTTTGCATGATTTTTGTAAAGCTGATATCTTAAATCTTGCACTGATTATAATGAAAGTTTTGAACTTTTAGAGTAGGACAAGTTTAAAAACGCAAATATATTTAACAAAATACCAAAGTCATTTTTTCCCCAATGTTATTAAAGTAGAATATTTATTTATTTATTTTCATTATTCATAGTTAAATGGCTGTTGTGATTATCAAGTGATGTATATGTAAAATTGCCTATGTGGCAATATATTTTTTTATATTTTAATTTTTTTGGGGGGGGGGATTTTTGCAATTTTCGTACATCTGATATTTTAAATCTTTTTCCACATTCAACCGAGTATAATAAATATTTTGAACTTTTAGAGTAGGACAAGATTATAAAATATATATATATATATTTATCTATGTACCTTAAAAGCCCTTAATAGCGAACACTTCGGGACCGCGGAATTTGTCCGATAATTGGAGATGTCTACTTTTTTGAGGTAAAAATATACAAATATGTATGTCTGCTGATTAAAAAAGTATTCGTTAAATAGAGGTGTTCGCTATTCGAGAATCTCCATTAACCTCCACAACGGATACTCCCGAATACCGGACATCTCAATTTAGACAACTATAATGCAGGGTTGCGTTTTTTGCAAAAGTACTTCTTGATTAAAGGAAGGGCAAACTGGGAAGTGCCCCGTCCCCCTACGACTGTAGTGCCCCCAAATTTGATGTGCAATATTTGTAAAGCTTATATTTTAAATCTGTTTCGAAATTGTACTGATTATAATCAATATTTTGAACTTTTAAAGTAAAATAAGGTTAAAAACAAAATAAATTTTAAAAAATCTAATATTTAGATAAATATTTTTTGTTTTTTAATCTTGTTCTACTCCTGAAGTTCACGATATTGATTATAATCAGTACAATGTCGTAAAAGATTTAAATTATCAACGTAACGAAAATTGTATACCAAAACTGAGAGCACCAAAAAAATCAGGCTGTATTGGGGGGGGGGGGGGGGGGCAGGACCACAGCCAAATATTTTTCCAGGATTCAACGTGGTCAAACATGGCTACGTATGATGCTTACAAAAAAATGGATGCGATTCAGACGTTTGAAGTGTCTGAAATTCAGACGCAAAAAGTGTCTGAAAAAATTCAGACATTTTAAAATGTCTGAAAATTGAACACTCCATTTCAGACACTTAAGTGTCTGAATTTCAGACATTTTAATTTAGAGTGTACGATTATAAGTCGAAAGACGTTTTCCATTTTAGGATGGATAAATGAATGATCGAGTTAGAAGCTCTATGCTTAACCTGAAGAGAGGTTTTTTTTTTTTTCTTTCGCTGTCTCGCCTCCAGGATTAAGCTTTGGAGGGGGGTATCCTATTTTAGAGGCCTATATGTGAACAGATCTGGCCCGGCCCGCTGCCGAGCTCTGTCTTTCTTTTATTGGATGGGACGGGACATGCCTGATCAGGTGCTGACTTACATTTTTTCTGCTGACTTGAGCAGAGTCTTAACTAGCCAGAGGAAGCTCTGGAAAGTTTTGTTAGGTCTAATTCTAAATGCTTTTAACATGTTAAATAATGAAATACTATAGTAAAATATATCTTAATTTTCTCGATTTTTTGGTGTGTATTTGGAGATATTTGGATAATTATAAGAAGTGTTTGCAATCAAACGATTTAAAGTTTTAAAATTAAATTATCAAACTATTATGAAGGTTAAAGGTTGCAAAAGGTTGGTCTTGAGTTTTTAATTAAGTAAATTTTAAATATGCTAATATTTCGGATTTCATAATACAATTTCTAAAAGAGAAAAAAAATGGGCGGAATACTAAAAATATCTTTTTCAAGAATTCAGATTTTTTTAAGGACCTATTAAAAATATTTTCATAATTTTTTAAAAAAAATTGATATCTTGTCCAGTTTGGGACGGGCTTCCCCCTTAGCTTCCCCTGTGGGTTCGCCAATGCTATCACGTCTAAAAATTCGGTTCAAAAACCCCACTTAGACACTATTTTCCGAAAAATCTTTTTCGTTTACCAAAACGCGGAAAATGGCTTTATGAGGACAGCTTTTGAATAACACCTATGCATTTCCGAACAAAAAGGAATTTAAAAAGGTGTCAAAAAGTAGCCCCTTTTGATTTGAGAGCAGTCATTTCAGCCTTTTGACTTTTTCTGAAGATAGAATAAGACTGAATTGACTCTTGTCCGATACTCACGCGCTGCAAGTTCCCCTAAAAATATAAATTTTGTGTAGACTTAACTAGCAACTTTTGAAGCATTACTTATGCATAAAAACTTGATTTAACAAACGCTTTTATTAATGGGGCTGGTCACTCGGCTTCGGAATTCTCCTCCGTCATGTTAAGTGTATGGACTTTTGATGCATTCGTCTATTTAAAATGTCTTCTCGGGAAATTCCTATTTTTAGAATGTATAACTGAATGTATAAACAGAAATTTCAAATACAATGCATATGAAAACTGGAAAAATATAAGTTTATTTGTTTGCATTAGATGATACTTTTCCAGTTTTCATATACATTGTATTTGAAATTTCTGTTATACATTCTGATGACTCAGTAAAGGAGTTGAAAAATGTCAATTTAGGTTTTTAATATACTTTTAAAGTGCTTTTACTAACGACTTTTAAGCAAATAAATATTTTGATATACGTTTTAACTTTTCCGTTTGGAATGTGTATTGTGATAGGGTTATTAGGGGACGTAATTAAGACTTATTACTCTTACGTATACTTAGATTTGTTAAGGGTGTTCTCAAATCCAAAAGGGCGACCTTCTGACGTAAGTTTTAATTTATTTTTGTTCGAAAAGGCATGAAACTAGTTGGTGTCGTCGTCCAGAAACTATGTCATCGAGCTGTTTTTTCAATTTTTTTTTTTGCAAACGCAATAGATCTTTTAGAAAATAGTGTCAAAATGGACTTTTTGAACCGAATTTCCGCGCGACAGTGGAATATCCACTCAAGAGCAAGCGAAAAACGTGTATGTCACGTGATCAAAAACGCTTCTAACTCAATAGGTAAGATGGATCAAAAAATGGAAAAAAACAGTTCCATTCCAAATCGCTTCCATGGCCAGGCTTTCCAATTTTACATCTTTCCGTTAAAAAATGAATTTGTAAATGTGTCAAAACTTTTTGCGCTTGTTGAGCAGAGCAGTTGAGAACAGCCTTAAGAATATCAATTTCCCGAGAAGATATTTTAAATAGACGAATGCATACACAACCCATACACTTTGAATGAGGGGAAATCTGAAGCTGGGTGACCCAGCCCCCTTAACTGCCCCTTTTTTCTTGTGACCTGGGCTTAACCCTTTATGTACTGAATTATGAATTCATGAAAATTTTATCTTCTAACGCATTTTTCGTGAACTGTTTAAACTACATTAGAAGATTTACAGAATCATTTAATAAATTTTAAAAGGATTGAGAAGGAATCATTAAATCTGAATTTATAGAGATTTTGTGCACTATTTATCACCCCCACTCAAATCTTATTTTAAATATTTTTCTTAGTATTTTGTAGAATTAGGAAAATGTACAAATATAATGTTCTTACAATAGAAATATTTCCGAATTCAACCCCCCCACAAAGCCAAGAAAGCTGAAAAGATGCAAAGGCAAATGAAATCATCCTTTTAAAAATATTTGTTTTGTGTAACCCATCATGCTTTTGGAACAAGATAAAGTCATGTATTTATAACTCATTCTAAACTGTATGACAACTAATCTATGTATTAACTGAATTTTATAACAAGTTATTTTGATGGTACTTATAAGTACCGTCAGTAGATAAATGGTTAAAACAGCAAAGGGATAAATCCAGGCTTCCCGGGTTACAGAATATGGGTGAAAAAATTTCTTTTTAATTGATATCTAGTAGATTTTTTACAGTTAATATATTATTTTGGAATGCCCACTAACAATAACCAAAAATCATATTCATATGAAAAATAGTCATTATGCGTTGAAATAAAATCTTTAAATTTATTAAAGCAATACTTTCGTATTGGCCTCGCTCCTCGAGATAGCCGAAGAAATCGCCAAAGATCACACTTTACATTCAGTCTTTTTAATTCTGATTATTTTAGTTGTTTAAGCGCGTCTTTGGATGACATTTCTTAAAGATACTTCTTTTTTTTTATATTTTATTGATTTATTTAATTTCTATAACATGTAAAATTAATTATAAACAGATTAAGCTAAATAATGCTATAAAAAATGATAAAATATCTTTATTTAGATTGGCGAACGTTTCACCGCACAAACGGCGACATTTTCAAAATCATTCATGATAGAAATATTTTCACAAAATTTAAAAATAACTTGGTAAACAATGACACGAGACATCATGCATAATGAAAATTATTGTAAACAAAATTAAATTAAATTGGATATTTGCGAGCGCGGATTAATATTTACTATTCTTACTAAAATTACATAGCATCTTTCCAAATTTTAGGTAAATCAAGGGATACTGAATCATTGCAAGTAGTTTCGTTACGTAAAAATATCTCGATTGATTCCCGGATAATGGATGACAAAATCTTGATGGATAAATTAATCTGCTATTTTTAAAATCGATATGTAAAGGTTCTTTTTGCTGCATAATCTGGCCAAAGCTGTGGTTCTCCTGTTGTATTTGATGTCTGCCATATGTTCTTTGATTCTAGTTTTAAGTTTTCTGCTTGTCATACTTATATAAATACCTTTCACCAAAGAAGATGGGACAATGCAGTTTTGTCAAGCAGAAAACTTAAAATTAGAGTGAGAACAAATCCGGACATCAAATACAGCAGGAGAACCACAGCTTTGGGCAGATTATGCAGCAACGAACCTTTAGAGATAGATTTTAAAAATAGATTAATTTATCCATCAAGGTTTTATTTACCATCCATTATCCGGGAATCACTAGAGATATTTTTACGCAACAAGAATATTTGCAATGATTAAATGTCCCTTGATTTACCTAAAATTTGGAAAGAGATAATGCAATTTTAGTAACAATAGTAAAAATGAATCCACGCTCACAAATATCCAATTTCATTGTATTTTATGTTTGCACTGATTTTTACTATGCATGATGTCGCGTGACATTATTTACCAAGTTATTGTTTTTAAATTTTGTGAAAATATTTTCTTTCATGAATGATTTTGAAAATGTCGCCGTTTGTGCGTTCGTCAATCTAAATAAAGATATTTTATCACTTTTTATACCATTATTTAGCTTATTTAATTTCGGTAGGAAATAAGCCCGAAACAAACGTTGAGCTATTTAGATTAACTGCAAAAACAAATTTATCTTTCGTAATGACATCTGCACGCGGTAGAGGGATTTAAAAAAAAAAATTCTTGAAAATTTTAAAAACAATAAATAGGGAATCCATTTCGACACAGTTTTCCAACAAATTGCCCTTAACAGTATATATTTCCTCTTATTCGACAATGTAAAAATTAAAAGTAAGCAACATTTAGAAGTTTAAAAAATTGCAATAAAAGTCAAATTGAGTAGCCTTCATACTCAAAATGTGCTTTTTTTTTCTGAAGTAGAAAAAAGCACATTTTGAGTAATGAAATTAAATGATATACTTCTGTGAGTTTTATTGCCACACATTTAAATTTAAAAATATGCTAATAACTTATTTACCATACCACTTAAAATCAGAATTAACATTAAAATTGAATAAATAATTGAATAAAGGCAAATTAAAGACTGCGTTACGTGTGTGACACTCTCCACGGAATCGCCCTTATAATGTTATAATTAATACCCTCTAAAGATATTTGCATGTTAGCAATTTACATTCATCTTATTAAAAAGAAGGAATTAGACATGCCCCATTCCTCCCTCTACCTTCTTTTATCTTAAACTTCTTGTATAAACGAAAATTATGTTTTTAGGCATTATGGATAATATACAGTATAATGTTCCATAAATAGGGAAAGTAGTATAACATCTACACATAAACAAGTCATTAATTTACAGAACGCATTACAGTGCAGGAAGCAAGTTTACTTTTGGTTCTTGAAATGATCTTTTTCTTTGTACAATCGCAAGCTTACGCAGATCAGCTACTTTTTTTCAACTGAAAATGGGGTACCACTGCTTCATCTAATGTGCGATTGATGAAATGTTTAGAACGATACATAAATAGGAAAACCTGCTGTCCCATTCCACCCCACTCTCCCTTTTATTGGAGGAAGAGAGAAAACCCATTAAAGCAAAAAATATTATCTTTTATGATAGGTAACTAATAGAACAATATTAGAAAATAATTTTAAATGGTTTAAAATGTGCTTTAGGGGGAAGAGTAACAGATTTTGGTGTGGGGAGAGTATCATTTATAATTATTTCAAAATAAGAAATGGACTCAATTTTGTTTTTTTAAATGAAAGTTTTAAATTATTTTAAACTCTGAGGATGGGGCAAAGGGGGGGGGGGAGACAATTGGACTTTTCAGGGGGGGGGGGGATCTAACTTAAAAAATATATATCAGTATTTCAAAGTAATAAATAAAAGAATTAAGGAAAACGACGATAAAAAAGGAGCACAATTTTTGAAAAATTAAACTTTAGAAATTTTAAGATTCACAACTTTAACCCTTAATTCTTATTAGCGGTCTCAAGTTTTTTTTCCCTTACAGTTTGATAGAAAACTAGTGACATTTTGTGTTTGGAGTTTTTGTCACAGCAGTTAAGGGTTAAAGGGAGGAGGGCGGGTGGTGAGCAAAGAGCGGGAAAATTAAAAATTTCGAATACATGACTGATCATTCATTTATTCATAGATTATCAATCATTATTCCGAAGATAATTTTCAGAATTAAATAGAGCAGTTTTTTTTAATAAAAAAAAATTAAACAATACGTGTGTGAAAATACGCGTACTGAAAATGCTTTACAGTTTATCTGATACAAAAATAATTTTTGAACTGTTCGCAGAGATAAAGCTTTTATATTTGTAAATATTGTACACATGGATGCAGTTTGCTGCTTTCTCAAAATTGAATATTTCGAACGTTGTTCCATAATCCTATTTAATTATAAAATAATTTGATAATTAAAAATGATTATGGAACAACGTTCGAAATATTCAGTTTTGAGAAAGCAGCAAACTGCATCCATGTGTACAATATTTACAAATATAAAAGCTTTATCTCTGCGAACAGATCGAATTTATTTTTGCATCAGATAAATTGTAAAGCGTTTTAAGTACGCCTATTCAAAGCATATCTATAAATTATTTTTACAATGTTTATTCAGTATACTGTTCGATCCTATTCTACTGATTATTAACAATTTAAACAAATCATATAAACAATTTTCTAAAAAAAGTAAAATTGCTTACCTTTTTTTTTTCAAGTGTTTTTTCTTAGACAAAACTAGTAGACAATACGAAATCTTAATATTTTAGAGATTAATAAATTAGTAATATATTAGAAATAATCCAATACTATAAAGATCTTGAAAGTGACAGCAAAGATCAGCGCCATTAACTGAAGATTTCAAATATATAACCTCGGTACCTTGCCCTAAGACGTTCCCTCATTGGTGCAAAAATTTTACCTCCGTATTGAATTCCATCTGTCGGGGAGATGTGTCATTAATTTTAACCACTCAATTTTATTTTTTTAATTCAGCATTTTTATTTAACTTAATTCGGCAAAAAAGGCTATTCAAATACTACATCCATTGAATGGTTGTTATATTAACAAAAATATTGGATTAATGCTCAGTCTCATAATATAAATAACAAAATATAAATTTCCATAACTGCCTTTAAGGAAAATTAGATTTAACATAATTTTAAAACTTAAAAAAAAAAGTGCGTTTTTTTTTTTCAAAATTATATTTTTGATGTAATAAAAATATTTTTGATACAGTTCATAAAATTATTTTTTTTTCTTTTTTAACACTTTCCAACAAAGTTGAAAAGTGTTTGTGCATGTCGGTTTGTCTTTCCGTCTGTCCATAGACTCGGATTTTCATGCAATGGATAAAAGTTATGGAGGGTCACCCAAGCATGTTTGGTATTGTATGTGGGATGAATCGTTCATAGACAGGGGCACTCAAAAGTTATTGACATTGTGGTATAAGGGGGGGGGGGATGGTTTGCAGAGTATTTGAATGACAGGATGCTATTTCAAATCTACTGAAACGGATAGAAATCGGTGAATTTCACTACAATTCCGTTAGAACAGGACATTCACGGCATTTTTTATTCATTTGCAGGGGCACGCAAAAGAAATCGATTGCAGTACTGTCTTTAAGGAATAATGGCTGGAAGTGAGTTTTCCATTTCGACGTGCGCTTTTAAATTGAACTATTTTATTTTATTTTATTTTATTTTTTTGTATTATACTAGTTGTCTATAAATTCGATACCTCCTATACAGGTCTGCACAAAAGAATTCGCGTGCCATTCTTCTTTTTAGAGTAAATGGCAGAAGGGGAAATTTTAACTGAAGTATGTATGTATTTCTTAACTGAACTCCATTTTGGCATGCATGTCATGAATACATGCAAATCTATAGACAGGGCTGCGCTGCTTAAAGAATTCGTATCATTTCCCGATTGTAGAGGGGAACAGCTGAAATTGGGTTTTCAAATGTGTTATGCATTTCCATAGGGTGGAATGAGACATAACACTTGAACTTATTAAACGATGCAGTCATGGGACACTATTCTGAATGTGCTGGAAAATGTTTCATAATCTATGCTTGAAGCATGATTTTTTTCTTTCTTGTTTTTATCTTTCATTGAATACCGAATTGAATGAATATAGAGCGTACAACGATGAATGAGGTATCCTCGGAAACAGTTTTTCACCTCCATCTGAGATTCCATACTGAATTTTCGTTATACCTTAAATATCATCCTACATATTATTTCTGATGTCATCATTCCTTTTTCTATGCACATACAAAACGCACTACGATGAAAGGGGTGTTAGTACACGAAAGGTACTTGAACAGGATTTTTGACTACAGGGGGAAAGTGAGGTGGAATGGGACAGTAGCTTTTTCTCTTTATGTATGATTCTAAACATTTCATCCATCACACATTAGATGAAGCACTGATACCCAAATCTTCAATTTGAAAAAAGTTGCTGATCTGCATAAGCTTGCGATTGTATAAACGAAAAGATTATTTCAAGAATCAAAAGTAAATTTGCTTCCTATACTTTTTATGTTTTCTGTATATTAATGACTTGTTTATGCGTAGATGTAATAGTGTCCCTATTTATGGAACATTATATTGTATATTATCCATAATTTAAACTATGCCAAAAAGCATCATTTTTGTTTATACAAGAAGTTTAACATAAAAGAAGGTAGAGGGAGGAATGGGATATGCCAGCAAAGGGAGGAATGGCACATGTCTAATTCCTTCTTTTTAATAAGATGAATGTAAATTGCTAATATGCAAATATTCTTAGAGGGTTGTATATTAATTATAACATTATATATTTATTTACTTCAAACTGTAAATAAATTGAAATGATGATTTTTTTAATGTGATCTCTGACTGACAATCCTGAATTTTCTTTCCAGTGATGATGGTACTGGAATTTGATATTGTATCAAAGACATGTTGTGGGGAGGCATGGGACACATTTTGAAATTTAAAATTTCTTTAATTATAAAATTGTTTCGGCAAATTATGTTTCTATAGTGTTCAAGAACATTAGAAAGTGTTTCATTTTGTATTCTATATATCGAAATTTTTGTTTTTGTGTCAAAAAACAAAGTTGATTTTCTGATTTTTGTAAAAAGTGTCCCATTCCTCTACTCGTATTTCCTTAAAATAAGTTGTTTGGTTCAAAAAAGTGTACTTCATAAATAAACTAGAAATATATCAGAAAATAAATTCAGTGTGAAAATCTAGCACGGACTGTTGGTGTTGCATACATATTTTTGTTAAACCAATATTGAATATTTTAGGAAAAAAAATCATCCAATACATTTTCTAGATTTAGTTAGAGACCTATTTCTGGAATTCGCGGACGTTTTCGTTACGATTAAAGGTTTCTTGCCAAGAGTTTGATTTCTGTATGGGAATAATGAAGACACAAAGGTAACAAAATTATATCTCTGTGTTCATTCCGTGAGAAATCCGCCTTTTTTAAATACTTTATTGACATAAAGCTGACTCAACACAATATACTGGAAAATACCCGATGTCATTTATTCTTATGTCATGAACATAGCGATAGAATCAAGAGCGGACACCAGGGGAGGTCACGGGGCTTATGACCCCCCCCCCCCCACCCACTCTGAACTAAGAAAATATCTAAAGTTATATATATATATATATATTTAATGAAGTAATATAGGGCAATTCCACAGAAAATTCTCAATTTGGGGGGGGGGGGGAAATAAAATTTATAATATGTTTAATTTAAGGATATGAATAGAAAGCTTGATATTTTTATGTTCTATAATAAAATACTAATAAATAGGCATTCTAAATTACTGTTTATAAACTAAGTTAAGTACCATTATTGTCTCTGTAAAGCCATCATGTTATGTCAGTTACACAATAAAAGTTACTTCAATTACATGTGTGACTGCCATTTTTTCTTTTTTATTGTTCGGAAATTAATTAACCCTTTATCTACTGTCGGTACTTATAAGTACCATTAAAATGACTTGTTATAAAATGCATTTAATGCATCGATTACTTGTAATAAAGTTTAGAATGAGTTAGAGATACACTATTTTATCTTGTTCCAAAAGCATTATTGGTTACACAAAACAAAAATATTTTTAAAAGGCTGATTTATTTTGCCTTTGCATCTTTTCAGCTTTCGGGGGGAAGGGGGGGGGGATTTTTCAATTCGGAAATATTTCTATATTTCTATTGTAAGAACATTCTATATGTACATATCCTAATTCTACAAGATACCAAGAAAAATATTTAAAATAAAAGATTTAAGTGAGGTGCACAAAATCCCTATAAATTCAAATTGAATGATTTCTTCTAAAATTTATTAAAAGAATTATGTAAATCTTCTATGTAGTTTAAACAATTCACGAAAAATGCTTTAGAAGATAAAATTTTCATGAATTCATAATTCAGTAGATAAAGGGTTAAACAAGTTGCTGTTATAATTTGCCATTACTTAGAGTTATTGAGAACATTAAATCACTTTTTTTAACGGGATAGTTTTGATAACTTTTACACTTCAATGAAGGCAGAAAAAATGTTTGTTACATTAGTTGCAGAGTTTTGAATTGCAATTTTTGAGACTAAAAAAAAGGTTGAAATAATCTGCAGGTATTTGTGTATGAAGTCCTTAATAAGAAATATTTTAAACTGTAAAAATCTGTTCTAGCTTTATTAGTAAATTTTCGACACAGTTTTGAAAACAAAATTCGATGATCAAATGCTACGTCAGTAACGATGGAAATTTCTCCCTTGCTCAACAATGAGAATCTTTTTGACTCTTTAAAGCTTTTCTCAAATCCAAAATGGATCAATTCTGACGCATCCATCAAGTCATTTCTAATCTCAGATGCAAGACATTTGTAAGTTCACTTATTCAGAATGTATGTGATTGAATGGCGTTTTCTATTTTTCGATAAAGGCAAACTGCCTTTAAGGAAAATTAAACTCAACTTAATTTTAAAACTAAGAAAAATTTAAATTAAAGTGAGTTTATTTAAATATATATTTCAATGCAATAAAGATATTTTTGATACATTTCATATAATTTCTTTTTAAGCACCCTCTCTGATTTTTCTCATACTTTGTATGGGGAAACTAACTTAGAAAAGAAATAAAAATGCATTTTGAAAAAAATTCTATCTTAAAAATATTTTTTATTTGATTTTGCGGTTTTGGCGTTAAAAAAAAAATTCAAGTTTGTAAAATTATATATATTATTTCTATTGTCAACACCCCTTTTACACAACTAACATAGGGCTTACAGTCGTGGGAAAAAAAAAAAAAAAAAAAAAAAGGGGTAAACACCTTCTACCAACTCCTTCACAAATTGTCGTACAAGAAAGTGACTGGCACCTAAAGATTGGAAATAAAGTCTACTTTTAAATGCTATAAAATTTGCTTAGGAGCCACCTACCTGTTAAAATGAACCCAAACTTCATTTTTTTTTCAATGGAACATCCAATTTTAACGAGATATTTCAAATATTCGGTTCAAACTATGCCTAGACACCCAATTTCAAGTCATTTGAATGATAAGTTTTTAAATTATAAAAGTTCAAAATTTAGTGCTTCTAATGTTAAGTTACATTTTCATATTTTTATTAATATCTCCTGAAATGATACTCCTAATGTGCTCATTTTTTTGTGTAGCAATAATACTAAAATACCCAAACATAAATACGTTGAATTTGCAATTTTTATAATTTTATGATATGAATTATGAAATTAATATTCGAAAAAATTATGAATTGCAACCTACCATTTTTTGGATGGATTTAGGTTTATTAAGTCCTGCTTTATGGAAATCCAAAATTTAACATTTTTATTCCAAGTAGTTTTCAAATGATGCTTAAAAACCGGCAAAATGATGGTTTAAGGGGCCGTCTGTGATAGAAGTGACTAGATATTTTAAAATTCCTTATGATATCCTGTAATCTAGCAGTCTTCAATGCCTGGATCAAGAAGAGGACTCTCTCGGTCAACAATCGAATACAGGACTTCAATTTGGATGCAGCCCCTAAAATACGTTCGTTTTAAAACAATTAATTTCTCGGAAACTTATCTGACGAATTGCATAACAATTTGTTTTTAGGCTAATAATAGGGTGTGGAGTTCATTTATGCTGTCAGAATCGTGTACTGCTACTGAAAAAAATAAAAGTTATGGTTTGTTTTAATAGGTAGATGGCCCCCTAAGCAAATTTTATAGACATCATTTAAAAGTAGACTTTATTACCAATTGTGTGCTACCAGTCACTTTCTTCTACGATAATTTTTTGTATAGTTAGTAAGGGGTGTTTACTTTTTTTTTTTTTCCACGATTGTACAACGAGGAATGAGGTACCATTCGATAGGGATTTTTGCACGCATCTGACATGGCATACTGAATTTTGATTATACTTTTAGGCTAAGTATCATCAGACATGATCTCAACATCTTTTTTTGCTATGCACATACAAAACGCACAACGATGAATGGGGTATTGTTTGAAAGCTTTTTGAACAGGCTTTTGATAGAGTACACTCCTATTTCGTTAAAACAACTTGTTTGATTTAAAAATTTTCAGTTATTTATAAAATAATTAAAAATGTACAAGAAAACAAATTTAAAGAATGCAGTGCCTCGCACGGGTCTAGGGGCGTTGCTTTTTTTAAACGATGTATATTTTTTACGGGTGTCTATTTTTTAAACCGATTTTGAATATTTTACAAAAAAACTTGTAGAAAAAATCAAATAAATTTTCTAGATTGAGTTAGAAAATAATTTCTGGAATTCGCTAACATTTTTGTTATAATTAAAGTTCGAAAGTCTTGCAAATAGTTTGATTTCTGTACGCCAACTACGTGAAATTTGAAAATAAGACGCTTGTATTTTTGTATTCTCTGACGAAGACTATGTGTATAGTTGAAAATACTAAGGATATTAAAGTAATTTAACACCTTTTTATATGTTTTTCATCTTTTAATAATTTGCACATAGTGTAATTTTAAATTATATCCCTATGCTCACTCCGTGAGAGCCCATGAACCCCCCCCCCCCCCCCCCGTTTTTTAAACAAAATATACTAGAAAATACCAGATGTCCTTTATTCTTGTGTTATGAATATAGCGATAGAATCAATGACGAATCCAAGGGGGAGGTCACGGAGCGTCACGACTCTCATCCCCCTCCCCCAACTCTGAACTAAGAAAATTTCTAAAAATCTAAATTTCTTTCATCTTAAAAACGAAGTGTAAAATTCTTTCAAATTTCCCCCTTGCTCAAAAATGCAAATTTTTCTGACTCTTTAAAGATGGCCGAGAGATTCTGCTCTAAAAACTGGTAGACGGGAGAGGCTGGGTTCGAACCCAATAGGCCTAATCGTTTCAAGTTTTCCGTGGATTCTTTCGAACCTTGGATACCGTTGCGTAAATACGGGTTAGGTTCCCTTAAAAAGACAATCCCCCTCGGGCCCGGGCCCATATCCCTCGTGTAGATAATCGGCCGTCATAAACAACACCAACTCTTTTCTTACTCTTTAAAGCTCTGCTCAAATCCAAAATACAGTGAAACTTCTTTTAAAAGCCACCCCTATTAAGGGCCAATATTTTTAGGAACGAAATTTTTTCCCATAGACATAATGTTAAATTTACTCCTATTACGGGCCGCACCTACCCCTCATAAAGGCCATTTTTTCACATGTGCCTTAAATCCTAAACAGGTGTATTGAATTTCTCAACCAAATGATAAGAGTTCAGCAAACAGCTGCACTTACAACAAAGAAGGCAGGGAGAGATGTGAAGGGTTTAGTAACACAATGAAGGACCTCACACTTTTCCACAAGTGAGACAAACGGGTGTTACTCACACTTTGTTTGATCTTTCAACCTGTGGGGGTTGGGTTGGAGGGGAAACTTGACACTTTGTTGAGGGCACACAAAGGATAACAGGTTATCTAGAAAAACTGATTCTACATTTACTAAAACTGTGAATGCATATTGAAGCACAATTTTCAAACCTGTAAGGAAATGCTAACAAAAATAAATAAAGTAATATCTCATTCTAAGGCATTAATAAAAGATGCAAATTTAAGAATTTGTTCCATAAAGTAAAAGAATCATTAGAAACCAAAATTGTCTGCGAAAAAATTATGAAAAGTAAACAAACTTCAATAGAAAATTTTTTCAACCATGTATAACCCGCACAATTGTGCGGGTGATACTAAAGTAAAAGAGAATGACTATTTCCTGTTTTTGTGAGATTTAAAATCAAATCTGCACATTTATATAAGTTAATTGGCTTCAGATGTTTTGATAAGACACAACTAGGGGGCACAAACTACAATACAGGGTTAGATTTTCTGTTTTTAAAAAGACTATATCATCTGACAGCAATAGACAAAAAGTATGTACTGTCGTAATTTCTTTTAAATATGATTTTTAGTGCTTGCTTAGATTTAATTTTTCTTTTCATATACTTTATTCATGATTTTGATTGATTTTGTCTTTGATAAATTTAATTAGGCTTTACAAAGGTTGAAAAACAAATGACCCGCCCAATTGTGCGGGTCCGACATTTACCACTTCCGAAATGGGTACAATTCCTAATGTATAAAATTTTTATTTTTAAGTGATTTTTTTTTAAACTTATGTTTTTAGCAATTTATATTTTATCAATTACATTTTTAAAGCGGATTAATTTTAAATTAATAGATTTGTACTATTCATGATTTCTATTTAAAATTGATAATATTAGATATATAATATGCACTGTATGTTTCTGCTCTGAGTTATAGATGTAACTAGGGGGCTTTTCCCCCTGCAAGCTAAGCTCGCGAACCCCCCGTTGAGACACCGCAGAATCTAAAAACGCGCTAATCTGATGGGTTTAAAAAATATTAGAGAAGATTGAATTATACTGAAAAAAGCTGTGCAGATCTCCCTGTAAACGGGTTTCCATTCAATTCCCTTTGATTGCAAAAATTTAAGGGTGAATCAGTTGCAGTTAAGACACCCAATGGTTGTTTTCGTTTTTGATTAAAGAGGATCAGTTAAACATTTGAAAAAAAGCTAAAATAAAATAAATTAAGTATAAGAGTCTTTGTCTCCCGGTATTTTAAAACAATCTCTATAACAATAGCCTAAGTCATGTGACTATCATTAACAGTTTTAGGCGGACCACTTCGCTTTTTATATTCTAGGTGCCATTTTGGTACTTTAATGTTAGCCAGGCACAGGTGATAAGTCGCCAAATATTATTCTATCGCCATCATTTCATCTATATTATAATAGTTCAAGGCATCAAATGCCATAAACAAATACGGTCTGATCCCTTCGCCGTTCATATGAAAGTTTGGCAAAGATGTCATATACGTCCCATATTGACGTGATTTTTTAACGACACCTATTTGGGGAACGCATCAACAGCATAAGCAGCAACATACGGCTTACCATATCAAGCAAAATAACGATACTTTGGCGCCATGTGCCCGTTCCGTATATGACATTGGCGTCAGAAAGAAATCGCGCCAATATGGGGCCATAAATTTTCCATTTTGATTAAAAAATCAAAAAAAAATTTTTTCGAATAAAACTACATAAAAGTTGCCATGGTCGCAAAGAATTCTGGGTACTGTTACGCTAGCAGGATGCAAATGATCTGCCGCAGGATGCGGCAGGTTTGGCTTGATTTTTATTTTTTTACGAAAATTTGGCGAAAACCTCGTTTTCAAATACCAGTTACATATGCATTTTTGGTATTCCTTAGATATCTCGACGACCAAAAATCTATCGCCAAACTATAAGATTAAATGCCAATAATGGTTGATCGTAAATATCACATTCACTTGACTTTAAGCAAGTTACACGTGTTTACGTCATCAAGTGATTTTTATTTCGACGTTTTATTCGTATATTTATTAATGTTATACTAATTTATTTGTTCTTTCGTTATTTAAAATAAAAATTATGTCAATTTGTATAATTTGGCGATTTATATAATTTGGCGAAATTGGTCGACGGAATAACTAAGTAGTACTGTATTTCTTAATTATTTTCTATTATTTTCTAAAGGAAATATCAAAAAAATAATTAATAATCATAGAACAAAATAATTGATATAATTTGTAAAAAGAAATAAAAGTAAATAAACATTTATTATCAAATAAACAACAATAGCCGGATTACCGTGTGAACCTTTTCTGAAATATAAAAAAAAAAAATATCTGTTTGATTAAAATTTGAGTTGCCATCATTAGAAAAATGTACATAAAAATAGAAAAAAATTAATATTTCGAAAACTAATTTGAATTTAAAAATTCTAATACCAGTTTTGAAATCTGCGGATCAATATTGATTTTTGGTGTTTATTTCATCGCAAAGTATTCCATATTTTAGGAGAAATCGCCGTGAAACATAATCAGTTGTTTAATCAGTCGGTTTATACTTCCGTTTCATACTTCCGTTTCATAAATTCGTTTCATTAGGATTTTATATATATAGGGTAGCTATATGATTTGTAAGTTTTATATGAGTTATATGCATATCACGAGATAGATTTTTAAGTTTGATAAATTCATTCCATTTTGTCGACACAGCAAGTAAACCACCAGTAATAAATAATAAATTATGGAAAGTTCAGCAAATGCTCGACAGATTCCGTAGTGTCTGCTTAAATTTACCAGGAGATCAGGAAAAATTTTCCATAGAGGAGCAGACGATTCCTTTTTTTAGGAAGTGCTTTAGTAAAGCAGTATATAAAAAACAAACCACCACACTCTGTTGTACAGTATCGCCTGGGATAGTTTTAAATTTTGTTGTATACCAGTGGGAAAGTACAGACCTGGTCCACAAGGATCTGGGCTTAGGACCTGCTGTAATCCTTACTCTGGTTCAGACCTAGGTTTATGTACTTCGATTGGTATTTCAACAAAATACCGCTGCTGGAAAAACTAAAAAAAGAAATTTGAAGGATCAGGCACAATCCAAACGGAGTGAAGGGCATACCATTTGTCAATGGCTCTTAAGAGGGGTGCGAGCATTGAGCACGTCTCAGAAAATGAAATTGTGGTGGTCTGTCCAAAAACAAATTTGTTTCAAACATTTTCATTGTGGCTGATGAAAGCTCTCAATAAACAACAACTTTTTTTGCTTAAACTTTTATCGTTAGATATTTGTACACATAATCCCAAACTACACAGTTGTGTATAGATTCAGCCCAAAAACGGCTGCATTAAGACCGAACCCGCACACAATTGTGCGGGTCCTCCCTTGGCATAACCTGACATGGGGTATTTTTTTTTTTTTTTTTCAATCAAATACGGTTCTATCGATAAGGGGAAACCACCCAATCCTTCAATTTCTACCAAAAAAATTCCCTGTCTTAAAAGGTTAACCCGCTTTTTAACTCCGAACTAAAACCTTCAATGTTTGTACACACTGCTACATTTTTTTTATAAATTTCACTACTATATATTCTAAGCGTCACTTTATCTATAATAAAAATCACATTAAATACAAATTAACAGTTAACGTATTTTTGTTACATACCGGAAGT
Organism: Maratus speciosus; assembly: GCA_963932465.1. NCBI lineage: Eukaryota > Metazoa > Arthropoda > Arachnida > Araneae > Salticidae > Maratus > Maratus speciosus. Next base: position 3,778,568 of record OZ010800.1, read on the forward strand.
TAAAGGTTCCATAGTTTTAAAAAGATGTATTTTTTAATTGTTACAGCGTAATTACCAAACGAATGTTGAAAGAAAATTATTGAATTTTTTTTTTTTTTCATTTAGTATCATCATGCGATATGCCGTTTAACTTCTTATTTTAATGTAGAACAGGATAACTTTGCACATTTTTTAATACTAGGTAGATGTTTAATAAAAGTATTAAACATCTTAATACGTTTAGAAATACTTACATCTTAATTACATTATATCTTAATATCTATATACACAAATATATCTATACAGGTTGTCCGGACCAGGATTCGAACCAGGGATCTCCTGGCTGAAGCCGCCTGTGCTCTGCCATCTGAGCTATCCCGGACTAATCTGGTGGAACTTTTTCACCCAGCTAACCTTAATGATTAAACCTTAACCTTTTAACCTTATGATCTATACAGGGTCATCGAAAAATAATGCCTAGATTTAAAAAAATCATAACATCGAAACCTTTTATGTTAAATGAGTAATTCTTTTACTACATAACTGGTGAACGCAAGTTTGGTTTTAGTTCACCAGAATTCGTTTGCTTGCCAGTGTTATGTGCGAATTAGTTGCGCAGTCGTCAAGGTCAGCCAACGAGCCAGACTGCAGCTGCCCAGTACAATGTTGACCGTGCAACAAAAAGCGCAGTGCGTGATTTGGTATGTGGAGTCAAAATCAATAGTCAGTGTACAGTGGCTTTTTCGGAGAACTTATAATACACTGCTCCTGATGCTCACATTGCACACATTTGCTCCTGGTGCACACCGGACGGTGCTCACATTGAAACATACTAAGGTATGAAAAAAAAAATATTTTTTGCCGCACATTATAAGACTAAAACCAATAAATTACCTTTCATAGTTTTTTTGCGACAGTTATTTAAAATCTAGGCATTATTTTTCGATGACACTGTATATACATTATATATATATAGGTATATACCTATATATACATTACATCTTAATTACAATAATTACATTATATCTTAATACTTACATCTTGATAGCTCATTAAAGTGAGGTATGTCCGTAATTCAAAATAAAATTTCATTTTTTCGATTTTTTGCCAGATTGAAGGCTTCTTGCTCCACTGTGATGGAATGGATCCAAAAAATATAATTTTTTCTCTGTTTCTTTTTTTTTTTTAAGACCAGGAAGAAAAGGAAACACTATTTAAACTCTCCTTTTAGGATTTGCATATTGATTTCTCAAAGTAGAACCGTAAATTCCCGCCTATTAGACTCTGAACTGATAAAAGCGTTTTTTTTTCAATAAAAGTGTTCTACTCTTCCTTTTTCATTTATAATTTTCTACTTGTGAGCCTTTAACAGATCCCATTTCACAGCAATGGGGGTTTACCTTGGCAAGCGCTTGCTGGTGTATCCATGGCTTTTTTTTTTTTTTTTAACCCTCTAAGTGTTTGTGGCGCAATATTCCTTTCACTCAGCTCCGGGTTTCACAGCAATATGAGCAATATTTAAGATAATATAATTCCATAGATTTAATAAATTTTAAATACATTGAAAAATGAATAATACTCTGAAGGATTCCATTCGTATTTGTAATTAAGCTTTTTTAATAATGTTGAAAGAATCCTATTTCCTTAGCATTTAAAACAACATTACAATTTTACCCTTTTGCAAGACGCTCGGGGGGTTTAACTCCATAATGGCAACCCTTGTTTTTTTCCATCACCCTACAGTGACAGTATGAGTGACACCCATGGCGGGCTGACGAAAAAATGTTTAACTCTTAAGAATACTTATCTGATGTGGAAGAAAAAAAATTGGTTATCCTATGGGAAAAATCCTTCTTCTTCATTCAAATTTGAAAATTTCAACACTATTTTTTTCAGCACGTAGGTAGGAAGGTTCTTTAACTCTCTGTAAGCTTAAATTATTTTAAAGATAATTATGAATATTTTAAAATTTGTGTTAAAGTTTCAACAAATTCCGAAAAGCATAAAAGTATTCTTTACTTGTTTGTAACTTTGGACTGAAAAAAGATATAAAAGCTGGGAGCTTACAGAGTGATCATGAACCATCCTCTTGACGTTCTGAAAAAAAAAAAAAATGTATTGAAATTTCCAAATTTCGATGAACTAAAAGGATAAATATTTTTCCCGTAGGTCGGTCGGTGAGACCGCTGGATTGAAAGATGAATAAAAGGCTCGATGAACGCATAGGATACTGTTTCTTCACTCAACTTTACTGTACAGGACTGTTATAATTAAAATATACCTATTCAGGAAATTCTAACGATAGTGCTAGGGCTCCAAATGGAACACCCTTTCACTGGTATCCACAGTGGAACTGGAAAGGACGAGTTAAAGTGAGAAAATTGAAACAGGCAGCGATCTGTGTGACCGTGAACAGCCTAGTGAAGGGTGATTGTGAATGTATTCATTTATAATTAAGTTCTTAAAACAGGAGTCATTTTGTTCATTCCAATCTATGAGAAAGTGGGTTCAAAATGGATTGCAAAATGACATCTTTCCGTAACAAGATTGCGTTAAAAAAAAGTGTAAAAAAAAAAACAACCTTTTTACCCTTTTTTTACCCGACTGCCAAGAAGGATTATGTGTTTGACGCGTATCTGGGTATGTGGATTTCTTTAAAATCTCGAAACATCCCAACGGCTGGGTGGATTTTAATGAATGAGGTCTCTATCGATTCGTCTTAACACTCCGATGGTTATAGGCTAGGTTTTGTTTTACAAATTCAAAATGGCGGCCACATAATACAAAATGGCGGTACAGACGAAAAAAAATTTACGCACCTTATCGAGTGGCCTGTCATTGGATAGGTCTTTCAAAATGATGACGATGTTTCCTAGACTATTTTAGAGTCAGCAGCTCCGTTTAAATAGGACACAACCTGGAAGGTGTCTAGGTAGGATCTCTAGCTTGACTGCAACTCTAACCTTCATAGACATCTGTAAGCGTCATCAAAATAGTGTTTATAGAGAGGAACCAACAATTAAACCCAACTTAAAAGTCATCAATAGAAGTAAATAGAAAAAATCGGTAAGTAATATAAAAAATAGTTTCACGAATGAGAAATAATGTATTAGGTTTCTTTTGCGCAGTCGGGTTTTTTGATTTTTTTAAATTTAATTTATCTTTTCGAATGAAACGACTTAAATCTCCTATAAATTGCACTGTCTTCTTCCAAAACTATACTAAGATTATATACCAAGATTATACTGCGACTTCTTCCAGGATTTCACTGCATTTATTTTTTGAGATGCACCCGAGTTCAACTGAAATACAGTAGAACCTCTTTTATCCGAAACTCTTTCAACTGAAACTCTCGGTTAACCGAAATCCATTTTGAAAGCTTTTTTTCCCTATCACAATCCTTGTGTGCAAAATCTATTTTGAAACCTTTTTTTTTTTTTTTTTTTTTTTTTTTCATATTGCTTGTGTGCAAATGATACTTTCCGAAGTACGAGTACATATAAATATTTTTCGGTCTCCTTTCTTAGAGTTCCCTTGAATTTGACTTGAGCTCCCGTAAACTGCGGAATGGAACGAAGAAAACGAAATTTTATTTTAACTTGTCACCCACTTAGATATCACTTCTTTTCTTGCCATTGTCTTTACAGAACTTGGCTCCCTTTTTTCACAGCTATATTTTTGTTAGATATCATTACTTTTTGTAAAGTTACAATATATTTAGACACTTTACTTAATGCTTTTTAATGTGTTTACATGTGACTATTTTATTCACCAAGCAACATTCAATTTTAATTTAAATTTCCTACAACAAACTATTTGGCTGTCAATTTGCGGCAGAAATCTATATTTTAATACTGCTACATTGAATGCATGTTTTGAAACGAAATGTATTGATTCGAAATTTTTATTGTTTCTGAAACAACAATTCTTATTAAATTCCTGTATTAAATTTTCCTATTAAATTTTCCAATTAAATATCCTATAGCTGGACTTGCTTTTTTGTACTGAAAGTGAAAAATAAAGTTATGCCACACTATGTAGCATTCATCAATGGGTGCCGACAAAGAGGCAGTGCAGAGGAAGGACATTGTCACTCCCTGGATTTTCAAATTTAATTAACTAAATATCCTTATTTCTCTGATGAATTTGAAAATAACAAGTACGTAAGTGTGATCACAGATCGCACAGAGGGTTTCGTTTAATATTCCTTTCAAAACACTTATCCGTTTGAAAAATCTGTTAGTTCCACATTTCGCAACCAGGGGCGCACTCTATTCTAAACAAATCTCTATCCGAACGAAACTCCGTTTTACATACTATCCGTAGATATAGTAGTCGAGGGGATTGAGCCCATAGCACCCGAGATAAGTAGGAGTCCCTGGCGGTAAAAAGTGGAACTAAAATATGTAAGGCTGTTATGCATAATATGAAAGAATGGTCAAAGTGGTGTCGGCAAAAGCTGGAAAAGTGCTCCCCGGGTGAAAAGAGCGGATGTTAGAAAAATTGCTTAAAATACACAAGTTAGAGCCCGGAGGAGTAAATAATATAAGACTTTTTGAAAATTTTATGATTTGTCGTGTGGTCTGAGGTATTCAGCTATACGTATGCAAAAAGTCATGTCTCCAACTTAATTAGGGGCTCCCTTAGAAAGAATTGCTTAAAATACATGTGTGGTAGCTCAAAGGGTTAAGCGTAAGACTTTTTCAAGGTTTTATGATTTGTCGCCTGGCCTCAGGTGTTCTGCTATAAGTATACAAAATTTCAAATCTGCAATTTAATAAGGGACTCAGTTAGAAAGAATTGCTTAAAATACGCATGTGGAAGCCCAAAGGGTTAAATGTACGACTTTTTCAAAATTTTATGATTTGTCGCATGATGGTGTTCAGCTATAAGTATGCAAAATTTCACGCCTCCAACCTAAATAGGGTCTCACTTAGAAAGAATTGTTTAAAATAAACATGTGGGAGCCCAAAGGGTTAAATGTACGACTTTTTGAAAATTTTATCATTTGTCGTTTAATGTGAGGTGTTCAGCTATATGTATGCAAAATTTCACGCCTCCAACTTAATTAGAGGCTCACTTTAAAAATTGTTTAAAATACACATGGGGGAGCCCAAAGGATTAAATGTACGACTTTTTCAAAATTATATGATTTGTAGTTTGATGTGAGGTGTTCAGCTATAAGTATGCAAAATTTGACCCATCCAACCTAATTAGGGGCTCACTTAGAAAGAATTGTTTAAAATGCACATGTGGGAGCCCAAAGGGTTAAATATACGACTTTTTCAAAATTTTAAAGATTGTCGTTTAATGTGAAGTGTTCAGCTATAAGTATGTACAATTTCACGCCTCCAACTTAATTAGGGGCTCACTTAGAAAGGATTGTTTAAAATACACATGTGAGACCCCAAAGGGTTAAATTTACAACTTTTTCAAAATTTTATGATTTGTCATTTGTTGTGAGGTGTTCAGCTATAAGTATGCAAAATTTCACGCCTCCAACCTTGTTAGAGGCTCACATAGAAAGAATAGTTTAAAATACACATGTGGGAGCCCAAAGGGTTAAATGTACGACTTTTTCAAAATTTTATGATTTGTCGTATGATGTGTGGTGTTGAGCTATGAGTATGCAAAATTTCAAGTCTCCAACATGTATAGTTTCTGAGAACGGGCTCTGTGACGGACAGAATATCTCAATTTATTGATTTTCTGTAAGCAAGGAAACCCAGATAAACCCCCAGTAAGTAGATAGGTTTACAATGGAAGTCTATGGGAATTTGGCGAAATATTAGAGATATCGCCAAGGTGGCGTCACTTTTGGCGACTAATTTTGGTCGCCGAATTTGGCGATATATCGCCATGTTGGCGAGAAACTGGGCGGTATTTGGCGACAGAACAGCGTCCGTCCTACGGCAAATTAAAATTTCGCTTAATAGACGTAATGTTAAAGTAAAAATGGGCAACCCCATGTGGGTAATTGATCGATTTTCACAATTTTTTTTATTTTTTTCCTTAGTTTTACAGTGTAAACGAACTTCGCACCAAATTTGAAGTCTGTAGCTGCAGTAGATATACGAGATCTTTTTGATGAGTGAGTGAGTCAGTCAGTGATAAAATTATCGATTATCAGACATTTTCAAATGTCATTATCTCGGAAACTAATTATGCGTTATTTATAAAATTTTGGATTTTAGGTAATTAGGGTGGCCTTACTAAACATTTCGTACAACAAATACGTAGGTCTCATAGATTTTCAGTAGTAGAGCATTGAAACTTGACGAAAACAGCTCGAAATGGTTCGTGTAAATAACACACGGCTATGTCAGGCGAACTTGGCTGACACACTGCCGTGTGTCTAGACTATAGAAAAAAGTCCCCCTCTCTCGCGGATTATTTGATAAGATACAATAACCTAAGTGAACAGGCTAAGTTTCCTATGCGATTAAGAACTGTTTCTTAATCTACAAAAATGACCAACTAAGAATCGACCGAAACGAAACCGAATTTCAGTAATCTTCTTATTTTCGGCCGAAAACGAAAATGTCCCAAAAATTTTTATAAATATTTAATGCATTCATAAATATACATAATTATTAAGTAAATACGTGTGGTCCGATTTGGCTCTTTGTGCCTCCGACCAAAACTTTTTGTTTTCCTACAAAATAAAATGCAATTCAATCATCCAAGACACAGAATGATTTTCTAATGATACGAATTCTATTATCTTTTATAATGATTTTTGTAAAGGGTCATTTGTATGTAAAACACTTCTGCACATTTCAAACTAAAAATTTTCTATGACTTAAGTCTGCAGTTTTTAATGAGCACGTGAAAAGTGTCTTCAAAGTTGTATACATTGCTTGCTTTATAATTTGCACTCACGTCTTGAGTCAGTCATGACTGACGATTATAATAGGCATTGAAGTTCATAGCAATCAATAAAGGGTGTCTCATTGAGCCGATACAGCTGAAATGAATGAACATTGAATGTTGAACATTTCCGAAGGAAGAAACGAGATTTTTGAAATACACATCGTTTCGGTCCAGCTGAATTTTTAGCAGCATTTTCGCTGAAAACGAATTTTCGGCTAAACTCAGATTTTGGACCGACAACGAAAACGGAACCGAATTTTCAGTCGATCTGTATTAATAACCATGGACGGAAATATAAAATAACATCTTACGATTCCAAACGATTTCCCATGGTTCCGAAAAGTTTTCTGCGTCTTTAGAAACCGATCATTTTTCGAAATTTAAAGAATTTATAGGCAGTGGAGGAGGGTGGTTTCTCGTAAAAGAATATCGTTTGGGCAAAAGATTTTTCATGAAATACTTTGAAATTAAAAAAAAAAAAATGTGCATTAAACAATACAGCAGAACTAGTTTCATTCGAGCACGCCTAAAATGTGGTCACGGTTAAATCGAGTCATAGCACGTTAAGAAGGGTTCTTATTAAGATTTTACCCCTTTTGACAAGCTCCAAAAGCAGGATCACGGCTTATGTAAGCCAAACACCTGTTCATTTGAAAGTGATTTTCGGCGAAATGTAGAGTAGAATGAGAAAAGAAATCCTTTTCTTATGGAACACTGTTTGTTAAAATGCTACACTCGTCCTTCGTAATAAGGAACATGTTGTAGCGAACTTCACCGTAAATAATGATGTCCGCAAAATTTAGAAAAGTGCCCCCTTTCGTGGGCAAATTTGGGGGGAGGTGCATAGCATGAATAAGTGGTCACAGGCCTTTCCAACAATATGTCACATGTGGGCAGGGCCCGACTTATGCAGGGGCATGCGGGGCAGCTGCCCCGGGCCCCCCTTCTTAGGGGGCCCCCTAAGAGTAATCAGGATTTCATTAAAAGGTACCAAATGATTAAAATTAGCCAAAAGTGACCAAAATTCCTATATTTTCAAACATTTAGAAAGAAGTACGGTCCCCCTTCCTCTCTCTACTTCCAGTACCCCCTGCACCCATGCAAAAAACAAACTATATGATTAAAAATCTAATGATTAAAATTTTATTATGACAACTTAGTATTCTATTGTTTTCAAAAGAAATTCTTTATTAATGTTTTCCTCGCAATGTGGCACGTTAAAACCATTCATTATGATCAATTTGGGGCATTTCCTTTTAGACATCTCATAACGTACGTAGATAAGCAAAGCAAAAAAAAAAAAAAAAATCCCTGCCGGCTCGGGCCTACAGGCGGAGGTAGATTTCGAAGTTAAGTACTAAATTCACCAACAAAACTTAAATCAAGATTAGAAATAAACCCAGTTTCTTCACTAAAAATGAGTTCTAAGGGAGCTAAACATTTTGTGAAAATTCTAATATACACGAATACACACACGCATGTATATGGAATAGGTTTAAAAATGGCTAAAGCAAATTCAGAGAACCTCAAAGTGTTAAAATATGTTAATATTTCATAGCCGGGTGTTTATTGTTTTAATAAGTTTCTTCAAACTCACATGGCGTTACATATTCACCTGCTGAGGTCCATTATATTTCCAATATGACGCAATATATATATATTTTTTAATTCGTCAAACTATTTATTTCATTTTAAGTTTTCATGCAGAAATCTTGCTCTAGAAAACTTATGACGTAATATTCAATTTGTTTTCAATTCGTCAAATTGTTTATTTAATTAAATTTTTCACGTGAAATCTTGCAATTGAAAAGAAATTGTTGTGGTGAGAATTTTATTGCTTTTTTTTTATTGTTGGCAACTGCTATAACGAAAAAAAATCCCTGCCGGCTCGGGCCTACAGGCGGAGGTAGATTTCGAAGTTAAGTACTAAATTCACCAACAAAACTTAAATCAAGATTAAAGATAAACCCAGTTCCTTCGCTAAGAATGAGCTCTAGGGAGCTAAACATTTTGTGAAAATTCTAATATACACACACGCATGTATATGGAACAGGTTTAAAAATGGCTAAATCAAATTCAGAGATCCTCAAAGTGTTAAAATATGTTAATATTTCCATACTCGAGTTTTTATCATGTTTTAATACGTTTCTTCAAACTCAATGACGTTACATATTCACCTGCTGTGGTCCATTACATTTTCAATATGACGCAATATTTTGTTGTTTTTTTAATTCGTCAAACTATTTATTTCATTTTGAATTTTCATGCAGAAATCTTGCTCTAGAAAACTTATGACGTAATATTCAATTTGTTTTCAATTCGTCAAACTATTTATTTCATTTTGAATTTTCATGCAGAAATCTTGCTCTAGAAAACTTATGACGTAATATTCAATTTGTTTTCAATTCGTCAAACTGTTTATCTAATTTAATTTTTCACGTGAAAACACTGCATTAGAAAAACAATTGTTGTGGTGAGAATTTTATTGCTTTTTTTTAATTGTTGGCAACAGCTATAACGAAAAATATTTATTTTTTCCTGCCATTGTTGTGTAAAAGATGGTTTTATCAGAATCATGTTAAGACGGTATTCAAAATTTTAAACCTTCCCCATTCCCATTCCCTTGGACCGATTTTGCTCATTTTCAATACCCGCCGAGAAATTAGCCATCTTAAAGTTGTTGGCGAGTTTGAAGACGTTCCGTGCATAATTGCGACTTTTATCGTGCGGACAAAATTTAGTACATACATACATACATATATATATATATATATATATATATATATATAAACTTTTTAGGTGGGGGTGGTTTTGGGTTCCTGGGGTCATGTAATGAAAAGTTATGAAGAAATTTTTCAAAAGTCGCACCATGGTAACGACTGCAATAGGTAGTATTTCGTACGAAATCTACCTAATATTTATTTTTTCCTGTCATTGTTGTGTAAGAGCTGGTTTTATCAGAATCCTGTTAAGACGGTATTCAAAATTTTGAACCCTCCCCATTTCCATTCCCTTGGGCCGATTTTGCCCATTTTCAATACCCGCCGAGATATTAACCATATCAAAGTTGTTGGCGAGTTTGAAGATGATCCGTGCATAATTGCGACTTTTATCGTGCGGACAAAATTTAGTACATACATACATACATATATATATATATATATATATATATATAAACTTTTTAGGTGGGGGTGGTTTTGGGTTCCTGGTGTCATATAATGAAAAGTTATGAAGGAATTTTTCAAAAGTCGCACCATGGTAACGACTGCAATAGGTAGTATTTCTTACGAAATCTACCTAAAATGATAGATTGGTTGACACGAGTATTTTTTAGGTAGATTTCGTAAGAAATACTACCTATTGCAGTCGTTACCATGGTGCGACTTTTGAAAAATTCCTTCATAACTTTTCATTATAGGACCCCAGGAACCCAAAACCACCCCCACCTAAAAAGTATATATATATATATATATATATGTATGTATGTACTAAATTTTGTCCGCACGATAAAAGTTGCAATGATGCACGGATCGTCTTGAAACTCGCCAACAACTTTGAGATGGCTAATATCTCGGCGGGGATTGAAAATGGGCAAAATCGGCCCAAGGGAATGGAAATGGGAAGGGTTCAAATTTTTGAATACCGTCTTAACATGATTCTGATAAAACCAGCTCTTACACAGCAATGGCAGGAAAAAATAAATATTTTTCGTTATAGCGATTGCCAACAATTAAAAAAAAAAAGCAATAAAATTCTCACCACAACAATTGCTCCTCTATTGCAAGAATTTCAAGTGAAAAATTGAATTAAATAAACAGTTTGAAGAATTGAAAACAAATTGAATATTACGTCATAAGTTTTCAAGAGCAAGATTTCAGCATGAAAACTCAAAATGAAATAAATAGTTTGACGAATTAAAATAAAAACAAAATATTGCGTCATATTAGAAATATAATGGACCTCAGCAGGCGAATATGTAACGCCATGTGAGTTTGAAGAAACGTATTAAAACATGATAAAAACCCGACTATGGAAATATTAACATATTTTAACACTTTGAGGTTCTCTGAATTTGCTTTAGCCATTTTTAAACCTATTCCATATACATGCGTGTGTGTATTCGTGTATATTAGAATTTTTTCAAAATGTTTAGCTCCCTAGAGCTCATTCTTAGTGAAGGAGCTGGGTTTATGTCTAATCTTGTTTTAATTTTTGTTGGTGAATTTAGTATTTAACTTCGAAATCTACCTCCGCCTGTAGGCCCGAGCCGGCAGGGATTTTTTTTCTGCTATTATCCTACTAGTATTTTTTCTTAAAGTTGTGACCATCATTTTGTGATACCCCGTTTACATATGGGAGCAGTACCGGGTACAAAATTTATGCATACATAGAATACGTATGAAGTTTAGTACTAGCCACTTCCACATTATTCCAAAAGAATTCTATAGATATATGGAAGGGGGCCCCCCAGAATGATGCTTGCCCCGGGGCCCCCCATAGCCTTAGTCGGGCCCTGCATGTGGGGGTCGGTAAAAGTTAGAAAAATGACCCCCTTTGGGTCTACTATCGCGCCTCCTAGAATAAATCCTCTCTTTGAAATACCGATTGCCGAAATGAGTTACTCTGCACACTGACTCTATAGAAAATGACTCATGCAATGTAGCCATTTCATAAATTTCACTCAATTATTTCTATGTGAGGGTAAAAACGTATTGATGCACCCTCGTATGTTGATAACATGCAAAGAAAGTTGCATCCCATGCATAGAAAATGAGATAAGTTTCAATTTTTCATTTTTTATGTAATATTTTAAGAAATTCATGTGATGGTTGAGATGAAAACACTGCAGATGTCTGCAAATTCAAAAATTCAGTGAAGACTCTTTAGTTTCTAAATATCGTGTAGTTTATCCTAATTGCATTTCTCTAAATTTTCAGTTAGCCGGTTAAACAAACCGGGACTTAGCCTCTTTAATGTGGGATTTTACCCCAATCAATGGGGAAAAGACACACAGAGCAATGTTTTTTAAAAATTGCAATTTCTTTGAAAGTTATAATTTGGCAAAATCTGAGGATTCTACTATAACATTTTATTCAACAATCAAACAAATTTAGACCAACGTGCTCATTTAAAATAAAAATTTATGGAGAGCGCTTGTCTTTAACCCCCCCCCCCCCCCTCCTACCCTAGATGTTTACTGTATGCACCATAAAGCGCAGGACAGTTCATTTGCAAATTCACCCACATTTTATTCGTGTTGTTGTAATTTATGGAAAGAGTTCGTTTTTAACTGAATTTCCTTTTGCACTGTACCCTACAAAATGAGTTGATTATATTAAAAATCTCTGTGAAACATTCGTAATCGATAAAGTCGTGATTTCATAAGGATTTAACCCTTTGTGTACTGAATTGTGAATTCATGAAAATTTTAGCTTCTACAGCATTTTTCGTGCATTGTTTAAACTGCATTAGAAAATTTACATAATCATTTAATAAATTTTAAAAGGATTTAGAAAGATTAATTAAATTTGAATTTTTAAGGCTTTTGTGCACTATTTAAAATCCCACGCAAATCTTTTTTTTTTTTTTTTTTTTTTTTTTTTAACCTTTTTCTTAGTATTTTATAGAATTAGGAAATGTACCAATATATTGTTTTTACAATATAAATATAGAAATATTTCCGCATTGAAAAATACCACCCTCCTTTTCCCAATGGCAAGAAAGCTGAAAAGATGCAAAGGCAAAATAAATCCTCTTTTTAAAAATATTTTTGTTTTGTGTAACCCATCATGCTTTTGGAACAAGATAAAATCATGTATCTATAACTCATTCTGAACTGTATGACAACGAATCGATGTATTAAATGAATTTTATAACAAGTTATTTTAATGGTACTTATAAGTACCGTCAGTAGATAAAGGGTTAAAATCCGACCCGTTAGGTAGGGGAGACCGGGGGAATGGCGACACCTTAAGGGAATTTAAATTTTTTCACCTCAAAAAAATATTTATTTTTTAATAGTAAAAATTCTAAAGCTGAATCATGATCTTTAGTATCTGTATAAATTTAACCGTAATCATAACTCTAAAGGAAGCATACATAAGAAAATATTTTTTAAACCTCTGCACAGTGGCGGGATTATCCATGATACTGGGGTCATTCCGCCACTGTACCGGGGTCATGCCGCCACTCTTTAATGACCTGGTACATGCATCAAATGGATACTAGGAAACACACAACCTACTGAAAATAGTTAGAAAGCAATGTAATTGAGCAGAATAATGGTTAAGCTTACAATTTACTTCATATTGCAAAAGTCACTCTGCTGAATCGGCTCCACTACATTAAAATGAGGCCATTTCTCACCCGATTTGCATGGCGGCGGCATGGCCCCTAGAGGACACTATGGCGGAAATCCCCAAGCAAAGCCGAAAGAAGAACCGAACTTGTTCAACACATTGCATCAAAATGTCGGCGAATGCATGTAGATTACGGGTCATATTATCTTAAATACCTAATGTTACAATAAAAGGTGCTTATCTCTACTCATTTGAGGCTCCAAAATAATAAGCAACTCGATGAAAACTACATTTTTCACTAGAACAAACGAACGACGTACAGCAAAGTCACTCTCACTTTAAGCACTGTTTCTATTGTTGGCCGCTATAGTGCAGGCACACTCACTATCTCAAAGTGCCCTTAGTTTTTAAACTAGGTGGGGTGGCGGCATAACCCGGGTTGGCGACATTCCCCCGGTCTCCCCTACTGGGGATTTTATTGGAGAAAAATATCTTGCATATTGAAATAAACTCTCCCTGTCACCCACGAAATGCTTTTCCGGATTGAATCAGCTGCGAATGCGCCGCTCATTTTGTTTTCTTCTCTGGAAGACGTCTTCCAAGGGAAAACTAGTTTTACAGTCAGGGTTTTAACTTTTTTGTTTACAAATAGTTTTCACTCATTTCTTTCTCCCTTCAAATCTAGGTTTGTGTGTAAATTCTTTTTCATACGCAAATTCTTAAAAAAAAAAAAAAAAAAAAAAAAAATATTTATATATATATTTTTTTAATTTACAATATTTTTTTTTAATTCATATTTAAAAAATAACGTATCTTCTGATATAATTACTTTCGGTTCCGAAAATGAAAATAAACTTTTTTACCAAAAATAAAACCGACTTCAAAAACTACTACACAGTAAAAAATAATTTTTTTTTTTTACATAATATAGTTAATAAGAAATTAAATTAAGAGCATTGTATTTACCATGCGTATTATTATATTTATGTGCCTTAATTTGATTTTTTGGAGTCGGTGCCAGCCAAACGAAGTTAAGTATAATTATCCAACAGACACACATCCAAATATCTACGAGTTTTTTTACGATTTGTTATTTAGTTTAAAAATTTGAATTTTACCATTTTTGAAACATTTCATCTGATTTTATAAACGTGTATTTTCAAGTGATATTAGTTGTAATTATGTATGCTAAATTAAGGATTATTGTAAAATTAATGCGTTTATACAGGCTATTATGTAAAAAAATCGTAGCCAAACAGATTTTAAAATGCAGGATGGTGTCAGAGTGGATTGAGAATGGATTTTTTTTCCTAAACTGTTTTGTTGAATATTGTTTCGATTTGTATTGGATAAGCAATTTTAATTTTGAACTTTGCTTGGCTGGCACCGACTCCAAAAAATCAAATTAAGGCACATAAATATAATAATACGCATGGTAAATACAATGCTCTTAATTTAATTTCTTATTAACTATATTATGTAAAAAAAAAAATTATTTTTTACTTTGTAGTAGTTTTTGAAGTCGGTTTTATTTTTGGTAAAAAAGTTTATTTTTCACTTTTTAGTTTTTTTTTTGAGTTACAATTTTTGCATAATTAATTCTTTTGGAGGAAATTACGGACTTTTAAAGAAACTTTTAAAGATGTTATTTTGATAAGTAAATACTTTTGTCCAGATTTGTGTATACATTAATAATACAGGTTTTTTGTGAAAATTCTTTATATATATATTACATTTATTCTTCTTCAGATTTAATAGCTTTATTTTCTAATTAAATATTTTTGTTTCTCTATTTGGACATGGGTAGAACGAACAGAGATGCTGCTCGCATGAAAAAATATCAAACTTTGGAAACTGACGTTCATATAACGTTCATAATTTAAATTATTTGCTTAATCTTTCGCCAAATCTAAAGATTCTGATAGAGAAATTGAGAACTCATTGCATCATGACGGCATTTTGTTTACTTTTGTTTGTAATCTGTCTTGACAAAATCAGCTTAACTCACTTAGGCATTTATGCTTCTTATTGCATCATCATTTGCAATACGTTGGTCAGTGGAGATTTTAAAACTATTAAGTAATCTACCGTTATTGCGTCCACTGCCAATTGTTGTTTCTGAGCTAATATGATTTGGTGCATTGAAGCGTTTTGCGAATTAAATATTTTATGATACCCACATTTACATTAATCCAATTGCTGATGCTATTTTTTTTTTCACGCTAGCCTTAACTGTGGGCACGATTACGGAAGATTAGAAATTCATCGTCATGCTCATTTAATAGTCTTGGTCAAAGTGTCATTGCTCTGCATAGTTAACTGACGTATTTTAGTGAGTATAGTACTGCAAAACATATAGAACATATAGAACTTTCGGAAGCAACTTATGATATTCGCATTTCCTTTAAACTATGTTTGTTGTTAGTATCGCACACTTTTTGCTTTTATCGGGCAATCTGATTCAAATTTACTTGCTCTCATTTCTTGATACAATTCAAATGTTTTCATGACTGCGTAACTCACTGACTTGCTTTCGCCATTATGCTTATGCCTACTGATGTTTAAGTTCTGTGCCATGTAAATACACCGCACCATAACAATGCTGCCTGTAATACTAATTAGAGTAACTACTTTTATTTATTTCTATGTTGTTTATCTTGTCCTTTAACAGCATAGGGATCTTGGCTCAACTTTTGTTTGTATATAAAAGTAGACAAATGGTTGTTTACAATAAATTAATTTATAAATATTGAAAAACTTGCTTGTGTACATGAGACAGGGGTACTACTTAGTTATCCCGTCGACCAAAAATCTATAGCCAAACTATAAGATTAAATGCCAATAATGGTTGATCGTAAATGTTACATTCACTTGACTTTAAGCAAGATACATGTGTTTACGTCATCAAGTGATTTTTATTTCGACGTTTTATTAGCATTTTTATTAATGTTATACTAATTTATTTGTTCTTTCGTTATTTAAAATAAAAATTATGTCAATTTGTATAATTTGGCGAGTGGTTTGGCGATTGATATAATCTGGCGAAATTTGTCGACGGGATAACTAAGTAGTACCGAGACAGTTAATATGTTGTCAGAAAATATGAGTGAAATTTTCATTTTCTCTCCAAGGCCCCTATACAGGAAAGTTATCATTAATGTTGTTTAGTGGAAATATTAAAGGCAATCAAAAAGCATTCATACATATAACTGTTTAATATAATATAATATAGGTATGTATATAATATTATGGTACTTCTTAGTTATCCCGTCGACCAATTTCGCCAAATTATACAAATCGCCAAACCACTCGCCAAATTATACAAATTGACATAATTTTTATTTTAAATAACGAAAGAACAAATAAATTAGTAAAACATTAATAAAAATACAAATAAAACGTCGAATTAATGGTTTTATTGGCCATTATTGGCATTTAATCTTACAATTAATTAATTAATGGCAAACCATTATTGGCATTTAATCTTACAACATGGCGACAGTAATTTGGTCGACGGGATAACTAAAAAGTACCTATTATATATATATATTATGTGCCGCCAGTCTGATGTTATGTGTTTAATTAAACTAAACTATTGTATACTAAATTATTGTTTTGTATTAAGTTAGTTTGCTTCTGTATTATTTAGCATTTGAAATAATGGTGCATCTTTAATTAATGTATATTAAATTACTATTTTGATTGCGATTGCCAATTGAGAATTTTAAATATGACTGTCGATTAGAAAATGCGAAGAAACAGATTGGGGAAGATCCATTACTGAATTTGAATGGGAATATCGCCAAATTAGTCAGTTACAGCCAAGTTGGCTTCATTTATGGCGACTTATTTTGGTCGCCAAATTTGACGATAATTCACGTACCTGCGCCAAGTTTTGCAACAACTTGGCGCTAACGTATATGAATACATAGTTTTATGCTTATGATTGAGAAACCGGTTACAACAATGAAAGATAATTTGGGTGAAATCCTTCATTTTATTGGTTTTTGTTGAATTACTAAAAAACTACTCAACCAATTTCGATTATACGGAAGTGGTACCAATTCGAGAGTATCCTCTTTCAATTAAAACAAAAATCACATAAATCGGACAAAAAGTTCCGGAGCAATCGGTGAACATACATAAAAAAAAAAACATACATACGCGTCGAATTGATAACCTCCTCCTTTTTGAAGTCGGTAATAACCTAATGTAAAAAAATTTGAACTAAAATCGAAAAGTAAAAACTATCCTGGTTGGAGATCCACGTCAGTTATCCTATGCAAAAATAAATAAATAAATAAATGAAAATATCAATGTGCAAGCGATAAATTTGATAGAAAAACACCCCCATAGGATTAACGTTAGTATTCCAGCTCCTTTGCTATGGCTTGTATAGGGTCTTGAGGCTTCTCAACTCACAAGCTCAAAATTCAGTATTTCCCGACACATTGACTGAGTCGTTTTCATTCATAAATGTATGAAATTGCTTAGCATTCTCATTTAAGCACCGAAAAATCGAGCAGCGTTTCTCATTTTTTCATTAACCTTTAACTGATGTCACAGAAATTGTCACATAACTAGCGTGAAGCGGTCTGTGAGACCTTTCCATTGACAGCTGAATAAAAGGCACGATTAGGATGGTGTTTTTGTATTAAACTTTTTGCACAGGACTGTTATAGTAATTAAAATTCAACTATTCAAAAGTCTCTGGTGATAGTACTAAAGTTCCAAACGGAACAAAATTTCGGTAGTGTTTGTAGTTAAACTGAAAATTGCAAGTTAAACTAAAAATTGAAAAAAGCCTCGGTCTGAGAGACCGGTAACATCAGATAGAGGTTAAGGTAGATAATCTTTCAGAAATGGGTTTCGAAGGAGACGTTGGGGTCCATTTTTTGGAAAACGAGGTGACAGTTAGGTGGAGGTCACACCAGTGTCTATTAAAAAGTAAGATTGAAAATTATAGAAAATTAAAAACTTGTTCGATTATTTGGCTCTTTGATACCTTCTGAGAAAATTACATAAAAATCGCCCCCTTTAATAGGAATATTTCGAAAGTCTAGGAGCTAGCTATAGCCAAAAAGATACACAAAAAATTTGATTGATAGTAAAACCTCCCTAAAGCGACCACATTCCGTTCCAATAAAAATGGGTCGCTCCGAGAGGGGGTCTCTTAATGGAGGTCATGTTTAAATCTAGATTTTTAATGGTTCAAAAAGGTAACAATTAATGTAGCTAAAATTTATTTTTCACATTAGGAAAAAATATGAAAATTGAAGTATCAAAGCAAAAGTTAATGGCATAAGTTAATGACTGCAGAGTTTCAAAAATGAATACATGGATGTTTGCTTTGATTTTACGGTTTTAATTTTTATAACTTTTATTTTCATGTCCTTTCGAAGTTCAGTCAATATATATATATATATATATATATATATATATATATATTTTTTTTTTTTTTTTTTTTTTTTTTTTTTTTGACAGAACAAATAATGACGATTTTATTAATTTATCTACTTTTATTTTAGACTTTCCTGGCAGAATAGGGTAGGGGAGTTTATGGACCGTCATCCTTAATGTGTCATCAGAGTTCAATTTATTCCCTAAAAAGGCATAAAGGGGTTTAAACACTAAAAAGTTGCCGGAATAAAAAAAAATCTAAACTTGGTTTAGAAGTTTGATAAATAATGCGCTCTCCGGAATTATTTTTCTAATAAAACCTTCTTCAAGTGCCCAAGAAAAAACAGAATTTGTTTCATTTTCTTCACAAAAATGGGTCGCTCATGGAGAAAGTTTATCTGGGATGGTCTCTGAATGCAGGTAAAATTAGTATTGAGCCTATGGAAATAAATTTCGTTCCATGAATTAATGATCGTTCAGGGAGGTGGTCGCTTAATGGAGGTGGTCGCACAGGAAGGTTTTACTGTAATTCTATGACTTTTCGATAGTAAAATAATGAAAATGGCACAAAAATCGCTATTACAACGCTCCCTTCCGGCAGAATTTTTCCAAATTCAGTGAGGACCTGCTTGCCATAGCATAGGCAAAAACATACACAAAAAATTGGTTCAATTCCTATGCATAACTTCATACACTTTTTCATGGTACAATGATGACAGACAGGCACACGGACAGACAGACATTTTGTATAAACATTTGACATTTTGTATCGGGATCTCTGACCCCTGAAATGTGTCAATCCGTTGAAAACCAGAAATCGTAAAAAAAATGTCGATTACAATACTTTCTTCGACTGAAGAAAGTAAAAGAAAATTTTGTGCACTAAGGACTGGTTCCCTCTTAAATTCTAGATTAACTAGATAGTCAATTCATTTAGAAAAAAAAATGTTCAATTCTAGATTTTAAAAAAATAATAATAAATTTGTGATTACGTTTTTATACCCAAGTAAAGTTGAGTATACAACCGAGGCATTCCTCTTCCTATTTAGAGCTTATTTTAGATGAAATCAACTTTTTAATTCCGCCTTTTCCGCCGTTACCCATTGAAATTGACAGGGGAAAAGAAATACGAAGATGCTTTCTAAATGATCTAAAAGAGCACTATCCATGGATAAGTTGTTTCCATCTCGTTATGAGTTCGTTAAAATCTCGCCGCCCCGAGCCTATTTCCGACGGAAGCCGCCGAGATTTCGTTTAAAAAGTTGGAATTTTCCGTCGAAAAATGTATTTTCTGTCGAGTCCAACGTAAAAGTAAACAGGAAAAGATTTCGTTGAGAGGTTCTTTGCCCCTAGGAAGTGATATCTTCTACGAATTCATTTCCGGCCCACGACTTTTAACAACGCTATGCCTCAAAAAACGTTTTTTTTTAAATTTAATTTAATTTACTTTTTATTTATTATTTAGATGTATCAACCGATCTTATAATTAATAATAAGAAGAAGAAAAAAAAACTACTGATTTCGAGGCGTTTTTTGCGAGAAAGGGATTGCCTTATTTGATTTTATTCGTAACTTTTTTTGGTATTTATTAATTATCCAGTCGACCAAATAAATTACTGTCGCCAAATTGTAAGATTAAATGCCAATAATGGTTGATCGTAAATGTCACATTCACTTGACAACACGTGTTTACGTCATCAAGTGATTTTTATTTCGAAGTTTTATTTGTATTTTTATTAATGTTATACTAATTTATCTGTTCTTTCGTGATTTAAAATAAAAATTGCCGTATATACTCGCGTATAAGTCGAGGTCTTTTTGACAATTTTCGGTAAGCACATTTGGGGGGTCGACTTATACGCGAGTCAGTTAAAAAAGCAAAAACAAAATCTTCGAATATTGCAAAATTATGGCTTTTTATGTGTATGAATAAAAAAATAATATATAAAATATACAAATAATAATAATTTAACATTTAACAAATTTCAATGATTTGTTTTTGCTTACTTACAACCTTTTTGTATTGGCAAGTGAAATCTTTGGTTTGATTTTGAGCAAAATTGAAGTAAAAAGTTAGGGGGTCGACTTATACGCGGATTTTTGATTTTTTCCAGAATTTGCATTCAAAAGTTAGGGGCTCGACTTATACGCGAGTATATACGGTAATGTCACTGTGTATAATTTGGCGAGTGATTTGGCGATTTATATAATTTGGCGAAATGGGTCGACGGGATAACTGACAAGTACCCTTTTTATTCACTAAAATCATTAAATCCTTAATCATGAATGTTTCATTCAGACCGTTTATAACTTAGGCTCTACTGAACGGATTTTGACAGGAATTGCAATGTTAGTTGGGTAATTTTTATGATACTGTTATAGTAATGTAACGCATCATTCTACGCTGCTTAGTGATAGAGCTACGGCAGTTCTCTAATCTGGTGAACCCGATTAGGAAATGTTATGAGGTTCTACTCAACGCAGTTTGATGGGACTTGCACTGTTCGTTTGATCCTCTTTCATGAATGGTTTTAGTATAGAAAGCGTCTTTCTATGTTTTTTAGTTATGTATCTATGGGGGGGGGGGGGAATTCTATAATCAGGCGAACCCGATTATGAAAGATTGACCCTTTAAAAAATAATTATATGTTTAAAATAGGTGATAAAGAATGGAAACAATTTCGGATGCCAGTGTGACTTTAGGATAGGACGAACTATCGTCCTCCGTCATTGGGTTCATTGCAAACTGATTTATGCGAATGCAGTTCAACGCAAAATTAAATACAGTAAAACCTCCCAAAAGCGACCACGTTCCGTTCTAATAATCTTGGGTCACTCCGAGAGGTGGTCTCTTCATGGAGATCATGTTAAGATCTAGATTTTAATGGTTGAAAAAAGGTAACTATTAATGTTACTAAAATTTATTTTTCACATTAGGAAAAAATATGGAAATTTAAGTATCAAAACAAAAGTTAATCATATAAGTTAATGACTGCAGAGTTTCAAAAATGAATGCATTGACGTTTGCTTTGATTTTACAGTTTTATCTTTTATAACTTTTATTTCCAAGTCTTTTCGAAGTTCGGTCAATGAATGCAATTGTTTTTTTTGGACGGGAACAAATAATGACGATTTTATTCATTTATCTATTACTTTGAGAGTTTCCTGATAGAATAGGGCAGGTGAGATTATGGACGTCATCTTTAATGTGCCATCAGAGTTCAATTCATTGCCTAATTGGCACAAAGTGCTTTAAACAACACTTAAAAGTTACCGGAATAAATAAAAATTCTAAACTTAGTTTAGAAGTTGGATGAAGAATGCGCTCTCCGGAATTATTATTCTAATAAAAACATCTTCAAGCGACCCGGAAAAAACGGAATGTGTTTTATTTTCTTCCAAGAAAGGGCTCGCTCAAGGAGGGAGTTCCCCTGGGATGGTCCCTGAATAGAGGTAAAATTAGTATTGAGTTTGTGGGAATAAATTTATTTCCATGAAAAAAGGGTCGTTCAGGGAGGTGGTCGCACAGGGAGATTTCACTGTAGATTGTGTTAACATGGATCTTTTATGTCTGTGTGTGTGTTAAACATTTAATGGTGTAGAAACAATTCCTCGCTACTATTTGACACCCAATTCGGCTCCGGACTCGCAAATACAGGGTGTGTTCACAAAGTTTCAAGACTGGTCTGATAATTCAAAATTATTATCAATTTTCTTACCGCGAACGAAAATTCTTCGAAATAGGACCCTTGGGCATCAACACACCGCTGCCAGCGTATTTTCCATTGTTCATAGCCCCCATAGAAATCTTCGCACGAAAGCCTGTTAAGGGACCTCGTCAAAGCTGCCTGGATCGCTGGAATCCTGACAAATCGCTTCCCTTTCTGGACTTTTTTGATCCGGGGGAACAAAAATAAAAACGTCCTGGGTGCGAGGTCGGGCCTGTAAGTGTCTTGCGGCAGTATTGCCATGTTAAAAAAAGCCAAAACTTCGGCGGCGGCGAGCCAGGTGTGAGAGGGCACATTGTCGTGGGGAACAATCGAATCATTTCTGATGTTTGGGTGGACGCAACAGGTCAGGTCAGTTTTTCTCTGGAGTGCTCCATCAGCTTTGGCTATATTTAACGTGGCAATACTGCTGCAAGATCCTTACAGTCCCGACATTTTTCTCAGCAACTTTTTTTGTTCCCCCGGGTGAAGAAAGACCTAAAAGGGAAGCGATTTGACACGATTCCAGAGATCCAGGCGACGAGTCCCTTAACAGCCTTTCGTGCGAAGACTTCTATGGGGCCATTGAACAATGGAAAAAACACTGGCAGCGGTGTGTTGTTGCCCAAGGGTCCTATTTCGAAGAATTTTAGTTCGCGGTAAAAAAATTGATAATAATTTTGAATTATCTGACCAGTCTTGAAACTTTGTGAACACACCCTGTAGTGTAAAAAAAAATTGCTAATACTGAATATTACTTACCTACTCGAGTAGGTCATCGGAAAATCACGCGTTCATGACAGACTTATTTACATCATGGGTCCAAAAATCATGAAAATCGAAAAGAATGTTTAGCATATGCATTTGTAGAGCGCACTTTGATTAAGTCCCATGCCTGTGAAGACACTCACGAGCTAACGCTAATCCTATGGGGAGGGGTTTTTCTAATATCTCGTTTGCATTTCGACATTTTTAATTTTTTTTTTTTTTTTTTTTTGCATCGGATAGCCGAAATCCATATCTACATCGCACCTTTTTCATTTTTTCGATTTGGGTGGCAGATATTTTTTAGAATGACACTTTCATTTTCAGAACCGGTTTTGAAAATGAAAGTAACTTTATTAAAAATATCTGCGACGCAAATCGAAAAAGTAACCAAGGTGCGCTGTAGAAACGGACCTCGGCTATCCAATGCAAGAAAAAATTACTTAGAAATGTCGAAATGCAAACGAGATATTAGAAAAATCCATCCCCATAGGATTAGCATTAGCTCGTGAGTGTCTTCGCCGGCAGGGACACGACCCTTAACCCACTCTCAGCACTATCCTATAAGGCGTCCTATAACCATTTCAGAAACAATTACATGAAAATTTTATTTGCAATTTTTATAAAAAGTTTTATATTTACAATTTAGCGTCGCCCCTTGAGCATTTTGTGTTTGTCCGTTTGCATACGGCCGGACAGGGCTGTACTCACTAACGAGCCTCAACGTGTCGGGGAACATACCGGGAGAGACGTTAAGCTCTAAGGGGCAGGCCTAGCCGGCCCTGAGCAGTCTCTCTTAGGCTGCCTAACACCAATCTCAGATTGAGGATGAAATAGTTAAATGATGTATTGCAAGTTTTACCGTTTTCTTTTGTTTGAGAAAAAAAGCACAATTTCAGAAATACGTAACAAATTTTGTAATTAAAATCAACAATTAACTTTATTTATAGGAAACGATGAAAATAAGAGGAATTCTCCATTAAAATACGAATAAACTAGTATGTTGTGGCCATTTCAAAACTTTCTTCTCTATAAATCACGTCCATTAAATCGTTTAAATGGTACCAGAAATGACGTCAATTTAGCACCCATTCCTATCAAAGTATATCTGAATTTGAAGTTAGATGAAAATTCGTGCATTAGTGCTTGACATAGAGCTAGAGCGGAAATTCTGAAAAAGGTAGCATAGCAGCGCCACCTGTTGAGCGATTTACACCAAAAATTAAACAGCACCAATTTATACGTCAATTCATGTCAAGGACTCACTAAATCTGTAGTTTGATGAAAATTCGTGCAGTAGTTCTTGAGATACAGCTATTGCGGCAATCTTGAAAAATGCAGCACAGCAGCGCCACCTGCGGGACGATTTACACCAAAAATTAAACAGCACTCATTTATATCAGGGACTAACTGAATCTGAAGTTTGATGAAAATTCGTGATTTTTTTCTTGAGTTAGAGCGATTGCGATAATCATGAATAATGCAGCATAGCAGCGCCAGCTGTTAGCCGATTTTCACAAAAAAATAATCAGCACCAAACTATGTCCTGGACTAACTAAATCTGAAGTTTTATGAAAATCCGTGCAGTAGTTCTTGAGATATAGCTATTGCAGAAATCGTGAAAAACAGCGCCACCTGTAGGGCGATTTTCACCAAAAACTAATCAGGTCGAGTTTATATTAAGATGTATCTAAATATAAAGTTTTGTGAAATTCCGTGCATGAGTTCTTGAGATAGAGCGCCCACAAAATTTTTGTCACATACAGACTGACAGAGTGACAGACAGACATTTTCTAAAAACCATCAAATCGTGTTCTGGGCATTCTAAAACGTATAAATCCGTCGAAAACCGGAAGTCGAAATTTTTCACGAATCCAATACTTTCTTCTTGTAAAGATAGAAGAAAGTAAAAATGATAAGTATGTTTCTGTTAAAACTATTCAATAATGAAGTTGAAGTTATTACCACGACATAAATATATATATGTATACATAATAATAGAAATAGTACACCAAATAATTTCATATTTTATAATTAGATAATATATAAACATTTCTTCAAAAATTAAACTGAATTTTCAAGCAAAAAATTCAAGAGGCAAGAAGAAGAAAATTTGTTTTTCATATTATTGAAAAATAGATTTTAAAATGAACAAGCTGTTTTTTTTTCACATGCCTTATTTCTAATTTGCTGCCTTTTCAACAAAAGACGAAAAAAAAGAAAGAAAGAAAAGAATCCTATTTTTTCCGAAAAATCGATTTTAAAAGGAACGATCTAGTTCTTTCTTTCTTTTCTTTTCTTTTATGATTCTTTATTTATAATAATTAATGATTATTTAAACATTTCTTCATAATATATGCACATTTCTTGAACAATTTTGCTGCATTTTCAGTCAAAAAAGAAAAAAAAAAAATCAAGAGAGAGAAAGAAAGAAAAGAAAAGAAAATCCTGTTTTTCAGATTACCGAGCTTTTGATTCCAAAATGATACAATCTAGTCTAGTTACAAATATTTTTATTTAAAAGGTATTTTTGAAATTAGTAGTATTTATCACTATATCAAGAAAATTCAGCAAACATAAAAGTGATGATAAATGTGTTTCATGTTAAATTTTTTTAGTTATAAAGTTTAAATTATGAGTCAGTAGCAATTTATTGATTTACAGTCGTGGAAAAAAAAAAGTAAACACCCCCTACTAACTCCTCAACAAATTATCGTAGACGAAAGTGACTGGTACCGAACGATTGGAAATAAAGCCTACGTTTTAATGATGTCTATAAAATTTGCTTAGGGGCCATTTACCTATTAAAACGAATCCAAACTTCATTTTTTTTCAATGACAATACCCCATTTTAACGAGATATTTCAAATCTTCGGTTCAAACTATGCCTAGACACCGAATTTCAAGTCATTTGAAGGACAAGTTTTTGAATTATAAGCATTCAAAATGGAGTGCTTCTAATGTTAAATTGCATTTTCATATTTTTATTTATATCTTCAGAAATTATCCTCCTAATGTGCTCATTTTTTGTGTAGCAATAATATTAATATACCCAAACATAAATACGCTGAAATTGCAATTTTTATAACTTTATGATATGAATTATGATTTATGAAATTAATACTCGAAAAAATTATGAATTGCAACCTACCATTTTTTTGATGGAATTAGATTTATTAAGTCCTGCTTTATGAAAATACAAAATTTCACATTTTTCTTCCAAGTAGTTTTCAAATTATGCTTAAAAAGCGGCAAAATGATGGTTCAAGGGGCCGTCTATAATAGGAGTGACTAGATATTTTAAAATTTCTTTTGCTGTCGTGTAGTCTAGCAGGCTTCATTGACTTCTTAAGGTGCCTTGATCAAGATGAGGGCTCTCTCGGTTAACAATCGAGTTCCGAACTTCAATTTTGGATTTTCCTTTAAAATACGCTCGTTTTAAAATAATTAATTTCTCAGAAACTTATGGTACGAATTGCATAAAAATTTGTTTTTAGGCTAATGGAAGGGTGTAGAGTTCATTGATGCTGTCAGAATTGTGTACTGCTATTGAAAAAAACAAAGTTATGGTTCGTTTTAATAGGTAGATGGCCCCCTACGCAAATTTTATCTATATCATTTAAAAGTAGACTTTATTTCTAATCGTTCGGTACCAGTAACTTTCTTCTACGATAATTTGTTGAGGAGTTAGTAGGGGTGTTTACTTTTTTTTTTCCACGACTGTACAATCAAGCTTACAATCCTATTAGTAGGTCATTTTAAAGCTTAGTGGTTTATATAGAAAAACATGGCAATATTAAACTTTACTGTATCAATGTGATATACAGGTTATTCGACTCTTGCTGCTGACGTCACCAGCCATCCAGAAGGCTTTGTACTCTAGTGGCAATGCCAAATCCCGAGACACACTGTTCATCGATCTTTGGACGGGATTCTCGGCCAGTTCGCGAAATGGCCAAATTTTGGGCTTTAGCTGCAACATATATCAAATATCTACAATTTCTTCTTCTGATTGTAATGATATATTTTAGTCCGAATGATTCATCTATACTAATAAAAGAAAGTTTCGCTCTGTCTGAGTATCTGTCTGTCTGCGATGACTAAGGAAATCTATCGAACATACAAGCCTGAAAATTTGGGTGAAGGTAGTCCAAGGCAACTGATGCACCTGGGGCTCCTATTTTTTAATTTTTGACAATTAATCAAGGTATTCATTAAAAATTAAACGAAAACGCTTTTTTTCTGCAATCGGAAAGCGAACTTGCGCATGCACAGTTCGGAGTTTCGAAAAGCCCACAAGCAGATGAAAAGCAAAGTGCGAGATCGGCTTTTTAATTTGCTGTTTCTCTTAACGCGAAATCTGTATTTTTTTGCAACGTGTAACGTTCTGTCGCGGAATTTTTAAACTAAATACGAAAAAACAAACTGCAAATCCAACCGTTAATTCCTGGATAGTCGAAAAATGACGATGCCATGGGCACGCACCTCTCGTGCAAGTACTCTCCAAAGATTTTCTAATTGGATTCAGGTCTGGGTTGGGTGCTGGACAGTCTATAACAGCCACTTCATTCTGCACAAACCAAGCTGTTGTTGAATGGAAGGTATAAATCGACGCATTGTCCTGTTGGAATTTCCAGTTATTCCCGTCTAAGATGTTTCCAATTGGAAGTAGATTCTTTTTGAGGACATTTAGATAATCCCAAGAGCACTGTCGTCCATTAGCAAAAGCAATATCCGTTGTTCCCTAGAAATAAAACGCGCCCCATACCATAAGAGAGCCCGCTCCTTGTTTTCGACTCATGAAGTCGGGAGTTTCTCCTCGTAAATCATACCAATGGTAGGCCCAGCCATCAGGGCCACACGAATTGAATTCTTTTTCGTCACTGAAGAAAAGATTTAACCATTCATCCGTTCAATATATGTAATTTTTAGTCCAAAGAATGCGAGCCTTTCCATGGTGAATTTTCAGCATAGGTGTATGACACAGTATGCGATATTTACGAAATTTGCTTGTACTGAAAAAGATGGGTACTCAAAATTGAGTAAAAAGTACTCAATTTTAAATACGTCACATCGAGCTTAAATACGTTTTAAATACGTCACACGTTTTACGAGCAATCTGTGATAGCAGCATGATATTTCTGTATTGTAATAAATTTATGCTATGATTTCATATGCTATTTTTTTTTTCGTGGTTATTGCTTCATTTTTTGAACTGCTGTACATATACTTTTGAGACGTACTGTATCTATTTGTTTTGTATTATATAAGTATTTTTAATAAATTAGCATTTTATGATTATTATATATTATACAGTGCATCTCAAAAGTATATGGACAGGCGATTTTTTTAAATAACAGTTCAAAAAATGCAGCAATAATCACGAAAAAATAACAAGCATGTGCAATCATAACATAAGTTTGTTACAACAAAGACATACAGTATAAGTTTGACGGAATTTTAAAAAAAAATCAAAATCAAAATAGTCTGTCTCAAAAATATATGGACTTTTCGAGTATTTTGTATTTAAATTCAAGTTTTGGATCCATCCTCCCTTTGAATTATCTTGAATTTGAAGTAGTGTTTGGAGAATGTGGGGCTGTAAAGAGAACCAACTCTGCTCTACTAGTTGCTTTAATTCCTGAATAGTCTAAAATTCACGAATATGGGCTCACACCTTTCGTGCTCCCCAAAGGTTTTCAATTGGATTCAGGTCTGGACTCATGATTGGCCAGTCTATAACCATCATTTTATTCTACATAAACCCTTCTGTTTTTGAGTGGGAGGTGTGAATTGACGCAATGCCCTGTTGGAATTTCCAGTTTTCCCTTTCTACGAGAGTTCCAAATAGAAGTAGGTTGCTTTTGTGGACATTTTGATAATCCTCTGAGCACCTTCGACTATTAAGAAAAGCAATATTCATTGTTCCGTTGAAACAGAACGCGCCACACACCATATGATAAAAAACCCTCCTTGTTGTCGACTAATGAACTCGCGAGATTCTCGTCGTGGACCATACCAAAAGTACGCCGAGCGATCAGAACCATCCAAATTGAATTTCTTTTCGTCACAGAAGAAAACATTTAACTATTCATCCTTCCAATTTCTGTGTTTTTTAGCCCAAAGAACGCGTGCCTTTCTAAGGTGTAATTTTAGCATAGAGATCCGACAAATTCTGAAACTTTTATAAAAATTGCCTGCTAGTATGCGATGGTGATCAGTTGATCGCGTATAGGAAACCCTAAAGCTCTCAGAAATTCAAGAAAAGACTTCTTTTCGTCTAAAACGGCTCGAAAAATCTCTCTATCTTGTCGCTGAGATGATTTTCTTGGTCGATCTGAACGCCTTTTTTTTTTTTTTTTGCAATGGCATTGTCACCTTTCGATAAAATTTCACAAATTACAGATCTTCTACACTTCGTCTGTTTAGCAATATCGGAAACTTTTAATATTTTCAGGCTTTAAACGCCAGATTTTGGCTATATCAGCTGCACAGGATTGAACATTGCGATACATTTTTCCACTATTCGAGAATTGAAGAACGAGCATGGATTTTATAATTCGAAGTGCTTTCATTACATGTACAAAATGCAAAATATGCAATTTTTTTTTTATACGGTGGTAATAATAGCGATTCTTTTCACTTTCCATATATTTTTGAGACAGGTTATTTTGAATTTTATTTTTTACAAACAACCGGTGCAATAAATCTGATATTTCTCTATTGTAATAAACTTATAGTGTGATTCCATATGCTAAATATTTTTTTAGTGATTATTGCTTCATTTTTTGAACTGTTATTTCAAAAGATCGCCTGTCCATATACTTTTGAGACGCACTGTATTAGTATTTTGATATATTTATTGAACAAACATTGACACAGAGACTATTTCCATTAGCAAGTTACCCACTCATCTCCGGAAATAAGATAGAAGAATATAATCTGGAAATGGGATAAGAGAATCGAAAAAATCAGAAAGAATCGATTTGATGAATTGATGGCGTGCTTTTAATGTTACGAGAATGGACAAAAATAGAAGCCGTGCGAAAAAATGGACATGTCTCAGGCGATGCTCGAGAAAAATAGCTTCCAGTTGGTCACAGCAGCAAAAGAACAGGCATTTGCTTAAGATGGCCTCGACAGATTTTACAAATGTTGCCGTTGCTTGGAAATTCATTAACCTCGACCCTCCGTTACGATGAGTTCTTCGGTCGATAGAGGATAATGCATCATTAGACCCCTCCCCACCACTTCTTTATCCCACGAGTGATTTAGAGTCCAAGTTTCGCCAATAAACTTTTTACAGAAAATACTAAACACGCAAGTATGAATATGAACTTATTAATTTTAATATTTTACTTTTTGAAAGTAGCCATTTATTTTATTGACTAGTGGAGTAGTTTTTCTCATAAGAACTTCGAATTAAAGAACCTGACTTCCGCGCTCCACTGCCTTCGACAACATACACCCGTGAGGGTTATGTTCGCGGCATTCTTGGTCGGTCAATCAAACCTTGTAATTTTTTACTTTGGATGTGATTTTTTAAATTTATTTTTCTAATTATGATTTTTTTTTTTAACGAAAATCTTTCCAATCTAACCTAGCATTAAGGGCACACTGCACACGGCAGCATCGGTAAAACATTAATTTTCATCATTATTAAAGCGCAATTGACTTATTTCAAACGGTACATAATCCACTCAGATTTAATTCAAATTTTCAGCATCGCCATTCACGTTTCTATAGGAATTGATTTAGCATTCTTCCAGCTTGAATTTAATGAAGGCAATCGCAAAAATGACTGGAGAATTCTTGCAATTTCAGAAAAAAAATCTCAAAATGTTGCAGCGAAAGGCGAAAACTCGATAAAATTCCTTTAACAAATTGGAGAAAAAATCAAAATTCGCAGAGAACGAAATTTACTTATATTGAGTTAAAAGATTGAAACCTGATTTCTTTTAATAATGTGCGAAAATCGCCTCAGAACGCGAAAATAAATGGTAAAAATCGTATAAAATATTCACAAATAGCTATACGGATACTGAATAAATTTCTATATTGGGCTAAAATATTGAAACCGGATTCTTCTTACAAACATGGAAAAATCGGCAAAGAACGCGAAAAAAACGCTAAAAACTGCATAATAATTAAATGAAAAAGAAGTCAATCCTGCCATCGGGCCAATCATGTCAATCGTCAAATCTTGTAGCTCCGCGCGCAGCGAATCTATTTTATAAACAATATTTATTTTATGAACAGGAAATTTATTTTATAAAATATTTCTTGTGCCATGTATTTGATTTCATTGACTAGTTGAAAATCTGTTTATTTGACTGGGTCGAGTTGAGTTGAACCGTTTTATGTGATGTTGGCAAGCTGCTTTATCCATTTAGTTCAGCGCTCTTTCGTTAGTACTATTTCTCTATTAGAAATTTAGACCCTTCCTGAGTCACTATACAAGTTCTCTTTTTTCCCTCTTTATCAGTTGACCCTTCCTGAGTCACTATACAAGTTCTCTTTTTTCCCTCTTTACCAGTTGACAAAGGAAAATAAATAGGAAAAATATACAGACTCTGTTTTATGACTCTTTCTCTTATTAATCTTACGAGAGAACCAAAACTGCGATCGATAAATGGACGGTTTTTATGGTTAAACTGGTGAAAAATGACTTCCAGCTTGTCACAGATAGAGAATAAATGCTCTTATGTATGTTATAGCTACACGCACAGCAGATTTTACTAATTTATTTGCTTCCCTGGTCACATATCCTCAACCATTCATTACGACACGTTCCTCTGTCGAAGAAAGGTTAATAGATTATTAGCCATCCAGCCCCATCGCCCCGCGATAGATTTAGGGTCCAAGTTTCGCCAGTAAACTTTTATATGTAAAATATAACAGACAGCACGATATCGGTTTACGAAGAACTCGTTATCGCCAAGGTACAATCCAAACTTGCCTAAGACTAAACAATTATTTTAACACAGTCAAACTGATTGGTAAAGTTATCATACGAATTGAATATTTCCAACTGAGCGAAAAAATGCCTAGGCCGGGAATCGAACCCCGATCCTTGGCTGGGATAACATCTACGTACGATGGGTACATCTACGAATACAACATCGTTTATATGGAGTTCTTTTACCTTCGGTTTCTTCTGTTGAGCTGTCTACACGAAAGGCCAGATGTTATTGCCAATAAGGTTATCTGAGCGAAATATGCTCACCGGTTGTCGGCCTAGTTAGCTTAAACGGTAGAGCATTGGCCTTGTACTCCAAGGGTCTGGGTTCACTTCGCGGCCTGGGCATTTTTTTCGCTCAGTTGGAAAGATCCAATTCGTTGCCTAAGACTACCGGATTTTTTTTTTAATAGGAGGGGGTGAAGAAGTTTGAAAGTTTTAATCTAAAATATTAAATTTTTCTATATTATATAAATGTAAGGCTTGATGAAATTCTATGAATCTTTTCTTTCGAAGGAATGTTCATAAAATGTGTTTCCCATTCATGTAGACAGATGGACGGACTTTTCCAAAAAAGAGTCCAATTTGGTTCAGGACATCCAAAATGGCGACTCTTCTTTAAAACACGAAACCATTGCGAAAACTGTCACGGTTCCAATATTTACATCTTATAAATTAAGAAGAAAGTAAAAATATAAAGAAAAATATATATATATACCTCTGAAAACTCAAATGACTGCAAAAACAGAAGAAAGAGTCGGTTTGATGACTTGTGGGCTCTAAGCCTTGGGAGAAAATAAGAGACGGTGCGAGAGATAAATGGACATTATTTCTTCGGATAAATTCGAGAAAAAATGATTTCTAGCTTGCGGAGGCCGCATAGAGAATGTGTTCTTATGGATGGTATAGCTAACAGAGCAGATTTTACTCATCTAGCTGCTACCTACTTTTTCTTGATTCTCCATGGCGACACATTTTTCTGTCGAAGATACGTTAATGGGTCTTACGTTACATGATGTTATATACAGCTCATATTCAAAGTATTAGAATAATTGCGAAAAAGTAATAAGAAAAAATTATTTTTTATTAATTTATTTTTGATACTAAGCAAATGCAATTAAATTTCTTAAAAATGAAATCTGGAATGTTTAGATAAGATTTTAACATTTACAAAATATAAAATACAGTAAAATAAACTAGGCATACAGCTATCTGAAACATATCAAAATATTAGAATAAAATTTAGATTGGTTCAAAACATTAGAATATTTTATTTTACGCAACATGAATCCTTACCTTATGAATATGAAGTAAATGGTAGTTTATATTTTGTAGCATCCTCTTTAGCTTTCATAACAGCGTACAATCGATCTGGCATACTATATACAAGGTGTTTATAAACATTTCTATCAATATTAGCCCCAATGGACTTTATACGTGCCACTCACTCAGTTTTACTTGAAGGAGGATTTTCTTGGAATTTTTTCTTCATTATACACCATAAGTTTTCGATAGTGTTAAGGTCTGGTGAGTTTGGTGGCCAAAGAAGTACCTTAATGTTGCGTTGCCTCAACCAACTCTGAGTTGACACCGAGGTATGCGGTGACACTAAATCTTGTTGAAAGATGAAATCATCTTCAAATAAATCTTTTGATGATGGAATCATGTAATATTCCAAAATTTCTTGATATATCTGAGAGTTAACCTTTTCGCAGACGATGCATAGCTTTCTAGGTCCTTCTGCACTCATGGAACCCCAAACCATGCACTAGCAGCCAATTTTATGGAACGTTTAACAGGGCATTCTTTATCAAATGCTTCTTGCTTCATTCTCCAAACTCGAATACCTTGATTACCATATTAAACACAAAACATACTTTCATCACTAAATAATATATTGTTCTAATCTTCTTCCCTCCATAAACGTCTTGATTTACACCAATTCAATCTTATACGCTTTTGTTTTGCAGTCATGCAGTGTTGCCAAATTGTGGACTTTTTTGCCCCCAGATTGTTGATTGTCACCGCTTTTTTCAAATAGAAATATTCGGCATAGTTAAAAATAGATTAAAAACTCTGAAAAATAAGGCGAATTATACTATTTTAAAAAAGTGGTGACAGTCAAATAATCTGAATTAAAAAAATCCCCAATCTGGCAACACTGTCTGAACAGTCAGACATTTGTCGAGCAGAAAATGGGTATGACAGCTTACGCGCACGATTACAAAATAAAGTTTGCAACTAGAATGATATTTTTGCGCCTACTTATACTTCCGATTGAAATAATCACCCTAAACCTAAATACATTTGTATTGAAAGCATTTTTAAATTTTTAATACAAAGTTGTATTGAGCTAATCCAAAATTTTGAAATAATCACCTAAAAAAAAAAATTTTTTTTTTTTTTTTTGAACAACAAAAATGAAATTTTAGGCTCCGTTTATACAGACTAACATGAAACAGATATTTTGAAAATTACATGAAAAAATATTCAGAAGTGTTTCAGATATCCTGTGCGTTATGCCTAAAAAAGTCTTTTGGCGAAAAAATACTTGAAAGTTTCGGAAATGCCGCTTCAGCTATTCAGCGGGTATCATTCTAAAAAACATAACTTCTGTTCCAATGGGAATTTCAAGGAAATATTTGTATCAAAATGTTCAGAAAAGATAGGAGTTTAACAAATAAAAAAAAAAAAAAAGCTTCGAACATTTTGAAGCTTTAAGAGCCTTGAGAGCCCTTAAAAACTGACGAGGTAGTGAGGAAGGACTGCCATGTATAATAAGAGCATTGTGAAGGGATAATACTTAAGCAAAAAAGACGCCCGTCTGACATCGGTCTTAAAAAGATAAACGTGTCTGTGCATAACGCTGACATAATTCTGATGGTGACGACAGCAGACGATTCAATTTAACTTTTACTGCAACATTTAAAAATTTTAAATATCGCACTTTTTCAATTTTTACACAGTCGAATAGGGAAAAATAATTTACTTTCCAATTCAATATGTTTGAAAATTATATTGTAATCTATTTGAAAACAGTACCGCTATTGCCTCAATTTTTATTTTTTTTTAATTAATAATCAAACATGATATTTATTTTCAAATCTATCTCCATCGCGTGCAGGTGACTATGAAAGATAAATCCGTTTGCATTTAAATTAGTATTGTTAAGAATTGCTCCTCGGTCAATTTAATTGAACGGTAGCTATGAGGAACAAAACTCTCTACCATAGAAAATTAATCAAAAGTTTTATTTTAAAATCTTGATTACGTAGAACACAACAAAAATAATAAATTAAATGCGTAGGTCGTTGACTTATATGATTATATAAAACACTGAGTCCTTGTAGATTCAAATTGGTAAAACAATTTACTCTAGAACATCTCATTCAGCAGCGAGCTCGTTGGTCGGGTGGCTTTTACGGGAAGGTCTCTCGCCGTCCTACACAAGTTCCGAGCGCTTCGCTCAATTTTCTCGACACCTCTCGTGCCTTCAGCTTGGGAAAAAATCTCTTTTTCCCTCCTTCGTGCGAGCCAAACGCACACTCCAGTTCCCGACTCCAAACTGATCTCCTCCTCTCTTTTCTTCGAAAAAATGGTCACTTTCCCAGATCCCGTGAGAAAACTTCCAACATCTATCTCTGTCAATGCCTTTAGGCATTAGCGAATTCCTTTGCGAGACCTAAACAGGGTGGTCCATACTCCGAACCCTTAGCGTATCTCATGTCCTTTATCAGGGCGTGCTACGTCCTAAGTGCTAATCCATCATCACTTACAATGTCCTAGAGCGTGAGAAAAATGTCTACTAGTCTTTCTATGCACCTGGGTGTATCCAGTTATTCTTTAGGAAGACTTCTTCCCCCATCATCTGAAAACATAGAAGTTCATTTCTTTACAACACCCCCCTCTAAAAGACGATTCTTCAGGCTTGAATGAAGAATCTTATGACCAGTGGATGAACGCAACAAATTCCAATATCTCAGAGTGGCAGATGCAATAAATAAAATTATCATTGCGCGCTCTGATACATTACGCTAAAAAATATATACATATATATACATAACAAGGTCAAAAATTACCAAATGAAAAATTTAGAATAAAACAACTATTTTTTGGCTTACAAAGTATAAACAAATGAAATTATTATTTTTTTTCGTACATAGTACTTTTAGCTTTTAGTATTTAATGAGTTTATTCCGCACGACTTAAATAATCAACATGTGCAATATCTCGTCCTGGTCTATGCTTTATTGCATAATGATAGGGTTGCAGTGTGAGAGCCCATCGTAAAAGCCTCGGATTATTCCCAGAATTTCGTTTAAGAAAAACTAAAGGATTGTGATCGGTTTCTATAGAAAAGAGTTGGCCGTCAACATAATGACGCAATTTCTTAATTGCAAAGATAATAGCTGCACATTCCTTCTCCGTCGCACAAAAACTTTTTTCGGTTTCCGAAAATTTCCGACTTAAGTAAGTTATGGGATGTTCCTCTGAACCCTCACGTTGTGCTAAAATAACCCCAATACCCTTTTCAGAAGCATACGTTTGTATGATAAACTCCTTAGAATAGTTGGGAGCGTACAAAATGGGTTCTTCCGTAAGTTTCGTTTTCAACAGTTGAAAAGCCTTTTCCATTTCGTTGCTCCAAGTTACCTTTTCCCTTTTATTTTTACCTTTAAGCGCGCGCGTTAATGGTTCCACAATAACTGCGTAATCTTTTATGTACCTTGAGTAGTAACCCGCCATACCCAAGCATCGACGCATCTCAGTTTTGTTTTTAGGGGTTGGTAAATCTAATATAGCACGAATTTTAGTTTCTGCCGGGGAGCGTCTCCCGTCGTCTACCACATGCCCCAAATACTTGACCGTTTTTTGTGCAAACTTGCACTTAGCTAATTTAATCTTTACCTTAGCTTCTTCTACTCTCATGAGCACTTTTTTCTAGGTGCTGCAAATGATGCTCCCAAGTTTCCGAGAATACGGCCATGCCATCAAGGTAAGGTAAACAAAATTCCTCTAAACCTCTTAACATTTTATTCATAAATTTCGAAAATCTATAGGACGCGTTTAACATTCCAAAAGGCATGACCAGGGGGATATAAGAACCGAAACTGGTTACAAATGCGGCCAACCTTTGCGCCCTAGCTGTCAATGGAATTTGCCAATATCCTTTCGTGAGATCCAAAACTGTTATATATTTCGCACTAGCAACTCTCTCTACCCTATCCTCTATGTTTGGTAAGGGAAAAAACTCGGCCCGGGTGATCTCATTTAACTTTCGGTAATCTATACAAGGACGAGCGTCTTTCCCAGGAGCCTCTACCAGAATCATCGGGGAGGCGAAATCTGACTCCCCTTCAACGATTATATTTAACTCTAACATTCTTTTGATTTCTTTCCTCAAAATTTCAGTTTGCCTAGGCGAAGATCTGTAAGGTTTTATCTTTACAGGTTTATATTCCAATAGTTCCACGTCATGCTCTATTAAGTCAGTGCGCCCCGGATCATTAGAAAATAAAGATTTAAATTTATCTAATAAATTTCTCAATTGCTCTATCTGCACCGACGTACATCTAGAACTCAAATTGCTGTCTTTAATAACATTTTCAAAATCATAAATCTCAGCCCTCGCTTCTGGAAATGCTATGTCCAAATCTTGATTTTCCTCGCCCTCATCTATCTCTTGCGCCACAAAATTCACTAACTCAATTCTTCTCAAATATGGTTTTAAGAGATTGACGTGATATATTTGAGCCTTTTCGCGCCTACCTGGAACATTCACAATATAATTTGTCTCTGAGATTTTGGACTGAATTTTCCCTGAACCTATCCACGATACCGATAATTTGTTCTTTTTGTTGGTAGCTAGAACCAACACTTCGTCACCCACCTTAAATTTCCGTTCTACCGCCGTTTTGTCATACCATAACTTTCTTTTTTTCACGAGATTCGGTCATATTTTCCACTGCTAGTTCCTAACAGTGTTTTAGCCTATTAACCAAATTAAATACATATTCAGTAACTAACTCATTCTATTCCTCTCCTCCCGTCCACTTTTCAAAAAGCAATGATTCGGGGGTTCGTAAATTCTTTCCATGTACTAACTCTGCAGGAGAAAAACCCATAGAATCATGAGTTACCGTCCGCAAGGCTAATAATGCATACGGCAAATTTCCCTCCCAACTTGCGCCATTTTCAACACACAAAACTTTCAATAATCTTTTCACTGAGCGATGCCATCGCTCAACCAAATTACTTTGTGGTCGACAAACCGACGAGTGAGTTAACTTAACTCCAAATTTCTTTAAGAATTGCGGTTGTTAACTCGCTTACAAAATATCTTCCGAGATCTGTTTGTAACTCTCTGGGATATCCTAATCTGCTAAATACCCACATTAATGCTTCAATTATAGTTTTCGATCGGACATTAGATATCGCAACAGCCTCCGGATACGTGGATGCCACACAAATAACTGTTAAAATAAACTTATTCCCTTTTTCAGACTTCGGTAAGGGACCCACAATGTCAGCTGATTATTTCGAAAAAACTTCTCCAATAATCGGCACACGTCTGAGAGGAGCTTTCCCTATTTCCCTAGGCTTCCCAATACTCTGACATGAATCACATGTTTTGACAAAATTCTCTATGTGTTGTATTACATTCGGCCAAAAGTAATGACGCAACACCTTATCCTTTGTTTTCATTTCATCAAAGTGCGATGAAATCTCCTCATGACAGGCTCCTAAAACGTCTAATCTGAATTTCGAAGGCACCACTAACTGCAATCTCTCCCCACCACGATTGTCAAAAGTTTTCCTAAACACCGAGTCATTCATAATTTCATAGTGAGATTTCTTGGCTCTCGCTTTTTCCCTAACTTCTTTTAACGAAGGATCAACATCCTGTTCTTTTTTAAATTCCTCACGACTAATCCGTGCTAAATTTCCGAACTTGTCATTTAAATCAGCAGGTAACAATACACTTTCCGACGTTTCATTTTCCGTTAGCTGCTCTAACTCCTTTTCGCATTGTTCTGCAAACTCGTCCGATTCACATTCTAAATCCACGACCTGCTTTCCGTCTCCCGTTTCGCAATTCGTATTTACACTAGCCCCGTCCATCAAACTAACAGTGTCTTTCTTTGCCTGCGATCTCGTTATTACCGCATTCTGCATTACTGCAGAACCTCATTACTGCATTAACCTTTTTTCGGGATAATTCAATTATCTTTTGCGTTTTATTCCCTAAGAGATAATAATGCAACTACAAAACTATATCCCCCTACGGCAACCTCCTTATAGGTATGGAAATGTATTAAATGCTGTTCAATAATTGCTTAAAAAATTCGCTAAAAATTCAAAAATCGCTGCACGAATTCCGAATAAACTTTTTGAAAAGGAAACAAAATTTACTATATTGGGTTAAAAGAAAGAAACCATATTCTTCTCACTTATATGGAAAAATCGCCGCGAAACATAAAAAAGCGCTAAAAATCGCATAAAAAATTAAATAAAAAAAATCTAATCAAAAAATCGAAAATCGGGATTCGAGGTGCAAAACTTCATATATAGACGTAACTTTTCCCTAAATTTTGTACCCTAAATACCTACGTGCAGTGGTCTCTTCAGAACGCCGTCGAGACACTCACTCACTCACTCACACACAAACTTCTTTCTTTATTATTATAGATTATAGATGTTCAATTGGTTTAATTTATTTCTTACAAAAATTTAACATTAAATGTAGAACGAATTGAATGAAATATCTTAATATCTGCCCCTTCTCGGGCTTAAA
The DNA here is from genome assembly GCA_963932465.1 of Maratus speciosus. Lineage (NCBI taxonomy): Eukaryota > Metazoa > Arthropoda > Arachnida > Araneae > Salticidae > Maratus > Maratus speciosus. The sequence continues at coordinate 3,818,345 of OZ010800.1, forward strand.
CAATTTAGGAAATAAATTTTGTTTTTTAACCATTTGGAAAAATGGTTATTGTTCTCGTCAGGGTAGGAAATCAAAAGCATATCTGAAGGTTTTTATTGGTTTAATCCGCATTTTATTCGTTTCCTGATGGGTCTGTACAATAATCTGTATATCCCTTTACTTTCAACAGAGACGGATACCTTATGTTGCCACTATGACAAAAAAGTAATAAAAACTACAAAAAAAAAATTAATAACTCAGAAACAAATTGAGATACAGCTTTCAAACAAATTGCATTTAAAAGTACATTTTTTTTCTCTTTCCGATGGTGTAAAAAGTAATATTGTTGGATGGTTAGAAGTTTAAGAATGAAATTTCATTTAAAATTGGTAGTCAGATTTCTTGGAAATCTGGCGATGGAAAAGCCATTTCACGAACAGCCAATGAAATGCTTGGATAATACGTAAGTTTCAGGTGGATAATAACTAATGAAAGTGAAAGAAAATGAATAACAATTTCTGCCAAAGAGTTAATTTTAATTTGTAAGATTTTCACGTGCAAAAGAAAAATGGAATAAACCAATTAAAAAAAAAAAAAGATAAATAGGACAGGGATGAATACATATAAATATTTCACACCAAATACGAGTCGCAGGCGATTTTTGTGGCTTAGAATTTTTACGTATCATAACACTATGAATGTTTAATTCATGGCGTACGTAATGTATGATCCACTCCGTACGATTTTTTATGTCTTAAATTTTAGTCTTTGAAAAAATCATTTTCCAAATGGTCGTTGTAATTTGTTAAATTGCTTTTTTTTTATTTGTTCTGCAAATTAGTTTTTGTTTAATATATAATTAATTATTAAATTTGATTTAATTTTCTATTAAGAAAATTATCAACAACTCTAAAACAACATTGACTTAGTCAAATTATGATAAAATAATGAGATTGTTATAATAAGTTGCTTATAACTTTTTTATTGTTTACTCACATGTTTGCAATCAATATTAAAGTTCTAGTAGCTTAACTAAAAATAAGTAATTTAAGTTCCATCTAGATATCTACCCTATATATATAAAATCCTAATGAAACGAATTTATGAAACGAATATATGAAACGGCTGAAATGTAACGATTCTTTGAATCGACTGATTAAACAACTGATTATTAATCGCCGTGATATTAATCGCCGTGAAACATTTTCACGGCGATTTCTCCTAAAATATAGAATACTTTGTGATGAAATTAACACCAAAAATCAATATTGATCCGCAGATTTCAAAACTGGTATTAGAATTTTTAAATTCGAATTAGTTTTCGAAATATTAATTTTTTTGAAATTTTATATACATTTTTCTAATGATGGTAACTCAAATTTTAATCAAACAGATATTTTTTTTTCAGATTTTAGAAAAGGTTGCTATTTTAAACTGATTTGGCGAGAAGTTTGACCTCCCTTAAATGTATGCTAAGAAATGTATCATGTTACTTTTATTCATAATTCAATTTGTATTTCATTATCATTTTATTTAATACAAACAGAAACATTTAAAATAAATGGCTTTCAGTTCTTTATTTTTTTTAAACGAAATGAAAAGAAAAATATTAGGCACAGATGTCATATACGCACCGGGGTACCTAATTGGCGCAAAATGGCATTATTTTGGTTGACATGGTAACCCGGCTATTGTTTTTTATTTAATAATAAGTGTTTATTTACTTTATTTTCTTTTTTTTTAATTACATAAATTGTTTTGTTCTATAGTTAATTATTTTTTTGGTTATTTTCCTTTAAAAATAAAAAAATAATAGAAAATAATTAAAAAATACGGTACAACTTAGTTATTCCATAGACCCATTTCGCCAAAATATAATTTGGCGAAAAATCGCCAAACCACTTATCTTTAAATCGCCAAACCACTCGCCATATTATACAAATTGACATAATTTTTATTTTAAATAACGGAAGAACAAAGAAAATAGTATAACATTAATAAATATACAAATAAAACGTCGAAATAAAAATCTCTTGATGATGTAAAGACGTGTAACTTGCTTAAAGTCAAGTGAATGTGACATTTATCAACCATTATTGGCATTTAATCTTATAGTTTGGTGATAGATTTTTGTTCGACGGGATAACTAAGTACAGTAGACTCTCTCGAATCCGCAGCCCTAAAATCTGCAACTCTCTAAAATCCACACATAATTTACAGATGTAAACAATGAAACTTTCAGTTCAGATGTAGGGACAAAATTTGACTTTTTTAGATTTATGTCAATTCTATATATTTTTTAATCTGTATTTTTTGTTAATATTACTGAATTTGTGCTTTTTCATGAAGGAAGAATAAATTTATTTCTGAAAAAAATCAAGATATTGCTGGCATCACTGGTAATCACAATCTTTTTACCAAATGTATTTAATCATTAATCAAGCTGTTTTGATTATTAAGTCTGGGCAAACCTGAATTAAAACTTCCTTATTTTATTATTTTGATTTGAATTAGTAGTGTAACTTTATGAGGAAAGTTTCATTGAATAATTTAGGGAAAATGCATCTCATCTTTATAATGAATATTTAATTAGACATTGATTATTTACTTAACCTTTGCTTTTAATCATTTAAAAAAATTATCTAATTTTTTATTATTTTAGTTTATTACTTAATTATTTTAATATTTTACTATACTGTAAGCATTCATTATAATTTCGATTGCATTATTAATCACATTCAAATTACTGTTTAAAAAATGTAAACAAAGCAATGACCAGAAATCCGCAAAATTCTAAAATCCGCACAGCCTCTGGTCCCAAGCTGTGCGGATTTGAGGGAGTCTACTGTAGTACCAAAAATACATATGTAACTGGTATTCGAAAACGAGGATTTCGCCAAATGTTCCTAAAAAATCACGCCAAACCGGGTGCGTATATGGCATCTGGCCAAATATTAAATGATGTAACAAACGATGACATTTAATTTCAATTTCAAAGCAATGTTTTAATTTACCACTCGAAAAATGAAAAAAAAAATGCTAACTGGCGAGTTGAAAAATAGTTATTGGCGAGATTTGCACCCGGCTAGCTTAACAGTACCAAGAATTCTTTGCGACAATGCTTTTATGTAGTATTATTCGAAAAAAAAATTGATTTTTTTTTTGTCGAAATGGAAAAATTTCGGCACAGATGCCACATACGGTCCCATATTGGCGCTATTTTTTTCTGACGCCAATGTCATATACGCAATGGGTACTTATATGGCGCCATAGTATCGTTATTTTGCTTGATTTGATAAGCCGGATGTTGTTATTTATGCTGTTGATCTTTTCCCCAAATTAGCGTCGGAAAAAAATCGCGCTAATATGATATCTGGGTCAAACTTTCATATGAAAAGCGAAGGGATCAGAGCGTATTTATTTATGGCAGTTACATGACTTGGACTATTACACAGGACAACAAAAAAAATTTTTTTAAATGGTCTGACATGTTTTAATGAATTTAAGATATTTCAATCTCCAGGAACCCGAATATGGCATCCGTTTCCGTACATCAGGTAAGGTTTTGCTGTGAAGTTGAATTGAAAAAAACAAATATATACTACAGAAGTGTAATTAACTAAGCCGAAAAAAATGTACGTATGTTAACAGAAAACATGTTTAGTTAATTACATAGTTAATTAACAACTAATAGACAGGAAAACATTCGGTTAGTTCACTGTTTCGTCATTGTGCAAGACTTGCGGTAGGAATTTCCCCTTCGTTGAGGTCCGAGCATGGACGGCAGCAGGAATGTCTCTATGGAGATTCCAACAGTAATCCGCCATCATTACTGCATCCCAGCGACCTTGGTATCTGTTCTCCATCTCCTTGATATCCTGATGAAAATGCTCTCCCTGTTCATCACTCATGGAGCCCAGGCTGTTAGGAAAGCGATCCAGATGCGAGAATAGGTAATGCATTTTGATGCTCATGTTACATCCGAGGTTTCTGAATGCTGTTATCATATTATTCACCAGTTCAATATAGTTAGTGGCCTTCGTGTTGCCGAGAAAGTTTTTCACAACTAGAACAAAAGCCTTCCATGCTTCCAGTTCCACTTCACACATATGTGTTTCGAATTGCGTATCTCTCATTAGCTGACGGATCTGTGGACCATCAAAGATGCCAGCTTTCAGCTTCTCAATGCTCAATCTGGGAAAAACCTGGCACAAGTACAGGAAGCAGTCACCATTTTTGTCGAGAGCTTTGGTGAATTGCTTCATCAACCCCAGCTTAATGTGCAATGAAGGAAATATGATCTTCTCTCTGTTCACAAGAGGAGTGTTGATGATGTTCGCTCTGCAGGGCACCAGGTCCTCCCTAAGAGGCCAGTCCTTGATTGCGTAATGATGAGCCCTGTCCCTACTGTCCCACATGCAGATGAAACAGGGGTACTTTGTAAATCCTGATTGTTGTCCCAACAAGATGTTCACCATTTTCAAATCCACACAAATGTACCACTGATGGTCATCATAATGAATTTTCTCCAGAGCATACTTCTCCTTCAATGTAGTTGAGTGAGCTAGTGGTACAGAGGCAAACTGGTTGCCATTGTGTAGCAAAACACATTTTAGTGAGCGCTTACTGCTGTCGATAAACAGCCTCCAATGTTCGGGGTCGTATTTTGCCACTTTCAGCGTGTACAGCAGCCGTGCGATATCATTACAGTACACCAGGTCAAGCTCTTCACAGAAATATTGTAAGAAGTCTTGATGTCTGTTGCGGTAGAAGGTGATGCGAACACTCTCAGTGAGACAGTTTTTTTTCCTTTAATCTGGATGTCAATAGTTCGGCAGATGACTTGGAGAGGTTAAGATCGCGAAGGAGATCATTTAGCTCCATTTGTGTGAACGGAACTGGAGTGTACTACATTCTGGAACCACAAAAGTCGTCATCATCAGCAGCAACCCTGATGGGGGAGGATGATTCTTCGTCAATGTACGGAAGTTCTTTAAACACGGGAACAGGAATGGCTACAGGACGACGTGCTGACTGCAGATCTGGATATACCAGGCTACTCCGGTTGTTTCTGTTTATACCAGTCAGATCTACAGCGCAGAAGTAACAATCTGTGACATGGTTGGTAGGCTCCCTCCAGACCATAGGAATTCCAAATTTCAGAGCCGTCTTCTGGCCTTTTGTCCACGCACGAAGATACTCGGTGCATTTCTTGCATACTATATGTGGTGCCCAACCTTTATCTTGGTCACCTAGTGCCATTTGGAAGTAAGCGAGGTAGGTGCGCTTTATAAAACTGGTGATTGGCTTCCTGTTTGGTACAAGGGTGTATTCGCCACAGATATAGCAAAATACATCCGGCTTATTCCTACATGATCTTTTTGAAGACGCCATTTACTTCACATAGATCCTGTAATGAAAGAAAATCTATCATTAGTAACCCAGGGCAACGAAATACGACTTCTCGGAATGCAACACACACAAGTACTGCAATGAAGTATAGGCATTTATGCCGGAAATCACTTAGCCTAAAATGGACATTTGCACAAAAAATTGACCTGATAGAGCGAAACCGTTTTGGGTTTTGGATTCAGGGTATGAAAATGAACATATATCAGCTGGAAAAAGTTAGACCATTTTTTGGCTGTTGACCAGTGTTAAAATATAGATGAAATGATGGCGATAGAATAATATTTGGCGACTTATCACCTGTACCTGGCTAACATTAAAGTACCAAAATGACACCAGGAATATAAAAAGCGAAGTGGTTCGCCCGGAACTGTTGATGATAGTCACATGACTTAGGCTATTGTTATAGAAATTGTTTTAAAATACCGGGAGACAAAGACTCTGTACACTTAATTCCTTTTATTTTTAGCTTCTTTTCAAACGTTTAACTGATCCTCTCTAATCAAACACGAAAACAACCTTTGGATGTCTTAACAGCAACTGATTCGGCCTTAAATTTTTGAAATCAAAGGAAATTTATTGGAAACCCGTTTACAGGGAGATCTGCACAGCTGTTTTCAGTATAATTCAATCTTCTATGATATTTTTTAAACCGATCAGATTAGCGTGTTTTTAGATTCTGCGGTGTCTGAACGGGGGTTGGCGAGCGTAGCTTGCAGGGGGCAGAGCCCCCTAGTATAAAAATATTTTTCTACGTCAATTTAAAAGATACTATTATTGCCTTTAAATAGATATTTTATTTTAATTATATAACATATCCTAAGTGGTATTATGTAGTAAAATTATAGCCACAATATTAGATTTCGAATAAAAAAAGTAAAGCTACTGATAATAAATTAATAAGTAAAGATAAAAACAAAAATCTCCATAATAATAATAATCGTTATTTTAAATGTATATATTGCATATAATAGCATAATATTTTACATTGTTCATGTTTGATGTATATTACACTTTTATTGCAACACATATATAAAATAAAACTTTTTGCGAATAATAACTATTAGATCACAGATATATATATTTTTGTTGGTGGTCGATAATGTTTATTTAATGGTTATCTATACTTCTATACTACTATTATAAAGAGGTAAAAATTGTTTACTTGTAGGAGGTAAGCTCTGGAACTACCGAACCGATTCTAAAAGTTATGGTATCAAAATGATGGTGTTAGTCCATCTTAGAACATAGGCTATATCTTATGTCCGTGCCACTGGCCAAAAGGGGGTGCAGGAGCAAAAAACTTTCTAAAAATACGATTTTTGTGTTACTGAAGGGCCTAGAAACATGAAATTTGGAATGGTAGTTACTTATAAGATACTAATGTTCTCTAAGGACATTTCTTTAAAAAATCGAAATTAAAAAGGGGTGAAAATGCGCGAAAAGCGTTCTAAAAACGTTCTAAAGGGCGATTTTTACGAAATCTCAGGAAGTACCAAACAGATATAAAAAATATTGGTGGCAAAATGATAGTGACAGCCCTTGCTCCAAAATAGGCAACATTTTATGTCGGTGCCACTACCCCTAAAGGAGGTGCAGGAACAAAAAAACGTTCGAAATTGCGATTTTTGAGTTACTGAAGTGATAAATGGAATTTGGAATGATAGTTACTTATTACGTATAAATGATTTCCCAGAACATTTCTTAAAAAATTCGAAATTTAAAAGGAGTGAAAATGAGCAAAACGCGTTCTAAAAAACGTTCTAAATGGCGATTTTTACGCAATCAAGAGAAGTACCAAACCGATTTAAAAAATAATGGTGTCAAAATGATGGTGACAACCCTTTCTCCAACATAGGCTACATTTTATGTCGGTGCCACTACCCCTAAAGGGAGTGCAAGAGCTAAAAAACGTTCGAAATTGCGATTTTTGTGTTACTGAAGGGCGCACATACATGGAATTTGGCATGGTAGTTACTTATTAGTTATAAATTATCTCTAAGAACATTTCTTAAAACATTCGAAATTAAAAAGGGGTGAAAATGCGCAAAAACCGTTCTAAAATAGTTCTGAATGGCAATTTGTACGCAATCTCAAGAAGTACCAAACCGATATAAAAAATAATGGTGTCAAAATGATGGTGACAACCCTTACTCCAACACAGGCTACATTTTATGTCAGTGCCACTACCCTAAAAGGGGGTGCAGGGGCAAAAAATCGTTCGAAATTGCGATTTTTGTGCTACTGAAGGGCCCAGATACATGGAATTTGGCATGGTAGTTACTTATTTGCTATAAATTATTTCCAAGAACATTTCTTAAAAAATTCGAAATTTAAAAGGGTATGAAAATGAGCCGAAAGCCTTCTAAAAAATGTTCTAAATGCCGATTTTTACGCAATCTAGAAAAGTACCTAACCGATTTAAAAAATAATGGTGTTAAAATGATGGTGACAACCCTTACTCCAACACAGGCTACATTTTATGTCAGTGCCACTACCCTAAAAGGGGGTGCAGGGGCAAAAAATCATTCGAAATTGCGATTTTTGTGCTACTGAAGGGCCCAGATACATGGAATTTGGCATGGTAGTTACTTATTTGCTATAAATTATTTCCAAGGACATTTCTTAAAAAATTCGAAATTTAAAAGGGTATGAAAATGAGCCGAAAGCCTTCTAAAAAATGTTCTAAATGCCGATTTTTACGCAATCTAGAAAAGTACCTAACCGATTTCAAAAATAATGGTGTTAAAATGATGGTGATAACCCTTGCTCCAACATAGGCTATGTTTCATGTCGGTGTCATTGCCCCCAAAGGGGGCGCAGGAGCAAAAAAACGTTCGAGAATTCGATTTTTGTGTTACTGAAGGGCCTAGAAACATGGAATTTGGCATGGTAGTTACTTATTAGCTATAAATTGTTTCCAAGAACATTTCTTAAAAAAATCGAAATTTCAAAAGGGTGAAAATGCGCTAAAAGAGTTATAAAAACGTTCTAAATGGCTACTTTTACGCAATTTCAGAAAGTACCAAACATATGTCAAAAGTAATGGTAGGAAATTGATGGTGACAGCCCTTGCTCCAACATAGGCTTTATTTCATGTCGGTGTCACTACCACCTAGGGTTGCAGAAGCAAAAAGCGTTCGAAATTGCGATTTTTGTGTTACTGAAGGGCATAGAATCCTGAAATTAGACAGGACAGTTATTTATAAGATACAAATGATCTCTAAGGCCATTTCGTAAAAAATCGAAATTTTAAAGGGGTGAAGATGAGCTAAAGGCGTTCTAAAAAATTTTCTAAATTGCGATTTCTACAGAATATAAGGAAGTACCGAACCGATTTAAAAAATAATGGTGTGAAAACGAAGGTGACAGCCGTCACTCCAACATAGGCTGTATTTCATGTCGGTGCCACTACTCCAAAGGGGGTGAAGGAGCAAAAAACGATCTAAATTGCGTTTTTTGTAATACTGCAGGAGCTAGCAACTTGAAACTAGGCATGGTAGTTACTTATAAGATATAAATGATCTCTAAGAACATTTCCTACATAATTCGAAATTTAAAAGGGGTGAAAAGGGACGAAAAACGTTCTAAATTGCGATTTCTATGCAGTCTCAGAAAGTACCCAACCGATTTCAAAAGTAATGGTTGGAAATTGATGATGACATATTGCTCCAGTATAGGATCTATTTCATGTCGGCGTCACTACCACCTTGCGGTTGCATTTTAAAAAACGCTCTAAATTATGATTTTTGGGATACTGAAGGGGCTAACAACTTGAAATTTGGCATGGTAATTACTTATGAGATGTAAATGCTCTCTGACAAGAGTTCCTTAAAATTTTGAAATTTAAAAGGGGTGAAAATGAACGAAAAGCCTTCTAAAAACGTTCTAAATAGCGATTTCTACGCAGACAAAGGAAATATAAACCGATTTCAGAAGTAATGGTTTCAAATTGATGGTGACAGCCCCCGCTTCAACATAGCCTATATTTTACGTTGTTGCCACTACCACCTGGGCGTTACAGGAGCAAAAAATGTTCTAAATTGCGTTTTTTGTGCTACTGAGGAGGTCTAACATTTTAAATTTGGAATGGTAATTACTTCAAAGATGCAAATGCTTTTTAAGAATTGTCGAAAGAAAATTCCAAATTAAAAATGATGAAGTGAGCGAAAAGCGTTCTATAAGCGTTCTAAATTACGATTTTTAGGCAATCGTAAGAAATACGAAACCGACTTCAAACATAATGGTTGCAAATTGATGGTGATAGAACCTGCTCAAACATAAGCTATATTTTATGTCGGTACCACAACCCCTCGAGGGTTACAGGAGCAAAAAATTTTCTAAATTGCGATTTCTGCGGTACTGAAGAGGCCAGAAACTTTAAATATAGCACGGTAGTTACTTATAAAATATAAATGTCCTCTAAGAGCAGCCGAAAATAAATTCGAAATTAAAAAGTTGTGAAGCGAAGGTAAGGAGCGAAAAGCATTCTAAAAGAGTCCCAAATTACGATTTCTGTGGAATCTCTGGAAATAATAAACCGATTACAAAAGTTACTGGTTGCGAATCAAGAGTGATAGTCCTTGATCCTATACGGGCTATATTTTATGCCGGTTTTACTACCATCTGGTTGGCAGGAACAACAAGAAAGCCTTTAAAAACATCTAAATTCCGTTTTCTATAGAATATTAGGAAATACCAACCGATTTGAAGGCTAATGTCAGCAAATTAATGGTGACTGTTTCAACATTTTTCGAGACATTCTATTTCAACTCTATTTCGGCATTTTATGTTGGTGCCACTAACACCAGAGAGGGGGTAGACTGTTAGACAAGAAGCTTGGAATTTGACATGATAGTTAATTTTAAGGTGTAAATGTGTTAAGATGGTTTCTAAAAAATTCAAAACTTCAAATGAATACTGAAATAAGTGTATGAAATGAGCAAAAAAGACTCAAAATATTTTCTAAATTATCCTTTATTTGGAATTAGTTTTAGTTCTTCTTATTAATTAAAATTTCATTTCTGTCTATCGCACTTTTATAATAAAGTTTAATCAAACTGTGGCTTAATTTGTAATTTTTGAATTATTTCAAAAAGTGTTCTTCTAATAAAAAATAGTCATGCAAACATCACTTGGCATATTTCAAATATTACGCGAGCAAAGCCGCGGGGTTTGCTAGTATATATATATATACATATGTATTTTTGCTGCATTTTTACCATGCATTCAATTACTTAAGGCTGTTCTCAACTGCTCTGCTCAACAAGCGCAAAACGTTTTGACACATTTACAAATTCTTTTTTTAACGGAAAGATATAAAATTGGAAAGCCTGACCATAGAAGCGATTTGGAATCGAACTGTTTTTTCCATTTTTGGATTAATAAATTGCCTATTAAGTTATAAGCGATTTTGATCACGTGACAAACACGTTTTTCGCCAATCGTTGATAGGTTTTTCTGCTTTCTTCAGGAACTTCGGTTTAAAACGTCAACTTTAACACTATTTTCTGAAAGATCTATTGCGTATGCAAAAAAACAGCTCGATTACACAGTTTCTGAACAACACCTGCTAGTTTCATGCATTTCCGAACAAAAATAAATTAAAACTTATGTCATAAAGCTGCCCTTTTGGATTTGAGAACACCCTTAAAGTATAGTAATTTAGTGTCTTCAATAGTTAAATTATCATTGAAACATATATTATTAATATTATTATTAATCTATAATAATAAGGAAAGAAGTTTGTGTGTGAGTGAGTGAGTGAGTGTGTCGACGGTGTTCTGAAGAGACCGCTGCACGTAGAGCTACAAAATTTAGGGAAAAGGTACGTCTATATATGAAGTTTTGCACCTTGAAGCCCGATTTTCGATTTTTTGATTAGATTTTTTATTTTTTTTTATGCGATTTTTAGCGCTTTTTTAAGTTTCGAGTCGATTTTTCCACATTAGTGAAAAGAATACCGTTTCTTCCTTTTAACCCAATATAGTAAATATTGTTCTCTTTTCAAAAAAGTTTATTTGGAATTCGTACAGCGATTTTTGAATTTTCAGCGCATTTTTTATGCGATTACTGAACAGCAGTTAATGCGTCTTCATACCTATAAGGGGCGTTACCATAGGGGGACACAGTTCTGTCGCCAAATACCGCCAAGTTTGTCGTCAACTTGGCGATATATCGCCAAATTTGGCGACCAAAGTTAGTCACCAAAAGTGACGCCAACTTGGCGATATCTCTAATATTTCTCCAAATTCCCATAGACTTCCATTGTAAACCAATATGGATTACTTGCTTACAGAAAATCAACAAATTGAGAAATTTTAATGCAACAAAAACTAATATTAACTTAAGGGGTTCTATTAATTATATTTAAGGGAATCCAGGTAAATTAAATCTATAATAATAAGGGAAGAAGTTTGTGTGTGAGTATGTCGCCGATGTTCTGAAGAGACGGCTGCACGTAGAGCTACAAAATTTGGGGAAAAGGTAGGTCTATATATGAAGTTTTGCAACTCGAAGCCCGATATTCGATTTTTTTTATTAGATTTTTTTTAATTTAATTTTTTATGCGATTTTTAGCGCTTTTTAGGGTTTCGTTCATCTGACGAAACCCTATTCGTCTCGCTCCTCTGTCTGTCTGTCTGTCCGTCACAGAGCCCGTTCTCAGAAACTATACATGTTGGAGACATGAAATTTTGGGTACTTATAGTTGAGCACCTCACATCATACGACAAATCATAAAATTTTGAAAAAGTCGTACATTTAACCCTTTGGGCTCCCGCATGTTTATTTTAAACAATTCTTTCTAAGTGAGCTCCTAATTATGTTGGAGACATGAAATTTTGGATAGTTATAGCTGAACCCCTCACATCATACGACAAATGATAAAATTTTGAAAAAGTCGTACATTTAACCCTTTGGGCTCCCGCATGTGTATTTTAAACAATTATTTCTAAGTGAGCTCCTAATTAGTTTGGAGACGTGAAAATTTGCATACTTATAGCTGAACACATCACATCAAACGACAAATCATAAAATTTTGAAAAAGTCGTACATTTAACCCTTTGGGCTTTCGCATGTGTATTTTAAACAATTCTTTTTAAGTGAGTTCCTAATTAATTTGGAGGCGTGAAATTTTGCATACTTATAGCTGAACACCTCACATCAAAGGATAAATCATAAAATTTTGAAAATGTCGTACTTTAACCCTTTGGGGTCCCACATGTGTATTTTAAACAATTCTTTCTAAGTGAGCTCCTAATTAATTTGGAGGCGTGAAATTTTGCATACTTATAGCTAAACACCTCACATCCAACGACAAATCATAAAATTTCGAAAAGTCGTGCATTTAACCCTTTGGGGTCCCACACGTGTATTTTAAACAATTCTTTCTAAATGAGCCCTTAATTATGTTGGAGACATGAAATTTTGGGTACTTATAGCTGAACACCTCACACCATACGACAAATGATAAAATTTTGGAAAAGTCGTACATTCAACCCTTTGGAGTCGCGCATGTGTATTTTAAACAATTCTTTCTAAGTGAGCTTCCTAATTAGTTCGGAGACGTGAAATTTTGCATACTTATAGCTGAACACCACACATCAAACGACAAATCATAAAATTTTTGAAAAAGTCGTACATTTAACCCTTTGTGCTCCCACATGTGCATTTTAAACAATTCTTTCTAAGTGAGCCTCTATTTAGGTTGAAATTTTGCATACTTATAGCTCAGCACCTCAGATCTCACGTCAAATAATAAATTTTGAAAAAGTTTTATGCTTAACCCTTTCAACTCCAGCTTGTGTATTTTAAGCCATTCTTTCTAACTGAGCCCCTAATTAAATTGGAGATTTGAAATTTTGCATACTTATTGCAGAACACCTGAGGCCAGCCGACAAATCATAAAATCTTGCAAAAGTCTTACGTTTAACCCTTTGAGCTACCACATATGTATTTGAAGCAATTCTTCCTAAGAGAGCCCCTAATTAAGTTGGTGACATGAAATTTTGCATACGTATAGCTGAATGCCTCAGACCACACGACAAATCATAAAATTTTCAAAAAGTCTTTTATTATTTACCCCTCTGGGCTCTAACTTGTGTATTTTAAGCAATTTTTCTAACCTGCGCCCTTTTAACCCAGGGAGAAATTTTCCAACTTTTGCCGACACCCCTTTGACCATTCTTTCATATTATGCACCATAGCCTTACATATTTTAGTTCCATTTTTTCCCGCCAGGTGCGCCTACTTATCTCGGGTGCTATGGGCCCAATCCCCTCGACTAATATATCTACGGATCGTATGTAAAACGGATTTTCGTTCGGATACAGGTTTGTTTAGAATCAAGTGCGCCCCCTGGTTTTGAAATATGGAACTAACAGATTTTTCAAAAGGATACAGTGTTTTGAAAGGAATATTAAACGAAACCCTCTGTGCGATCTGTGATCACACTTACCCACTTCTTTAAGTTTTGAGGCGATTTTTCCACATTAGTGAAAAGAATACGGTTTCTTTTTTTTAACCCAATATAGTAAATTTTGTTCCCTTTTCAAAAAAGTTTATTCGGAATTCGTTCAGCGATTTTTGAGTTTTAGCGAATTTTTTATGCGATTATTGAACAGCATTTAATGCATCTTCATACCTATAAGAGGGTTACCGTAGGGGGAACACAGTTCTGTCGCCGAATGCCGTCAAGTTTGTCCCCAACTTGGCGATATATTGCCAAATTTGGCGACCAAAACTAATCACCAAAAGTGACGCCAACGTGGCGATATCTCTAATATTTCGCCAAATTCCCATAGACTTCCATTGTAAACCAATAGGGATTACTTGCTTACAGAAAATGAATAAATTGAGATATTTTATTGCAACAAAAACTAATATTAACTTAAGGGGTTATATTAATTATATTTAAGGGAATGCAAGCAAATTAAATTATGAATAAAAGTAACATGATACAATGCTTAGCATGCTTTCCCAAACATAAATTTTAAGAGAGCCCGCAGGTCAAAGGAATTAGATTTGAAACTTTTTTCCAATTACAGTAAATTTTGATTTTCGTGATTTTTGAACTTTTTGTGATTTTTAATTCGATTTCTACGTTTCTTCGCGATCTGCTGCAATTTTTTGTCATTCCATTTTTGGTCTACAATACTAAAGTAATTTCTGCCCTCATTTCAATAAAGTTTATTCGAATTTCGTATATCAATTTTCGAATTTTTCGGGACTTTTGTTTGTAATTTTTAGTATATTTTAGCGATTTCCTACCATTTTTCCACATTAGTGAAAGGAATCAACTTTCAATCTTCGAACGCAATATATAATTTTTTTTCTCTTTTCGAAATTTGTGCAGCAATTTAAAATTTTTTCGCGATATTTTATTTTGATTTTCAGAGCTTTTTCGCAATTCGAGCTGTTTTTTGACGTACCCGGGCAACGCCAAGAAAGTTAGCTAGTATATTATATTATAAAGGATAAATAATTAATTTTTAAAGATGAATATTTTAATAAATTAATTCTGTTAATTACTATTTATAAGTTACTTAAGTTCTACCATAAAAGTACTTTTCATGAAAGTTTAGAAGATATTACAATTAAATTTTAATAAATATTCGTTTTAAACGTACAGTTTATAAGGGATAAGAATTTAGTAGTATTGAATATACAATAAAAAAAAAATTAGAAAGCAGCTGATAAATTGATAAATATTTTTATATATGAAAGATAATACAGTCGGACTTCGTTATCCCGACACCGGCTTTCATGTCACTCCGCTTATCACGACAGTTTTTCAAAGACCCGATTTTCTGTATATGATTTTAATGTAAATAAACTCCGGAATTTGCGTCGTTGAGTAATTTTCAACTCCGGATATCCCGACGGTTTAGGAAAATTGTCCATTTTTCATAACCCATCTTATAAGCTGGGAAATTAAGCGGTAAGAAATGTCTTAGCCAAACTTTTCGCAAAGTTTCTAAAATACCCATTGAGATAAATGAGAAATTTTACTTCAATCCTTTATCTGAATAAAACCACACACTATGAATGACCCACTTAAGCTCCAGATAGACGTATCAGTCTACTCGCGGTCTTTTTGTTCTTGTCAGGCGGCGCTTTCTTGTGGTTACACGGCGTTTTTCATCCGACTAAAACCGAAGCATTTGCATTGCATTGAAACGATCAGAAATTATTCAACATCCATTTCTGAAACAACGAATATCGATTACAATTCAATGTATAATATTGAAAAAAGAATTATAGGAAGCACATCTAGTGATAAGCAAACCTTAATTCATCAATATTTCATGTAACAATAAAAAACAAGTCATCATAAATCTTATTTTTATTATTTTCAATTATGTTTTTGTGTTTATTTTGTTTAATAATAATGTTTTTTTTTTTTTTTGTTTTTTTTTTTTTTTTGCTTAAAACTGCAAGAACAGTTATTAATTTAAAAAAAATTTTAAATTATTTAAAAATACAGCTTTTTATAAACGTATTTTTCTCCAATTCCAGTTACCGCGACACCCCGCTTATGACGACACTTTTTTCTGGTCATTAGAGTGTCGGGATAACGAGGTTCGACTGTACTTAATTTTAAAAAAATGAACGCTCAAACAAATTACTTCTGCTAATCATATATATATATATATATATATATAACGTACTAAAATTCCAACAAAAAGTATTTTTAATGTAAGGTAAGAACATTACATTATTATTAAAAAATAGATTAAATGAATTTTTTAAATTAATCTCTCTATTCTAAAAAAAAGTAACTACCGCTGTCACCGCCACCGCCGCCGCCGGTTTTGAATTTTTTGTGACCGGAGGTCTTTCTTCGTTAATATTAAGAAAAATAATGCATACAAAAATATGAAAATCGGTGGTTTTATACAGAAATGTTTGATAAACACGCTGATGCAGACAGTTTTCAAATCGAAGAATTATTTTAAGAGATATTTAATGCTAAAGTTGGACAAAATCGTTTCACTAAAAAAGTTTTATAGCAGCAAAAACTATACATGGCAGTGTAATCATTTTTAGATCATTTTATGCGTTAGAATTTGCCGGAGTGCAGATTGCATTAATTTTTTTATTTTGACTCATTTTTTGAGGTTTTATTTCTATTTTAAATTCAAATTTTCAGCATTTCTTGAGATATTTTTTACAGATTTTAGAAAGTGATATTAATTTAAACTGTTGCCAACTGTATAAACAGCGGAAACAATAATGCTTGCTTCAAAAAAAATATTTATACGTGTAATAAATTAAAAATTTATTTACACGTGACTATTATAAACAGAAAAAAACAATGGAATTAGAATTAAATAATTATGTACAAAAAGCAGGAACTTATTAAAAATTACGTCGTAAAACTATAATTACACGTGAATTTTAAGAGAGAAAGGAATTTGTAAAATAATAAATTTATTAACATGCATTAGAAGTCTTAAATAGGAGAAATTACGTCATATTTACGTCACATTACAGTTATTACATAAAACGAACACAAAATAATATTGCAAAACGGTTTAAATTTAGAAATTGCGCTAGACATTTATTTGATATTTTGAGCGGATACTTTTCAACTATTTTTCTTAGGAAAGCGCAAATAATATTTCATTTCTAACACAAGCATTTTCACGTGAATATTAAAAAGAGAAAGAATAATTTGGTCAAAATTACATCAGATTAAAAACGATTAATTTAAAATGTCTCATTTAAAAGAACTTTCTTTTCGCTTTGTTAAAAAATACCGGGAGACAAAGATTCTGTTTACTTAATTCCTTTTATACTAGCTTATTTTGAAATGTTGTTACACGTGTCTACGTCATCAAGTTATTTTTATTTCGACGTTTTATTTGTATTTTTATTAATGTTGTACTAATTTATTTGTTCTTTCGTTATTTAAAATAAAAATTATGTCAATTTGTATAATTTGGCGAGTGGTTTGGCGATTTATATAATTTGGCGAAATTAGTCGACGGGATAATCAAGTAGTACCGCAGCAGATTTGGCGTTAAAATTTCCCCAATCAAAGAGAAATGAATAGAAATCTGTTTATAGGGAGATCGCCACTGTTTTTTAAATTATAATTCAATCTTTCGAAATCTTTTTAAAGCAGATCACATTAGCGTGCATTTAGAGTCTGCGGTGTCTGGACGGGGGTTGGCGAGCGTAGCTCGTAGGGGGCTGAGCCCCCTAGTTATTTAAATTTATTTTAAAAAATCTAATTGACAAAAAAAAATACAAAGGAGCTGGTAATAAAGATCAACTGATTTTAACTAACTGAATTAAGAAAATATTACTATTACACTATTTATTTATTAGAAAAATACTCTATAAGTCATATGAATTTTAAAATTTAATTTAATTATTTGTATAACTAGGGGGCTCTGCCCCCTGCAAGCTACGCTCGCCAACCCCCATTCAGACACCGCAGAATCTAAAAGCACGCTAATTTGATCGGTTTTAAAAAGATTAGAGAAGATTGAATTATAATTGAAAAAACCTATAGCGATCTCCCTGTAAACGGGTTTCCATTCAATTCCCTTTGATTGCAAAAATTTAAGGTCGAATCATTTGCTATTAAGACATCCAACGGTTGTTTTCGTGTTTGATTAAAGAAGACCAGTTAAACATTTGAAAGGAAGCTAAAATAAAATGAATTAAGTAAAGAGTCTTTGCCTCCCGGTATTTTTTAACAGCGTTATAAAACGATTGACATAATACAATTTACTACAATTACTACAATTTACCGCTTTAACCCCTTCAAGGGCGGTAGTTCATTTTTGGACCACTTAATTTTAATT
Source organism: Maratus speciosus (assembly GCA_963932465.1). Classification (NCBI taxonomy): domain Eukaryota; kingdom Metazoa; phylum Arthropoda; class Arachnida; order Araneae; family Salticidae; genus Maratus; species Maratus speciosus. Next base: position 3,836,551 of record OZ010800.1, read on the forward strand.
CTTAAATGCACCAGAATATTGGAATGAAAATTTTCCTTTTATTATTAAGTGAACAAAAGCATTTTCGTATTTCGAAATTTGTTTGTAAATTCTGGCGCCATTTACTGATTTCAACATTTTACGAATAGAAGTACCTTGCCCCTGAAAGAATTAAACGCATATTAATGTATTTATTATTTTAAAGTTTCCTTTTGTCTTTTAATATTCACGTGTAAATACAATTTTCAATATTTTCCTGCTTGTAACACGTACTCATTTAATAGTAATTTTAAAGGGGTTTTTTTTTCTGTTTTTAATAGTCACGTGTAAATAAATTTTTAATCGTTAGGAAATATTATTCTTTGCACTGTTTTTAGAATTGAAAATAATCTCTATAATAATATCCAAAGTCATGTGACTATTATCAACAATTCTGGGCGGATTCCTTCGCTTTTTATATTCCAGGCGGTCGTTTTGGTACTTTAATGTTAGCCAGACACAGGCGATAAGTCACCAAATAATATTCTATCGTCATGAATTCACTTATATTACAATAGTCCAAGTCATGTAACTCCCATAAACAATTACAACACTTCGCTTTTCCTAAGAAAGGTTTCCGTTTTGATTAAAGAATCAAAGTTATTTTTTCGAATAAAACTACATAAAAGATGCCATGATCACAAAGAATTCTTGATATTTTTATGTTAGCCGGGTGAAAATCTCGCCAATAGCTTTTTTTAACTCGCCAGTTAGCATTTTTTTTATTTTTCGAGTGGTAAATTAAAATGGTACTATTTGGTTATCCCATCGACCAAAAATCTATCGCCAGACTATAAGATTAAATGCCTAAAATGGTTGATCGTAAATGTCACATTCACTTGGCTGTAAGGAAGTTATACATGTTTACGCCACCAACGGATTTTTATTTCGACGTTTTATTTTTATTTTTATCAATGCTAGGCACAGATGTCATATACACCCCACATTGCCACGACTTTTTTCCGAAAACATCATTTTAACAAACTTTGGCGAAAACATCAACAGCATAAACAACAGCGTCCGGGTTACCATATCAAGCAAAATAACGACACTTTGGCGCCAGTTAAGTACCCGTTGCATATATGACATTGGCGTCAGAAAAAAATCGCGCCAATATGTGGCGTATATGACATCTGTGCCCAATGGTATACTAATTTATTTCGGCACAGATGTTATATACTCCCCATATTGGCGCGGTTTTTTTCCGACGCCATTTTAGCGAAAACATTACCACCATAAACAACAATATCCGGATTACCATATCAAGCAAAATAACTATACTTTGGCGTCAGTTAACCTTTAACCGGAATCGCTAAATTGTTCCACATTAGTGGAATCTTATGTCCTAAAGGACCCTTTAATTAAAATCCAAGTTATTTTCTAATATACTAAAGGGATCTGCCCCCTACGAGCTACGCTCGTCAACCCCCGTTCAGATACCGCAGACTCTAACAGCACGATAATTTGATCGGCTTTTGAAAGATTTCGGAAGACTGAATTATAATTTGAATCTGAGAATTATAATCTGACGTAATTTTCACCAAACTTTTCTTTTCCTTTTTAATATTCGCATAAAAATACTTTGTTAGAAATTAAATATTATGATCATCTTATAATATCAAATAAATGTCTCAAGCAATTTTTAAATTTAAACTGTTTTGCAATATTATTTTTTGTTCATTTTATATAATAAGTGTAATGTGACGTAAATGTGACGTAAATTCTCCTATTTAAGACTTCTAACGCATGATGAATTTATTATCTTACAATATTCTGTCTCTTTTAAAATTAACGTGTAATTATAGTTTTTATGACGTAATTTTCAATGAGTTCCTGCTTTTTATATTTTCTGTTTATAATGGTCACGTGTAAAATAAATTTTTAATTTGAAGTAAACATTATTGTTTGCGCAGTTTATACAACTTGGCAACAGTTTAAATTAATAACATTTTCTAAAATTTGTAAAAAATATCTCTCGAAATGCTGAAAATTTGAAATTAAAATTGAAGTAAAACCTAAAAAAAAATGAGTCAAATAAGAAAAGTAAATGCAATCTGCACATCGGGAACTTATAACGTATAAAATGACCTAAAAATGACTAAATTCTCATGTATAGTTTTTGCTCCAATAAAACTTTTTTAATGGAACGATTTTGTCCAACTTTAGCATTAAATATCTCTTAAAATATTTCTTCGACTTGAAAACTGTCTGCATCAGCGTGTTTATCAAACATTTCTCTATAATACCACCGATTTTCATATTTTTGTATGCAACAGTTTTTTTAATATTAACGATGGAAGGCCATGCTTAAACATTCAAATATGATGTGGATCTACCCGGAATATCTACGCAGATGTTTATTGGTCCATTTCCTAATCAAAACTTTTTTTTATATATAGAAGGATATTTACAATAAAAATTTATAAAGTAACCTTGCATAAATTAATAAAGATTTTTATGTCTCAAGGATAATTTTAAAATGAAAAACCTTTAATATATTAATTTAAAATGATCAGAACTTTATAAAGTTGTAACATGAAAATACTTTTAATATAAGCCTGGGAGATTCATTATTGCATTTTAATAAATGTTTACTTTAATTATTAAAAAATAGATTAAATGAATTTATTTTAAAAAATCTAATTGACAAAAAAAAAAATTACAAAGGAACTGGTAATAAAGATCAACTGATTTTATCTAACTGACTCAAATAAAAATCAAAACAAAACTCTAAAAAAGAGAAAACGCCAGCGAGAGGGCAGAACACGCAACTTTAGGATTACAAATGCAAAATCTTAACCACTGTACAGATCATTCATACGCTTTGTTCGGTCGTTTTTATGCTTTGCATTTTTGGCAATAACTTTGATCGTCTGCGTTTGTTTATGCGAGTTCATAGAATGTTTTGTTGTGAGAGAGGTAGCCATGAGCGGCTCTTGTGATATTATTTAATAAAAAAGCAGTGCACTGCAGTTTTGTTATTTTGTGTATTTGTGAGTATTTAATATGAGTTAACATAATGGTCCGTCGAGCAACGAAGAAGCAGCCTGGGATTAAATTCAACGACCTTCTAAAATCAAAATTTAAGTTGAGTGAAACGCCGAGATGAATGATAAGTTCTAAGAGTTCCGTGCTACGAAATTCGTCAAAAGATTATTCGAAAAGTAAGTGAACGTGATTTTTCTTATCTTTACTGTTATACATATATTAAACAATGTTTAAAGGTGCAAAAAAAGAGGATTTAAGGCTTATAGCCACTGAAATAAATCTAAATGTTAATGAAAATATGACAATTGCGGATTTAAACGTTATTATTGAAGACAGTGAAATGTATAAAAATAAACCAGATTTTGTGAAAGATATAGCAAACGATATAATTGAAAATCGTAAACATGAGGAGCAGGAGCAAAGGCGAATTTATGAGGAGCAGGAGCAAAGGCGAATTGATAAGGAGCAAAAACAATATGATCTAGAAAAAATGAAACTTGAATTAGAACTAGCTAAAATTAAATCTGAAGCTAAATCCAATATTAGTGAGGGTGAAATAAAATTAGAATCGTTAGATCAATTGATAAAAAGTATTCGAACTTTGACTGTAAAAATACCTATACGTCCTGAAGGATGGGGGTTTTACTTTTCTTCTTTAGAACGAGCTTTTAAGACTAAAAATGTTCCAGAACAATATAAAGCAGAAATTCTGTTAAATTTATTAGGGGATAAAGCATCTAATATATTAACTTACTTACATGATAGTGATATCGAGAATTATGCAAAAATAAAAGAATTAGTGTTAAAAGAATTTCAACCTACACCTTATTTTTGCTTAGAACAATTTAGAAAAGCTGTTAAACAACCAAATGAGACTCATGTACAGTTTTCTTCACGTCTAATGACAAACTGGGAATATTATTTAAATTTAAGAAATGTCTCTAATTTCGAGAGCCTAAAACAACTTATAGTATCGGATAAATTATATCAAACATTAGATAGAGAAACAGCTTCCCACATTAGTGTGAGACAAGGTGATAAATGGTTTTTACCAGAAGAGTTGGGACGAGAGATTGATTTATATTTCACATCACGCGGAAAATCTCTTACTGAGAATTTTAGTGTTAATCGTAAATATACTAACTCCAAAAGTGTATCTAAAGTATTCTTATCAGATGTTAAAACATTAAGTTGTATTTTTTGCCACGAAAATCACACTCTTTCAAAATGCCCGCATTATTTAAAATTATCTGTCAATGAAAGGGTGAACGTTATAAAATGTAACAAGTTATGCTTTAATTGTTTAAATTCACATTCAGTTGCAAATTGTCCATCAAAGTACACGTGCTTTTGTAAAAAACGTCATCATAAAACTATACATTTCCCAAAAACAAATAACAACACATACGTGAAAGAATATGTTTCATCGGAACAAAATAAACAAGGAAAGGTAAATGTGGAAGAATGTTCAGATTCTAGGCCAACAAATCGTGGCACATCAGTCTTGAACGCTAATGCAGAAGTGTTCGTTCAGAAAACCTTTATTAGTAACTATTCGAATAAAAAGAGCAAAGTTTTACTTTCAACTGTTATATGTTTTCTAATTGATGAATCGGGATGTAGACATAGAGTAAAGTGTTTATTAGATGTAGGCAGTGAGTCTAATTTTTTATCCCGCCATTTAATAGAGCTAATGCATTTAAAAAAAGAGAGAACAAACATCTTAGTGTCAGGTCTAAATGATGCTACCTTAGTAATAAATCATAAAGTTAATGCATCAATATGCAATAGAGATGAAAGTTTTGTGAAAAATTTAGAATTCTTGGTAGTTCCGAAAATAACTGCAGATTTAACGCCTTCACGTCCAATTGAAATCTCAATACAAGATTTACCTAATGTAAAATTAGCAGATGCTAGTTTCAATATCCCAGAACATGTAGACATGCTCTTAGGAGCAGGAATTTTTTATGAGCTTTTGAGACCGGGACAAATTCGTGTTAATAATTCTGATCTTATTTTGCAAGACACAGTTTTCGGTTTTGTTGTATCGGGAAGTTTTCCGTCAGAGAATGAAAACAAAGTTCATTGTGGGTTTATTAAGAAAGAAACCAATCTAGACAAGACACTTAGGAAATTCTGGGAGATAGAAAATATCGAGGTTGAAAAACCAAAAAGTAAAGAGACTTTAATTTGTGAGAAACATTTCGTAGAAAATTATACATGAGACAAAAGCGGTAAATATGTTGTTAAAATGCCCTTAAAAGAGGATCCAGCTATTTTAGGAAACTCAAAACAAATCGCTACGAAAAAATTAAATTCTTTATGGAATCGTCTAGCAAAAGATCCTGAGTACTTAAGATTATATTCAGATTTCTTAAAAGAATATCAACAGTTAGGCCATATGGTTGAAGTTAACGAAAGCGAGGAAGAAAGTGGATCCTATTACATTCCCCATCTTGGAGTGTATAGAGGAATAGAAAAAAGTATATCAACGCCTTTGAGAGTTGTATTTAACGCGTCTTCCTTAACAACTAAGGGAAACTCACTTAATTCTATTCAATATAACGGAGGTGTAATACAAGATGATTTATTCTCAATTATGTTGAGATTTAGAAAATATATCGTCGCTTTCACTGCAGATATTCAAAAAATGTATAGAGCAATCTCTATTCATCCAGATCAGAGGAAGCTGCAAAAAGTCTTATGGAAGAAAGGTCTTAACGAGCCAATTAAAAATTTTGAATTAACGACAGTTACTTATGGTACTGTTAGCGCACCTTTTTTGGCCATGAGAACACTACTTCAATTGTCTAAGGATGAAGGAAGCAAGTTTCCTTTAGCAGCACCCGTACTGAGAGAAGACATGTATATGGATGATATTCTATCTGGAGCTGATTCTTTAAGTTCTGCATTGGAACTCCAAAATCAATTAATAGAAATTTTAAACAGTGCAGGAATGTTATTACATAAATGGTGCAGTAATGCTCCACAACTTTGTAAAACAAATGTCGAAATATACCTCTTTGGTGATTCAGAAGAATCTAAAGCGTTAGGTGTTTTGTGGAAATCGAAGAAAGATTGTTCAAGTTTCAATGTTAAAATTCATAATGATTTAAATGTCACTAAGAGACAAGTGTTATCAACTATATCAAGTATATTCGATCCCTTAGGTTTAGTATCTCCTATTATAATTAAAGCAAAAATATTTATGCAGAAGTTATGGTTATTACAATTAAATTGGGATGATTTGCTAACCGAGAAAGAGGCTAAGGAATGGAGAGAGTTTTCTGATACCCTACAATTAATTAATAAATTTGAGATTAGTAGGTGTATTTTATTGAAAGATGCAATTATGATCGAGTTACATGGTTTCAGCGACGCATCTGAAGCAGCCTATGGTGCGGTAATTTACTGCAAATCAGTGACAGAATCAGGTCAAGTGTCTGTAAAATTAGTGACAAGTAAATCTAGAGTTTCTCCCTTAAAGCAATTAACTGTTCCAAAACTTGAGCTTTGTGCAGCAGTTTTATTGACAAAGCTTATGAAACGAGTGATTTCTTCGCTCAAAATTAGTGTAAACCAAATCTTCTTGTGGTCCGATTCCATGATAGTATTATCCTGGATTAAAAAAGAACCATACGTTCTAAAAACTTTTGTTGCGAATAGGATTTCTACAATACAAGAACTAACTCAAGGGATGCAGTGGCGACATGTTCCATCTCAGCAAAACCCTGCTGACCTTCTAACAAGAGGAGCTAATCCTGATAAACTATTATCAAATGAGTTATGGTGGAGTGGTCCATTGTTCCTAAAGGAAAAAGACTATCCCAATACAAATATTCCTGTAGCAGTTAATTCCAATGACTTTTCAAATGAACTGAAAAATATTAATATAAGTGACTTTAAAAGCATATCTGTTTTTACAGTTTCTGTTAATTCTTTTGTGCATGATATAATTGATTTAAGTAATAACTATTGTAAAATAATTCGTATTTTAGGATTTATTTTCAGGTTCCTTAGTAATTGTAAAAAAGAAAAAAAGGAGGGTCCTCTGGACCTCGAAGAGCTCAACAAAGCAGAAAGTTTTTTGTTAAAAAGTGTTCAACGTGAGTTTTTTGACAAGGAAATAAAATCCTTGCAAAAATCAGGTAATATTAATCATGATAGTCAGTTAAAAAACTTACATCCATTTCTTGATAAAGAAGGTCTTCTAAGAGTAGGAGGTAGATTAGCGAACAGTAACTTAAATGCCAACCAAAAATTTCCAATTTTACTACATAATAAAAGTAAACTTACTCAAAGGATAGTAGAATACTTTCATAAACGGTATTTACATTCAGGTCCACAAGCTTTACTTTTTCAGTTAAGGCAGAAGTTTTGGCCTTTAAATGGTCGTGCAATATGTAGAAAAACAGTTCATAATTGTATTATTTGCTTTAAAGCGAAGCCCATCTCATGTCAACAGTTCATGGGAAATTTACCAAAGGAAAGAGTAACTGAGAACTATCCATTTAATTGTTCAGGTGTTGATTTCACTGGGTCTTTTCTCATAAAGTATAAGTACCAACGTAAAGGAATTTATCATAAAGTATATGTAGCCATATTTATTTGTTTTGTAACACGTGCAATCCATTTAGAGGTTGTTACTGAATTAACTTCGCAAGCTTTCATAGAAGCTTTAAAGAGGTTTTTTGCTAGGAGAGGAAAAATTGCTTGTCTTTTTTCTGATAATGCTCAAAATTTTGTAGGCAGTAATAATGAACTCAAACGGTTACATAATTTAGTTAGAATTCCTGACTATAATTTGTCTGGTTACTTGAGCAGTGAGGGTGTTAACTGGAAATTTATTCCACCAAGGGCTCCAAACTTTGGAGGCCTTTGGGAAGCAGGAGTCAAATCTTTCAAATATCATCTGAAGCGTGTGATGGGAAATTCAAAATTAACCTACGAGGGCTTTTTGACTGTAATAACACAAATTGAAGGAATCCTAAATTCACGTCCTCTTGTGCCTTTCTCATCTGATCCAGATGATTTGAACGCTTTGACTCCTGGCCACTTTCTTATTGGTAGGCCAATCAATTCTATTGTTGAACCTGAAATAACTAATGTTCATGATTCTAAACTAAAAATATGGGAAAGAACAACAAAAATGATTCAGTGTTTTTGGAAAAAATGGTCCAAAGATTATTTGAGCTCCTTACAACAAAGAGTAAAGTGGATGTTTGAGAAAGAAAATGTTAAAATAAACGATTTAGTAATTATAAAGGAGGACAATGTTGCTATTTGCAATTGGCCTCTAGGTAGAATTGTAGAGTTATTTCCAGGTAATGATGGAATCATTAGAGTGGTAAACATAAAAACACAAAGAGGTGTTTTCAAGAGACCAATTTCAAAAATTTGTCTGTTACCCATGGAAAAATGAGTATTATCTTTTGTAATTTGTCGATTTATTATTTACTAGTATATGCTGTATTATTTGTTTAAAATTCAAAGTGTAATAATGTATTATAATTGTGGTTGAATGAAAATCATTCAACGGGGGCCGGTATGTTCGGTCGTTTTTATGCTTTGCATTTTTGGCAATAACTTTGATCGTCTGCGTTTGTTTATGCAAGTTCATAGAATGTTTTGTTGTGAGAGAGGTAGCCATGAGCGGCTCTTGTGATATTATTTAATAAAAAAACAGTGCACTGCAGTTTTGTTATTTTGTGTATTTGTGAGTATTTAATATGAGTTAACACGCTTATTTTACCAAAATACCATGTGCCGGCTCTACGCAATGCTTTACTCCTATACTGTACTACAGCGCCTAGCTGGACTCTATTCGAGGGTAACGAGAAAGACAGACTACCGCGGTGGGTCCGATTCTTCTTTTTTTACAGACCGCTGGAGTCACGTGATACTCTTTTCGCACACCTTCATTGGTGCATTCGGCCTCACGTGACTCCAGCGGTCTGTAAAAAAAGAAGAATCGGACCCACCGCGGTAGCCTGTCTTTTTCGTTAGCCCCGAAGTATATGCTGCTGCATCAAAGAATTTTTTGCGTATTTTTAACAAACAATCATTAATAACTCACACTCCATAGACTGCTATGCTAAACACCGCCAGTAGATACCGCCAGCAGACGAATTTTAGCCTCGACCTCAGGTCGCGTACATAAGGTCCCTTGTCCTTAGCCAATGAAATTGCAGGATTTCGTACTAATGCTAAAAGTCTTATGGAAAGTCAAATTTCGCATTCGAAAGAAAGTGTATTATATATTTTAAGTGAGAAATGTAACATATTTGTAGAAGCTACCACGAAACGTTGTAAAATTATCTTTATAGAATTATATTAAAGTTCATGTGTTGTTATTTCAACGTCCAGTTATTTAAGTAATTCAATAAATTAAATAAATGAACTTTTTACATATCATCTTCCATATATATATATATATATTTAAAACTTTCTCTGAAAAATTGTCTAACTAACAGTGCAAATGCCATTGAAATCCATCTTGTATAGTAGATTAGAAATAAATCACATAATATGTTGATATTACAATCTTTGTTTATTTATGGACCTTTATTTATCACGAAAAATATAAGGCAACTCATAAATCCTTTTTAAATAAATAAAAAGAAAATTATTAATAAGTTGAAAATTTTCAGATCTCCGACGATCTGTTAAAGCTGTATCAATCATCCAACCAAACCAAGTAAAACATAAACACAAAAAACCCAATCACGTGATGAAATCGGCCGCAAAAATTTGCGTGTAGCCCGAGCGAAAAATTTGCACGCTTTGAATGCTAATCGGGCTGAAGTAGCTCACAAGTAATAATACTTTTCACGAATATTTTGGATTTTTTTTTTTTAATGAATATGGGTATGTATTACTATTTTGGAATGATAAAGAAATGTAGTCATTAATTTTAACCGTTTTGAAACATAAAAATAGAAATAATTAAATTATTTTTAATTTTTCTTTCTCGGTGAAGATCTACTCCATAACAAAACTCCTTGCGTGTTGTCCTGTTTCACGCACCTTGAACAAACCGGACGAAACGTCATTTCACCTATTTGTCGATCACCGTGATTGCTATATGCCAACTGTGACTTAATAACTGTCGGCGTGTTTTATCCAGGAACATAAACAAACATGGCGACAGCCAGCAACTCTGATGGAATTGTGAAGACGGGTTCTGCGTGGTTTCAACGTAAAGTGAACCTTCGCCCCGTACACCGTGGCTGCCATTTAATCACCGATGAACTCCTCAAACAGATTCCAGAGCTTTCCAAGTTTTCAGTCGGACTCTTTCACGTTCAGAGTAATTTATTTTCACTTTCTATTGTTCGCTCGTTTTTATTCTCTTTTTTAAGAAACTGGTAATGTAGCCGGTTGCATCAGGTATTATTCTAATTAGGGATTGACAGAAGCAGGAATTTTGCCGAATACCGAAGCTTCGGTTAAAGTGTATACCGAATATTCGGTATTCGGCAACCAAATACTTAAAAAATTTTAATCATAATTTCATCTTTTCATATATTACCTTTTTTAATAAACTTTAATTCTTAATAACTTAATTCAGTTACATTTTTATTCACAATTCTAATTAGACAAGAAAATTTAATGACTTCTTTCCACTCTCAAATTCATTAATCTATCCCTTATTTTTTATTACTTTGTCTCTCGTCAATATACTCAAAATAACCTATGAAGGTATTAAACTATACAGACTATTAGTAAGGATAAGGACTGTCCGAAAAACAAAAGGGTACAGATGTCATATTCGCCCCATATTGGCGCGATTTTTTTCGGTTGCCAATTTGGCGAAAACATCAACAGCATAAACAACATAATCCGGGTTACCACATCAAGCAAAATAACGACACTTTGGGGCAAGTTAAGTACCCTTTGCCTATATGATTTAGCGTCAGAAAAAAATCGCACCAATATGGGGCGAATATGACATCTGTTCCAACAAAAGTTCATTCTTAAAGAAAAAGAAACAATGTCGTCATTAAACTGGTTTATGGGTTATTCTCTGCAATAGTGCAAAAAGTGCTTCCCAGCCATATAAATGCTCTTAATTTTATTACATTTTTATTTATTTTTATTTTTATTAGAAGATCTAAACATAGTTTATTAGGGGCAGAAAGTAAAATTTAAAAATAAATAAATTTAGTATTTAAAAATATAATATATATCATGCAAACATCATTCCCTCACCTTTCCCCCACCTGTACTACCATATTTTATTGCCTATTTCTTTCCATCCAGAAATAAAAATAATTAAAAATATCCTAAGCAAAATAAAGTTCTTATTTGATACATTACAAAAAATAATAAAAATATTAATTTTTACTATTATTATATAGTCTACACAATCAATTATATGTTTCCCCATGTTAGACCATCATTCCCTCACACATTGCTATTATCTCAAATATCTACCACTAATGAGCAGTAGCAGTCTAGCATCCTTCACAGAGAAGAAGCTATTTTAAGCACTTGTCAGTCCAGCAACATAAATTGGTGGTGTAAGATTTTGTTAATTTTACAGAATTTTGTTTTAGTCAGTATATCCGGAAGCGTTTTTATTAGCAGTCATTCCCTCACACAGAATATTCATTTTTTTTGTAAATATCAAAAATTTTAATTTTATCATACATTATATATTAAGTGTTTCTATTAAAGGAAATAGTTTGGATTTATTCATAATTTTGCATTTTTCCCCTACAACTAGTAAAAATGTCTTATTTCATCATTCCCTCACTTGTCATTCCCTCACATTTTTTATTTTATTTTTTCCACAAATTTTTATTTTATTTTTTTTGTTAAGTCAAATTTTTAAAACAATTTCTGTTGCTATTAAAATCTTCAATAATTGACTGATTTCTTACCATTTATCTAATTTTTATGAAAATTTACATATGCATCATTCAAGTCAGACTGCTGGCCAAATTTGCAAGTATTGTAGAGAACAACCCTTATACTGATTGTCTCTGTCTAATTATAAGGGTTCTTCTCTACAATACTTGCAAATTTGGCCAAGCAGTCTGACTTAAATGATACATATGTAAATTTTCATAAAAATTAGATAAATGGTAAGAAATCAGTCAATTATTGAAGATTTTAATAGCAGCAGAAATTGTTTTAAAAAATTGACTTAACAAAAAAAAAAAATAAAATAAAATAAATAAATAAATAAATAAAAATTTGTGGAAAAAATAAAATAAAAAATGTGAGGGAATGATGAAATAAGACATTTTTACTAAGTTGTAGGGGAAAATGCAAAATTATGAAGAAATAAAAACTGTTTCCCTTAAGAGCAACACTTAATATATAATGTATGATAAAATTAAAATTTTTGATATTTGTAAAAAATTAGTATTCTGTGTGAGGGAATGACTGCTAATAAAAACGCTTCCAGTTATATTGACTGAAATTTTTTTTTGAGAAATTAACAAAATCTTACACCACCAATTCATGTTGCTGGACTGACAAGTGCTCAAAATGGCTTCTTCTCTGTGAAGGATGCTAGACTGCTACTGCTCTTTAGTGATAGATATTTGAGATAATAGCAATGTGTGAGGGAATGATGGTCTAACATGGGGAAACATATAATTGATTGAGTAGGCTATATAATAATAGTAAAAAATAATATTTTTATTATTTTTTGTAATGTACCAAATAAGAACTTTATTTTGCTTAGGGTATTTTTAATTACCTGCTGGTAATGGTATGCTTGTAATCAGGGTTGGAAAAAAAAACGGGTTTTTTTCAAAAAAACTGGTTTATTTGGTTTAAACCAGGTTTTTAAGAAAATATAATTTGCATACAGATGCATATCTGTTGATAAAATAAACATTTTTGGATATTATATAAATGATATAACTTTTGAAAATATTTAAATTAAATAATTACAGTCAATTATATAGAAAATTGAAATCATTTCTAATTTAAATATTATTAGTAACAGCTATGTCTTATGTTCAAAGTAAACTACTCTACACAGTGAAACATTGATACCTTTTAAAATCGTATGAAGAATCCTTTGATTAATAATATAATAATCAATCAATAAACATTGGATGCAGTTTCATGAATAGAATACATTATTCTATGGTTGTTGTTATTATTTTTTTAATATCCAAATACTTCTGGTTATTTTGTTTTCTGAGTGATAACTCCAAGTGTTCAAGCCAACATTTTTGGCCACTAGATTCAGCAACTAACAGAAAAGATTGATGGGTATTATTGAAATGCTATAACTAGCACTCAATTTTTGCAAGCTGTTATTCAATTTGACATCTTAAGTTACTCTTTAAAATTTTTTAAGGATAATCTTTCCCAATCCAGAAAATTTTCTTTTACAACTTAACCAAAATCTTAAAGATTATTGTATTTTGTTATTAACTGCTGTAAATAATCTGCATTTTTAAAATGAAAATATTTTATGCTCAATATTGAATATTATTTATCTATTTTATCTTTTCTAATTTCACATGTTTTAAGAAAAATCTTTAAGGTACCCGATAGGTTCATCAGCACACGCTAATTTTCATTCTACATGCATAGAAACATGACCTAGGCTCATTTTGTCTCATGTTGACTGCTGAGATGAAGTGTTAAAAGTAGAAATTACTTCTATCTATAATTTAAAACAATTAAATTACAAAAAAAGAAAAAATATTACATTAGATTTTTTCTAAAAAAACCAAATGGTTATTTCGACAAAAAAACCAATTGGTTTAAACCATGGTTAAAACCACTTGGTTTAAACCGTGCCAACCCTGCTTGTAATGGCTTGCTGGTAGGGGTGAACCCTACCAGCAGAAAGTGAGCCATCCCGACCGAAATAAAAAAATAAGGATAGCCTGACCTGATGAAGGACTCTGTTCAAAGAGGTGTTCATAGATTTTACAATATCCCAGTATTAAAGATAGGTCAATTTTTAGGTGTGTTCGTAATTAGATAAATACGTAGCACCTAGAGTCGTCGTTCAGTCCGTCTGTCCGCATAGAACAGAACAAAAACGACCCAACCGAAAATTGGATGTATAGTTTAATTACAGGGACAGTCAAAAGTTTTCCGTTACATTACGGCCAATGGGAAAAAAATTATTGCAAGTGCATTTTAATGATGTTACAGCCTTCCGAATGGCCTGAAATTTTAAATATATAATTATTGCGAAATTGTGTCGAGTCATTTCATATTTTATGAAAATCAGATGTAGAGTTGAATGACAGGGACAGTCAAAAGTTTTCCGTTACAGGACAGGCAATGCAAAAAAAATACTTCAAGTGCATTTTAACACATTGGATTTTAGCATCATATAGCAAAATACTAATTTAGAGACTTTTTGTAAACCCAGTCTATTTCTAATCTTGTTTTGGACGAAAGAAAATTTAGAAAAAAAAATGCTCCAAAGATGCTGATGATGCAAGACATCCCTGAAGATGTTTTATGCAATAATTCTTATTTATACAGTAGAAGATCTTTATTGTTAATTATTATTATGAATTTGTTACATTAGTTCAACTTTATCCCCTTAATTTAGAACTTTAATGAAAAGAAAATGGTATTACAATAGACATTTTTGAAAATGAGTAATATAATGAATGATTTTGTCCAGGTATAGTTGACCATGTTTATAAAGTATATTTAACAATATGTGGAATAATCAATGTCCTTAAAAATTTCATGATCTGGAAAACTCCTGTGGACAAGGAATGTAGTATAAATATACTCTAATGTATTTTCATATATGTTTCAGACATATTTTGCCTTATTTATAAGGTAAATTTAATGATGTGCGAAATGTGACCCATATAATGCACAACCTTGCATTTTTAGGTTTTCGTTATACAGATCTTCTGCTGTATTCCTTTCTTACAGAATAATTTTAAACCTAAAGGAAATTTGTAATAATTATGTATTTCCAACTTTCATTTTACACATCAGATTCAGAAAACCAGAATATTACATATTGTCATTTGGAAGTTTTTTCCAGTATTTACCACTTTTTTCCAGTATTTACCACTTTTTCCCGGTATTTACCACTTTATCCTGGTATTTACCAGTTTTTCCCGGTGGGATGGGAAAAACAAGTTTTGAACAGGAAAAAGCCAACCCTGATTAATTTATATGTATATTTATAGAAGGCATATTTCCTTTAGGTATACCAAATTCCCAGAAGCAAAACAATCACTAAGATTTAATAATTCCAATCAGCTAACTAAAATATATGCTTAAAAGGGATATTAGAGAGATGCTTAATGAAGGGGTAATGAGAGCTAATTAGATGTCTATTATGTTAATTGTAAAATGCAAATTTCTCCCCATCAAGGGGCAAAGAAATTTCATTGCTAATTGTGTTGAAATGAATGAATGACACTGGAATTTGAAAACAAATTTATTTGTAAATAAGAAAAAGCTATATTTCACATGTATAATAAACTGAAAAATTTTTTTACCGAAATTCTGGTGCCATTGTGACGTTTGGGCATTAAAATTAAGTGGTTTCATAGAAATACCACCGCCCCTCAAGGGGTTAATGGTGTTACAGCCTTTCGAACAGAATGAAATGGATAGGCACTTATGAAGGGCACTAAAAAATACATTCAGTACACTATACGGTGCAAAAAATATTTATAAAACTAGTTATAGTACGAACGCACCTCATTTGCACGCTTGACGTGTAATTTCCAACTTGTTCTATATAAAACATAGAATTGGCATTAGAGATACAATTGTAGATTACTTTTCATAATTGCATTAAAACCTTATTTACTTTATCTCATTTCGGGTTCGGGTCGGTTGCAGATTGAAATATGTCAGGTTTGGGTCTGGTTGTGGGTTACAGAAAATTATTTGGGCCAGTTCGGGGTCGGGTTGCGAGTCGCGGAATTTTTTAGACAGGTTCTGGTTGACTTCAAATTTAATTATCAGGTTCGGGACTCGCACAAGACTCTAAATGTGTGGGAGAGCCATTAGTAGTTAAATAATTTATTAATATATTTAAATCAGGTATCATGAGCAATTAATATTTAAACTTTCCAATCATTAAACATTTCATCATAACACACATTCTGTTTGAAACAGAGCTGAGACATGCATGCTTTTCTGGTTTCAGAGTCAAGAACAATCTATGGTTTCATCATTACAAATTCTCTGTATTTAACAGAGCCAAGTTTCATATGTTCTCTGCTTGGTTGCAGAGTCAAGACTGGCCTTTTCCTAAAAGATACATATTATACAAAATAACATCAAAATAAAAATTACAATATGCTGGTTATAAATCTTGTTCAATTACTTTAATAATAATATCATAAACCACATTAAATTAGCTATAATATTCATTTAAATGACATCCAAGCAGGGTTAGAAAAAACCCAGCCCACTGGGCCCAATAGTCTAAAACCCAGGTTTTTTCTGGTTTCTCTGAAAAAAACCTGGGTTTTTTCGGGATTTATTGAGTTTTTTTTTTAGAACACTTTAAACTTCTAATTTTCATATACATAATACCCAAGTTCTCCATTTATCAGTAAAACCTGAGTATAATTTTGCATTAATTATGAATTAACAAAAAATATTTAAAAAGAAAAAAAAAATCAAATTAATTTAAATGGTACACCTGTATCTCATGGGACTAGTTTGCTGCACTAAGGATATATTAAAGTGAACCACAACTGGATTTCTTTATATAATTCTTACCTTAAGTTAAACATGCTAAATTTGTATAGTTTCTTTCATTTACTTCAAATCAGAAATCAGTTGAAGACTTTTTTTTTTTTTTTTAAAGAAATGGGATTTGTAATAATATATTTGAAAATTTTAGCAAAATTTGCTACATATACAGGCAAAGTTCTTTAATCCGCACAAGTTGGGACCAAAGGTTGTGCAGATTATGGAATATTGCGGATTATGGAGTATTATGGATTACATCTCATTTTCTTATTTCTGAACACTATTTTAATTCAATATTCAGTATAACATGAAAAGAAAAATGTGAAATATAATAATTAATTTTTCTGGACACTATTTCAATTCCATATTCAGTGTAACATGAAAAGAAAAATGTGAAATATAATAATTAATTTAATATGCTATCCCAAAAAATGCATTTTTCAAATTCTTGTATTAAAAAAATTGATTATATTCACTTTTATATTTAAAAATTTCAGATATTTCTTTTAAAAAATCATTTTTGGATCAAGAATTTGTAAATTTGTTCAATTGTTTACATTCATTAAGCAATGCGAATTATAGAAAATTGCGGATTATGGGTGTGCGGATTATAGATCCTTGACTGTATATTGCAATAGTATTAAATGTTAAAATCGATTGTCATGGAAGTCAGTGTCAGTGGTATTTGTAAATTTAGATTGCAAATGGCGATACACTTATTACTAGCTTTGCTGCTTTATCAACTCCAAAATGTTTACGTAACTTGCTCCAAAACCAGACCAAATGCAGAAAAGTATTGTTCAGTTGAAGCAGAGGTAGCTGGTACTTAATGTAAAGCCCAGCAGCAGAATTTTTTTCTGCAGTCTGCAATGCAAGTAGAAACTTTAAAAACAGTCTGCAGAACTTAAGGACAAACGCCCTCTTTCCTATCCTTAAGGCCCTACTTCAGTCACGCAAAAAGACCCGTTCGCTAATGCTATTCCTATGGAAGAAATTTATAAAGATATCGATCGCATTTCAATATTTTTAAATGATTTCTTTTGCATTCAATAGTTGAGATCGATCTGTATGCAGGCCGATGTTTACTTTTTCGATTTTGATTGTAGATATTTTTTATGAGGATGCTTTTACTTTCAAAACCGGTTCCGAAAATGAAAGTGTCATCACAAGAAATACCTATAAACAAAATCAAAAAAGTAAAAAATGTCCTGCATACAGATCAATCTCAACTATTGAATGCAAAAGAAATCATTTAAAAATATTGAAATGCGACCGAGATATCTTATAAATTTCTTCCATAGGATTAACATTAGCGAACGGGTCTTTCCATTTGACTGAAGTAGCCTCTTAATGCACTCAACCCTCCCCCCCCCCCCCCCCCCCCCAAGTATTTGTGATTAACATAAAAGGAAAGTACTTTTTAAAATAATTTATCTTTGTTCCTCAAAATTTTTAACATCATTGTCAGAAAAATCTTTCATAAAATTTGTCAAAATTTCTGTGAAGTGAGAAAACAGAATAACAGTAAAAATAACATATGAACACCAATTTCAAAATTTTTTGAAAAGATTTACAATGTGATAATATCAAAAATTATATATAGATGTGATAATACAAAGGTGAAAATGCACTAAAGCCACTTTGGAGCAGCAAAAATCTAATTTTGTAGCAATAAAAGTTGTTTTTGGAAAGAGATTCTGAGAGATTCAAATTTGAGTAATTCGTGCAAATACTATAAGTAATTCTAATGCAATGTTTTACTTAGCAATCTTAGCTAGATGTGCAATTCAAAATTTAACATGCTTTCACTCAAAACATAGCTCACTAATATTTAACCTGCCACTCAGCTGTAAAAAATGTCGTGAAAACATTAATGTTGCAGCAACTTTTTTCACGATTCTTTCAGTGAATTCACCTTTTTTCCTCAATCCTTTGACAAAATGTGTGTTTTTTCACAATCTTTCGACGATGTTCGTGTTTATCGCTATCTTTCGATGATGTTCGCGTTTCTTCCGCAATCTTTCGACGATGTTGGCGTTTTTTTTGTTTTTTTTTGCGATCTTTCGACGATGTTGCCGTTTTTTTTTTTTGAGATCTTTTGACAACGTTCCCATTTTTTTCGCGACCTTTAGACGATGTTCGTGTTTTTTTCGAGATCTTTTGACGAAATTCGCGTTTTGTCTCCCGATTCTTTGATGTAATTCGTGCTTTTTCCGCAATCCTTTGAAAAAAATTAATTCGCTTTTTTCCCCACAATCTTTCGATGAAATTCACGTCTCTTTCGCGAACCTTTGACGAAATTCCAAGTTTTTTTTTGCGATCTTTAGACAAAATTTGCTTTTTTTCCCGCGATCCTTTGACAAAATTCGCGCTTTTTGCGCGATCATTTGCCAAAATTAACGTTTTTTCCCCCTTGATAATTTGACGGAGCGTTTCTATTTTTCCGCAGCCCTTTGACAAAATTTGCGTTTTTTTCCATGAAAATTCGAAAATGTTGCCTATTTTCCATGATTTTCTGACGAAATTATCATTTTTTTAGCAATCCTTCGATAAAATTTGCATTCTTTCTGCGATCCTTTGACGAAAATTGCTATTTTTCCTTACCCCTTTGACGAAATTAGTGTTTTTTTTTCCGCCATCATTTGACAGAAGTCGCATTTTCCCACCCTCCTTTGACAAAATTGACGTTTCTTATGACAAAATTTCGTTTTTTATTCGCGATCTTTTGACGAAATTCACATTTTTTTACGATCCTTTAATGAAAATGGCTATTTTAACCGCAAACGATTGACGAAATTGTTTTTTTCGGCGAACATTTGTCGAAATTCGTGATATTTACGTTCAAATTTTCAGACTAATGACCGATTTTTTTAAAAATTTCTTAAGAAATCACCCCGATGAGGATTGGCACATTTAATAATGGGCGTTTCACTATTGCGTGTCTAGAGTTGTCTTTGTGAATTATTTATATTTTATAGGGTATCGGAGCTTTGTCACTAGCATGTAGTGCGGATTGTATTATTATGGCAAATAATTTCTAGCAAACTTTTTTTTTCTAAAATTTGACAGTTGAAAAACAGTCTGCAGACCTTCTCAAGAGTCTGCGTTGCGCCGATTCTGCACCCGGGATGTAAAGAAAAGCAAAACGGACAAAATCCAGGGGGAAACTTATCTGTTTCACTCTTTGTTGCCATAATCTGAACTACTTTTGTGTTGAAAACTCCTATATAACACTTTCATTGAACATTGAAGAAGGATAATAATAATAAATGGGACGATTAATCTTAAAAGCTATAACAATGCAAACAATTAAGATGGGATTCAAGTGTCATCTTTTTGCATGCATTAAAATTTAAAGCATTTGGATACATTTTAGATTACAGGCATGAAAATCTTTCTTCGTTACAGCTTATTTCTTTTCTGGTCATTTTATCTCTGCTTAGAAATTCCTTTAAATCTAGTTCTTTTGAAATATATTTAAATTGGCATTTATCTTTGCATTCTTATACGTTAGATTAAATAATGATACAGTTGTGAAAGAACAAGAAAATTTGAAAAAATCCACAATGGGTTTTTCAAGTGGGCGCGCCCGAAAGAACCTGGGTTGGTTTTTTCAGGCTGGGCCCACTTGATCAAACCCTGTCTAACAGCCACTAATCCAATTTTCCAGTTTTCACCTATTCTCACACCTTAGATTAAATAATGTTACAGATTGTGAGAAAATTTGAAAAAACCCACAATGGGTTTTCTCAAGTGGGCCCACCCGAGCGGGCCCACTTGGGCAAACCCTGCATCCAAGTAATTATAAAACTAATAAATCTATTTAAAGGGTGCCAAACTTAATATAACTCATAAAGTTACACCAAGAAATCACAAAGTCATTAAATTATTAAGAATTCAAAATTATTATAAAAGCTAATAAATCTATATTAAATGACCTTGAAATCATACTATTGCCCATAAATACTGATCCAGAACCAGGATTATAAACAAATTGGATTTTCTGTCAAAAGAAATCAATCCGTTATTATAATAATAGGATCACTTTTCTGAGACTCGCATGTCCTGAGAAAATCGTATTCAACTGCCAAATGTGACAGAATTCTTTTAAATCCTAAATTGTTGCTGATAAGACTTATGTTTGAGATTCAGAATCACTTGATTCTATTTAGGATTAAGTGTAATAAAGCTTATTTCTAGACTGATCCTAAATTTCATTTAAAAAAATATACTTAAATAAATTAGTTTAAGTTTTAAGTCTAATTTAGTTTTAACTGTGTCCACAAAAAGGTGTATCCATTTAACTCTCAAAGAAGGGAGGAGCTGGGTTCTAACCCAATCACACCCGTTGGCCTAATAATCGTTCCAAGTTTTCCATGGCTTTCTTCGAAACTTGGATTTCCTTGCATAAATATGGGTTAGGTTCCCTTAGAAAGATCTTCACCTAGAAAATATTTATAAGTCTATCAAAAATAAATTAATTCAAATGCAGTATGAATGAGTTCTAAACTAACTTTTAAAAAATAAAAACCGGCTTTTTTTAAGTGGTTAAAACCAAAAAAAAAAGCCGGCCTGGCTAAAAGCTGGCAACCCTGATACGTAGAGGACCAAAAACTATATTTGTACTTTATCCTACTTTGTTTTATAGCTGTTCCTGTTGGTGGGGAGACATTTTGAAACTTACCAATTTCTTACATTGTAAAATTGTTTCTGCAAATTATGTTTCTATAGTGTTCAAGGCAGGGCCGAAACTAGCCTTTTAGCACCCAGGGCCATGATGGATTTTGGCGCCCCCTCCCCTCTTCCGCAAAGTATATTTACAAAGAGATTTTATTAATTTTCTAATAGCCGACTTATTTTAAAATTTAAAATATGTAATCATAAAATATGTATAATAGTGAACTACGTAATCTACAGTGGAATGGCAGATCCAAGGGGAGGTCACGGGGATCATGACCCCCCCCCCCCTCTGAACACCAACAAAAATATTCTAAAGATCATTTTTAAAATGAAATATTAAGTAGTAATAATAAGTAATAATATAAGTAGAGTCCCGATGAGTCGAGTTCCGCTTAACCAAGTTTCTGCTTTAACCAAGTTATTTTCTTTTGATGGACTGATGTCTTCCATTATTATGAAACAGCCATTATAAATGAAGTGTTAGGTGAAGATGAAAGAGCAGCCAAAAATAAATTATGGCCATTTTTTTTCCCCCATTCTGGCCAGAAAATCAGAGCTCTAATTTTTTACAGCTGCTCTTTCATCCTCACCTCATTTATAATGGCTGTTTCATAATAATGGAAGACATCAGTCCATTAGAAGAAAATGATCCAGTCCAAATGTATAATCCTTCGTTTGGCGCCCGGGACACATGCCCCCCCCCCCCCCCCCTCAGTTTCAGCCCTGGTTCAAAGGCATTTCATTTTGTAGTAGCCGCCTCTTAAAATTTATGTTTGGGAAAGCATTTGCATCCTGTTGCTTTTATTCATCATTTCATTGACTTGGACTCCCTTCAACATTATTAATAAAATCCCTTAAAGTTAAAATTAGTTTTTGTTGCATTCAAATATCTCAATGGGTTTTGACTTTCTGTAAGCAATTTGGCAAAATATTAGAGATATCGCCGAGTTGGTGTCACTTTTTGCAACTCATTTTGGTTGACAAAATTGGCGGCAGAACAGGGTCTCGTCTCTCTTATAGGTATGGAGATGCATTGAATGCTGTTCAATAACCCATGAGATGCGTTGTCATTAAACAATTAACAAATAATCGTGATTTCTGCGACACATATAATAGCGTAACATATATATAGATTCTACAAATTGAAATTTTTTGTTTTTGTGTCAAACAAAGTTGATTTTCTTATTTTTTGTAAAAAGTGTCCCATACTCTCCGCTATTATTGTTGTTGTTAATTAAAGTAACGTTCTTTTTTTTTCTTTCCTTCTAGTTATGCATACATCAGCCAGCTTAGCCCTGAATGAAGTAAGTTATCCTCAGTAATTAAATAAATAGAAATGCTTAATGTAATGCTTAAGTTATTCTCACTTTAAACCTCTGCTTAATGACACATAGTATATATTTCTATTTATATATTAAATTTCTAAATATTCGGTTGTGTATACCAGCTGTTGTATGCAGAGAGACGAACAGATCAGCTGACTATAGGTGCTACATATTTATGTTACAGTACAGCCCCAATTATCTGCGGAATTGAGGGGCAAGGGTACCGTGGATAACAAAAATCGCAGATAACCCGAAAAAGACTGAAAATGGGGTGCAAATAAGAAAAAAAAAAAGAAACTTCAGCATAAAAACTATGTTTTAATGTACTAGAAACATAATAAAACGTTTAAAATACAGACATATGCACAGTACAGCAGAAACCCTTACTTTACGTCTCAGTCACTAAAATAAAGAACAGTAAACAAGAAACAATGCTTTACATTGCTGTAAAAAAGAGTTGAGTTGCACCTTTCTAAAAAAATTAGCCCTTAGTTTTTGCTTCTTGCTCTGGAAACACATTTTTTTTTTCTTTATTCTAAATTGTAAACTATTATTTTTCATTTAGTATGGAATAATTTTTATCCTTAAAATGAAGCTATTCTTGATATGCTCTCCTGGAATGTATCATAATAGTCTTATTTAATTGTTAAATATTTTAATTGCTGCATATACATTTGGTTAATAAAACCAAGAAAAGATATCGAGATCGCATCTGATTTTCCAAACAATGCAATCGAATCTAGAAATATTCTTCTATTACTTTCGAATTCATGAATTTTTCTGTTTATGTAATTTTCGCTTTAAACCCCTGCTTAATGACACATACAGGGTTGTTTTTTTTTTGTTTTTTTTTAAAATCAATTTATTTGATTCTTTTCCGTTAACTGGACACCATTGCCAAGTGTAATAGTTGGCATAAAATGAAAACCACGCAAATTGAAACATTTGAAAAAGAAAAGAAAAAACATTGTTGATAGTATAAAGTGAGCAATTTGAAAATTGAGCTGATTTGCCAATGCAGTTACCGGCAGATTACAAAATTGAGCTCATTTGCCAATGCTACTCATCTACTGAATTGAATTTGAAAAGAACAACTTCCCAAATACAGTATAAAATTTGCTTTATAATGTTGCCAAATTAGTAAACACAAGTCTTAATAAGTGGGACACAACTGCTAGAACAAAATGACATCACTGTGTCAAAATTCATGAGAAAATAGGCTGACTTAACCCTTTAAGTGTCATCAACTGTGTTTTTCCGTCATGTATTCTTTGAGTTCAAGGGCTGATTTAACACAAAATTGATATAAATGTTATTTTTTTGCAGTGCATAAGATAAATAAATAGGTAAGCTAATCATAAAGAAATCTTCATACAAATACTTTTCATAACTATTATTTTATGAATCATGAAACATTTTGCAGTTCCAAGAGTTAATCTTTTCATACAAATACACTTCATAGACATTCATTCATGAATCGTTCAATATAAATGAACAATTTTGCAGGACGCTTAAAGGGTTTTTAAAAAAAAAGTTAACTTCATCACACGCTGAAAAAGGTAAACAAGTGAATTTAAACATTAAAAATGAATAACTCTATAAGTTAAACTAAAAATAGAAGCAAACTTTGGTACTTTTCCGTTATATGGACACCATTACCGCCAGTGGCGTAATAGTTGGCGCAAAATGAAAATCACGTGAATTGAAACATTTGAAAAAGAAAAGAAGAGACATTGCCGATAGTATAAAGTGAGCATTTAAAAAAATATAACATTTGAAAATGACAGACTTTTACGAACTATTGTATTAAATCACAAATATATACTTAAAATAAGTGGACCCATAAAGTAATAAGAAACTCATATTAAACTGTTAGCATAAAATTACAGCTATCTTTTAGCATCGAAGTAAACATTTCATTTTTTGAATGAAGGTACACCCCATGAGCTCTTATGAGATACAACCCTCTAAATCAGTGGTTCCCAACCTTTTTTTTTTTGGCTGTGCACCACCTAAGCATCTCTAAAGTCATGATGCCCCCCAACCCACCTCCCTTCTATATCATAAATTTTGTTACATAAACAAGAAAACTTCTATTTTCCTGATTCAAAAATAGCTCTGATGATTTTACATTCTTTAATTTATCAAAATCGTATTTTATTTTTTACAAGTGTACCTCGATTATCCAAAGTCATTGGGACCAACCCTTTTTCGGAAAATCAAGAATGCTTGAAATGTAAGATTCAGGAGAAATAGATGCAATATTTCTTATTATGCTAACAAGTGCTTCATAAAAATCAAGCAATAGCAAAATAAAAAGAAGAATGAATTACCTGAATTTTAATTTTGAAATGAAGTACCTTTTATATATATATCCCAAAGGTTTGAAAAAATATTTTGTTTGTCGCAGTTTTGATTGCCTTTGCTTTCAAACGCTATCGCAGAGTTTTTTAACGTCATTAGTTCACCAGTAACACAGTCTTTCTCCTGCTCCAGCCATGCCAAACCTTTTGCAAAAGCTTCAGAATTACTAATGGGTTCGTTTTTTTCGTTCCACTCTGAAGCTGAAGTTACATTTGAAGGAACTCTAAGAAAGGAGATTGAAAATATTTATATGTACTCGTATTCAAAAAGGAGTGCAAGGAATATAATAGTTAAAAAAAAAAAAAAAAAAAAGCTTTCAAAATGGATTTTGCACACAAGGAAATAGAAAGAAATAATAGCAAAAAGAAATAAATAAATAAAAGCTTTAAAAATGGATTTCGTTTAACAGAGAGTTTTGGTTAAAAGAGTTTCGGATAAAAGAGGTTCTGGGCGATTCCATGCGGAGAGTCACACACGTAACGCAGGCTTTAATTTGCATTTATTCAATTATTTATTATATTTTAATGTTAATTCTGATTTTAGGTGGTATGGTAAATAAGTTATTAACATATTTTTTAGTTTAAATGTGTGTAAGTAAAACTCACAGATGTATATCATTTAATTTCATACTCAAAATGTGCTTTTTTTTAAGCAGAAAAAAAGCACATTTTGAGTAATGAAATTAAATGATATACTTCTGTGAGTTTTATTGCCACACATTTAAATTTAAAAATATGCTAATAACTTATTTACCATACCACTTAAAATCAAAATTAACATTAAAATTGAATAAATAATTGAATAAAGGCAAATTAAAGCGTTACATGTGTGACACTCTCCACGGAATCGCCCTTCTACTGTATGTTTTTAACATAACTCTATGAATGCCATGGTTCTTCGCATTTACATCTACAAAAGTTTTATTAATTTTTGGCAACTTACCACAAATGTAAAAGTGATAAATAGTCTACCTTTTTATCTTCGTAAAATTTCTTGACATCTCTCTCAAATTTTGTATTTAGTTTGATAGAATTGATACATCGGGGTAATTGAGGCTTTGAAGAGGTTTGACACTTGGATATTCGGTGCAGAGATTGAGGTCATTTCGGATCACAATCCACTCACTTTTCTTACGAGCAGTGTGCTGCATGGAGCAAAATTGGCTTGTTGGTCTCTGGCATTGCAGAGATACAATTTAACTATAACTTTTCGTAAAGGTTCTAGACATTTAAATGCGGATTCTATGTCAAGATTGACTTTTGATGAAGGTTTAACTGTAATTTAGTTCTTTAATTTGTGTTTTTGGAAATTATTGGGTTTTTTTTTTTTTTTGGTGTATTAATTTATAAAATTCATGTTGGTGAATAACATTGTATATATATGTATTTCTTGAATTAGTTAGTTTAATTAGTTATAATTGGAAGTTCCACATTATTCTCACCTTTGCTAATAAAATGTGTGGTATAATTATGATCTTACGCTTCATTGTGACAAGGGTCACGAATGAGCTTTATGGCGTGGCCATATATTTGTATTCGAAATTAATCTGTTTTGAAAATTTATTTCCCTTTCTTCTATTTAACGCTTGCATTCAAAAATCATTTCTAAGTTATGTCTAATTTAAGTGCAATCGTTATACATTTCACATAAATATTCTTTTTATTTCTGTTAAAAGCTATCATTCAGATAAATGATTTACAGTACAGAACCATTTATCCGGAATGGTTGGGGCCAGATGTATTCCGGATAACTGGTTTTTCCGGTTAACTGGTTGGGCATTAAAGCAGCATCCATTTGACAAGTTTTGTGTAATACATGTGGTTGTGGCATTATTTCGGAATTTAAATTATTAGATTTCCTTGATTAAAAATCAGATGCAAGAAAGATCAAAAGTTAATCAGAGTTTGAAAGAAGGTAACTTATGGGAATCCCTTGGGAACAAAAATTCTTCTATTTCTTTTGCATAAAAATTAAAACATCTAAAATACAACTAAATATGTTTCCATTTCAAATACTAGATGTTGCCATCAAATTATACAATGGGGAAATTTCACGATTTTCATTTTCACTTTTATGTTGAAGAACGCAAAAAATCAAGAAAATTGATACCATTTTTATCTATATTTGAAGCTTTAATAATTCACTAAATTAATTTTAAAATTGCAGTTTTTGTTTCGGCGGGAAAACGCTTCATCTCTGACGAAAGCGGCTGTGACGTCATTCGCCATGTAAACACAGTCATTCTACGTTGCTCGCTTAAGTGTTTGACATATTTCTTTATATGTTTTTAAATTTTCTGTGTAAAAATGAGTAGCAACGTGTGTTATAAATAGTGTGCAGTGCCATGTTGCACAAATAGTACAGTAAATTTGCCTGAGAAGCACTTTTTTAGTGTTCTTAAAGTATTTTACATATTCATATTACTGAGTAGAAAGGTTTATTTTTTACATATTATTCTTTGTCCTATATTAATTTTGTGACTTGCAAATTATTTTACTACTCAGAAACTAATTTTGAATTATTCTGTAATACGCTAAACAGCAAATTTTTAATGACTTTGATCTGCATTGTTTTTTAAGGTAAATTGCTTTTTTTTTTTTTTGTCACAAATTTACTATGTTAAAATTCATAATTTTATCTGCAAGATAGTTAAAATATGTTCTTACCACTGTGTTATACATGTTTTCTGTTTCAATTCTAATGAATTTGATAAGAAATATTAATTTTATTTGCAATGCCTTCAAATCTGATAATATGCATTTAATAAAAAGTATGATTACAATATAAAGTTTGTTTATATTAATAGCTGGTGCTGGTGGCGTGCACGTGTGGGTGAGCTCTGCGCTTCCAAGTGGGGGGCGTAAACCAACGTGGCGGCCGGTGTACTATTCTTGTGTGTTTTCCTTTTTTACTTTTTACAGTGGTGTGATACCGCTGGTGCATTTTAGTTATTATATTTGTGTCTGCAACTGGGGTAAGCGTATTTAGTTATATTTTTGTTTTGAATTTAGGGCTGTAATTGGAGTTCTTCCCCGGTTTTGTTTGTGTTGTGCAGTGTAGCAGGTCTACCTACAGTTATGAGTAATACTATTGTTAAAGTGATTCCTGACTCAGGGCCAGAATTTATTAATGGTGTTATAAATGATGTTGCTATTTCGAGCTCTGAAATGCAGAATTTCATATTAAATAATGTTTCTGAGCCAGGTTCCGGAAATGAGAGTGTAAATATGGATATGACTGAAGCTGTAGATGGTGGTTCTCAATTTGTTGAAAATAACCCTTTATTTGCTCGTTCCTCTGCTGCTGTTGAAGATTTGTTGATAAAGGCGGCTGGTAATGGAGGCAGGAACTTTAACATATTTTTAACTAGCACAGAGTCAGCTGCAATCCCAAAACGTAACCCTCGGGATGTTCAAATCGAAATACGGTCTAAAGTACAAAATTCTGAGAAAATTGACAACGTGAAATTCACTCGAGCTGGATGTTTAATTTTTTCTACCAAGGACGTTTCGTGCGCCAGAAATATTTGTAAAATATCTTCTTTTCTTGGAGTTCAGGTTTCTTCCAGAGTGCTATGGGAAAATATCTCAAACAGATTCTTGTTATTCAATATCCCAGTTGATATTCCACTAGCAGATATCGCTCGGGAGATAGAGGAGTCAAACAGTTTACACATCTTAGAAGTGCGTCGTTTTATGAAGAAGGACAGCAAAAATGAAACGTCCCCGGTGCTTTTTACAACTTTGGGTATTTCCCTCCCACCTGAAATCAAAACATGGTTTTCCGTCCAGCGCATACGGCAATTCATTGACCGGCCACGCCAATGCTCAAAATGCTTTAAGTTTAACCATAATACTACTCGTTGCAATTCAGAACAACTGTGTGCTACCTGTGGTACTCACCATGATGGTCCATGCACTGCCCCTCTTTCGTGTGCCAACTGCGGTGCGGAGCACAGATCGGATTTTAATCAGTGTCCGGTTCGTCTTAAAGAAGTCGAGCTTCTACGATTTAAATGCCAGAACTTCTTATCTTTCATAGATGCTCGGCGGAATTTCTCTCCTAAATCTGAAGTTAAGTCCTATGCCAAAATAGCTAGTGTCCAGAAAACAGAGGTGGATGAATTTCAAAAAATCATTGAAGTCCGCACCAACGCTATGCTGAAAATTATAGTTGAACTTTTTACCAAACAATCAGAGAAAGTGATTGAAGCTATCACGGATATGAGCAATATGCTCGTAAGTTGCATGGCAAAGTGGAACGATTTCTCACCTGAAAGACGAAAAAACACAATCACGGCAGCGGCTCTCAGATGAGGTAGCGTTTGCCTTTTGGACTTTGTTCTTGTTTTGTTGCTGGCGATTGCAAGTTGCAATTTGCAAAAAAAAAAAAAAAAAAAAAAAAAAATGTTTTTGGGGGGTTTATTGTGTACTTTTCTGTTAGTTTTTGCTAGGGGCAGTCGCCTTATCTGGTCTTGGTGGTTGTACTTTAGAGTACTGCTGTTTTTTGGTTTGTGGCCCTATGGGTATTAAAATTGTTCAGTGGAATTGCAGGAGTATATTGAACAAAGACCCCTGGCTCAAGTGTCCTCTGTTCGCCTCTGCGGATATTTTGGTTTTCCAAGAGACTTTTTTATCTACAGACAAGTCCCTGGTTATCCCGGGTAAAGTTGTTTATCGTTTGGATAGGGTGGACCGCCCGGGTGGTGGTCTTGCCATTGCGGTGAACTCCGCGTGGTCTTCTCAGCAGCTGAACCTCGCAAACTACAGTTGGGCCAATGAAGTGATGGGTATTCAGGTTTTCTTGAACTCGGGGCTGCTCAATATTGTTAATATTTATTCCTCGTCGGGTCTGGTGGTGTCTGACCTTGATGAAATCTGTCGCTCCTTGTCTGGTAGTTCTTTCATTTTGGGTGACTTTAATCTTCACCATTCGATGTGGGGTTCCCCGGTGTCGTCCCGGGCCAGTGAGCACTTTGTTGAATGGATCTCGGACAGTCCATTTTGTTTAATGAATACTACTGAGCACACGCACATGGCCCCCAATGGCTCCTCGTCTCTAATAGATTTGTCGTTCTGTTCTCCGGACCTTTATGCTTGTTCCACGCTGTCTGTGGTTGAGGATTTGTATGATAGTGATCATTTCCCGATTGCTATCTCGGTTGACCTTCGGTCGCCGCCTCTTCCTTGTTATACTCTTTATAACTGGTCGCTGATCTGCCGGGATATCAATAACAACCTTCACTCTCTTTCTGAAATTGATTATGATGCCTTCCAGTCGATGGTCCATAGTGCTATGTCTAAGTTCAGCTTTGTTCGTCCTGGTCCGTCGAAGTCCCTCCCGGTCTGGTGGTCTACCAGGTGTAGTAACCTCAGCAAGCAGAAGAAGTTTTTGTTGAAGCGGGCCCGTCTGCTGGTTTCAAGTGATTATTGGATTAAGTACAAGAGGACGTCGGCTAAGCTTCGTCAGGTTGTCAAAGAGTCTAAGCGGCGGTTCTGGGATAAGATGTGCAGCGATGCAGGGGACCCTCGTCTCCTGTATAAAGTCTTTCAAAAAATTAAAAATCGCTCAAGTTCCCCTGCTAGCTCCCATTTTCTCCTACAGGGGGCTGACTCGTCTGGTGCAGATGCGGTATCTCAGGCTGAAATTTTGGCCGACCACTTCAGTGCAGACTGCGATCATGAGCCAATTCCTCTCACATATGGGGAAGAAGGCAGCTCCTCTCTCAACGGCCTTTTCACGTTACCGGAATTGAAAGATGCCATCCATCGCACAAAAACCTCCACCCCTGGGGAAGACAAGATTAGTGCTGCGCTTTTTAAAGGCTTAGATGACCTCGCGCTCGATCGTCTGCTGCAGCTCTTCAATGAAAGTTGGACTTCTGGTGACATTCCGTCGAGTTGGACTTCAGCTGTGATTCTGCCGATACCTAAACCTGGGAAACCAAAAACACATGCCTCCTCGTATCGCCCTATTGCCTTGACTTCGGTCATGTGCAAAATCTGCGAGAGGATGATCTCAAAGCGGATTACTCGTCTCCTCCTTGAAAATAAGATCCTTCATAGTAGGCATTTAGGGTTCCAACCATTTCGTGATAGCCATACGGCGCTGACGATGTTGCATCTCGATATACAACAGGCTAGGAGGGAGAAGAAGTATATCTTGGGGGTTGCCCTTGACCTTCAGGCAGCATACGATTCGGTCTATACCGACGGGTTAATTTACAAGTGTGCTCAGATCGGCATATCTGGCCGTATGCTTCGCTGGCTCCACCGCTTTTTATCCGACAGATCCATTAAAGTAGCTTGGAGAGGTGTCACTTCGTCTACCCGGATCCTTCGTAGAGGGGTTCCTCAAGGGGCGGTGTTAAGCCCTACTCTGTTTACAATCTTTATGGCGGACTTTTTTGAAATTTTGGAGGGCCTCGGCATCAAATTTTTAATCTATGCAGATGACATCTTTGTCTACTGTGATCGTGCCTCTTTGGAGTCCTGCTGGACTAATTTGCAAGAAGCCTTAAGGCTGATCATGCAGTGGTGTAACTACTGGAAGTTATCTATAAGACCGGATAAGTGTCAGGCTATCAACCTCTCGAGAAGATTAGGGGATTGTGATTCTCATTTCAGTGTCAATGGAGGAATCATCGAGTGGTGCTCAGAAATTAAGTTTCTTGGGTTCTATGTGGCTCAACGGGGCGGCTTCCGTAAACATGCGGAATACCTCAGGAAGAAACTGTTCTCAAGAATAAACATTTTAAAGTCTTTGGCTCAGAAAAGGTATGGTGCAAGGTCATTCCACCTGCTCACCTTGGTTTCGGCATCAATTCGTAGTATCATGGAGTACGGTGCTGCTGTTCTTAATTTAGCCTGTCCTTCATTTTTCCAAAAACTGGAGGTTCTTCAGACGAGCACCCTTAGGGTGGCGTTGGGCCTGCCGAAGTGGACCCCTAACCTTGTATTAAGAAAGCACGCCGATGCTTTCCCTATTATCGACAGGATTGGTATTTTGGCTTTTGGATTCTGGATCAAGCACCTGGCCTTGGGTAGTTGGTCTCCTCTGTTCGAGGCACGGGATGCGAGTCTGGCATCGATCACTGCTAATATCTCTTGTGTTTCTGATACTCTTAATGAGTTGAATTGCCGTCCAGATCACCTTCTATGCTTTCAAATCCCGCTGCCTATGAATGTGAATGCGATTCATATTGTTACTTCGGGTCTTTCTTTTCAGAGTAAGGATATGGCTGCTTCCATGTTGGCTCCCTTGTTTTCGGAATTTATCGAGAATTTCTCTGGCGCTTGGGAAATTATTGCCACTGATGCATCTAAGACAACTTCGATCACTGGGATAGCAGGCTGTTCGACTATTGGTCATTTTGGGTACCGGGTTTCCCAGGTGAATTCGATTTTCACTGCGGAGGCTCTTGCTGTTGGCATGGCTATCGATGAGTTAGTCTCTTTGTCTCGTCCGGTCTTGATTCTCTCGGATAGCTTGTCTGTCCTCTCTGCTCTTCAGTCGATCTCTCTTAAGTCTCCTAAGGTCATCATCTGGCTGCATAATAAAATCACGAGGGTGTCGTCTCTCTCTCCGTCTATTCATCTGTACTGGGTTCCGGGTCACCGGGGGATCCCCCTTAATGAAAAGGCTGACTTTCTTGCAAGAAGTGTAAGTGATTCTGACATTTTGATTGATTGGATCGCTCCGGAGGATTTAATCTATGCCTATAAGATGAAGGTCAAGCAGCGGTTTGGTCAGCTGTATGAGTCTGGTAAATATTTCTCGTCGCACGGGGACATTCCTAATGTTAAGCGTACTCATGGTTGGGCCGGCAATAGGAGGGATGATGTTTTGATCACTCGGCTCCTCTGTAGAATGTTGATAACTCCTGAGATGTTAGCTCGTTTCAAGCTTCTTTCTGAGGGTAGCTGCCGTACGTGTGGTGTGTCTGACTCCTTGGAGCACGTTCTATTTTTTTGCCCTAGGTATCGGTCTCAGCGCAGCCGATGTTGGGATAATGCTGTTTTGAATAGCGAGTGCTTTAAGTCTTTTGTGTGTTTTATAAAAAAGTTTTGTGATTGTCATGGGTTCCGTGCTTCTACTCTGAACTTTCTTCATAGTATTGATCGGTTCTAGTGGTGTGATGCTCCGCCTTTTCTTGATTCATGTGCTTATTTTTTCCACTGCTCGTGCTAGAGTGTTCATCTGTGACTGGATCTTTGGATCATTCGGGATAAAAGCCTTGCTGCTATAGATCCCAAAGCTCACCCAACTCAAACTCAAAGCTGGTGCTGGTAGATGGCGCCAAAGTATTTACAAGAAACACAATGTTATATGATTATCCTTTATTTTTAATTTTGCTGGTTTTAAACAAAGTTAGAATGTTTAAAGGTTTTAATATTACTTGTGTTTTGTCAGTATATATATATTTTTTTTATGTGGAAATTATCCATTAAACATTTATGTCAAGAGGATAATTTTGTTCCATATTTCTTTTAGGAACTTCTAAAATTAAAAATGTTGATATCTAAAATGAAATTTTATTTAAAAATGTTTTAGAGGGTATTCAGATTATAAATATGATTATTTGTAATTTCTTAGATTATTTTTTAACTCATTAACAAAAGGAAAACTAACTGGCAAAAAAAGAAAAAAAACAAACCTCGACTACAACTACAAGATAAACTTTGTAAGAAAACTAAATTATTTAAACAAGCCACACTTGGACCTGTGCTTGTTAAATAGAAAACTGAATAAATCTGAAAAATTAGATTGATTTCCTGTTCATTATTTAATGTTATAATAAATATGGTATTAAAAAGTTATGCAGTAGTTTTAAGAAAATGATCCATAGTCTGCAATATTGTATGTCACAACCTCTTGTTTCAACTTGAGCTCATTTAAATTTTTTCCTTGTAGTCAGGGTTGGAATTAGTTGATTACTTTTTTAATCGATTGATTAGTCAATTAAAGATTCAATCATACGAAATTGACTCCTAATTCAATTTATCATGATTGAAATTGAAAAAGTAATTGCTCTTTAAAAAGTTTTTTTTATGATTTTTTCAATCTGCATGAATTCAATCTTGATTAATTTAATCGTGATTAATTTAATCATTAATTAGATAGATAAAAATTAAATATGACTGCCCTGTTTACTTTCTTAAATTCGATTTCATTGCTACGAAATTCTTTTTAAGAGTCACTATACGATTTTCCTTATTGATTATACAGTGTCACACAAAATTATTCATATAAACCGAGGTCAATATGTTTAAATTATTTAGGGGGATTAGGGGCAATTGAAACCCGCTTAATAAAACTGATATATTCTTTTATAATTATTTTAGGCAAATAGGAGCAATATTATCAATCATTTGATAGTCACAAATTGATGGCGATAGTCCCTGCTCCTCATAGACTGTACTTCATGTCGGTGCCACTACCTTCAATGGATGCAGAAGCGAAAAAGTTTTGAAATTGCTTTTTTTTTATATCGATGGGGAGAGAAACTTGAAATTTGCGTGATGGAATTACTTAAAAGTTCTAAATGCTATGTAAGAACAATTTCTAAAAAAATCGAAAATTAAAACGGTGAAATCAGCAAAAAGTGCTCTAAAAACGTTTAAATTATGATTTCAATGGAATTGATAAGGATAGAAAATTTTAATTTGATGTGGATGTTTCTTTTAAGACTAGTCTCACAGGACAGTTAAAAAGTTTAGATATTTAAAAGGTTGAAATGAATGACGAAAAGCGTTAAAAAAAGTTTAAAATAACGATTTTTGTGGAAATGTTGAGGATACAAACTTAAAATTACACACGGTTGCTACTTTTAAGTCAAAAATATATGCGCCTTACACTTTTTTAAATTGAAATATAAAAAGATGTGGGAGAAGAGGCGCCTTTTAATGGGAAATATAAAAAAATTTCATAAAAATGTATTTTTTGTTCCATCTTGAATGGCAGTAATTTCCAAGTTAAAAATAGAAAAGATTCAACTCAACTTTTTTATAAGTTTCTAGTGTAGAAACTCCTAACGGGAAAAAAAAAATCTATATTTAACCATACTTAATGACCCCCCCCCCCCCCCCCTTTTGGAGCAATGACATGTGACCTCCTGGAAGATTTGAGATTTTGTATTTACAATGGTCAAAAAGTGGAATCCCCCCCCCCTTCCTCCGGAGCCTCAAAAATCCCTCCCGGAGAAAAGTGCCTGAATTAACACTGTTAATGAATAAAATAAAATCTTAAGATTTGTGTATCAAGTGTATTTCCCATAATTGCAACTCATTTAAACTTTGAAACAAAATTTTAAAGAAGATACATATATATATATTTTTGATGGAATTTTAATCTAATTAAATATAAAGAAATGATCTATAAATATTCTTTATTAAGCTTACAAATATTTTTACAGTGCACATTTACATACGTTTAGACAATTTTTAAACAGTTTAAAGAATTAAAAGGAAAAAAAAAGATTCTATATCAGATAACTGATTTGCAGCTGCAAATTGCGTTTAATAAACGTACTAAATTACGCTGAACATACGACATTACATAAAATACAAAATTATTCTTATATCATAAAAATAAACTTGCAACAAACTGATGAGGAAAGTCTATCGTAAAAGCAAAATGAAACAGTTAGATGTCAGCTTCACATCATAAAAGTGTAAGAATAAATCAAAGGGGATGCTTTGCATCTTCCCACATTCTCGCCAATGAAATATTGAATTAACCTTTAACTGATGTCACATAAATTGTCACATAACTACTGTGAAGTGGTCTGTGAGACCGCTCTATCGAAAGATGAATAAAAGACGCGATTAAATTTCAGGATAGTGTTTTTGTACTAAACTTTTTGTGCAGTACTGTTACAATTAAAATTCCCTTATTCAAAAGTCTCTGGTGACAGTATTAAAGTTCCAAACGAAGCAAAATTTCGGTGATTTTTGTAGTTAAACTGAAAGTTACAAGTTAAACTATAAAAATTGAAAAAAGCAGTGGTCTGTGAAACTGGTAACATGAGTTAAAGGTTAATATTTGCCTGTCCTTTTTTAGTTTTTTGTACTCCTTTGTGTACTCTTATAATATGGAATGTTGGATAAGGTCAAAAACTTAAATTTAAGAAGTTTTTATTACTTATTATTTTTTCTGTTTTTTAATCAATGCTTAGTATTTAATTATTAATCATCTAGTATTATTTAGATAACCTTTACTCCAAGTTGTAAGTATCAACTGTTAAAGAGCGGGTGTCGTGAATAAAATTGACTCAGTCATAGAATTACGAGAAAAAATTATGATGTAGGACAACATTATTAAGACTAAATAAAATAATGACTGTCCTGCCTTGGCTTCATTGTATTTATATACAGTTTTCTTCATTCGAAAAATATTCAGAACTTTTAAAAATAATCAAGTCATACCGAGCCCAACCAGAAAGAGTCAAAACCTACTCGAAACCGAAACAAATCCAAAACATTTAAAATTTAAAGAGAACCCTATCCAAGACAAGACCCGATGTAAGAATGATTAAACCAGAAGAAGCTTGAAAAAAAAAAAGATAAAGGCCCCAAAGCCAGAACAATACATGAAGATTTCAATCATAAATCCTTCATTAGATTGACTATTTAGATTAAAAATTGATTTAATCATAAAAAAGCAAATGATTACAACCAAATAATTATTGGTCATTAGTCTATGAATAGGATTGAATTGATTTAATCGTAATTAAAGCATTGATTACATTAAAATAATCACTGATCGTTAGTCTGTGAGTTGGATTGAAACTAAGCTTAATCGGTCAATCTTTAATCATGATTAAAAAAATAATCGTTAACTTTCGATCGTTAATCTAATTAAAATTTTGCACAACCCTGCTTGTAGTATGTTTTTAATAAAAGTGTTATGTAAAATTTTATAAAATATAAACAAATTATCAATTTCTCCCATATAATTATTATGAACTTTTTTTATTGTGTGTGTGCCTTTTCACAAATCTGGTCGAAATCGGCATTTTCAAATCAAAATTTTAATGAAAATAAAAAATAAACGATATATTTTATGTTAGGATAAGTTGGATCTTACTTTTTAAAAATTTAAAGTTCATAATGTTAAATAAATTTTAAGGAACAGATGAAACAAGCTTGCAAATAGGAAGAGCAATGGGAAAAAGTATACGCGCAAAACGTAAACATTTCAATTTAGTGGCAAATGACGTCACAACCAATCCTGTCGTGTTTTTGTATCACGTGGTTTTGTTTACGCTTTTGCGTTATTAAAAACAGTAATTAAAAATTATTTTCTATTATTTTAACGATTCTGAGTGGATTTTTGAGGATTTCACGATAAACTTTATCGGTTACACACAAAAGAAAACGTATTCCTCCCGGGTGAAATTTCCCCATTGTTTCAAGCAATGCATATGTTAAACTGGCAGTATATGACACTTTTTTCTGCAAAGATTCTGAAATCAGTCTATTAGAAACAGCATTCCGGATAACTGGTTTTCCGATTAACTGGTTTCTGGATAAATGGTTCCATACTGTATTTGTTATTTCTAATTTAAACACATTTCCTTTCCCCCGCATATACATTCTTTATTGATATTTTATTTGTTAAACGCCGTTTCTTTGCAAATCTGTTTACATAATATAAAGATCATATAGCTAATTTAAGCTTGCTGGCGTCTTGTAAAAGCATTAAAATACACATAAATTTCATTTTCACTTCGACTGGTAAGTATTATTGGTAACAATTATTTTTACTGAAGCATAGTCAACTTGCATGTCAAATCAAACCTTATGAAATTCTCTTTAAAATGAGAGGTTATGGAACTTGAGAAATTCAAAATTGCAAGCCAAAAAATGATGATTTTTGAAAATTTAAATAATTTATTGTATGAAAATTGAATGAGATAAAAATATAGTATTCTCATTTGTATCATCAGGGACAATGATTCCTGGCATTTTCAATGAAATCTGAAATGGTCAGGTTGAGTGACTGGTTGTTTTTAAAAATGTTATTTATCTTTCCTTGTTATGCCTACCCTGTGCTTTAATCTGTTTTTCTTTCTTTTCTTTGCAGAACTGGGACCCCCATGTTCGGTGAGTATACTGACAGTTGTCTTTTTTTTTTCCCCATTTACCTAATGAATAAGGATGCACCGAATATTCGGTATCTATTTGGTACAGGGCTGGCTATTTGCTGGCAAAAAAGGGTTTCTGCCTTGCCAGTGGCAGAAACTGGCAACAACTGGCATAAACACATTTCATGACATAATCTGAGACTTTTTTACTAGTATTAAATTCCTTAAGTACATTTTATTCTGTATAAATAACAAATGAAATATTGTGGGTAGTTTTAATTAAAAAATAAATAGATTTGTATTAGAAAAAATGAGTAATGTAACAGATAAAATTTTTGTTATAGTATGGTTATATAATTTTATATGTAAACAATTATTAGAATATTTTAAAATTTCAGTTTAAAAATCAAATACAAAACTATATCCAATACTTATATTAAATTAAACAATGAAAAGAAAAGAAAATATTCAATACTTGCTCAAAATAATTTTCTGTAATTTAACGTAATAATTTAATAACACTATAAATTATCTCTCATAGAAATGTTATAGTTATATGCGGATCTTGTAATTCCATGAATTTAAAAAACATTTCATTTAAATACAGTATTCAAAGGAACAAATCTGACTTTTTTTTTTTCAATTTAAGACTGTTATAAGCATAGATCAAACTTTGTGCGAATTTTAGTAAAAAAGCTAAAATCTTTAACAATGATTTTACACACAAATAACGTACAGACACGACAAAAAACGATTATATGGGATATTTTTGTCGTGTCTGTATGTTATTTGTGCATAAAATCGTTGTTAAAGATTTTAGCTTTTTTATTAAGACTGTTAGTTGAAAATGTTCCAACCACATTTTGCACTTACAAAACAAACAACTACAAAGGTTCAAAGCAGATTTGATACAGTAATAACCGACTACCATATGCTAACTTATTTACTTCATCCTAAGTATATGGGATCAAAATCGACATATGAGCATAAAGAAAAGGCAAGGAAATTGCTTTCTGATATTAATCCCAATTTTGTGCCACATATAATATCCTTTGAAGCAAAATCGACTCCTGCCTCAGAAACACATTTCTCCAAGGAAGCCCTAGAAAATGTCTTGTCCTTACCTTCTATGTGGTGGTCAGCTTTTAATACTAATGAAAATGAGGATTTGTCAAATTTGCATCCTCAATAATGACATTTCCAGCAAGTAATGATAGTCTTGAAAGAATATTTTCAAACTTTTCTTTCATTCAAAACAAAGAAACAGTGTGTTCAGAAAGATTAGTAAAATTTTGCCCTATGCTATGGAATGTTCTGTGGAAAAAGTAATAATAGTATATTTGAGTGGCAATTTTGTTCTTTCAATATTGTAAAATAATTGTGCAAGATATTTCATTAATTTTTTTTTCTGTTATTTATTGTGCTTCAATTATTTACTTATATATTTTCACAAGAATCATAATCTTTAAGTTATTGCATTGTATTATTTATTTAAAAATACTCTGAAAAATACATTTGTTAAAATATCACAGATTTTTTTGTAAATTTCTTTTTTTACTTTTAAATAAAAATTCAACTCTAAACAATAATATAAAATAGTTAAACTTGTACAGTATCAGACTACCATTGAAAATTTCTGTTTTTCAAGTGAAAAAAAATTAGTACCAATTATTATATAAACAAAGTATATTTATATGATAATTTTGAAACTTTTTTACAACTTTGAATAACATTCATAATCTTTAATTTTAATTTTTAACTTAATTGTTTACACATCAAATACATGTATGAATTAAGAATCATCGCACATTAAAGTTCTTATTAATATTATTTCTGAGTTTCTGCCAGTTTTTGCCACTTACTGGCAGAAACTAGTTTTTGCCATGCCGGTTTTAACCGGTTATAACCGCTGGTTTTAACCACTCTGGCAGAAACTTGCCAACCCTGATTTGGTATTCGACCTATTCAGCCATGTTACCAAATATTCGGTTTGCCTGAATATCAAACTATTCGGTTTGGCCAAATATCGAAATATTCGGCCCAACCAAATACTTAAAAAAAACTTTTAAAACATTTTTAAAAACCTTATGCCATTTCTACGTTTAACAGTCAACTTATAAAGATAGTCAGAATAATTAAAAACAGAATCATATATTTAAGTAAAAGAGAATGTTTTTACATTATTTATTTGTTGTTTGTTAAGTATTATTTAAGAAAATTAACCAGTCATGGTAATTTTCATAGGAATTAATGATGTACAAATGCAAGTTCCTGAACATTGTCCAGTAAATAATCTGTTTCTTGCTAAGATTTTAAGAACGTTTGCAATCACTGAAAAGGATTGCCCACTCCGGACACCAATCTAGGATGCATTTAAAAACTTCCTTCCTTAATCAAAGGGAGAAGATCAGTTATTCTTGCTGAGTTGCCACCCTATAAAATTTGAATAGATTGTATTATTTATTTACTTTTATTTTAGTCTCTTCCTGACAAACAAATAATATAGGGTCCTGTACAATTTTTCTTCCAATTTTTTCACAATTCCTCGTTGATTTTAAAATGTTTGTTTTAGAATTTAAGAAAATTTTATTCATTTGTTTTAATTCTCAGAAGAAGCCATGAAATTTAAAATTTTATTAATTTAAAAAGTTTTATTAACTATCCTCTTCTTAAATAACTCAAAGCAGATTTTTTTTCAGCATAAAGTTTATTGAAAAAAGCTCTTGATTATCAAAATGAAAGTTTCTGTTTTAAATATTATGTAAAACTGTTTTAAAATTTAACATTTTAATGCCTTTAAACTTTGAAATATAAAAGTATTCGACAAGCCGAATATTCAGTATTCAGCCTAGCAGTTACTATTCGGCTACCCAAATATTCAGTATTCAGTTCGCCTATAGGCCGAATATTCGGTATCCGGCCAAAATCACTATTCGGTGCATCCCTACTAATGAATGAATAAATACACTTTTTCCTTATATGCCCACCATGCCAAAATAGATGCCATTTGTTTTCAAAGAAATTTCATTGTGATTAGGGATGAAACTATAGGTGCAGGTTCCCAAAATCTAGAAGGAAGCCAGTGGTGCCTAAACCCAAAAAATCGAGTGGCCTCATTGTGAAACAAATGCATAGAAACAATAACTTTTATATGGAAAAAAAAAAGATTCAAGAATTCCAAGTGAAAATAATTTTATCTGGTACTTTTTCCGTTATGCGGACACCATGCCAAAATGTATGATGCTAATGCGCCCATTATTTCAACCATGATCGTGAAAAGGATTTTTATTGTAAATCATGTGAAACATTGTGATTTGCTATTTATGAAGCGTGAATGATTATTATTTAACCTTAACCTCAGAAAGCTATGTAATTTGCTATTATTCAGGGGTCGTACTTGTCCTGATATTCCTTAAATTCCTGAAAAATGAAAAAACATCCTGAAATGTCCTGAAATTTGGTAACATGTCCTGAAATTTGGTAACATGTCTTGAAATTCCTGAAATTTCGTGAGTTTTGTACTATAGCACAAACAGCCATGATTTTTCCGTGAATATATATATATATATTTTTTTTTTTTTTTTTTTTGCAAAATTGCACAAAATTGGTACTTTGAAATTAATAAGTGCTTTAAAGTCGGGAAAATGGTGAAACGTTTTGTCATCTGATGATGAAAAACTCACCAATTTCTTCAAGTAGTTGCAAAAAAAAAAAAAAAAAAAAAAAAAAATCGGGAATTTGTTAGTTGGACAGGAAGGACAATTGCAAATTTTGTTAATCGGTCGTTGAAAAAAATTGCGATAGTCTTCAATCAATTTCTAAAAAAATCAGAAATGTTGTCAATCTTCGCTGAAATTCACGAATTTTGGCAAACGATCGCAGAAAAAAAAAACACTAATTTCGGCAAATGATCGTGGAAAAAAATCACAAATTTCGGCAAACGTTCACGGGGGGACAAAATCGCGAATTTCAGAAAACGATCATGGAAAAAAGTCTCGAACTTTGGTTAGTGATGGCAGGAAAAGAATCTCGAACTTCGATAAACGATCGTGGAAAAAAAGTAGTATGCCGGGAAAATGTGTCCTGAAATTGTCCTGAAATATTGGAAAAAGTATGTCCTGAAATATCACCTAGGACCAGTACTACCCCTGTATTATTTGAATTAAAAGTACTTTCTTTTATAAAGTTATAATTTACTTTTGCTGCTGACGCCAAGATGGATTTTACCATTTGGCAATTGTCAGATGATGAGAAAGGTGCGATAAAACTGTTTCAGGAATTTGGAATTCTGCATAATAAAAGGTTGTGTTCAGAAAACCATGAAATGAAATTATGGAATGTTTACTGCAATGCTAAAAGATATTTGTAATTTTATGCCAGCAGTTTAATATTAGTTTTATTTTGTTACTTTATTGTATAACAGTCATTTGTTCTCTTATTTTAAGTATGTATTTGTGATTTAATAAAGTAGTTTGTAAATGTCTGTCATTTTCAAATGTTATATTTTTAAAATGCTCACTTTACTATCGACAATGTTTTTCAGTTCCTACTATTAGTTCACACTCTCCCTATATATCTTGTTCAAATTTTCAATTTTTCATAAAATACTTATTATTCATCCACTCAAGTTCAAATACATTTTTTTAAACTTGTACTGGATGACACTTGATGTTAATACAGTTTTTTCAAATATTAATTCATTCATTAAATTCTAATTAATTAATTTTAGTTTTATAGGGGAGACAAAATGGCGGCAATTGGTTTATTGAACAGCATTTAATGCATCTTCATATCTATAAGGGGGTTACCATAGGGGGTACCCTGTTGTGTCCCCCAATACCGCCAAGTTTGTTGTCAACGTGGCACTATATCACCAAATTTGTTGACCAAAATGAGTCGCCAAAAGTGATGCCAACTTGGCGATATCTCTAATATTTTGCCTAATTCCCATAGACTTCCATTGTAAACCTACTTGCTTATAGAAAATCAACAAATTGAGATATTTTAATGCAACAAAAACTAATATTAGTTTAAGGGATTATATTAAATTTTTCTTGGATGACCTAAGTAGGAATTGACTTTTAAAACTAAATTTTTATATTACTTGTTTCTTTTATTTTTCAAATGTTTCAATTTACGTGATTTTCATTTTACGACAACTATTACGCTTGGCGACAATGATGTCCGTATAACGGAAAAGTACCATTTATTTAATGTATATACATGTACAAATAAACAGACATCAAATGTGTATATGTAATTGAATCATAAAATTCTCAAAATTTAAATATTAATGAAGTATAACATAAATCTTAAACTATGTACAATCAGAAGATAAAGTTGTGTAAGATATATAGTTAAAAAAAAATATTCAAAAGCTAAGAAATTTTTTTCTGCTAGCATACCTCTACACTTGCTTAAAAGAAAAAAGTTTCAATTATTTTATGTCATTCAAACATTAATAATAGATTTAAATTCATTCATTTAGTTTTTTAAAAGCAGAATTTTGAAATTGAGTCATGTTTTGTCTTTTGCTTATTCTAATATACAGGATTGTCTCTTTTGTGTGTGTGTCCTTTGTATGTAGTATGTACAGTGCAGCCTTTATTATCCGAGCTAATTGGGACCGCTAATACCTCAGATATCGGAAAACTCGGTTAATAGAAATTGTGCATAAAAATTCTCTGTGCTCGTGAATTTAACTCTTAGCAAATTTAACTCTTAGTGAATTTAACAAACAAAAGAACCTTTTATAAATGATAAAAATAAGCATATATAAAGTTATGTTTCACAGCTCAACAAATTTAAAAAGGAAATTTACTTATATTTATTAATATAGTAAAAAATATACTTTACTAATATAGTAAAAAATTTTAAAAAAGCAAATTGAAATTTTTTTAACTATACTATGTTAAACATTGAAACATTTTCAAAAATTAAACAAATCCCAAGAAAAAATATATATTTTAATTCAATTACATTAATATGTTAAATTTACATTACTTTTTACAAATGTCTGTTACCTTTCTTTGAAAAAGTTTGGATTTTGTATCAGTGGCTGCCCCATCACGCCAATTTTTGAGCAACAGAAGATCTATCAGTGTAACATCGTTCTTTGCTTTAAATATTTTAGGGCAGTTGTAATAGTTTGCCAATCAAATGTGGGGGATGTAATTATCCAATAACACATTGCACTAGGTGTTCAATAGGGCCAACATGGCCACTGGAAACAAAACATTGTTCGCTGTTACTTCTCAGTGTGCAATGT
The DNA here is from genome assembly GCA_963932465.1 of Maratus speciosus. NCBI lineage: Eukaryota > Metazoa > Arthropoda > Arachnida > Araneae > Salticidae > Maratus > Maratus speciosus. Next base: position 3,880,955 of record OZ010800.1, read on the forward strand.
TTCTTGGAAGTTGAGTGTTTTGGGGTTCATTAACACAAAGAAAAAAAATCACACTTCCTTATCGGCTCGGTTAACATAAACCTCGATTAATCGAGGTTCTACTGTACATTTTTTTTTTTTTTTTTTTTTTTACTGATACAGATCCAGAATCCTCGAAACTGAAGGCTTTCCAGATTTTGGAATTTTCCACATTTTGGATCCTCCTGAAATTTAGAATTGCCCCTCCTCCCCAAAATCCGGAATTTTTCTAAAACATAAAAATAACAAAATTTAAACAACTCCATATAGAATGTGAATAAAACTTAACTTTTGCATTGTTAAAATTATTTCAACAAAAATTCCTGCATTATTCGATGGTAACAATGAATAAATAAAAAAATAAAATTGGTAACTAATATGATTTTATCTACGAGACACACCCTCCTTTTTTTAACAGCTACTTCATTTACATAAAAAAAAGTTTTGATTGCTATTTTTAATAAATCTTATTTCCTAAATAAATTCCCCCCCTCCCTCCCCCCCCCCCCCCCCCAAAAAAAAAAAAAATCCTCCTGCATTTTTTAAAAACAGAAAAATAATAAAATTTAAACATTCACATATAAAATATTAATAAAAACTTAACTTTTGCATTAAAAAAAATAATAACCCTTAAATGCCGGGTGTTGCTTTTTGGCAACCTACCCAATTTAGGCTCTAAAATACTATTAGAATAATATTGAAGCTATAATGACAAATGTTGCCCATAAAATACAGTCTGAAAATATTATTAAATCGATTTTCAACATGTAGATGGCAACACTTGTGCTGTTTAAGAATAAAGATAGATTTATTTTTTCAATGGTTGCTACTTGTTCTTTTTGTTTTGTTTGGAAGCTTGCGAAATACCCTATTTTGTTCTGCAGTGAGCCAGTAAAATTTTGTGTGTTTAATATTATAGAATTTTATGAAGGAAAATTATTTTTTCAATTAAAGGCCAGTCATGCTGATGAGTCACAAACTGTTTTTTAGCCGTAAACCCTACTTAAAACAAAATGATTTTTTTAATTATTTTTCCTATGATTTATTTAAAAAGTGAAAGCCAAAAAACATTATAACAATGATTTTTGAAAAATCAGGCATTTAAGGGTTAAACAGAAATTCCTGCTCTAATCAATGGTAACAATGAATAAATAACAAAAAAAAAGGCAAACTAATACTATTTAATCTACAATTCCCCCCCCCCTTTTTTTTTAAACTACGTAATTGACATAAAAAATTTTGGAATGCGTGAGAATGAGAAGGGAGGGCAAAAAAGTTGCCTATTCAAGTAACACAGTGGCTTAGCCATAGTATTTATTCAGAGTGAGGGGAAGGGTGAAATATCTGATGATTTTTTAAAAAACAAATCGTAATATAAATTATTTTAAACTTAAATTTGACAGAATTTTTTTTTTTATTTCAGGGAGGGGAAGAGGGTTCTATGTTTCCCTGTAGAAGTAACCTATTTTAGTGGTTTCATGTTGAACCAAAGTGGACTGGAGAAAAAAAAAAAAAAAAAAAAAAATCAGAAATCTTATTTTTAAATTTTAAAAATTTTAGTAAAAATTTGCAAATTTAGAAAATTTTCCTTCTGGATTTTGGAATTCCGGATAATGGGTCTGATAAATCTAGTCTATTTATAATGACTCAATATCTTATTGAAATATCTTTTTCTTTTCCTGCATACCTATGAGTACTTTTTCTGTGACCCATGCCTAATAGAATTTAAATAGAGAAAGAAGCTCATCCTTGCAGGTGTCTTGTTTTGTAGAACAAAAGGGACAGTGAACTTTTCAATTCTTTTCACAATCAGTATTATTTGAATGCAGCTCGTCTTCCATCCGATAAGAAAACAGTTTAAAAACTAGTATGTTGTGGCCATCCCAAAACTTTCTTCTCTCTCAATCACGTCCATTTAAAGAGTACAAGAAATGACAACCATAGAGAACCCGTCCCTATCGAAGTATATCTGAATTGGAAGTTGGATGAAGATTCGTTCTTGAGATGCAGCAAGAGTGGAAATTCTAAAAAATGTAGCCTATCAGCACCCCTTGTTGAGCGATAGATACCCAAACATAAACAGCACTCATTCCTATCGAGGTGTACCTGAATCTGAAGTGGGTCGAAATTCCGTGCATTATAGTTCTGGAGATGGAGCTATTGCAGAAATCGTGAAAAAGGCTGCCAAGCAGCGCCACCTTGTGGGGGTGGGGGTTGGGTTGTTTGCCCTTCTATCTTTATTTGTCACAAGAAGGGTTAAAATTCATGTAAAAATTCAGCAGAGTGACTTGACAAATTAGATTAAGTTATATATGAAACTTTGAAAATATTGTTGAAATAATAACTTTGAATAAAAATATGTTGAAATATATGCAACTTCATGAATCCTATATATATATATATATAATATGTTTTCAGTGATAAGGTAAGTGTAAAATGTACCGGGTGTCCCAAAAAGGACTGACTGATTTTAAAATTCAATAACTTGCAAACGGTGACAGATATTTAAAAAATTCTTGCAGGAGGATTATGCATAAGGTCAAAAGTTTTTTTACAGTGATTTTCGATTTTAGTTCGAATTACAAACAATAGATGGCGCTGCGATCAATAGACGCTGAATTCAGGCTCGATTTTTGGTTCTTCGTGGCCCGGATAATACATTTCCATCTCCTTTTTCAGCATGGAACAAGAGAAAGGACCAGAAATCGAGCCTGTATTTAGCGACTATTGCTTACAGCGCCATCTATTGTTTGTAAATCGAACTAAAATTGAAAATCACTGTAATAAAACTTTTGACCTTATGCATAACCCTCCTGCAAGAATTTTTTTAATATCTGTCACCGTTTGCAAGTTATTGAATTTTAAAATCAGTCAGTCCTTTTTGGGACACCCAGTACTTACAGTAATGTGCCGGAATGATGAAACACATTTCTTTATTGGAGCTAACATACAGGAACATTTTACTACGTTCCAAAATTAATGAACACTTCAGACGATACTAGTTCACCTGAACTCGAGGCACCTCATTATTCAACAACATCAAGTAATTTTTGAGCGATTAGCAACTTGTAGTATACTTTAACAACTCTTATCGCCGATTTAAATTAACAATTTTACGCTGAAACGTCTTCATACTAAACAATTATGCTTAATAAACTTTAAGTTATTACAATTACATCGGCACTTAGCCATATACTTTAGATATATTCGCTGAAACTTCATAAAAACATACGAGATAGTACCATAAGTCAGCCATCAGACATCGCACCCCGAAAACATGAAATCGCTGTCCCTTTAAATCAGGACGAAAACCTATCGGCCAATCAGAATGCAGACTACGCAATTTGCATAAGTCAGAAGATACTTAACATTTACTTTAATTTTAATAAATATTATGATGACTTTAGAAAAATTACTTTAATATAAAAATGACTTATAAAGATGATTTTACATGTTAATTAAATTTAAATACTTATCTTTAAAAAAAATGAATGCGATCGCAAGTAAAATTGCCATATACGGTCTACGACTGAAACGCAATACACAACCACCCAACCGTGGTGGTAAAAACGTAAACAAACGCCGAAAGGCGGCAATGAAAAGAAAACATTGTGTTGTCGAGTTCAGGTAGACTTTACAAATTGCTTAATGAAAAAAAAAAGAAAAAATGCTTGGGAATATTTTTCCACACACCTGTTGAGCGATTTAGACCCAAAACGAATCACCACCCATTTCTATCAGGGACTCTCTGAATCTAAATTGTTATTCAATTCCGTGCATTTGTTCTTGAGAGAGCGCACCCACAAAATGTGTGTTGCATACACACAGATATTTTGTAAAGACATGTTTTTCGGGTTCTCTGACCCCTAAAATGTGTCCATCCATCAAAAACCGGAATTCGAAAATTTTCATGAATCCATGAAAATTCTTCTTGTAAAGATAGAGGAAAGGAAAAAATTCAGTGAAATCCTTTTTACTTTACAAATGTCGAAAGTACAAGAAAAATAGACCACCCAAGGAGTGAACACTTATTCTCAGAAGCAGGAAATATGTGTGATAAACAATACTCAACACCTAATGTTCCTATACCACAACTTTCCTTTAATAAAATGGGATTAGAAGTACTTAGTTGTCCTATTTTAAATATTATAGTTTCATTTATACAGGTATAATTTCATTTTTGTGAAAATAGAGGAGTCTATTTTTCGTTAGTATTTATTGCTTTTAAGGGTAGGCAGGGATAAAATTAAATTGGCACATAACTTTTTTCTGAAATGTTAAAAATATTAGCAAAAGCCATGCTTTGTTTGCATTCACAAAGCATTATTTAATAAGATAAATAGTTGAAAGTAACACTCTTTTTTTTATATTATTCTTGCATCTTTATTAAGCAAAAATGTTATTTTGTGTTTTGGCGCATTTTAATTTTAGAAAAGTCAATGCAGCCCAATAACTAAGAATTTCCTCGGAATTTTTTATTTATGATATAAGATTGGTATAAATAAAAACATTTTCGAAGCAAAATTTTACAGAATATTTATAGAACGAATTTAAAAATTAATTTTATTTGTTTACAATTCTTTTGTTGCCACTTTGCAAAAAATAAATAAATCATACTATAATTCTTTTAAAATGCATAAGTATCATCTGCGTAAATGATTTACCATAATAAGAGTAAATTTTGTATTTGAATTCTTAACACTGAAAAATACTTTTATAATTGAAGGTAAATAATTGAATTTTCACAAGTTTTAATTCTTTAAAAATGTGCTATAATTTTCATAAAAAAGGTATTTTAAAACTTTCATAAAAGAAATCGTAACTCCATGATTTATTTTTTTTTTCTGAAAATAGACGTGTTTCATTTTTCATTTGCAAAAATGTGTCCGTAATGGAAAAACATGTAAAATAAATTAATTAAAATAATAAATTTTTTAATGTTATTCAGTAAAAAAAAAAAATAATAGTGTGCAAATCTACAGATCCTAATTTATTTTTATGTTTAATTTCAAGTCAAAATACTTGATAGTTTTTTTGTAAAGTGTACGACAAAATGTATTTCATGTAGACTAGTAGAGGATTCGCTTTGCTCATCCTAATAATTAAAAAAAAAAAAAATCAGTCTACCAGATATTAAAGTATTTGACCAGACAAGATATTCATAAATTATTCGGTTTCAGTGCCGAATAAGCCCGCTATCCATCAGGAGCCGTATATTCAGTGCATTAAAGTACATAAAAGTACCCAAATTATTAGTGACAACAAACCAAAACTGAAACTACCATTGTGTTGTGTCAATGTTTAAAATAATGAATAATCAGTAAAATTTGTAGTGTATGTACTTTAATTTTTCTTTAAATTCACTTAGTTAATGAATATATTAAACCAGAGTTGCATTATGTTTTTCTTTTCCATTGTTGTTGTAATTTTTGTTCTTAATTTATAGTCAGACTTTAAGAAATAAAATGTAAACAAAGGAATGATCCACAAAACCCTCTGTCCCTGTGTGCGGATTTCACTGAGTTGACTGTAGTCACTATTCGGCTAGCTGAATAGTCGGTATTCAGCCAAAATCACTATTCATTGCATCCTTATTGGCGATGTATCTGCCTTGCAGCTGGCTAATGTTAAAGTACCCAAATAGTGTGTGAAAGTGATAGATGTAAATCACCCTCTTCTGTCTTGCCACTGTCCAGGAATTTACGCTCTACATTTTGCTTTTACTTAACACTATATCTATCTCCTCTATAATTCACTTTTATTAAATAATACATTTTACTTCTTTATTTATCAGTGATAAAATACCTTTATTAATTTAAACATTATTCTACTTACCTTAAATTAACTTCTGTTATCTTTAACTTATCTACTCTGTTTACATTATCACACTTTTCTCCTTCTTTCCGTTTTTCATCTATCTGTTTCTCCCACCAGGGCTGAAACTAGCCTTTTTTGCACCCAGGCAAGGATGGATTTTGGCGCCCCCCCCCCCCCCTTAGTTTCGGCCCTGTCTCCCACGCATTCAACTGCACGTAACTTTTTCATCTGACATCTGGTTTCACGATCGCCACCAGATGGCGTCTTTCGTTCGAGCACATCGGATGTATGACACTTTGTCACAATGTCGTCACTCGGGCATCATCTGTTACTGCTCGTTGAATTGCATGATTAGATTTTATTCGTTCTTCCGGTTCATATAAATATGGATATGATCCCGGGCGCAGAATCGGCGCAACGCTGCGACGCACGTCGCAGACTCTTAAGAAGGTCTGCAGACTATTTTTCAACTATTAAAATTTAGGAAAAAAAAGTTTGCTAGAAATTATTTGCCATGTGCCATAATAATACGATCCGCGCCACATACGATTGACGATTCCTTCCGATTCCCTTTAAAATATAAATGATTCACGGAGAAATTCTAGACACGCGATAGTGTACCGCTCATTATTGAATGCGCCAATCCTCGTAGGGGTGATTTCTTAAGAAAAAAAAAAATCGGTCATCAGTCCGAAAATTTGGACGTAAATATCACGAATTTCGACAAATGTTCGCCGAAAAAACAATTTCGTCAATCGTTTGCAGTTGAAATAGCAAATTTCGTCAAAGGATAGCGAAAAAAACGTGAATTTCGTCAAAAGATTGCGAAGAAAAAACGAAATTTTGTCATAAGATCGCGAAAGAAACGTCAATTTCGTAAAAGGGCTGCGGAAAAATAACAACTTTCGTCAAAGGATGGCGGAAAAATGCGACCTCCTTCAAATTATCGCAGAAAAAACGCGAATTTCATCAAAGGGCTACGAAAAAATAGCAACTTTCGTCAGAGGATTGTGGAAAAAACGCGAATTTCGTCAAAGGATCGCGGAAAAAACACAAATTTTGTCAAAGGATCGCGGAAAGAGCGCGAATGTTATCGAAGGATCGTTAAAAAATGAGAATTTCCTCAAAAGATCGTGAAAAATAGGTGAATTTTTCGAATTTTCGGGTGAAAGAACGCAAATTTCGTCAAATGATCGGAGAAAAAAACGTAAATTTTGTCGAAAGATCGCGAAAAAACACGGATTTCGCTAAAATATCGTGAAAAAACACATATATCGTCAAAAGATCGTGGAGAAAACGAGATTTTTTTTCAAAGGATTGCGGAAAAAAACGCGAATTCCGTCAAAGGATCGGGAAAAAAAGGCGAATTTCGACAAAAGATCGGCGAACTACGTCGAAAGATCGCAAAAGAACGCGAACATCGTCGAAAGGTCGCGATTAAAAAAAGGCGGACATCGTCGAAAGGTCGCGATAAAAAATGCGGACATCGTCGAAAGGTCGCGATAAAAAATGCGGACATCGTCGAAAGGTCGCGATAAAAAATGCGGACATCGTCGAAAGATCGCGAAAAAATCAAAATTTCGTCAAAGGATCAAGGGGGAAAAAGGTGAATTCCGTCAAACAATCGCGGAAAAATTTGCTGCAACATTAATGTTTTCACGAGATTTTTTACAGCTGAATGGCAGGTTAAATATTAGTTAGCCATGTTTTGAGTTAAAGCATGTTAAATTTTGAATTGCACAACTAGCTAATATTGCTAGGTAAAACATTGCATTAGAATTACTTATAGTATTTGCATTAATTATTCAAATTTGATTCTCTCAGAATTTCAATCTGCTCCAAAAATAGCTGTTATTGCTACAAAATTAGATTTTTACTGCTACAAAAATGGATTTTATTGCTAAAAAATTAGATTTTTGCTGCTCCTAAGTGGCTTTAGTGCGCATTCATTCCTGTATTATCACATCTATATATAATTTTTGATATTATCACACTGTATCAATCTTTTCAAAAATTTTAGAAATTGGTGTTCATATGTTATTTTTACTGTTATTCTGTTTTCTAACGTCACGGAAATTTTGACAAATTTCATGAAAGATTTTTCAGACAATGGTGTTAAAATTTATGAGGGCAAAGATAAATTATTTTAAAAAGTACTTTCCTTTTATGTTAATCACAAATACTTGGAGTATTTAAGTGCATGGGGGATTGGAAAGAGGGCGTTTGTCCTTAAGTTCTGCAGACTGTTTTTAAAGTTTCTACTTGTGTTGCAGACTGCAGAAAAAAATTCTGCTGCTGGGGATATGATTTGATTTCCTTGCTCGCTCACCCATTCTCAGTCGCCTTTTGCATTAACAAATGGTCGTTTTCTGATTGTTAATATGGCATTTGATGTGAAATAGGAGTTGTGCCTATTTTAACTCGTTTATATTTACATCGATTTACTTTGAGCCTTACCACTACGATTTACCTGTTGGAAGCTTGATAGTTTTGTCATCGGCTGTGGATTAGCGTGTGGACTCTGGTATTAATGGTTAACGTCGCTTAGTGAGTCACCGCTGTTGGAAAGATCAAAACTAAATCATTCGTCTCTTGTGTTTTGTTTAAAGTTTATCGCTACATTCTCCATTGAAGTGCTATCAGATATAAAGAAGTCTTTCAACGATTCAATCCTATTTTGAAAGTAATTGGCTCAGCGTGATTTACGGGCAGTTTGTGTATCATATGGGAGTTTACGTATCGGCAGTCACTCATTGATACATTACTTTATTTTCCAATTGTCATGAGGTTCGTTCGTTTATTTTTAATCTCATTACTGTTAAATATATTTTTCTAAATGTTTTTCATCGACTATATGCTTTAACAGTTTAATATGTTTTTGTTTAAAAACCTATTTATGATTTACTGAATGAAGATATAGTTAACTTTTATATATTGTTTTATCTTTTGATCAATAAACGTTAGATAGTTTTTATATTTACTTTGTAGTTATTTCATCACCATACATTTTATTCTTCTTTAGCTATTTAAAGTAAACAGTTTTGGGGTTATCTGCTTAAATTTCCATTGGGCATTTTTAACTCTCTGCTAAATTTAATCCTTATCTAAATCTAATCCCATCAGAAAGTACAGTAGAGCGCTGCAAATCTGTTGACCTAAAATCCGCACAGGTTTGCAGATATAAACATCTTTCCTCCGTGGCATTAAAAGAATGAAGGTGGGAGAAAACGATGATGTCATTCCAAAGTGAATGATGGATTCAGGACGCTTTCATCTCTGTTTACAAAGAATGCAGCGAAAATTGGGACTGAAGTGAAGAGAAGAAGACTGAGTACACACGTGTGTTGATTGGTTTGAGAAATATATTTAATCACATGCGAGACATTTTTATTCATCATTTAAGTTATTTTTCAGTATTTTTTTTCTGGTGAAGTATCGTTTTGAACCTAGCCAAAAGCATTTCTGATGACGATGATGACTTGGACAATTCTGAGAAAATTCAGTTGGATGAGTGTTTGAATTTGGGAGAGGAATACCTTGAATTCTTAAAGCAACAGAATTGTGTAACTGAGCAAGGAACTAATGACTGTCTATAACCTGCAAAAATAACTTGAACTAAAGTTTTGAAACGGGCCACAATTGAACAAATGTTTTCAAAGTTTAAAAAATAAATTTATATTGTTTTCAGATATTCTTTTTTGTTGTTGTTGTTGTTTATTAAAATTTTCATTTATAATTAAAGAATTAAATACAGTGAAATACGTTTAACACGAAAATGCTTAACATGAAAAATTGGTTAACATGAAATGATATAGCGGTCCGGACAGTATACAATGCACTTTAATACTTTTTTTTCTATTAACATGAAACAAAAATCGCTTAACACAAAAAAAATTCGCTTTTGAGCTAGTTAGTTTGAGTTGAAATGGGTGGGTAAAAATCAGTGATTTTCGTATTTTTTGTAAATTAGTTTGTTTTATGAACACAATGGCTGAGAAATCGGTGCGAAAACAAACTGCCATTTTGCTTCAAATGAAGATGAAGCTGCTTAAATGCAGTTGATGAAAAAGGAGGACAAAAACAGAAATCTGCAAAAAGTTTGGCATTGCCAATTTTATTTTATTAACATTAATAAAAAACAGGGATCCCATTACGTTAACGTTTGAGCGCAGTATGTTTAAGCCAGAGAGAAAACGTATGAGAACTGCTAAGCACCAGTGGTGTAGTCGTAAAAAAAGCAGAGGGTAGGGTATGCGGTGTTCCTTAAAATAATCCAGAAAGTATACGGCGTATACCACCATATACCCTCCACTACATCCAGCAGCATGCAAAGAGAAAACTGCGCCCGGTGCGAAGTTTGAATCCCCCCCCCCTACTTTTAAACTTTTTTTTTTGCGACAGGTGTCACAAAATTTAAAAGTGCAGAAACAGAAACAAATTTTACTGAAATACATATTTCGCTTCTATTTTGAAACTTTAGGTTTTATTTTAATTCAGAAATTAAAAAAAGACTAAATAACATTAAGAGAAAATTGCACTTATATTTTGGCAAAAAGGATTTGGAAAATGGGTGTAGAAAAAATGTATCTAACAGTACAGTATAATAGTTTGGAACCTTTTTATATTCGAAGAAAAGAACTCCATGCTGTTTTCAGAGTAGCATATGCTTTTGTCACAAGATTCAGTTAAGAGAATGTTAACTAAAGAGATTAAGACAAAGACCCAAAACAAGTTTTGAAAAGAAAGAAGTCCTTATTCATAAATGTGTATTTCGGTGTAGGGTATAGGACAATGCAATAACTTTGAAATGAAAAATGTACGTACTTCCATTGGGAAAAAAATTCCCAATATGTAAGTATATATTTTCTCTTACAAAAGATAAGAAAAAAGTATAAATTTGGCGCCCCCTCAATTTTCGCGCCCGGGGTGACTGCTCCCTTCGCCCTCCACTTCGCACGGCCCTGACTACATCCCTGCTAAGCACTAAGGTTTAGAGACAGCTTTGCTTATTGGGTTCAAACACGCTAGATCTCAGAATGCTGAAAAAGACTCATAAAAAAAATATATGATTTTTTTTCCCCCCAAAAACAATATTTTTTTACTTGCTTTTTATCCCAATGGGTGCAACTTACTAGTAGTTTAACAGGAAATCGAAGTCAAATTTGATGACGTCGAAAATATTTGCGAGTTTTGTTCTTCTTTTACGATTCTTTGAACACAAAAAAAATTTCGGCCCCCTCAGTTTTGTGTTAAACATATTTCACTATAATCTAATATAAAAGAGTGTTGCTATTAATGTTATTTTATTTGTCCTATTTGTTTTTTTTTTTTTTAAACCTTTATTAATTTTTTTAATCGTTTTAATGACCTAAAATCTGGAAAATCCTGAAATCTGCACAACGCCTTCTCCCAAACAGTGTGGATTTCTCTATTCTATTCCTCTTGATTAATGTTTGTTTGTTTTCTCTTCTAACAGTGCTGACATGGAGATGTTTTTAACACAACTAGTACCTGAGGTAAGTTGCTTTTCATAAAAAAAAAAATACATGTTTTGATGTGATTCATATTAGCCCTGTCATTAATTAGCTTATTAATTAAGATCATTATTATTAGCCCAGTCAAATGGCAGGTTTTTTTTCATGTTTTTTTTATGTGATGAGTGAACGATTTAAGTGCTACGAAAAACAAGGTCAAAATTTCGTCTTGAGTGCTATATATCGAGTAAATATGATATGATTGGATTTAAATCTACGTAAAGTAATGGTGTACTATAAAAATATATGAAATATTGCACTCTACAAGTCCCAGAAAATTTCATAAAATTCTTATTCGGTAAGAAAATTTTTATAGCTGATGTTTTATTTATTTATGAAGTTTAACATATTAAACAATCGTTACAGTAATCTTTTAAAATTTATGCATTTTCACTTTCTTACAGATAAAATAAAAATATTGTTTTTAATGTAAATAACGTATAATCAATTCAATAATATTTATAATATTAACATATAAGAATATAAATTACAGATGGGCAAAAATTCATTTCGACAATTTTTTAGAATTATAGAAATCTAACAGTTAAAAATAAATAAAGGTACTGACATGACACTCAATAAAGTTTTATTCGATAGGAATAAATCAACACAATACTTGAATTTGATTTTTTACAATTTTTACAGATTTGCGTTCTTAACAGAATTTTCTAGGGTTTTTCTTTAATATTATTACTCTAATTATCATTTTGTAAATTAAAGGTGACCAATACAAGCACGGTAAAAAAGAAAAAAGCAGCTAAGTAAATAAAGCAAGCATGAATAGAATATCGTCTGACACCTGCTTCGTTTCAGGAAAGAATAGATAGTCAATGCATAGAGCGTAAACATATTTCTTCAACATAGGTAAATTTCGGTGACTTGTGGATTCTTCCTCCTTGTCGGTAGTGACGCTAGTACTGTTGCCATTGCAGATTTTGCCGTAGATGTCCCATCTTGTATGTTAATCTATGCATAAGCCAAAAATGAATATCACCAATGTTTGACTCCTAGGTTTATCATTGTGTTTTCCTGCTCCCAGTCCTCCATGTTTTCATATCTTTGTTTGTAGGACAAACACAATGATAAACCTACGAGTCAACTTCACTTCCGGCAGACCATAGATTAACATACAAGATAGGACATTTCCATAGAGCGTAATGGTAATGCGATTGCGATCGCAGCTCCTTTAGTGACAATGGGGAAGAAACTTCCCATCCTTGTAATATTTTTGTTATTGAGTATCTACCTTATTTTGATCTTTCTTTAATGTTGCTTGTTTATGTTTTCAACAGATTGTTACACCGATACATGAACATAGAATAGATATTCTATTCTATCTATATTATAAAGGACAAACATATCTGTGCGTAACGCATACGTCATTCTGCGAATGGCAACACTTTGAAATTCGAAATGAATTTTCGCTACTGCAAATTTTTAAATTTCTAAACATCCCACATTTTAAATGTTTACACCGTCGTATGCAGAAAAAAATGCACTTTTAAATGCAATTTGTTTGAAAGCTGTATCTCAATTTATTTTTGAGATATTAATTTTTTTATAGTTTTTAATACCAATTTTCTAATCGTGGCAACTGAAGTACTTCATTTCTATTAAAAGTGGATTAGTTATCTTTATTGATTATATTCTTACTGATGCCATTTTCTCATTACAATTAAGATTACAATTTTTAAAAATTTGAACAGAAAATGACGATACGGTTTAAAAAAGACACAATTTCCCTGATGATGCTGTTATATTTCACCATTTTTTCATTTCGCTGATATTGAGTTTGAGTCAATAGGCAAAATATTTCAGCGACTGAAAATGACGTCATATTTAAAAGTAAACGATAATTTTATTTGATAAAACGAGATATTTCCCCTTGAATACGTCTAAAAGTTATAAATTTCTGGAATTTTTACGCGCAGGTACAGAGATTATACTAAGACCTCAAATTGCGAGTGGGAATTTTAACATGAAAAGTTGTAATAATTGACAAACGTGACTTCAAGCTTGAAAATATATTTATTAATAACCTATTGCGCATTAAAATGTTTTTAAATGGTTAATATGGATGTGAAACGTGGAAAATGACTTGATTTGGTTTAGATGTAAAGGTAGAAAAATTCTATGATTATGTCAAGGTGAAATCATTTTTGCGGATTTTTCATTCCGTAATACCAAGCATCAATTAATAACTTAATCAAAATTACTTATCTTGATTATATTTTACTGATGACGTATATGAATTAAGTTTAATTTTTCCACAATTCTAACAGTTGAAGTTTATGAAAAAAGTATTTTGTTAATCTTAGGTTAAAATATGTCTTTGGAGAGTTAAATTAACAAGTGTAAGATGGATTTTTTATTCTAATTATTGTTGTTGATGTATTATAAATTTGATGCAACAGTTCCTTTGTAAACATTTTCTTTCGTCAAAATTCGGCAGGTTCCACCTTGTATATCTAATATCTATTCTATGTTCATTCACTGATAGATATATTTTTTGTACATGATGGGTGAACGATTTAAGTGCAAGCTAAAAATTTCATCTTGAATATTATATGTCAAGTAAATATGATATAATTGGATATAAAGCTACATTAAACGATGGTGTAATGTAAAAATATATGAAATATTGCATTCTACAAGCCCCAGAAACTTTCATAAATATTCCCATTTGATAGAAAAAATTTTACAGACGATGTTTTATTAATTTATGAAGTTTAATATATTAAACAATCGTTATAATATATTTTTTAATTTACGCATTCTCACTTTCTCACAGATAAACTTTGAGCTTTGAAGGGGGGGGGGGGGGTTCTCTGAGACCTATAGCGGCAGGCTGTTGTCTCAAATGATTCCCTAAGCAGGTTCAAAAACTCACAGATAAAATAAAATTATCGTTTTTAATGTAAATAACATACAATCAGTTTAATATTATTTATGATATTAACATATAAGAAATAATAATAAAATTAAATGTACAGTCTAAAGCTAAAGTCATTAACATAAAGCTCAAGAAATAAAACAAAATTTACTTACTTCAAACCTCACAATATGTTACATTATATTTTAATGTATCCTATTGAAATCATGTGCATTGGCCAAAGAGATTTTTTTTCATTTGAACATTTATTATAGTTTGTTTGCATACATTAAGAAGTATTCGCTTTAAACCGTTAAAATCTGATACTAATTATGTTTTAGCAATGAGGGATATTATCTTCTGAATACAAGTATTTTGTTATTTTTAACTTCTAAGCGTTTAAATAGACTGAAGTGGTTTAAATGCTACTGTGCTGCTGCCTCCCGGCCTATATGCAGGGTTCCTACACGACTGGAAAACAGGGAATTGTCAGGGAAAATGACAAGTGCTCAAAAAGTCAGGGAAAATTGAAAATTTTTTGTAAAACCCGGAAAAGTCAGGGATTTTTTTTTTTAATGTACTATCATGTGTGTTCATGGTGCATCCACAAAAAAGTTCCGCCTTTTTCCCTTAAAAGGAGAATTTTTGCTATATTCACATTTTTAACATAAAGATGTTTTAGCTATACAAATGTGTCGCCAAATAGTCAGTACTTAAGAAAAAGAAATGTTGAGCCATGTTAAGGTGGCTAGGATGAGATATCATGAATAATTATATAAGAAAAAGAATAAAGATTATGAAGCAAGACCAAAAAAAAAAAAAAAAAAAAAAAAACATATAAAAGAAAGCTGTAGCTGAAGTTAAAATGTTAAAAGACAAAAAATTGAAACTTTTACACAACAAACTGCTTCTGAAACAACACAAATGAATGACATGATAGTAGAAGTCTAAAAAAAAATTAAATGTTTAATATGTGTCAATTCAGTTACGTAAATAAAAAGTTACTTTGAATCCATCTGAGCTGTTTTTTAGTTTTGCTTGTTTTATATATATATATATGTATATATATATATATATATTGTAAATGTCAAATGATATAGATTTTTAGTTTCAATTTTATACGTTATTTTAGTTTTCAGATGTAAGTTTAATCATTAAGATCTTGAATTGTAATTCGTACTTCTAAAACTGTCGTGAATTTTGGTCAGGGGATTGTAGGAAATACCTGAAAAAGTGAGGGTGTTTCAGCGTAAATGTCCTTGAAGAAGAAATAAAATGTATTGTTTATAATTTAAGTCTGTTTATTGTTTATATTATGAAACATAATTATAAAACGGATTGATTTTTTCTGACAGAAAATCCAATTTGTTTATAATCCTGGTTCTTGATCAATATTTATGGGTAATATGATTTCAAGGTCATTTAATATAGATTTACTAGCTTGTATAATAATTTTGAATTCTTAATAATTTAATGACTTTGTGATTTCTTGATGTAACTTTATGAGTTATATTAAGTTTGGCACCCTTTAAATAGATTTATTAGTTTTATAATTACTTGGATGTCATTTAAATGAATATTATAGCTAATTTAATGTGGTTTAGGATATTATTATTGAAGTAATTGCAGAAGATTTATAACCAGCCTATTGTAATTTTTATTTTGATGTTTATTTTGTATAATATGTATCTTTTAGGAAAAGGTCAGTCTTGACTCTGCGACCAAGCAGATAAGATATGTAACTTGGCTATGTTAAATACAGAGAATTTGTAATGATGAAACCATAGGTTAGTCTTGACTCTGCAACCAGAAAAGCGGCATGTGATTACCTTGGCTGATTGGAAAGTTTAATTATTAATTGCCTGATTTAAATATATTAATTCATTTTATTAATAAACTATTTAACCACTAATGGCTCTCCCACCCTGACTTTGATTTGTGATTTTTGAAATATCGGCGCCAACACAGGGAATTTTGTTATTCAAATAGAGTATGAACCCTGTTGGAGCTCTAGCTCCGTGTCTCTGGTATTTGTAAAATATTTCATAATGTGTGCATAATTTAAATTTTGCTGTCCATGTAATTTTAATTTTACACTTCTCTCTCTCTTGCAGTCTATACCTTTCAAACATTCCTGCGAGGGACCCGACGACATGGTGAGGGCTTTCTTCTCTTTCCATTCTATAATCTTTTTAGGAAATATATTTATGTATTAAATAAGCTTTTTCAACTATTAAGACAATTATTAATCCATCTCAAAAGTTTATGCACTCTTCAAATAAGGCTAAAAATAGTTGAAGAAGAAAATAAAAGAAACCAATTTATAATGAATACTCAAGATTGAATCAAAATTAAATAAAGTAAGCCGTTTTTGTGGGTTAAAATAAAATGTATATTAATTTTTGTTTAATTTACTTTTTTTCTTCTCATTAAAGTGAATTACTTTATACAGTAGACTCCCTTAAATCCACGACCCTAAAATCCGCGTATTTTTTCAGATGTAAACAGTTAAATTTACAGTTAAGTTGCAGGAACAAAATTCAAGAGGGCTCTGAAATCAGCAACTACCGCAATGTTTTTTTTTTTACTAGTTTTTTTGTTAATCATTCTCTTTTGGCTATTGCAGCTGATTTATTACTAAATAAATTTACATTTTTTTCTTATTTTGATATAAATTAGCATATCTATATCAAAAATTCCAGGGTTCGAAATGGAAAAATCCACGAACCGGAACGCTATTTTAAAATTATTGTTCGCAGATTTTTTTTTTTTTAATTATAGACAAATTTATTTCTAAACATATAAAGCAGTATAAGAAAAGCATTCAAGACTAAATAACAGTGAAAAAAGTTACAGTGAGCGCAATAAGCTATATATACTGGCAATAGCATTAACACTGTTCTCCTTGCTATCACTAGATGGCAGCATAGGACTTTTTGAATCGAATTGAATCGATTTCATCGGTAATTTAATATTTTTCTAAATTTTTATTTTACATAATTATTTTAATAATTACTTACGTTTAAACTAGTAAATTATTTTAATATTTTACTTATTTTAATGTTTCACTTTATTGTAAGCATTCATTATAATTTCCCTTGCTTAACTACCCATCCAATGACTGTTTCAAAAATGTAAACAAATCAATGACCAGAAATCCACAAAATTCTAAAATCCACACAACATCTGGTCCCAAGCTGTGCGGATTTGAGGGAGTCTACTGTATTATTGTTTCATTATTCTGTATAGCATCTCTTTCCAAATTTTAGGAAGCTCCATGGATGCTCAATGATTGCGTATATTCTCACTGTGTAAGAAGATCTCTATTTATTCTGGGATAATGGATGATGGATAAATTATTCTACTATTATTAAAATTAGTTTGTTTTAATGGTTCTTTATTATATAGTCTAGCTAAAGCTGTCGTTATGTTCTTTTATCCTAGCTTTAACCAGGCTATATAACAAAAAAACTTTACAATTTAATTTTAAAAATTGCACAATAATTTATCCATCAAGATTTAATTTGCCATCCATTATCCAAGAATCAATAGAGATCTTCTTACACAGTGAGAATATGTGCAATGATGGATCATCCATGGAGCTTCCTAAAATTTGGAAAGAGGTGCTATACAGAATAATGAAACAATAATATAAAATGAATCACGGTCACAAAATATCTATTTCTATTATTGCATTTAATTTCATTATGCTTGTGGTCGCGTCAATTTTGTTTATTAGTTGAAAGGATATTAATAGCAGATTTCTGGGAAATTTGAGTTAGTGGCTGATAGACTAAGTTTCATGAGTGGCCACTGGAATGTTTCAAATTTTCTTCACATTGAGATAAACTAGACATAATATAAATTTACAATTTTTTTATTTATAAAATTGTTTCTGCAAATTATGTTTTCATATGGTTCAAGGACAATACAAAGTATTCTATATATTGAAATTTTTATTTTTGTGTCAAAGTTGATTTTCTTATTTTTGTAAAAAGTTTCCCATTCCTCTCTCCTATAACTTGTATCTTTGTAAGATACAATAAATGCATTTTTCTAAAAAATTAATTATATTTTACAAATAAATATATTATAAGAATATATTTATAAAGTTTACGACACAAAAAATAAATAAATAAATAACAAAATAAGTTAGTCAGATTATCATTTGTATTGTAATATTTTGCTTTTATTTCGTAACTCCTGATCCCATTGAGATCCCACTCTAAAAATTTTAAACATTTTAAGCTCCTTTATTTAATATTACATAAAAAATACATTTTTTTTTTTTTTTAAACACTATCTAAAAAAATTTTAATTTCAAATTTTTAAAAAATTATTATTTTTAATGAAGCATAGTCAACTTGCATATTAAATCAAACTTTATTAAATTCCCTTTAAAATGAGAGGTTATAGAACTCTCTACATGTGATAGAACTTGAGAAATTCCAAATTGAAAACATTTATGCAAGCCAAAAAATGATGATTTTTCAAAATTTAAATAATTAATTGTTCGAAATTTGATGAGATAAAAAAATTATAAAAATATATTCTCATTTATGTCTTCAGGGACAATGATTCCTGGCAGTTTCATCGAAATCCAAAATGGTCAGGTTGAATATTAAATTTTTTTGGTCGATTTGGCATGGAATGACCCCATACAGTTTAATTTAGCCTATTGATAACACATCGTACATCTAATGGAAGGTAAACTGACCAAAGGAAAGTATCGCCATCTATTGGGACATATTATGCTTTGGACGAACTGAGTTCGGGCTTCAGGGAATTGAAATACCGATTTTTCTCTTGCCCAAAATTAGCACATTTGCATTGCTTGAATTGAGTTCGGGTGTCACAGGCCAAGGCAGAGTCTGGGAACACCTGGAATACAGGGAATTCGAAAATTCATGCAAAAAGTCAGGGAAAATTTTAAATATTTGAAGTTGTCAGAGGATTTTTCATGTACTACTTTCCATTAGAATCTCCGTAATTGTAAATCAAGGAATTTTGAATAAATTATTCATCCAATCTAAAATTTTTATATAAAATTTATGCAAACTATACAGGGTGTCCGGTGCCAGTGGTGTCCAATGGCTCATTCCTAAACCGCTAGTCCTAGACATATAGTTTCAATTACAAAAATGTTTTAAATGAGGTAAAGAAATGTTTTAAAAGCGATTTGGGTCAATCAAAACATTTCTTAAAAAATTACAAAATTTAAATTTTTATACGGTCCCCGGTCCTATAAGTTATATAGAGTAAAATTTTCCTTTTACACTGACAAGTAATACACAAAAAGTCCCGTTATTCTACAATTAAAATTGACCGAGTAATAGCTGTTTAAAGTTGGAGCCTATTTTTTGCTGCAAATTGGGGGTCATTCACAAACTGAGTCGAAATATAATTTTGTCAGATATATTTAAAAATGATCGAGAGTAAAATTAACATTGCAATATAAATTTGAAATCTTTAATCATTCTGACATATTAATGCAAAATATACAATTTGTAATAAACATTTAAGAAAAAAGGAAAAACAGAATTTTTGTTAAATAAAATGATGCTAAATTAACAGCCTCAATTCTTTACAAAATGATACGTATTTTAAAATATTATTAGATTACACTAGCCTGCAAAAGTTGGGTTATGTCATGATTTTTAGCTTTTGATAATTGATTCTTATGTATTCTGTTCTGTACCGCTGAATCTGAAATTGATCTTCATTTTTAACCTTCACATCAGGATTTTTTGCAAATTTCAAAGTTAAAAAGTTCAAAGTTAAAATGGAATCTCCTCTCTCCTCTCATCAGAACACTCAGCTATTTAGCTGCAAGAGTCCCAGGATTAACAAAAATATCGAATAAATTATAGAATAAAATAAAATAAAACAAAAAAAGTTTTACATATGTTTTATAGTATGAGATTTTCACTATATTTTAACCCCTTGAGGGGTGGTGGGATATATTTTATCCCACTTAATGAGGATTTGCACTAGAAAAATTTTATGAAATTTTACTTTTCTAACTTTGATGGAAAAAAGACGTAAAATTGCTTTTCCTTATTTTGAAATAAAATTTTTCTATATTTCCGGTGGGAATTCAGCATTACACAAATGCAATTGCTTGCCCTCCAAGGGGTTAACTTACACACTTGCGATTTGCAAAAAAATTCTAACGTGATGGTTAAAAATGAAGGTCATTTTCAGATTCAGTGCTAAAAAGTACGTAAAAATCAATTATCAAAAGTTATAAAACACAACCATCTCCTCTACTTTATAGTATCCGATTTTTGTTATTCTTTAAATTTGACAATTTATGATTTGCGAAATATTCTGACATGATGGTTAAAAATTAATGTAATTTTCGGATTCAGTGCTAAAAAATACATAAAAGTTTAAAAAAACAAAAATCGCAGTCTTGTATTATCTAATCTAAAACTTTTTCTTAAACTTCTTGGCGGTAATCTATCCAAAATTTTTTGTGTTATCCTGTAAAATAAGTATAAATGGTAACCACCAAAAATCATAACACTATTAGATTGTTGTTGGATTTGGGCCAGTATGTAAAATGTAATCTTGATCGGATATTTAAAAGTGAGTTAAAGTTCGAGTACAAATTTTGAACTAGAAAAACATACATACAATCGATGAAGTAACATAAAAACTTATAAAATAATATAATTTTTGTTAAAAGAAATCATAAAAGAAACAGTCTCAAATCCTGACAAAATAAAGCATATGTTATTTTATCCAATCTGAAACTTAATAAATGTTAACTTAATCGTAATACTTGTACGATTTTTTTTTTAAACGCAGATACACATGAAATAAGATCTTTGAGTACTTTAAGCACTTGGTATCTGACCCCTCAAAGCCAAGCCGAACTCATTTGTTTTCAGAGCAGAAAAGTGGCATAAGTCATGCATTTTTAAAGTTTCATAACTCGCTCAATTTTAGTGTTATATGAATGGGACTTTTTTCTGTCTTACTTGTCAGTGTAATAGGAAAACTTTACTAAATATAACTTATAGGACCGGGGGACCGTATAAAAATTTAAATTCTGTAATTTTTTTTTAGAAATGTTTTTATTGACCCAAATCGCTTTTAAAATATTTCTTTACTTGATTTAAAACATTTTTGTAATTGGAACAAATGGTTTAGGAATTAGTCATTGGACACCGTTGAGACCGGACACCCTGTATAACAATAATGTAATATGAAAAATAATTAAAATCGAAAATTGAAACAGCCCATACTTTTTTTTAGCATTTATCTAAATTAAAGTTGTCCATTGTGGAGGGTTTTACAGCAATATATAAGGTGAATATTTATTGAGAAAGCTCAGGGAAAACCTGGAAAAGTCAGGGAATTTTTTTACCAGAATTGTGCAGGAACCCTGAAAGGGTTAAACAGATTTTATTACTTTTCTGCTTCTCTTGTCTTTGGAAAAATTTTTGTTATTGTTTTTTGGGATCCACCAAATATTTGGTATCTATTCGGTATTTGGCCATGTTACCGAATATTCGGTTCGGCTGAATATCAGACTATTCAATATGTTGAATATCAAACTATTTGGCATGGTAGAATAACAAACTATTTGGCCTACCAAATATTTGATTTAGCTGAATATCGAAATATTTGGCCAAACCAAATACTTAAAAAAAAATTTTAAAACATATTTTTGAAAACCTTATACAGTAGGGTGGAATGAAAAAAATTAATTTTTTTAAATCAAAAATGGGTAGGTGCCAAAAGTTGCCTTTATACTAGTACATCATCTGCGTGCAATATTACCACTGAAAAAAAATAGCTTGAGTCTGCGCTTTTGGTCCAAAATTCGAAATTTTGGGTAAAATTTGACATTTTTTCAAAAAATTAAAAATTTTTTATAGAGATGGTTATTAGTTAAAAGTGTTATTTAAACCTTTATTATTAATGACTTAACATATTTAAACAATATCTTTGTTCTGGACAAAACTGACAACTTTTGGTGAAAAAAAAGGCGTTGCCACTCTGTTGTGTCATACAACTAATTGTTGTTTAGAATACAGCTCTTAGCTAGTTGCTTTCAAAACTACCCAGGAGGTACTACGTGGAGGTGACTGCATTTCATGTCACAACAGTGCCTAGCTCGACCACCCTACCATCTGAACTCAATGTTTTATTTATACATTAAATTGTGAATTTTTATCAAAGACTGGCATGAGTTTTCTATGTATCAACCTAGTACATCTCTTCTTTGGATCCACAGACTTTGGATGCTGCTGCTGTGATCTCCTTTACGTATTTTTCTACTGTTTGTGTAAGAGAAGACAAACAGTGTCATTCAGTGCGGGTGATATTAATTCAATCTATTCAGCTGTCTATTATCTTCACCAAGATTGCAACCGATAAATGTATTTTAATTAGAGGTTCTGTTACCACAACACTTTTCCAATGAATTAGATTTATATAATTATCCGCTTGAAGGTTGACTGTCGATATTTCAGATTTGCGTATGCCATCCTTTACTCTCATCTTTCAACTTAATAGGATGGCAATCGTCAGAGAGCATTAAAATAAGAATTTCCTTTGCATATGCAAAGCAACCATTGTCCTAAATAACCTTTTTTTAAGTATTTGTTTTATTCCGTTTTGTGTGTTGTTTAGTAGCCGAGTAATTTCCCATGAGTTTTTAGATTCCTTCTTTAGCTGTGGATTACATTTGATTGTAAACTATCCTGGGGCCAAACGTGGATAACATAGTACTTTTTGAGTGAACGTAGAAACTCTGATGGGCGGTGAGTGTTCATTGAAGGCGAATAATTCTGTTAGTCGTTGTCATCCATTCTGCGAGGGACATGTTTAGAATGAACCATTACAATGGATCCTATGCCACCTCCAAGTCCAGAGAATTTCCTCTGCATCCTTTATTAGACAAGGTCGTTGGCAAAAATTATATTCTAACCCACAGGGATTCGCTGGACCAACAGGAAAATCTTTGTCCACGTGCTTATTCCCTTCTTATTTCAATTTTTGAAGCCATAGAGAGTAATTTTCAAACATTATTTCCTGAATTCGAGAAAAGTGTACTCAGCACATACCTGATAGACATTTGCAGAATTATTTCATCAAGATATGGCTCAGAAGAACTAGCGAATAGGAACCCAAGAAACTTGTCCTACGCAAGATCGCTCACAAAGGTGCATACAATTATTCGCCATTATGATTGACGCCACTGATTGATCATCAGAGTCTGGTTCACTCACAAAGTATGTAATCCAAGTTCATGCCTCAGGATGGTTTACACCAAATATAATCCACATCTAAAAAATTGCTCTGAAAACTTATGGGAAACATCACAGAAAACAGCAAAAAACAAATACTAAAAAAAATTATTTAGGACAATGGTAGCTTTTCACATCGAGAACAAATTCGTATTGCAATTTTGATGACAATCGCCGTCACATTAAACAACAAGCTTATCAGCATATAAAAAATGCAAGAGGTAGAATAAAGGATGGCATACTCAAAGATGAAATACCTAAATGTTGTAAAATGTTGTTGGAACAGAACTCACAATCACTATGCAGTTACTGGATGCAATTTTGGTGAAGATACTAGAGAGCTGAATAGATTCCATTAATTCCACTGCATTACTCTGCTTACATTATCATACACAAGCAGTAAAAATATACATGAAGGAGTGTCACAGCAACATCACCCAACGTCTGTGGGTACGGAGAAGAGATGGAGTAGGTGATACATAGAAAACTTATGCCAGTCTTTGATAAAAAAAATCACAAATCAATATATAAATAAAAACATTGTGCTCAGATGGAAGGGTGGTCGAGCTATGCACTGTTATGCTATGAAATGCAGCCACCTCCACGTGATACCTCCTGGGTAGATTTGAAAGCATATTCCAAACAACAATTAGTTGTATGACACAACAAAGTGGAAACGCCTTTTTTTACCAAAAGTTGTCAGTTTTGCTCCCGTTATACAGAACAAAGATGTCATTTTATCGTTTAAATATGTTAAGTCATTAATAGTAAAGGTTTAAATAACAATAGCCAGCTCAATAGGAATTTTTAAATTTTTTTGAAAAAATGTCAAATTTTACCCAAAATTTCAACTTTTGGACCAAACGCGCAGACTCAAGTCATTTTTTTTCAGCGGTAATATTGCACGCAGATGATGTACTAGTATAAAGGCAACTTGGTACCTACCCATTTTTGATTTAAAAAAATTCATTTTTTTTGCTCCACCCTATTTATACAGCTTCTACGTTTAACAGTCAACTTATAAAGATAATCAGAATAATAAGAAACAGAATCGTATATTTAAATAAAAGAGAATGTTTTTACATTATTTATTTGTTGTTCGTTAAGTATTATTTAAGAAAATTAACCAATCATGGGGATTTTCATAGGAATTAATGATGTACAAATGCAAGTTCCTGAACATTGTACAGTAAATCTAGTCTGTTTCTTGCTAAGATTTTAAGAACAACGTTTGCAATCTCTGAAAATGATTGCCCACTCCAGACACCGATCTAGGATGCATTTAAACACTTCCTTGCTTAATCAAAGGGGATAGAACAGTTATTCTTGCTAAGTTGCCACCCTATAAAATTTGAATAGATTGTATTATTTATGTACTTATTACTGACAAACAAATAACATAGGATCCTGTACAATTTTTCTTCCAATTTTTAACAATTTCTCTGATTTTAAAATGTCTGTTTTAGAATTTAAGAAAATTTTATTCGTTTGTTTTAATTCCCAGCAGAAGTCATGAAATTTAAAATTTTATTAATTAAAAATTTTTTATAACAGTCCTCTTCTTAAATAACTCAAAGCAGATTTTTTTTTCAGCATAAAGTTTACTTGAAAAAAGCTCCTGTTTATCAAAATGAGAGTTTCTGTTTTGAATATTATGTAAAATTGTTTTAAAATTTTACATTTTAATGCCTTTAAACGTTGAAATATAAAAGTATTCGGCAAGCCGAATGTTCGGTATTCGGCCAAAATCACTATTCGGTGTATCCCTAATTGTTTTTACACACAAGAACCAGGTTATGGTCAATGAAAGGTGTGTAACTGAATTATGATAAGAATTTCTGTTTTGATTTTTTCTTTATGCTGCTTATGTTCAGAGTTTGTAAATATGATGATACAGTAGACTCCCTCAAATCCACATAGCTTGGGACCAGAGGTTGTGCGGATTTCAAAATTTTATGGATTTCTGGTCATTGCTTTGTTTACATTTTTTAAACAATAATTTGAATGTTATAATGCATTCAGAATTAGAATGAGTGCTTGCAATATAGCAAAATATTAAAATAATTCAGTAAAGTAATAAATTAGAATGATAAAAAGTAAGATACAGGCAAAGTTCTTTAATCCGCACAAGTCGGGACCAAAGGTTGTGCAGATTATGGAGTATTATGGATTATAGGCCATTTTCTTATTTCTGGACACTATTTTAACTCCATATTCAGTATAACATGAAAAGAAAAATATGAAATGTAAGGGTGATTCTACGCAAATAGGCCATTTTCATCATAGTGATGAAGAAAAAATAAATCATGTCAGAAGTTCCTAAATTTTTGTGATAAGACACTAGAAAAGCTCCTTATTAGGAAAAAAATAGCCGTCAGGCTTAATATTAAGAAATTCTATATAATTTTTAGATTGTTATTAGAATGAGGGGATGATTACAATGTGGGGAAATGGCAATTTTGTGAAAAACAATTTCAAATTATATTTTTAAGAAAGCTTTTGTCCAGAAAGATTAAATCTACATTTTCTGCTACTAAGAGGCTCATTTTTTTTTATTTTTTTTTTTTTTTTTTTTTTTTTTTTTTTTTTTAACAGTCACATGTTGTCATAAATATCCTCTTTCATATGCCACTTAAACTTTCCATTGCCTGTTGGTTCAACAGAAGTTACTTTGACTGATTTGTCATCAATTTCCAGTAGTTCTCCATTTCAATTTCATGCTCCAAAATTATCTAATCCAAATGATCTAAAGGTACTGTTAAATAAAATTTATTGAGTCCCCAGTGTTTGTATGCATATTACCCTTGTTGCCAATCTCTTTTGAAATGTATTGCCTGAATTTCTTTAAGGAATATACAAATAAAGTTTCCGCTGAAATCTATATGCAATAAGATATAGTTTTGTGCTTAAGATGACTTTATTTTCTTAATTGCTTCATATTAATAAGCTACATTTCTGCTGCGTACCAGGAATATTTTCAACTGAATGCTAAATTCTTTCACAAGTTATTTTGATGAAATTTCTCCAAGATTTTTTTGGGGGGTTTCCTTGCTGACTTTTCTTTTACCTTTTGCATAATAAATAATATTTTATACATTGATTTGCCTAAAAATATGCATTTATTTTCATAAAAAGCATTAAATTTTCAACAAAAATATCTTTTCTACAAGTTTTTAAAAATAATAGAACAATTCTCTCCCATGAGAATCATTCCCTCACATGAGGGAATGACTAGTGAGGGAATGATAAAACGTACATTATTAGTTTTTAAAATTTGTACTCATAAAGTAAATTTAAAAAACAATACATGTACTCAAATTATCCCTTCAGAGAAAACTAAACCACCCATTAATACATTTTTAGAAAATAAATTATTTTTATAAATTTAAATGAGTTAAAATAGTAGAATATAGAAGATTAAGTTAAACTAAAGTTAAATTGCAGTACAGTATTTGGTACTACTTAGTTATCCCGTCGACCAAAAATCTATCGCCAAACTATAACATTGAATGTCAATAATGGTTGATCATAAATGTCGCATTCTAAGTACCTTATTACGACTCACGTAATGCTTTTCATGGTACTTCGCTGTTATATGGATTTTGGCGCTTTTGTAAAAAGCACGCAATTCAGGGTTAAGAAAGTGAGATTTTTTGCCAAATGATATAAATGACTATGAAAATAAAACAGAATAAGTATTATACTGGTTTATATATGTATATATTTAAAAATACATCTGCTAACACGTATTAGATAAGTTATTTATGTTTGTATGTAATCTAATATATACAAATGAAAACTTGTCTATCTGTCTGTTTGTAATTCTATACAAATCTACAGTTAAGAAGCCAAAATTGTGAAAAGATACGTACATGTGTTATTAAAACACGGTCGAGGCAACTAAAGTAATCCGGAATCGAAATAATTTATAGTTAATTTTTACATTTTTCGTTATAGCAGTTGCCAACAATTAAAATACACAATAAAATTCTTACTACAACAATTAATTTTCTACTGCAAGATTTCCACGTGAAAAATGAAAATGAAATAAATATAATAAAACACTCATACTACTACAATATATATTAAAATACACATACACACATAAATAACTCCTGCATTCAACAGTTAAAGGTATATATAAATATCATACAGACATACAAACAATAAATACAATAAACCCAACTGGGGTGAAAAATTAGCCAGAGCCAGGAATCGAACCCGAGACCGCAGTATACAAGACTGCTGCTCTAACCACTGAGCTACTCCGGTCGATGCCTGAGTCTGCAATTTCTCACTAATAAACCATGTTGGGGAAGTCACCAGCCATCTATATGAGCTAGAAGAAGCAAGGGGTCGTTGGGTAGCTTTCATCGCCCCGAGCCCAACCCTTCCCGCTTTTCGGTGTCTTTAATTTATGTAATTTCCCTTTTAAATTTGTCCAGTTTGAATTTTTGATTTTTTTTTTTTTTTTTTCAACGTTGCTTTCGCTAGAGAGTCTTTCACTCGGGACGTGGATGGGGACCTACGTATCTTGCTTCCGCAAAAGAGTCGGACTAGAGTAGTAGAATAAAGAGCTGCGGACGATGATGGGCCGCTCTCCGTGGCGGTTGTTGTCTAGCGTATTATTATAGTAGCTAATAATAAGCTAGAAGTAGCTCGGAGTTGTTCGGTAGCTTCCTCGCCCCGAGCCCAACCCTTCCCGCTTAATTTCCCTTTTAAATTTGTCAGGTTTCATTTTTTTTTTTTTTTTTTAAATCTCGCTTTTGCTAGAGAGTCTTTCATTTGGGACGTGGCTGGGCACCTGGGAATCTTGCTTCCGCAAAAGAGTCGGAGTAGAGTAGAAGAATAAAGGGTTGCGGACGAAGATGGTCCGCTTGCCGCGGCGGTTAATTAAATAACATCATCTTAACATTTGCCCAATCTGTCTATTAAATTATTCCTTACACACTGAACTATTTCTCCAGGATGGCTAAAAATTGTTTTACAGACAGGTAAGACCCATGTGCTGAGCACATATGCAATGTTTCAGTCTACAGTAGTACCACCTATCTCAAATATCCAGAACTATTAATGAGGGAGGGAATGATCTGAAATATGAGTTGCAAACTTTTTTGCCAAATAAAAATTGCATGTGCAGGCCCAAAAAAAATAATGTAATACATAGAAATAATACTTTATGTGTTCATATTAAAATACAGAAGTCAGAATTTTTTTTTTTAAATATTTCAGTAAGAAATGTTATTTTTTATATTTTTGGGTGGTAGTAGTTGCATGCGAGGGAATGATATTTAATAGGTTTAAAAAATTATTTTAAATATATGTTTTAATTAATAGTTAAATTTCATGAGCTAATATGATAAAACCATGTCTAAACTACATGTTAAAAAAAAAATGCATTAGGTTTTTCTGTTGAAAAAATTTAAATATCATCCAGTTTCATCATTATGGCCTATTTGCGAAGAATCCCCCATAATAATTAATTTAATATGCTATATCAAAAAATGCATTTTTCAAATTCTTGTATTAAAAAATTTATTATATTCACTTTTATATTTAAATTTTTCAGATGTGGAAAAGTTTGAGGTCCTTCATTGTGTTACTAAATCCTCCCTGTCTTCCCCTGCCTTCTTTATTGCAAGTGCAGTTGTTTGCTGAACTCTTATCTTTTAGTTCAGGAATTCAATACACCTGTTTAGGATTTAAGGCACATCTGAAAAAATGGCCTTTATGAGACGTAGGTGCGGCCCCCTAATAGGAGTCAATTTAACATTATGTCTATGGGAAAATTTTTCGTTCCTAAAAATATTGGTCCTTAACCCTCTGGGTGGTTTGGGCGTATTTTTCCATTTACCAAATACAACTTTAATCAGTTGTAGACAAAAATATTTTAAACAGAATTGTATTTCAAGATATGTACCAAATAAAGGGGCATGAAGTGTATTTTAGAAACAAACAGGGAAAGAAAATTTTAATTATGATTATTTTTATAAGCATTAGGACTGGGCGATGTAGAAATTTCTTAAATCGATTTATCATCCTTCCAACATCGCGATTTAGTGCTAAATCGCGATTTAACACAGATTTTACATTTTAGAATATGGAAGCCTATTTTTTAATTTTTAGTAACAAAATACGATCTTTATGTGCCCCCCACCCCTCCTGTATTATTTAATATACTTAGCTTTTAATTTGTCAAATAATTTTGAGAAGAGGTATATTTTACACATAAAAAAAGCTTTGAATGTCCCAAAACACTAGTTTTTTTTGTTTTTTTTTCCATTTTAAAAATTAGTAACCTATTGTAATACATTTTATAAACTCATTCTATAAGAAGTAATATAAAAGAAAATATATATATATATATTTTTTTTTTTTTTGTCAGACTTGTTATGCATGCTACAATCTAAATTCCTTAGGGGTGGGGAAGAGCTTCCCCTAGCCCACTCAAATAGCACTTCATTGCTAACAGCCTATATACACTTATTTAAAAAGTTGCTGAGGTAAAACAGAAGCATATTAAAAGACTTCAATGATGAATTTAACTATTCATTTACCATGATGAGAAAAGTAGTAAAAAAAAAGGGGGGGGGGGAGAGATATGAGAAATAAGGTGCAATTTTATATCTTTTTAACTTTTAGATTAAAATAAGATTTGTTTAACATAAATGCTGACATTTATATAGCGGATGAAGAGGGATTGAAAGTGTGACCCTTGGAGCAACTGATTTTTTTCGTGGTTGTTGCCATCCTTTAAGATTAGTAATAAAATATAATCTTAAAATATCTCTTTTTAATGATAACAAAATGTCAAAAAAGCAAAAAATCACAGATCTGCAGAAAAATCTAATGAATGCCTCCTCCAGCCCTCCCTCATTCTGCTGTAAAAATAAAATTACTTGACTCATTACAGAACGTTATTAAAAGTATTTTTAATTAATTATAAAATAATAATAAATTAAAACTAAAATATTCCCATAATTCCTAAACATAAAAAAATTAATTTTTCATGAAAATAATGCATAAAAATATAAACTAAAAATGGATGAATTTGGATATAAATAGTGAATCAATTTCAGCAAGGTACTCAATCCATGTGACTGGTATTGAAATCGGATGTCAAATCTGATGCATGACTGTTTTAAAATATTTTAATTAATTACAGAATAATAGAAAATAAAGAATATGTAGTAAAATATTACCCAAACATGTGAAAAATGAATGTTTCATTAAAAGAATGCATAAAAATAAAAACTGAAATTCGATGAATTTGGATTTTAAATATGAAACTTTATTCTTTTTTTTTTACAACTATAAATACTCAATTAATTTCAGGAAAAAAATATTAGTAAAAGAAATATATTTCATGTGGATCACGGCCAAATAGTGATACACAAAACAATGCATGACTATACCTTTAAAATAATTTCATTAATTACGAAATAATAGAAAATAAAAAATAAATGTTAAAATATTACTAAAACATGTAAAAAATGAATTTTTCATCATAAGAATGCATAAAAGTATAAACTGCATGTCGATGAATTTGGATTTTAAATATAAAACTTTATTATTATTATTTTTAATCATATAAATGCTGAATGAATTTCAGGAAAACAATCTTTTGAAACAATGCAGGATTCTACTTTAAAACATTTTAATTAATTACAGAATATTGGAAAATAAAAAATACATATTGCAATGTTACTCAAATATGTGAAAACTTAATTTATCATCAAAAGATTGCATTAGCATATAAATTGAAATTCGATGAATTTGGATTTTAAGATTTAAACATTACTTTTTCCTTTCAACTTTCCACTACATAAGTTCTTAATTTCTGAAAAATACACATTCCAATCTCGTAAACTCTGAATCTTGTTTACAAAATAAATAAATATCAATTCTTACTTAAATCATCGTTTTCTTAAATCGCCTTTTTCTTAAATTGGATCCTGCTAAATCGATTTAACACCAGCTTGCCTTGTTTTCATTAAATCGTCTTTTTCTTAAATCGGAAAGCATGGAGGCTTGCGATGTTTGCTTAAATCGGATCGTCCTAAATCGATTTAACACCAGCTTGCCTTGTTTGTCTTAAATCGGAAAGCATTGAGGCTTGCGATGTTTGCTTAAATCAGATCCTCCTAAATCGATTTAACACCAGCTTGGTATGTAAGTGGTAGATACATCAAAGTAGATAAATCGGTTTTCCGATGTTAGCTCTGAATCAGTATTTTGTTTTAAATCGATTTAAAGCCAATGGCTAAATCGCAATTTAAGACAATTGCTAAATCGCGATTTAAGATAATGGCTAAATCGCGATTTCCGATTTTAGCTTAAATCGATTTAAGACCAATGGTTAAATCGGATTTCTGATGTAAGCTTTAAATCGATTTAAGGCCCAGGCCTAATAAGCATGTTTATGGAAATACAGGAAAGCCCTCAAGACGTTCAGAGGATTAATGGGCCCTTGAATAGGGGTGGCCTTTAAAAGAAGTTTCACTGTATTTAAAAAATCTACTGTATTAAAATCTGTATGCATATCTATGTAACCTCAAAAACTCTGAAACTACAGGGGCTACGAAATTTGGCACACGGGTTGCTGATGGGGGGCCCATGAACAATTCGGACAAAAAATTTGAAAATTTATGTATATTTTTTAATGTTTTTGATGAATTTTTGCCATTTTGTATGTTTCACCCATAATTGTTCTAACCAGTTCTAAATGTTAAGAGCAATGTGAGATATTCATATTACATACACCATGCTGCAATACTAATAAGATGTGGCAGTTAGTATGATCATTATTTTACCATGCATGCAAATAATGAGAGATTATTTAATTGCACTTAGTTATTACCTTTTTTAAAAAATAAAGAAAAACATTTTATCACGAGCATCCACAAAACATTTTATTCTATTGATTCCCTTATTCCAAAGATCCTAAGATATTGTTTTATCGTCTGCTGCCATAGCAAGATGGTAAATTAAATTAAAAAAAAAAAAAAAAACACAGTAGTAGAAAAATATTTTTCTAAATCAAATAGTTATTGAACATGAACTCCTGTGCATAGAACGGGTTAAAGAGCTAGCAATAAGGATAACACTAGTTGCTTTTCTAACTACTGTTATTGTTTTTTTTCCAGCCAGCTCACATCAAGGCGTGTTTCTTGGGGTCCAGCCTGACAGTGCCCATCACAGACGGAAAGCTCAACCTGGGCACGTGGCAGGGCATCTGGCTCTGCGAACACAGGAACAGAGCAGGTGGGTTTCTTCTCTTTCTTTCTCTCCCTCCCCCACGTGAGGGTTGCAAAAAACGCGTGTTATTTATAAAAAGCCCAACCCGGTTGTGTTTTTTTAGGGTTTTATTGGGCTTTTTTGTCTTTTTAAGAAGTGAGAGCAGGGGGAGTCCCTTACTTTTTTAAAGTATAGGGTATTAAGTTAAGAAATCTTATTGCCAAAACGTCAGTGAAGGCTTACTGTGGAGATCCGAAAAGTTTTTTGGTTTACGTCTGTCTGTCTGTTCCGTAATAACTGCTGCAAAAAGCATCCAATTAACTTGAAATTAAGTGAATAGGTTGCTGAGATGCCTGGATTTTGCTGTATAGTTTTTTGTTATATTGGGTTCGTTCGTTCGGAAAATATAGAATATTTTATTTTGTGCAATAATGCTTTTCTATGGTAATTCAGGCAATTTTTCCATTTTTATTTGTTCAAAGGAACAGGCTCATATCATTGAAGGATTTAAATGGTAAATTATGGAGGATGAAATTTCCTAATTAGAATAATACATTCTTCATATTACTTTGAAATTTTGTCTATACATTTGTCAAAGTTTATTAATTCGGTGTGCAACTTATGGAGGGATTTTGTATAGGATATGTGTTCCAATTATATAAAATATTTTCTTTTAAATGTACATATTCCATTGTTTTAGTTTTCTTTTAACTGTTACCTAGCAACGGAACTACACCTAAAAATATCGTAAATATGAAAGTATGTGTAATTGTTTGAAGTCAAATCAACGTCAAAAGCGGTGAATTAATGCATATAACATATAGATGGATTTTACAACAGAAATAAAAACAGGCTATGTTCTATTTATTTTGTTTAAATAGTTTTCTTATAAACTAAAAAGTTCATTATTTTCATAAGGAATAAATTGACATTTTTCTATAAAATTTAACAATTTTTTTTCTTTTACCGTTGCCAAGAAAATCAGATCCCGGAATAATAATTTATCTTCAACAGTTAATTTTTATTTGAAAGATTTTCATGTGCAAGAGGAAAATGAAATAAAAAATAGACATGAATACGTCTTCCTATTGGAAATAAACGAAAATGTGAAAAGAAGGTGAATTTGGCCTCATATATTAAAACTAAAACGAATCCACTTTGTGGCTGAAATAAAAGGGCCTTGTGTTATGATATTAATTCTTATTATATAAAAAAAAAAAGTTACAAATATCTCGCAGTTTATCGTTTGCACACGGCTAACAGAAATGTTTAACTTTTAATCGAAAATTTCAATAAGAAAAAAAAAACTTTTGAAAAGCAAATAGATAGTAAATGTCAAAATTATGCACCTCAAAATTATCTCTGTCGAAAATGACATCATTGTATCGGGAAATAAATATTTTTATTCTTAAAAAGCAAACATTAACAAGATTGCCTGAAAAAATATTTTTTGACGAGTGTTACTTCTTAATGTCGCCTCATTTCAAAAAATATGAATGAAAATTATTTTATTTTTCACAGGAAATTACATTTTCGTTCATAAAACCTAAACATTTAATATAATTGCGTCAATGTAAATCCTTTTCTGGCCATTGGTATTAAAAAATAAGACTCGAAAGTGTAAAAAAGATATCTAAGATTTATGATAACCATTAGCACAATCAATAAAAAGTTACATATGTAAATTTAATGAGACCACGGCGGGTTTAGGGGGGCTTGAGCCCCCCTGAAGTAATCTAATTTATTATGTAAAAAAATACCAGAATTAATAGCTTATGAAAATTTCAGAATATCCTTACATAACGTTTTTAATTTAACGCTTCTAAAGTCTGAAAACTTCATATTTTTTATTTTTTTAAATAATTACGTAATTTGCAAACTTTAAATTGCTGTTTGCAGGAAGTTTAATATTACCCAAAGTGTGCTTAAAAACAATGACTTGCAGAGCTGACATTGAGGCTCCTGATCTGCAGATTTACTAGTTATATTTTTACTGATTAACTTAATATGCAAGTAATTTGAATTGAAATAACACAAATAAATCAGTGTAAAAGTCTGTAAAAAAGCTTTTACTTCTGACATCATATAATATTATATAATAACCACATATCACATATTTAAGAGTTACTTTAATAGATTACTTTTTATCTGTATTCCCCACTAAGAACGCATTTTTGAAACAAATCTTTTATTATTTATTAATCAAATAATGCTTGATAATATTTTCAAGATAGCTATGGTTCACGATATAGAACAGTTTATTCTTTGAACATAATACATAGCTGTTACTAAAAATATTTAAATTGCAAATGATTTCAATTATCTACATAACAGATTGTAATTAATTAATTTGAATATTTTGAAATGAAGTTATAATACAGTAGCCTCCCTCCTAACCGAACTCTGCTTTAACCGGCCGATTTTTTTCCCCCAACATCAGGCAAAATTCAGGAATGACGGCCTCAGGAACTCAGCTTGCGCTTTCGAGCTACAGTGCAATCTGAGAGAAAGGAGGCAAAATTCAGAAAGGAGAATGTCGGTTCTATATGGATAGGCGTTAACCTTCACTGCTGTTGAATTTAAGGTGTGGTCCAGGAAGAGGACATTCCCCCCAGGAACAATGAGATGTCCCCCCAGGAAGATTTGAGATTTTGTGTTTTTAATAATCAAAAATGCAATCTCCCCCGGAACTCTATAATATCTGATCTATTTGCAAACTTTTTTTTACAAACATTTAAAAACTTGAGGGAGGCGAACAGATCACGTAGAAGGAGTGTAAGAGTTGTTCGAGTCTGATAAAGATCTCAAGCACAAAGTCAATCCTGATGATGATCCAGTTGAAGTTGAACCTGCTAAAATTCCTCATGCGGAAGGGGTAAAAGCATTACAGTTGGCGCTACGCTATGTTGAGCAGCTGCTATCAGATTCCTCGGTTAAATTTATGATATTAAAGAGATGAAGAGGTTATGCTGCAAAATGTCGGGCATTTTGCCTTCAACAGGAGAAGGTCACTGATTTCTTTATGGTTGATTAACATAAATATACATAATGTAGAACAATTTCAACTTCTTATGAAGGTGTGTGTCACCATTTTCAACAATTTCATTTGTGTTAAATATTTTTCAATTATTTGTTATCAGCAATAATTTTTCTTTTAATTCAGTTAATTGTAACTGGTATTCATTTCACAAAATACAGAAAATATGTACTTTTTTAAAACGACTCAAATTTAAAAACTAAATGCATCGCACGGGTTTAATTAACTAAATGACGCAAATACTTATTTATTTTCTTTTTACTTCTCCGCTTTAACCGGCTAACCCTCGGTCCCATTTAAGCCGGTTAAGCGGGAGGCTACTGTACTTATATAATGTTCAACAATGTTTATTTTTGTCAATAAACATGTATCTGTATGTAATAGGAAATGATATTAAAGAAAAAAAACCCATGTTTAAACAAACAAACAAAAGATTTTTTTTTAAAAACCCTTCTTTTTTTTGGCCAACCCTGGCCAAAAGTGAATAAGTCAAATTTGTATCCAGTTGGGAACTTATATTATGAAGTTTTATTTTGTTAAATCATACTATAAAAGACCTTGTCATTTTTTATCTATGCATAAATATTATTAGCTATGTATATTGATTTTGGCTTTTTTTTTTCTTTTTTTCATAATAATAACAGGCTTTTTTAAAAGACCTAATCACATTATTTCATTTTGATTTTGTCACATTCGGATTTGGCAGTGCACCCACAATCTCTTACGTATCGCTAAAAAAAGGCTGAATTTGTAGCTTGCCTTTTGGCAACAATTGTAGTAACATAAAATTAATGTGTCTTATTACATTGAGGTGTGATTTCATCACTGAAACTTGCGTCCTATTTAAAATAAAAATTTTAATGTTTTTCATCATTGTAAACATATTAAAATGATTCTTTTAAATATGCACTAATCGCGGAAGAGCAGAATACAGTTTAATTGAAAACTAAACTAGTTTTAAATCCATCTAAAACTATTTTGGTACTACTTAGTTATCCCGTCGGCCAATTTCGCCAAATTATATAAATTGCCTCGCATAATGGACATAATTTTTATTTTAAATAATGAAAGAACAAATAAATTAATATAACATTTAAAAAAATACAAGTAAAATGTCGAAATAAAAATCACTTGATGACATAAACATTTGTAACTTGGTTAAAAGTCAAGTGATTGTGACATTTACTATCAACCATTATTGGCATTTAATCTTATAGTTTGGCGATAGATTTTTGGTCGACGGGATAATCAAGTAGTACCAATATTTTTTATTGTGTTTTCATTAAGGTTTTAAATTATTTTTATATCAAGATTATTATTATGAATTTTATAAATTTGTAAATTTCATAATGTTAAAGTGATCTATGACCATTATCAGCACCCTCTAAATACATTTTTATTTACATTATCAACAACGTTTTCCTTTACTTTTTTATACACTAAAAATATTTGAAAATTTCATATGTTATAATGATTTATGATATCACTCATTCTGGCTAGAGTTGACACAAATATTGGCGAGTGAGAGAGCTTGATGGGAATGCGTAGCGTTGCCGAGAGTTAGCACGTAGGGGACTGAGCCTCCTAGTATGTTTTAATAGGATAGTGTAACTCTTTAAACACAAAGGTTAAAAAAACTAATATAAAAGTTACGTTACTGAATATTAAATATCATGGATTGTAAAAAACCCAATAAAACCTGCTTTGATGTGGGTTTTATGCAACCCTGCCCCACGTGTTATGCTTTTGTAATCATGAAGGGTCAATTAACAACAATCAGGATTCGTTCCTAGTAGGGATGCACCGATTTTGACTGGATGCTGAATAGTCAGCCAGCAGGTAAACCCAGTACCCACTATTCAGCTAGCTGAATAGGGACTATCAAGCCGAATACCAACTATTCGGCTTGTCGATTACTTTTCAATTTCAGAATTTGAAAGTATTAAAAAGTTAAATTTTGAAAAAATTTTACATATTTGACACACGTACTTCCATATTGATAAACAAGATGTTTGTACAAGAAAATTTTACAATAACAAGAAAGGAAAAATCATGCGTCCAGTCTAGAGGATGAAGCCCTTTCCAACACGATCAGAATCATGTCACAAAACGGCACTGTTTAAAAAATTAAAATGTTACATCTCATTCAACCCTATGGGAAAAGCATAACACATTTCAAAACCCCATTTCAGCTGTTCCCCATCCACCATCGGAAAATGATCTGAATATTTTCAGCAGCCCTATGATAGCATCTATAAGATACATCGATTTGAATCTATTCACTCTATGCATGTCAAAATGGAGTTCACTTAAGAGATACATACACTTTGGTTGAAATTTGACCTTCAGCCATTTCCTCTCATCAGGAGAACGGTACGAAAATACTTTTGTGCAGGTCTGTATTGTAGGTATAGAATTTATGTAGAACGAGTGAGATGCAAAAAAGTAATTCAATTGAAAAGCGCCTACCGAGTTTTAAACCGTGCACTTCAGCCAGGATGACTCCAAGACAGTACTGTACTCTAAGCGATTTCTGGTGTGTGTCCCTGTCCATGAATCTAAAATGCTATGAATGTACTGTTCTAATGGGATCCTAGTGAAATTCAGTGATTGATATCCCTTTCAATCCATTTGTCATTCAAATACCCTGCAAACAATTTTTCCCCCCTATACCCTAATGCAGGGTTGGCGAACCTTTCTATAGCCAATTGTTTTTCAAAAAGTATTTTACTTGACCTTGACGTGCCAACTAAAAAACAAATTTAGTGAATTGAAATATAATGAATCAAAACTACTTGAAAATTACTAATTAAGATATTTTCTAAAATGAGCAACATACATGTAAGTATTGCACTGTAATAATTATAGAAACAATTATATTTTAGAAATTAATTAAAACATAATGTGATTAATTGTTGTATCTTGGATGAAATATAATTAATATGTTCTTGTTCAGTTAATTTCAACAGAATGCAAATTAAATGAATTTATATGGCAACCACTCTCTATTTGATTTTTTATATTATAAATTTGTGAAAATGATGACTCACAGATATAAATAATAGAAAGAATTATTAAAATGGAAGAAAAAAGGCAGTTTATTTAAATAGTTCTGAAATTAATTTTCAAGTTGCCATAATTTACCATCTGTAATAATCTTTCCTTTTTGATAGTTTTCAAATATTTTCTTTCTTTGATAAATTTTCGAAACCATATTGAATAAGATTAAAATTCTTCAATTTGCAATTAATTGAATTTAGAATCGAATCAGATTATCTACGTTCATGTATTTTGTGTAAAATCGCTGTATCACTTAGAGACATAATCAACGCCGCGCCGTGCCAAAATAATTTTTTGCATGCCGAAAGTGGCACGCGTGCCATAGGTTCGCCGACCCTGCCCTAATGGAATGGAATACTTTTGAGTGCCCCTGTAAAGGAACGATTCATCCCACATACTTCCTATGCAATACCCAACAGGCTTGGGTGACCATTGCATAACCTTTATCCATTTCATGAAAATCCAAATCTGTAGAGGGAGTGACAGCGTGGACAGACGGACAGACAAACGGAATGCCTAAACACTTTTTCAACTTTGTTGGAAAGTGTAAAAAAAATTAGGCTTTGAATTGTTATTTAACACTTTATGGACTGACGGTACTTACAAGGGCCGTTAAAATAACGTGTTATAAAATTCAGTGAACACATCGATGAGTTGTCATACAGTTCAGAATGAGTGATAGATATATTATTTTATCTTATTCCAAAAGCATTTGGGTGACACAAAACAAAACTATTTTTAAAAAGGATCATTTCTTTTCCATTTGCATCTTTTCAGCTTTAATGGTGTGTGTGTGTGAGGGGGAGGGGGGATATTTCTATCGTAAGAACATTCTATTGGTACTATTTCCTAACTCTACAAAATACTAAGAAATATATTTAAAATAAAAGATTGGAGTGGGGGGTTATAAATGTTGCACAAAATCCCCTCTCAATTCGAATTGAATGAATCCTTCTAAAATGTGAATTGCATTTTCTAGCTTGTTATGGCTCACGCAAGGATGAAAACGTACATTTTATGTGTGAAACTTAAGGTCATTTGGGCCTGAAGAGTCTGCCTTGGTTCCACACATATTTTCCTTTTCCCAGTGTTTCAAATATTTTTTGATATAGAGTGCTGACTGTATTTTAATTTCCCTCTCTCGCTTGTTATAATGATATAATTGAAAAATATATATAGGAAGGATAAAACTTCATTCTTAATTTGCATATTCACAGTCGTAGAGGGTCATTTCTATTGGTTTATAATTGTTTTATGTATATACTACCTGACCCGCCTGGCGTTGCCCGGGCCTTAATAATATTCTTAAATGAATCTGAAATTTTTATCGCAGATGCATACAGAGGGGAGGGGGGGGGGGGGAAATTACCAGGCCCCGACTCTTGTTCAGTTCCAAAGTTGTGTAAATTCACAGGTTAAGTTTTTTCATTTTTATATGTCTCATGCTTTTTTTATTCCAAATTAATTCATGAATTCAATTAAAATTTAATTATATTTTCAATAATTTAATTTTTTATTTAAAATTTTTGGATGAAAAAGCAATTACAAATGCAACATAAACTGCAATAATTTAAAAATAATAATAAAATTGTAAGCAAATATTACTATATAGAATTGTTTAAAAAGTACCATCCAGCAAATTTATTTTCTAATAGAGTAAAGCCTGTTTTTCTAATGGAATCCTGCAATAAACAAACAAAAAAAAAAGTTCTAGCCTCTCTCTCTCCCCAAAAATGTTATTATACTTTGTTCAATTTAAATAACCTGCATAAAACGGAATTTATCACTGGTCATTTCCGTCTAAGCAGGTTTTATTGTATCTTACTTCTGGTGGGCCCGTAATAATATTCTTAAATGAACCTGAAATTCGTATCGCAGATCCGTACAGAGGGGGGTAAACAAAATTACTTAACGTCATGAAAGCACTTTTAAATTTCTTGCTGCTGATTAATTCGCATTTCCAATATAGTGCTTTGCAGAAATTGCACGTTTTACTCAAAGTTCCACAGTTATGCCCCCCCCCCCCCCCCCGGGAACGTTTAAATCAATAATTTGGATTTCAGAAGCAACGCGTGCACTCTGCGGTTATTAAGCCTATTTTAGCGATCGCTTATTCTCTGTGTTTAACTTTATTTCCAATTCAATCTATTTCGATTTTCTGTTCTTAATTCGGCTTCTTCTTCACTTTCAAGCATTCGCCGAGATCTTTTACGGGCATTTCAAATGATATTTTGAAGCTCTATAATTGCAGAAAATGAGGGAAACATCATGAAGCTCTTTCCTCTACGGCGAAATGTAAATAAACCTGATCGCCCTAAATCCTGCCAAAGAACTTTTCCCAATAACCAATGAGATGCGTTTCTCGGGCGTTGCCATTAGACAATAACAAATAATCGCGATTTCTGTGCCACGTACGTTAGCGTAATATATATATAGATATATACAGTAAACCCTCGATTTAACGGACCTCGGTTCAACAGACTTCGGATTCAACAGACTAATTAAAAAAAAATTAAAAATTAAAGTTAAACAAGGGGGTAAGTGTGATCGCAGATCGCACAGAGGGTTTCGTTTAATATCCCTTTTAAAACACTTTATCCTTAAATTAACAAATCAAAATCGTTAATTTAAAATTACTCCCCTCTCCCTAACCTGAAATTCAACGCCCGTATTTCAAATTTTTATATTTGACAAATGTCAAATATTTATTTATCACTATTATTTACTGGAAGCCTCCATAATAAAACAGCTTCTAAAACGATGAAACACGCTTCGAAAAAAAAAAAAAAAACTATTACTGCCCCCCTCCCCCTCCCCTACTTGAGAATCAACACACAACCCTCTTTTAAGCTTTCATATGTAAAAAATCAAGCAATGAACAACGACAAAGCATTTCTTTTTACTATTTTTAAAAAGCGATTTCTCGGTTAAATAAAAAAAATATTTATTATATCTGTGGCAACACAATGTCTCGTGATCAAATGAACGAAACCTTAAAAAAAGGGAAAGAACACGAAACGCCGAAAACGCGCGCTTTGATTCTCACTGCAGCGTGGTTTTCGTTCTAAGCATGCTCAATAATGCTGCCGACCTATGCGGCCATGTGATATGCTTTTCGTTCTATGCATGCATAAAAGTTGCATATGTGTTAATTCGTTTGTATTTCATTACCAATATTGTATTATTAAAAGTAATGTATTGTGTTTATATATATATATACAGTAGTATATATGTATATGCAATATATATTTATGTATATACATATATTGTATATATACAATACATGTATATACACTGTATGTATTGTATATATATATATGTAATTTGCACTGTAATAATATATGTAATTACAAGTACGTAATAATATATATATGTACTATAATTATAACAAAATAATTATTATAAATAGTACTTTGCGATTTAACGGACTTTTGATTTAACGGACACATCTTAGTCCCAATTAGTCCGTTAAATCGAGGGTTTACTGTATATATATATATAGAGAGAGAGAGAGAGAGATCGATTAAATGTAGAGCAAATATGACAATTTCGTACACGAAATTCAACGAAACAATATATTTAACTTTGTGAAAATTGTTTCGACATAAAATAGTGCATCCGATAAATTTCCCACGAACGCATAAAGTGTCCAGCAAAAAATATGCTACTGAAACAATATTCAAACAACTTCAACTTTTGACTAAGCAATGTCATTTTAAAAATAAGTGTAATACGATTTTTTGTCGTTGGAAGTTAATAGGCTCGAAGTGCCTAGGAGTCGTTCGGTAGGCTCAGGGCCCTGAGCCCACCCTTCCCGCTTTTCGGTGTCTTTAATTTGCGTAATTTCACTCTTAAATTTGTGTGGTTTCAATTTTTGAAATTTTTTTTTTTCTTCAGTGTGGCTTTTGCTAGAGTGTCTTTCACTCGGGACGTGGCTGGGGACACACAAGCTTCCGCAAAAGAGTCGGACTAAGAATTAAAGGTTGCGGACCAAAATGGGTCGCTCACCACGGCGTCTCCCAGTTACGAACAATAATACTACAATAGCTGTTTATGGGTCAGGAAGGGACTAAAATCATCATTATTGATTCATTTTCTTACGTGACTTGGGGGCTCTGCCCCCTACAAGCTACACTCGCCAACCCCTGCTCAGACACTGCAAACTCTTAAAAGCACTCGTGTAAATGCCCGTTCTAGGACGGTGGGTAAAAATTGTGTTTTTCATTTAAAATTTGAAAAAAACTGAGAAATAATTGACAATATGGAAGCGTTTAGATGAGCAAAGTTCGGCTAGTTTGTGTTCTAATAAACACACTATTAGCATTTACAATACTTCTGGGTAAACCAGGCTTTCGGCTATTATACCATAACAAAATTAAGATTCCTTAATAAAACAAAAAATTAACAGATATGCAATAAAACTGTGAGTTTAAAAAAAAGTCTCCTGTGCTGCAACTATTGAAATAATACTAATAATAATTAATATTTTTTTTAAATAACACTTTGAAACTGTATTTTTATCTCTCCCCCCGTCCCTCCAAAAAAAAATTAAATTTTAAAGAAATAAAAATCTCAGTGTGTTTTAAATCTGCCAATAAAACTTGTAAGCAAAAGACGAAAGCTATTTTTATTCAAGGATAAGTTTTATAAATGCCTTTTAGTGTTTCGTAGCCTTAATTTTTTTATATATCTATGTAGTTTTAAATTTTTTTAATACTAAGAAGAATCAAACATGGTTAATGCCTATTTTTAATAACTGCACAAAATGTTTTTTACTCGAAAAAGATGTCACATTAAAAAATATTCAGACTAAAATTAGCTGCTCAGTTTCAACTTATTTAAATGAATGTCTTTAAATATATACCTTTTCAAACTTTAGTTTTATCAGTCATATAAATGTT
The DNA here is from genome assembly GCA_963932465.1 of Maratus speciosus. Classification (NCBI taxonomy): domain Eukaryota; kingdom Metazoa; phylum Arthropoda; class Arachnida; order Araneae; family Salticidae; genus Maratus; species Maratus speciosus. The sequence goes on from OZ010800.1 coordinate 3,924,694, forward strand.
TCTTTAATGCAATATATAAATAAGTAATTTGTTATGCTAAAATAAATATTTAAAATAATATTCTTGGTTATTTATTTAAATTTCATGCTTTCACATTAAATTATTTTTAAATACACGTAAGACATTCTGCTGATATTGTAAACTCCCCCTTCCTGCCCCCCTCATTTGTTTTGCTATCAGAAATCGATGAAAAATTCAGAAAGCGAAGTCAATCATCTTATTATTTTTCTTTATACTCTTCTGACTGACTATCAATTCTTCTTGTATAACACAACTGATTTTTTTAGTAAATAAATAAATAATGAACAATTCTCAGAATATTGAGCTAAACTTCAGTCAGACAGATATTAAAGTCACTACAATTAAAAACAGGCATTAACAATTTTTTCTTCTTTGTATTACAACTCTTAAAAACTACATAAATATCTGAAAAATTAAGATTTTTAGGAAAGAGTGAAAAGCATTCAAAAAAATAGCAATCGGTATCCTTTTTCATTCCTTTCAAGCTTTTTGACATTTTCAGTTTCAAAACGACCGCCAAAGAACCGAAGTTTTGCAACCATTTTGACCTTGAGAACGTGTTTCTCTACTGCGAGAGGGAGCGTAGCGTGGATCTGTTCTTCTCCCACATCGGGAGAACATAGTTAATTTGTTTACAGAAGTTGTTTGCGCCGAGAGAAATATACCTCCGGGGTTTAATTTTTTTTCAATGAATCAAGTGAATGACTCGTTACCGTTTGTTGATGTTTTGCGATAATGTATGCTTTTAACTCGAGTTCTGAAATTGTTTTTCAACTGCGCCAATCATTCAAATTTTGTTAGTTTTGAATAATTATGTTGAACAGAAAGGATTTCAGGTAAAAAGATTTGTATTTAGGAAGATGAGTTTTCTCTTACACATCTCAAATCGTAGTGAAGCCTGACGTGGCTCCATCTTATCGGAGACTGGTAAGATCGATGGGTACGACCCCAGATGTGTTACACTGATCTTTATATATATTAGATGCTAATTTGATTGGTTTAAAAAAATTTTTGGAAGAATGAATTATAATTAAAATAACAGTGGCGGGGGCTTCCTGCTAACGGGTTATTTTCGTCTTTTATTAAATCAGATCAGTGAAACCTGTAAAAATAAGCTAATAACTATAAAATGAGTTAAGTAAACAGAGTCTTTATCTCTCAGTATTTTCATAAGTTTCTTTAAATAAGACATTTTAAATGTATCGCTTTAAATCTGACGTCATTTTCACCAAAGTTCTCTTTCTCCTTTCTAATAATACTTTTGTTGTCAGAAAAGAAATATCACTATTTTTGGAATTCTCAACAATAGTTTAAAAAAGATTATCTCAAAATATCGAATACATGTCTCATGCAAATATAATTTTAAAATTTAAACTGTTTTGGTAATATCATGAATTGGCAATTTTAAATAGGACATAATTTCCTCCATGTACACTTTTAACGCATATTAATGGATTTATTATTTTACAATTTTCTTTTAAAATTCACGTATAAATATAGTTTTTATGACGTACTTATCAATATCTTCCTGCTTTTAATACGTAATCATTTAATTCTCATTTGAAAGTTTTATTCTGTCTACAATAGTCACGTGTAAACAATTTTTAATTTGAAGGAAATAGTATTCTTTGCGCTGTTTTAAAATTTGGTACCAATTTAAAATGATACCCTTTTCTAAAAGTTGTAAAAAATGCCTCTGAAAATGTTGAAAAATTGAATTTAAATAGAAATAAAACCTCAAAAAAAAGTCAAATTAAAAAATAAATACAGTCTGCACACCGGGCACTTTTAATGTATAAAATGATCTAAAAGTGATTAAATTCCCATGTATAGTTTTTGCTTCTATAAAACTTTTTTAATGGAACGATTTTGACCCACTTTAGCCATAAATATCTCTTAAAATAATTCTTCGATTTGAGTTTATCAAACATTTCTCTATAACACCACCAATTTTCATATTTTTGTATGCAATATTTTTCTTAATATTAACGAAGAAAGACTTCTGATCACAAAAAGTTCAAAACCGGCGGCGGTGGTGACAGCGTTAGTTACTTTTTTTGTTAAATAGAGAGATACTTTTCAAATAGCAAATAAAAAATGCAAAAGCCTTCTCTTTTATTTAAATGTGTTTATTAATTGACAGTTAAAAATAGTAATTTGTTTTAAGGTTTTAAAAAATATATATTTTTTAAAGATCATCTGACTCTGTGAACACAGGAACAGAAGCAAGATTTCCTGAAACTTACATATTATCCACCTGAAACTTACGTATTATCCAAGCATTTCATGGGCTGTTTGGGAAAAGGCTTTTTCCATCGTCCGATTTCCAAGAAATCTGATGACCCATTTTAAATGAAATTTCATTCTTAAACTTCTAAACATCCCACACTATTACTTTTGACACCGTCGGATAGAGAAAAAAAAAAATGTACTTTTAAATGCAATTTGTTTGAAAGCTGTATCTCTATTTGTTTCTGAGTTATTCATTTTTTTTTTTTTTTTTGTAGTTTTTATTACTTTTTTGTCCTAGTGGCAACAGAAGTATCCATGTCTGTTGAAAGTAAAGGGAAATACAGATGACTGAATAGACCAACCAGAAAACGAATAAAATGCAGATTAAACCCATCAAAAGCTTCAGATATGCTTTTGATTTCCTACCCTGACGAGGACAATAACCCTTTTTCCAAATGGTTAAAAAGTTAAAACCTTGAAAAAAGTATTAAATAGTAACTTCTAAAATTGAAAAATGAAAGTGAGAATTATCAAACCTTATATCAGTTGCACACCATGAGTTACACTTTTTTTTATTCTATTATCAGACGTACAATTAGACTTTAATTAATTAAAATAATCTTTAATCGTCCTCTGACATGCAGATTTATTTTGAGATTTAAGCAAAGCAGGGATTACGAAGCAAGTATGGAGATAAGTTCCTGGAAAGTTTTGTGAAAAACAAATAAGGTTCAAAACACATCAGTGCAGTCCAACGCATGTTTAAAAGAAGGTGGGATAACTTCACTTTCTTCTTCCTTAATATTGGGGAAAATTCTGAGAAAATGGGTTACGGCATGGAAAAAATGACCGATGTTATGTGTCGTATAAACAAAACATTTGAACCCTAAAATACATGGGGATGTATCGAGACCATGCTGAAACAACGTATAAATGAGAAACGTATAAACGGTGCTTTACTGTAGTAGGTATTTGAATTTGATATTATGTTGTAGTGTATTTCTAACTGTCATGTTCAATAGTGTGTGTTTAATGTACTGTGACCTATATAAAAGTTCAAGAAAAATGTGAACGATTGATTTTTCATGAGTAATCCTTCTTTTATTGTTTCAGGTTCTAGAAAAGTGATAGTCACGATAAATGGTTCTGTCGACTGATCTCCTCTTTTTCAACTCAACAACTTTTGATATAAAATTCCTTCATGAACAGCTGCAGTGGAGAAGTGGCAACCCTTCTCTCTCTCTCTTTCCTCTACGAACAAAAATTGGCCCCCCTGCTCCCAGGAAGAGTTCCATATCCTATTCTGTTTTTTATGGCGAGCTTTTTTTTTTTTTTTTTTTTTTTGCCAATAAATATCTTGATCTTCGATGTGTTCGTTGTGATCTCCAGCATTTGGGGTTGCTTGAATACTACTTGTTCAGGGGTTGATGCAGGTTTTTATTCTTGGGGCCCATTTTGTGAAAAGTAAAAGTTATTTTTGTGAAATTTATAATATTTTTCTGAAAAATAACATTTTGTAACAAAAGTTGAAATCCAGTTACCCAAATTCAAACCCAGTCCTCATTAACAAAGACTTCTTCAAATCCTCTTACTAAAGTTTTTGTTCTTGGTGCACTGGTTTTATTTACAAAATCATACATTTTAACCCGTCACTGGAGATGGGAGTCAGAATGACTCCGTGTTGTTCTTTGCCTCTGATTATCGTGTGATTTTTTGTCCTCGTATAAAATCATTCCTCAGTACCAACAAGTAGTTCTTTTATCATTACAGGATTTCCAGAATATAGTGCATTTCTAAAAAAAATTCCAATGCTGTTTACAAAAGACAAAAAAGGAAAATAAAATTTATCTCTGAACACGTAAGAAAATTCATGTCTCCAGTTACGGGTTAAAAACAGTTTTTATGAAAAGGTATTTTACACAGGAGCCTGCTTTTTTAAAAGGGATTTTGTGAAGGGACCCATTTTATTAAATTCATTTTTGTGAAAGGGACCCATTTGATTAAATTTATTTTTGTGATTTTATTAATTAGATTTTTGTGAAAGGGCCCAAAACCAGCGCTAATTTTTTTCTGGATTGACCCTTGTTGTTGGATAATAATTTCGAATACTTTTTTTGATAATTAATTTTATAAAATATTATTTTTTTAATATATAATTTCCTGGGTTTTTTTAGACACTATTTTGCTGTCGATGTTATACAGAGTGTCTACAAAGAGAATGATTTATTAAATGGAATTAAAAGGAAAAATTTAATCAATACATTGTGTTGTAAGAATAGTTGAAGTTTACCATCATCACAAATGTCCCATGAGAATGTCCCATCGGTCAATCCTTTCTTGCCACAGATGGGTCTGCCTGTTTCTGTTGATCCAATTCATTGCAGTGCAGATTCTTGATTTTAGTTCAGGCGGCTTGTACACTGGGTCCTTTACAAAACCCCATACACCGAAACCAAGCGGTGAAAGATCTTGTGATCGCCATTGAATAACACCTCCGTTCACTAAGCGATAGCATCTGTTATGACACTTAACCCTTCTTTGCATGATGATGGAAATTTCCATCCTAACATTGAATGCCCCAAAAATTGTGTAAATCAACAAGTTCACTTTAAGTGGATCGTGTCTGGATACCTTTTTAATGTCTATTGCATAAAAAAAAAAAAAAAAAAAAAAAAAAAAAAAAAACATAGCTGTCAAAAAAAGGCTTCTCCAGCTCCTCCACCTCCAAAAGATACAAGAACAGAGGGTGCTGAACATTGGCCAACAGTGGGTGGGTCACTCCAGTGCAAGTATCCTAAATGTAAAGGGTATTTATTCTACAATCTCTTGTAGTCAATGTGGAGTCAATTTGTTTCTAAATAAAAATAATAATTATTTTCTTAATTATCATAAAGAATAAAAAATATCCTCTTATTTCTATTGAGTACTAAGGCTAATGATCTAACTTTGCATGATGATGGAAATTTCCATCCTGTTGTTTTTTGCTAAATTTATACTATAAATATATAGTACTAAGATTTTGTTTAACCCTTTTTCCTTTCATTTTGAACATGAATTATATCCCCTTGATTTATTTCACCCATAAAGAAAAAATCATGCCAAGAAGGGTTAATACAGTAGACTCCCTCAAATCCGCACCTCATCACAGATGTAAACAATGAAACTTTCAGTTCAGATGCAGGGACAGAATGACAGAATTTTCTAGCTTTATGTCATTCTGTTTGTACTTTAATATGCAATCCTCAATAATCAGACTAAACTCATAATTTTTTCATGAAGGAAGTGTAAATTTATTTAAAAGAAAAAAAAAGATATTTCTGATAGTACTGCTCATCACAATCTTTTTACCCACTATATTTATGTATTCTTCAAGCTTTTTTTGGCTTAATAAGACTGGCTAAACCTGAAATAAAACTTCCTTACTTTATGATTTCGATGTCTATGAATAGGGTATTTTTAAGAGGAAAAATTTCATTGAATCATTCAAGAAAAATGTATCTTATCTTTATTATGCCTATTTAATGATACATTATCAATTATTTACTTGACTTTCACTTTTTATAATTAAATCATTTTTTTATATTATCTTACTTTTTATCATTTTAGTTTATCACTTTACTTAATTATTCTACTTTATTGGAAGCATTCATTATAATTTCGATAGCATTTTTACATTCAAATTACTTTTTAAAAAAAATGTAAACAAAGCAATGACCCGAAATCCACAAAATTCTAAAATCTGCACAACCTCGGGTCCCAAGCTGTGCGGATTTGAGGGAGTCTTACTGTACCCTCTAGGAATAAACTTCAGCAATAGGACTACTCGTGTGACTTTCAACATGTTCATTTCATTTAATATTTCGTAAGTTCTTAATTTTTGAAATTTCCAGACTCATTTGTTGACACCCTGTATTATCTGATATATTTTTATATGTTATAGGATGTATATAAAATTAATGTTTATAATATAACGTTATGTTTTGATTTCACATGTCTAATAAATGTATATAATACTTATGGATATGTGTCTATAATATGTATATCTATATATATTATTCATAAAACTGATACATATATACAATGTTTATATTTTAAAAATGGATGTTCATAAATATTTATTCCACCCTCTTGAAAAATTTGGTAAAATGCTGAAATTGCATTCCTTCGCCAACCGGAACAAGATACGGGAACTCTTCCTTCCCCCTCTCTTCCATTTTTGATATCATTCTTCTGGTTTTTTTTTTTTCAAAAACACGGAAAGAAAGAAGATTCTACGATGTTTTCTACAAGGTGTTGGACTATTTGTTTACCGACAAACTGTAAAAAGAAGAAGAAGAAAGAAAACCTTTTTTTTCTTTGTTTTACCAAACGATGTACAAAAAACAATTGTAAATGTTACTAGAGATTAAATAGTGTTCAAAGCAAAAGTGTTGTTGTTTTTGGATCTCCAGACATGTCTGAAAGGATAAAATTTCACGCCAAAAAAAGACTAAAGAGTTAGTCGGATCTGCCAATCCCAAAAATTTCTTTTATCCTATGCATGTTAATATTTTAATAGTCAGGAACAGATGGCATTAAGCTCACAGGCTATTCACACTGTATATTATACTCTTATTTCAAAGAATAATGCCCTTTGAAAATTAAATTAAGGGGATTCTCCCCCCCCCCCCCGCCCATTTCACATCTTTATACTTAACCAATGAGCTACCCAATCTCATCAGGGAATCGCCTTATCAGAATTAACAGGTATACCAAATTTGAAGCAAATCTGATAATTCTACATGAAAAACCCATTTATCAAAGTTAAGGGGGGGTTTAGGCCCCCCGTAAACCCCCCTTATACTGAACCCATGAACCTCCAACGCTAGTCAGGGAAGCGCCTTATCAGAATGAACCTAGAAAGAAAAATTGGAGCCAATTGGATATTTTTATCAAGAGTTATATACGTGTATGTACGTACAGAACCTGCAGGCACATGAGCTCTCGGGCTTTGACAGCCTGTGAGCTAAAAACTACTTTTTGATTGTAACAAACTACAACCATGTTATAGAAAATATATCTAACTACAATTACAACGACTTGCTTTAAAAAGTAGCTGCTACAAACTACTTAATGAGTCATTGGCTACTTTAAGATTTTATCAAAGGATTCAATTTGCACTTGAAATGGAAGACACGTATTAAATAATAAAGTAACGCCTTCTTATGTCATGTCTGCCAGGAATTGTAAATGCCAAAAATAAATAAATCTGTTAATAAAGAAATGCCAAATAACAAGAAACCCGGCATTAAAACATGAACCATTACTACCTAGTAACAGAGCAAGAAAATATTAATTCCTTTGGTAGTTGACTACTTGATTTTACTGTACTTATATAACGTTATCAACTTTTTGGTAATTTTGGACTTTCTCTTCCCCTTCATACTTTATTGATTCAAAATGAAGAGAAGTCAATAAAATATCATTTTATGTATGAAATAACTGTATATCAAATTAAATAACAATTAAAAGAAATAGTTACTATTTAAAAGAATTTAATAATGGCTTTTTTCTTACATAATGCAATCAACAGTAATAATGTCTTCTTGCATTCAATCCTGCACGGGGTGGGGGCACAAACAGAACTTCTTATCCAAGAAACAGACTGACAAAATTCTATTTTATTTACTAGTAAACACAAAGTATCATTTCAAATGTACTTCGCATATGGTTTCCCGAACAGCAGATTCTATATGCATCCGGCATGAAAGAGTTCCTCCTCAAGGAAAAATTCCACCTTTTTAAAAGCAATTTTGGCCATTCTGGATGGATGCAAAAAAAATATTGGAAGCATATAGAGTGGATCTCAAAAATTTATTACTCAGACATTTGTCTGCTCAAATCCTTGGAATTTTTTTCTGAATTGCTGTACAAATCAAATAAAAGGGGAAGCTTATCAGGATGTGTTTAGGAAAATTTTAGGTCCTTTAAAGGACCCTTCACAAAATAATTTATCTTAAAACAGGACCCTTCACAAATTTTTTTATCCCAAAACAGGACCCTTCACAAAACATTTTATCGCAAAACAGGACCCTTCACAAAAATATTTCTCTCTTAAATAGACCTTTCACAGAATTTTTTCACCATCAAATTGAACTTTTCACAAATTTAGTCATTTAAAAATAAAATCTGGCCTGTAAGTAAGCAGTTTAACTCACCAAAAAGCATATTACTTAGCTTTTATACATGAATGATAGAACATGAAGACATCGAGAATTTAAAATTCACAAAATTATGACTAGAATTTTCACAAAAATAAAAAAAACTTCACAATTTCACAAAAACAGGACCCTGTGGGAAAAGTCTGGACAGACCCCCTACTTATATTATAAGCATATGAAAGTCATGTAAATAAAGTTAAGTATCTTTCCAAAGTGCACATTTTTTTAGACTTTAAGGAAGTTTTCATAAGGTACTTTTTGGATTAGAATATTTTGTCGTATTTATACAACCCTTCTGATTTAAAAGTTTAAATTTGTTTTTAATATTTTATAAGTTATGAAAAAAATAACAGCCATACATACAGTTATTTGTCATATTATCCTAAAATGTGTCAAAATTATAACTATTCTATAGATGGAAAAGATTTTTCACCTTTTTTTCCCCGCTTTCATGCCTGATGCATTCACGTACGACAGAAGAATAGGAATGTTGGGGTATTCCATATTTTGTAATTAAATAATTTTATAATCATTCAAAGATACTAACTTTGTATTCTCATAAAAATAGATAACAGACTAAAAAAAGATAACAGACAACTTTGATGTAAACATCAAGTTACAAATAACAAAAGAAAATTTTGGTTGGGTGAAAAATGATATCGATATCAAAAGACAAATCCCCCCTCCCCCTAGCGATATCGTGTGCCAGACCTCTCCCCCCTAAAATAATAACGTTACATATGCACAGCCCTTACAGGGTTGGCACAGTTTAAACCAATTGGTTTGTTTATAAAAAAAAAAAAAAACATTTTGTTTTTTTAGAGCAAATCTAGTATACTATTTTTCCTTTTTTGTAATTTAAGTGTTTTAAATTATAGATAGAAGTTATTTCTACTTTTAACACTTCATCTCAGCAGTGAATGTGAGGCATAATGAGCCTAGGTCATGTTTCTGTGCATGTAGAATGAAAATTAGCATGTGCTGATGAAAATGTCTGGTACCCTCAAGATTTATCTTAAAACATGTGAAATTAGAAAAGATAAAATAGATAAATAATTTTCAATATTGAGCATAAAATATTTTCATCTAAAAAATGCAGATTATTTACAGCAGTTAATACGTTAGTAATAAATTATAATGATCTTTACAATTTTGGTCAAGTAGTAAAAGAAAATTTTTTGGATTGGGAGAGATTGTCCTTAAAGAATTTAAAAGAGTAACTTAAAATATGAAGTTGAATAACAGAGCTTACAAAAATTGAGTGCTAGTTATAGCATTTCAATAATACCAATCAATCTTTTCTGTTACTTGCCAAAAATGTTGACTTGGACACTTGGAGTTATCATTCAGAAAACAAAATAACCTTATTTGGATTAAAAAAAAAAAAAAACAACCCCACAGAATAATGTATTATATTCCTGAAACTGCATCCAATATTTATTGATTAGTATAGTGTTCATCAAAGGATTTTTCATACGATTTTCAAGGTATCAATGTTTCACAGTGTAGAGCTGTTTATTTTTTGAGCATAAGACATAGCTGTTACTAATAAATAGTGTTTAAATTAGAAATGATTTCAATTTTCTACTTAATTGACTGTAACTATTTAATTTGATTATTTTCAAATGATGTTATATTACTTATATAATATCCAACAATGTTTATTTTATCAACTGATATGCATCTGTATGCAATAGGAAATTACATTTTAAAAAAAAACCCGTTTTAAACCAAAAAAAAAAAACCTGGTTTAAAGCAAATTAGTTTTTTTCTTTTTTTTCCGAAAAAAACCTGGGTTTTTTTGTCAACCCTGTGACAAAATGAGAGACAAAAGAAAAAATGTATGACTTCATGATGGGCACATGGTGCACATTGTAGCTGAGATTAGAAAATCTTTGAACAGAACAAATTTTGCACAAAGGAATCAAGTTATGATAATGTGATTTGCAGTATGGCATATTCCCCATCTTCCTGAAGTAATCTGAAAACTAGTGTCGGTTCTCGCTGCAAACTACTGATTTTTTTTGCATCACGCTACTCGCTACACTACATTGTTCAAAATGTAGCATGCTGTTAAACATAGGGTCTATTGTAGTTTAACTACTTCCGACCACTGGTCATGACTGATTAAAAACATCAGTGTCCATTATAAAGAAAGCAATGCCTGTATGACTCAACTTTGAAGATGCTTTTCACGTGCTCATTGAAAGCTGCACACTTAAGGGGCTACTTCAGTCACGCGAAAAGACCTGTTCACTAACACTAATCCTATGAAAGAAATTTTTTAAGATATCTCGTGTGCATTTCAATATTGTAAAATGATTTCTTCTGCATTGGATAGCCGAGACCAATCTCTACATCAGCCGTTTTTTACTTCTTCGATTTTGTTCACAGATTTTTCTTTGTGAGGATGCTTTCACTTTCGAAACCGGTTCCAAAAGTGAAAGCGTCCTCATTAAAAATACCTGAAAACAAAATCGAAAAAGCAAAAAATGGCCGATGTAGAGATCAGTCTCAGCTATCCAATGCAAAAAAAAAAAGCAATTTAACAAATTACAACGACCTTTTGGAAAATGATTTTTTCAAAGACTAAAATTTAAGATGTAAAAAATCGTACGTAGTTGATCCTACATTACATATGCTATGAATTAAACATTAATAGTGTTATGACGCGTAAAAATTGCAAGCGACAAAAATTGCCTGTGACTCGTCAGATTTCCTGAAACTTACGTATTATCCACCTGAGACTTACGGATTTTCCAAACATTTCATTGGCTGTTCGGGAAAAGGATTTTCCATCGTAGAAATCTGACGGCCCATTTTAAATGAAATTTCATTCTTAAACTTCTAAACATCCCACACTATTACTTTTGACACCGTCGTATGGAGAAAAAAATGTACTTTTAAATGCAATTTGTTTGAAAGCTGTATCTCAATTTGTTTCTCAGTTATTCATATATTTTTTTTGTAGGGTTTTTTTTTTTTTTTTTTTTTGTCATAGTGGCAACAGAAGTATCCATCTCTGTTGAAAGTAAAGTGAAATACAGATGACTGTATAGACTAATCAGAAAACGAATAAAATGTGGATTCAACCCATAAAACGCCTCAGATATGTTTTTGATTTCCTACCCTGACAGAGAACAATAACCATTTTTTCAAATGGTTAAAAAAAAATCCTTTAAAAATATTGAAATGTACACGAGATATCTTAAAAGAATTCTCCCATTGGATTAACATTAGCGAACGGGTGTTTTTGCCTGACTGAAGTAGCCTCTTAACAGTAATGGGAAAAATGTTTAGTTTGAAATTGCAGAAGCGTTTCGAATGATCTCTGAGAAAGTTCTAGTGTAACAAAGGTAATAACGTTACAAAAATCGTTATAAAAGATAAATCGAGGTATGTACAGTAGAAACCTGCTAATCTGAACTGATTTTACTTTTGAAAATTATACCTGAACAGATTAACTGACGAAATTTTTCGTATTAAAAGATGAATGTCAGGAAAAACGTGCAGAAGTCAGAATTAAACAAACAAGTTGGAGAAGGCTCGTCCAACATGGCAAATGGGGTGCGTTCGTACTCTAACTAGTTTTATAAATATTTTTTGTACCATGCTTTTGCATAGTGTACTGAATGTATATATTTGAGTGCACTTCAATAACTTTTGACTGTCCCTGTCAAAAATTTTGAAATGACTGGACAAAATTATGCAACCATTATAGATTTTAAATTTCAAACGATTTGGTAGTTTTTGCACTGTTCTATGCGGACGGACTGAACGACAAGTATAGGTGCTATGTATTTATATGATTACAAAAGCACCTAAAAATGGCAGTCATGTATGTTTTTATTCTTTAATAAGCTTGAACAGAATAAAAAAAATACTCAGTAATGTAAAAGCAGAACAGATGTACATGACTATAAAATGAAAATGTGCACTGTAGTAACCACAAGTAGAAGCCACGCCTTAAAAAAAAAATCAAAATAAAAAAAAATTTAAAATTAAAAAATAAAATTATTAAAAATCTAAAATTTTTTTTTAAATGCAAAAAGTGTTTCATTCAGATGATAATAATTTATTTTTCCCTTCAACAGTTTGATTTCACAAATTATCTTCAGAAATGTTTTTTCTTCCCTTCTCAAGACTGAGCCGCGGTGAGCGGCCCCTCTTCGTCCGCAGTCCTATATTCTTCCACATATTCCGACTCTTTTGCGGAAGCAAGTTTCGTAGGTCCCCAGCCACGTCCCGAGTGAAAGACACTCTAGCAAAAGCGAGATTGAAAAAAAAAATTAAAAAATTAAAACCAGACAACTTTAAAAGGGAAATGACTCAAAGACACCGAAAAGCGGGAAGGGAGGACTTGGGGCAATGAAGCTACTGAACGACTCCTGGTACTTCGAGCCTATTATTAGCTCAGTAGATTCGCGATTTTGAATCGTTTGTAAAGGGTTGTTACGTAATTCTGAAGTTCCATTCGATTATTATAAACTCCAGGAGTGACTAAACAGGAATACTATTTTTTTCTGAAAGTAGTGCCGGATTATTCCGCACGCCGGACCTCAGGATGCTGGATGAGAGGATGTTTACTGGGTACATATGACTTGTATTTTTTTAGCACTTATCTTTTTATTTTCTATTTTTATCGGAATTTCAGATAATCCGAACAGGCACCGGTCACAATGAGTTCGGATTAACGGGGTTCTACTGTACATTTTTTAATGAGATGAAATTCGTGTCTATTAAAAAATCATTTTGTGTATTTGATGAATTAATTACATACTATTTTATATGAAAATAAAAAGTTTGTGTCAGAGACACACACTCTAAATAAAAAGGAGTGACTATTCAGTCCGGAGGAGTGAATCTTTAAATGGTTCCTACGGGTCAGGGAATTCGAAAATTTGGGCAAAAAGTCACGGAAAACTTTGACGTATTTGAAGTAGTCAGGGAATTTTTTATGTACTACCTTCCATCAGAATCTCAATTATCATTGTAATTGAAAAAAAATTAAAATAATTATTCATCCAAACTAAAAAATTTATATAAAATTTATGCAAACTATCTATCAATAGCATAATATGAAAAATAATTAAAAATTGGAAATTCATACAGAGCATAATTTTTTTTTTTTTCAGCATTTATCTAGATTAAAGTTGTCCATTGTGGCGAGTTTTACAACACTATTTGTTGTAAAACTATTTTAAGCCAAATTTTTATTGAGAAAGGTCAGGAAAACCTGGAATAGTAAAAAAAAAATTTTTTTAACCATTTGGAAAAATGATTATTGTTCTCGTCAGGGTAGGAAATCAAAAGCATATCTGAACGTTTTCATGGGTTTAATCCGCAATTTATTCGTTATCTGATTGGTATATACAGTAATCTGTATTTCCCTTTGGTTTCAACAACGATGGACAACAGAGTGTTGCCACTATAACAAAAAAGTAATAAAAACTACAAAAAAAAAAATAATAAATCAGAAACAAATTGAGATACAGCTTCCAAACAAATTGCATTTAAAAGTACATTTTTTTCTCTATCCGACGGTATAAAAAGTAATATTGTCGGTTGTTTAGAAGTTTAAGAATGAAATTTTATTTAAAATGGGTCGTGAGATTTTTTGGAAATCTGATGATAGAAAAACCTTTTCCCGAACAGCCAATGAAATGCTTGGATAATACGCAAGTTTCAGGAAATCTTGCAATTTTTACGTGTAATAACACTATTAATATTTAATTCATGGCGTACGTAACGTATGACCAGCTCCGTAGAAAATTTAAAAATTGACAGTACCGAAAATTGTAAAACTGAAATTTCTTTTAAAATTTGTTCACGATGGTTCCAGGAATGTTATCGTTTAATCCATGGCGTACGTAATGTAGGATCAACTCCGTGCGATTTTCTATGTCTTCAATTTTAGTCTTTGAAAAAATCATTTTCCAAAGGGTCGTTGTAATTTGTTAAATTGCTTTTTTTATTAATGTTTTAGTAATTTATATTTTCTTTCGTTATTTTTTTTTTTTTTTACCGGAACTAGGGGGGCTCCGTCCCCTTGCTCGCTACACTCACCAACACCCCCGCGTAATCGCGAAGTAATCCCTATTTTCTAGCCAACCCCCGCCGTAATCGCTTCGCGATCCCTTATTACTTTCTTGTATCTTTACAAGAAGAAAGTATTGGATTCATGAAAATTTTCGAATTCCGGTTTTCGACGGATTTTCACGTTTTAGAGGTCAGAGAACCCGAAAAACATGTTTTTACAAAATGTCTGTCTGTCTGTCCGTCTGTCTGTGTGTGACATAAATTTTGTGGGCGCTCTATCTCAAGAACTAATGCACGGAATTTAATAAAAATTCATATTCAGTTAGTCCCTAATACAAATTGATGCTGATTAGTTTTTGGTGCAAATCGCTCAACAGGTGGCGCTGCTATGCTGCATTTTTTATGATTTCCGCAATGGCTCTATCTCAAGAACTAAAGCACGGATTTTCATGAAACTTCAGATTCAGTTAGTCCTTGATAAGACTTGATGCTGATTACGCGTTGGTGCAAATCGCTCAACAGGTGGCGCTGCTATGCTGCATTTTTTACAATTTCCGCAGTGGCTCTATCTCAAGAACTAATGCACGGATTTTCATCAAACTTCATATTCTGTTAATCCTTGACACGAATTGAAATTTTGTACAGTTTGGTGTAAATTGCTCAACAGGTGGCGCTGCCATACAGAATTTTTTACAATTTCCGCAATAGCGCTATCTCAACAACTAATGCTTGGATTTTCAACAAACTTCAGATTCATGCATACTTTGATATGAATTAGTGCTGTTTGTGTTTTGGTGCAAATCGCTCAACAGGTGGCGCTACTATGCTGCACTTTTCAGAATTTCCATTATAGCGATATCTGAGGAACTAATGCAACAGTTTTCACTAAACTTCAGAATCAGTTAATCCTTGATATGAATTGACATTTTGTACATTTTGGTGTAAATCGCTCAACAGGTGGCACTGCTATACAGCATTTTTCACGATTTCTGCAATCGCTGTATCTCAAGAACTAATGGACATATTTTCATCAAACTTCAGATTCAGTTACTCTTTGATATGAAATGGTGCTGACTACGTGTTGGTGAATATCGCCCAATAGGTGGCGCTGCTATGCTGCATTTTGCACTATTTCCACAATAGCTCTATCTCAAGAACTAATGCCCGAATTTTCATCAAACTTCAGATTCAAGTACACCTTGATAAATGTTGATACTGATTATGTGGTTGTGTAAATCGCTCAACAGGTGGCGCTGTTATGCTGTCATGATTTGCGCAATAGCTCTATCTTAGGGACTAATGCACGGATTTTCCCCAAACTTCATATTCAGTTAGACATTGACATATGTTGATGATAATTAGGTTCTGGTGTAAATCACCAAATAGGTGGCGCTGCTATGCTGCATTTTGATGGATTTACACGATTTCTTGGACAGTAATATCTCAAGAACTAATGCACGGAATTTCATCTTTTTAGAATCCTCATGATGAGCATAGATGCACTGTGATAATGAATTTTGAAGTATTGACAAGTATGAGATAGAAGAAAGTTTTGTGATGGCCACAACATACTAGTTTTCTATGCATTCAATTTTTAGCTTTCACTTGGTAAAAACGGACTCCTCCTCAACTGCTGACAATTTTACTTCCTTATCTCCAAGCACATAATCAGTTTACAGATTTTCATAATTAAAAATTATTAAATATGCCGAAAATTATATATATAGTGCTACTAATAGTAGTTAGCATTTGTGCTTATCTATTCATAAGCTAATATTAGTTTTTATTGCACTGAAATATCTCAATTTGTTTATTTTCTGCAAGCAAGTAAATATATGACTATGGTAAATGGTATAGCGCCTAGAATATATAGTGTGGAAATTGGCTATCCCTGTAATACTTAAAAAAGCGCTAAAATATTGTATCCCTTAAATGTGCAACGATGCTACTGAAATATACAGATCGCAGCGACATCTGCAGGATATTTTCTACAACTGCATGATATTGCTAGTCTATACAATGTAATACGAAAATCCCGCTGATGTCGCTGCGATCGACACTTGGGATTTTAGCAGTATCGTCGCACATTTAAGGGATACAAATTTTTAGAGTTGTTTGGATAGCTTATTTCCACACTAGGTATTTTAGACGCTGTACTATTGGATTTCAATGGGAGTCTATGGAAATTTGGCGAAATACTGGAAATAGCGCCAAGTTGCTGTCACTTTTGGCTACTAATTTTGGTCACCAAATTTGGCGACATATCACCAGGTTGACGACAAACTGGGCGACTTGGTAACCCTCCTTATAGCGTCAGAAAGTTCTGACCAATTAGATGCGTTTCGCGGTATCTAAGCAGATTTTCATTGGTCCATTTCCAAAGCGTTACTTTTTTTTATATATGTAGAGGGATTGTGTAGGAACCCTGCTAAAGAATGTATTTTTACAAAATTCACTCCAAAACGAGTGAAATTGCCTGTCACTCTTTCAAAGAGTCAACTTTTCACTCCTCCCAATTTTAGAGTGTCTGTGGTTTAGAAATTAGGCTTTTTTGAGAGTGGACACGCTGTGTAAAACTTAATAGATAAATAAATACACACAGAGACACATAAAATACTGCACATTTTCCTTTTATGGGTTAGTTTATTTTCTAGAATTTTTCTTATTAAATTACAAAATGTTATCTACAGAAAAGAGGGTCGCTAGAAAAAGTTAACCCTTTAAAATCAATGTTCACACTTCCGAATAAATCGGATTCAAAAACGGTTTGTCCATAACATCTGCAATGTCCAGTCACGCCATTTTTAATTCGTATTATCTTTCAACCGATGCGATGGATAACAAAAAAAAAATATGTTCACATGACTGTTGACACACACTCCAAGTTCCTTAACCCTTTATGCAGCTGAACATCGCGTCACACGGTTCTCTAACGAAGATGTTCTATTTTTAAAATCAATATTCATGTCAGTGTTCACACTCAAGCTTAAGAGGCCACACTAGTCACTCAAAAAGACCCGTATGATAATGTTAATCCTATGGGGAAGTTATTTTCAAATATCTCGCTTGAATTTTGATATTTTCGAATGTTTTTTTTTTTTTTTTTTTTTTTTTTTGCATAGTATAGCTGAGGACGATCTACAACGGGGCTAGTTTTTACTTTTTCGATTTTGGTGAAAGTTTTTTTTTTATATTAGGATAGTTTCAATTTCAGAACCGGTTCCGAAAATAAAAGTAATTTTTTAACATAAATATGTAACCAAAATCAAAAAAGTAAAAACTAGCCCGGTTGTAGATCGTCCTCAGCTATACTATGCAAAAAGAAAAAAAAAAAAAAAAAAAAAAAAAAAAACATTCGAAAATATCAAAATTCAAGCGAGATATTTGAAAATAACTTCCCCATAGGATTAACATTATCATCCGGGTCTTTTTGACTGACTCCTAAGGCTTCTGTCCCTGCCGGCGAAGGCACTCACGAGCTAATGCTAATCCTATGGGGAGAGATTTTCTAATATCTCGTTTGCATTTTGACATTTTTAAATAATTTTTTATTGTTTGCATTGTATAGCCGAGATCCGTCTCTACATCGCACCTTTTTTACTTTTTCGAATTTGGTTGCAGATATTTTTTAGAACGACACTTTCATTTGCAGAACCGGTTTTAAAAATGAAAGTAACTTTATTAAAAATATCTGCGACCCAAATCGAAAAAGTAACCAAGGTGCGCTGTAGAGACGGACCTCGGCTATACAATGCAAAAAATATTATTCAGAAATGTCGAAATGCAAACAAGATATTAGATAAATCCCTCCCCTTTAGCTCGTGAGTGTCTTCGCGGGCCT
The DNA here is from genome assembly GCA_963932465.1 of Maratus speciosus. Lineage (NCBI taxonomy): Eukaryota > Metazoa > Arthropoda > Arachnida > Araneae > Salticidae > Maratus > Maratus speciosus. The sequence continues at coordinate 3,943,027 of OZ010800.1, forward strand.
TGACTTTTTGAACACCCTTATATGATGTAAATGATGTAAATGTATGTAAATGAATCTCCCTTTTACGAAAAATATACTCTATACAACGAAGTTTATTCCACTTTAAATTGAATAACCAGAAATGCTTAAATACTGATTCGATTTTCATGCCTTTTCACAAACTATCTAATAAAGCAAATTCAATGAAATTTTTGGGATTGTTAGGTGTAGTATTACTTGTTACAGTAAACAAAAGAGATTGATGAAAAATATTTAAATTAATTAGGAAAACTTAAGTAAGTAATCTACTGGGGTTTCATTTATTTTTGTTTGTTCTGTTTTTGTAATTACTATATATCAGTGCGCGCATGATATCTTGTGTTCATTTTAATTTATTAAGTTTAAATAGATTTTAATTTAAAGATAACACTTCGCTTAACATAATGAACTAAAATCTTTTCGGTATCTTCATTTATAATATTTGTAATTAATAATAAAATTAAAAAGGAAAATCTGTAAAATTTCTTGCGTATTCTTTTTAAATAAAATCTTTATTATTTAAGATAATCCTAAGATTTTAGTTCATTTTATTCAAAAGTATAATATGAATGCACTCAGAAAATTTCAACCCTTTAATAGTTTTTGAGAAATCATGCACACAGTGATATGTAGTTATTACGAAAACTAAAAAGCAGCAAGTCACTTATTTAAGTTTTCCTAATTAATTTAAATAATTTTCATCAATGTGCTTTGTTTATTATAACAAGTAATGCTATACCTAACAATTAAAAAAAAAATCGCTGGATTTTCTTTATTATTTAGTTTGTGAAAAGGTATCGAAATTGAATCATTTTTCACCTTGACATTGGTAGAGTATCGGCAGAGTAAGCCAAGGGGAAAATTTCGCTGAATTGAAAAAGTTCAATTCGTATACAGTAGACTCTCTCAAATTCACAAATGCCTAAAATCCGCACATCATCACAGATGTAAACAATGAAAGTTTCAGTTCAGATGTTAATTACAGACTTTATTTTTATATTATTCTGTGCATATTTTAAACGGAATTTTTATTAACATGATAATTAATATGACTGAACTCGTGCTTTTTCATGAAGGAAATAAAAATTTATTTCAGAAAAAAAATCAAGATATTGCTGATATCGTTGGCTATCACAATCCTTTTACCCAATCTATTGATGTATTCATCAAGCTTTTTATTATTCAATTACATATTCAATTATGCATTATTAATTATTTACTTGACATGTAATTGTAATAATTTTTTTTATTTATTTAATCATTTTTAAAATCATCTTAATTTTTATTATTTTAGTTTATTACTTAATTACTTTAATATTGTATAATTTCGATTGCATTATAACACTCATATTATGTTTTTAAAATGCCAACAAATCAATGACTAGAAATCTGCAAAATTCTAAAATCCGAAAAACCTCTGGTCCCAAGCAGTGCGGATTTGAGGGTGTCTACTGTATTCCTTGACCAGTCGGTATTGTTTGTATTAAAAATAATAGTCCACACTGTTTCCGATTAAAATTTCAATGTTCACAACATGTTCCATTAAAAGAATGTTGGCATCCAATGTTCTCAATAAAAGGATGTTGAATGTTCACAACCTATTCGATTAAAGGGATGTTCACAACATGTCCTGTCTTCTTCAACATGGAAGTCTGATGATGAATAAAAATCTTCTTCGACACGCAAATGCAGAGGATGGCAATGAAGGAGATGGTGTGCGCATGCGTCGGGATCTGCTGTCAGGACGTCGCTGTCGCGTTACGTTCCCGTCGCAGCACGGCTTCGTCGACGATCCGCTTGTAGGCGTCGATGGTGCGTCGCATCTCCGCGCTGAACGGATCGAACGGCAGGGGGCGTCTCGGTCGACGGAAGAGACCGTCTTTGTTGCGCAGAACACAGCTCAGCCTGAAAAGAATAGAAGTCAAATTGAGAAAGCGAACGACATAAAACCAACAATGATAGGGTCCTACCCCGATAAGAGGTCCGATGATCTCAGAAGAGTTCCGGCTACTGCGGGGAAAGGAATTGATTCTTTCTCCACATCAATTTCAAGTCATGCGCAGTAAAGCTGAAGCTTTTAATGGGATTCCATTCGGCCAATCGCATTTCAGAACCGGTTCCCAGCGGAATGGAGGAATGCTGAGAGACAGGACAGACACAAAAGATGTATTAGAAGGCCATGTTGGGAAACATGTGCCTGTTAATGGTCTGTTTTCGTCTTTGATTGATTGAGATTAGTGAAACATTCGAAAATAAGCTAATATAAAAGGAATTAAGTCAACAGAGTCTTTGCCTCCCGATATTTTTTAACAACGCTATAAGCTCTTTTAAATAAGACATTTTAAATGTATCGTTTTAAATAGGACGTCATTTTCACCAAAGTTTTCTTTTTTATATATATATATATATATATTCACGTGAAAATACTTTTGTTGTTAGAAAGGAAATATTAGAATTCTCAACAATAGTTTAAAAGATTATCTCAAAATATGAAATAAATGTCTCGCGCAAATATATTTTTTAATTTAAACAGTTTGGCAATGTTGTTTGGCCATTTTAAATAGGAAGTAATTTCCTCCATTTACGACTTTTAATGCATACTAGAATACAACCCGTGTCAAAAATGATGGAATGTGAATGATAAATCTTCAAAACAATAGTTGAAAAAATATTTTTCTGACTTTAAAAAAAAAAAAAGATGCATTTTGTTAACTAAAAAGTATTATCCTTTGCTTTTTGATGATTAGAACAAAGAAATTATGTAAACTACAATTTAGTCACCAGCGCCATTTTAACGTGTCATTTCCAGCTCCACATTCTATGACGAAAATGCTTGTTTAGGTTCCCTCTACATTAAAAATTTGCCGTTTAACGTGACTTTTTTTCGCCACAAACTGTGTTAAAATTCATAATTTTATCTGCAAGATAATTAAAATATGTTGTACCGATAAGAAATATTCATTTTATTTGCAATGTCTTCAAATCTGATGAAATGCATTAAAAAAGTACGATCACAACAGAAAGTTTCTTTTTTTATAACGCCAAAAGGATTAGCAAGAAACATAAGCTCCTGATTTATTGGGAATTAAAATGGCCTACAGAGGCGCTGCTCGCAGCCTTCGGTACAGAAAAATTGTCCCTCTAATTTCCCTTTAACTAATGCTAAAGTGCCATTGAAATAATTCTTTATTGTAAATGCATTTGAAAGTTTTAGATATTCAAATTCGGATTATTTTTACTTTGTCGTATAAGAAGAATACAAATGTCACAGGAAATCTGAAATTGTGCAAAAGAATAATCATTCTGAACAAATTAAAAATACATGTAATGCAATGTGCTTTCACGGCACTTTCCTGAAGCGAAAGTTAAATCTTTTCTCCACCAGATGACGATAGTTATCCGTTATTTTTAATTTAGAACTTTTTGTTGTTGTTGTTGTTGTTGATTTGGCCCTTAAATTTAGAACTTAATCGGATAGTTTTTGAAGGTTATAAACAAAGTTAAAATATTTAAAGGTTTTAATATACTTTTACAAATATTTTAACAGGAGCATCGACATTAACCTGTATTTTTATTTTTAAAGAAGTGGTCAAAAAGTCATTCATTTGTTTGTAGATTTGCTGGAATTTGATTCTGAATGGCAACAGTGTGGATTGTTTAGATATGATTTGTATGTTTAAAATAGCTTAGCTTTAATTTAGAACTTAATGCATTATAAATGGATATGATACACATGTTTTATTTGAAAATATGCTGAACAGACATGATTTCAAGTAGAAGAAATGATCATTTAGCTGTCGTATGTTAGTATAAGTTTTTAATTAAGCCTAACATGGGCGTTTAGCTACGGTCGATTCGCAGACCAGAGTGGCTCGCACCGATATGGTTACCTACACTTTCCTGCACTCAGATTTTATTATAAGTAGATTAATGAATTTATTATTTTACAATTTTCTTTCTCTTTTAAAATTCATGTGTAAATGTAGTTTTTATGACGTTATTTTCAACATTTTCCTGCTTTTAATACGTAATCATTTCATTCTAATCTGAAAGTTTTTTTTCTGTTTAAAATAGTCACCTGTCAATAAATTTTTAATTTGAAGGAAATGTTATTCTTCGCGCTGTTTGGCCAGCCATTAAATACCCTTTTCTGAAAGATGTAAAAAATATCTCTCGAAATGCTGAAAATTTGAATTTAAAATGGAAATAAACCCTCAAAAAATGAGTCCAATTTAAAAAAAAATAAATCCAGTCTGCACACCGGGAACTTCTAATGTATAAAATGATCTAAAAATGATTCAATTCTTATGTATAGTTTTCGCTCCTCTAAAACTTTTTTAATGGAACGATTTTGACCCACTTTAACATTAAATATCTCTTAAAATTATTCGATTTGAAAACTGTCTGCAGCAGCGTGTTTATCAGACATTTCTCTGTAATACTACTGCATTTCATATTTTTGTATGCAGTAGTCTTGCTAATATTAACGAAGAAAGGCCCCCGGTCACAAAAAAATTCAAAAACAACGGCGGTGGCAACGTTAGTTACCCCCCTTTTTTTTTAGAATAGAGAGATAAACTAACATGCTCTTTTCGCAAGCTAAGATATCTGTGTCAGGTGGAAGGAACTCTAGTAAACATGAATAAGGTGGCACATACCCTTTAAATAACGATCTTTAATAATAAATAATCTTTATGTTTAACGGTTCTTGACTTATAACAATTTAAATACGAGATAGGGTGAAAAAACCCTTCATGAAGGAAAACGCATTTTCACAAGAAGTCGTTTCCATGACAACCATTGCTTGAAAGCTAGATTTTGAAAACAAGCCAAAACGAAAAATTTAATATTTCCTGTTCTAATTAAGATAGAAACAGGGTGTAAACGTCATTTTAGGCAGAAAAAAAAACAGAGAAATATTTAATGGAATAAAATTTTTTTAGTAAACTTGAAGATTTTTGTGTCCCTGGCCCCCTTAATAATTAAGTGTAATATATACCTGGTTTTGGAGAGCGACGCCTGCGGGTATCCCAGGAAGTGGAGCAGTCGTGACAGCTGTCGGGCGAGATCGGAGGCGACCTTCTCGTATCGAAACACGATCAAGGGTCCGGGGAACTCCTGCAGCCAGTCCAGGGCACTCTCCATCCACAGCCGCGACTGGACCGCCACGAATCGATGCCAGCCTGGAAGATACAAATACATATTTAAAAGAAATTAGATATGTCATTAACGACTGTGAAAATATACGTTATGTTCATTCTATGGAGATGAATTCAGCGACTTAATGTAGTGCAAGTAAAAACTAGTGTTTGTCTATTTTGCAATTAAAAACTGGTGTGTATAATCCATGATGTGCTACTAAAAATTGTGTTCACAACGCTGCAGTTTAGAAGATGAAATTTTCATGAATTCGTAATTTGGGACAGAAAGTGCCAAAAATTACCCTTTCAGCAATTTCCCTCGGGAAATGCATTTGAATCATTTTGTGCTGCCCTGTATATCATCTATATAATTTAAGTACACTTACAAGGGAACCACTTTTGGTGCTGCTCGCACCTAGCATCGAGCCCTGGTGCGTTTTGTGGCCCTACACATAAAAGTTAGAGAACCGATAAAATTCCTCTGTTAAAATCATATTTAATGTACTTTTTTATACTTTTAATTTTTTATTATTACATATATATTTGTTTATTTCGCGCCAAAAGTGAGTTAAGTCGCCCAATAGGGCACTATAATTTTCCCGCCCGCTTTATCCAAAGAGTAAATGTACAGAACATATTAGTAGAATTATATCAGATTGCGATTTTTTTTAAATAGTTGATAGCATAAGAAACAAATATTAGGTTTTTATTTTTTATTTTTCTATGCAGACGATAAATATATAACGGTTTTCAAGTGGTCCAGCACTGGTTGCTTGACCATTTTTAAAAAATATGAAATTTTTTGTACAACAACCCTAACATAATGGAAGTTCAAAATGACTATTATTTTAATTTTATTATTTTTTGTTTGTGCATGGCGGCCATCTTTGTTTCATCGTCTGCAGAAATTTTCTCACATAAAGGGTTTACGGAATTGTAAATAATTCATCGTTTATTTCTCTAATTCAAGTGCGGATAAAAGCAATTTGTACAGAATACATTGGGCTAAAAAATTGGTAATGGAGTGGTTTCCGAAACTAAATGCTTATTGGTGAAATTTAAGCAAAAATGTTTAGTTTTTTTCCAAAATTTGTCCGTTTACAAGAGGAAATTTTTCTAGCAAGGAAAACTGTCAACATGACATAATTTATTTTACAACTAGGCCGAAAGTATTTGTACTCACACGCCAAGTTCCAGATCTGGGACTTGCTTTCTCTTCTCTAAAAAAAAAATCCCAAATTTTTCAAAAATGTCAAAAATCGCACTTTTGAGGCTTTGATATCTCTGGTGGGGCACGAGATAAAAATCTGAAGTTCTGGTTTCTGAGAGTATTGTATGGTAGTGTTATGCACAAGAAATTTCAGGATGGAGATTTGACTACAAGCTGAGATATGGCAAGGGCAACATGTCAAAACAATACTGCCAAACTATTGTTTTGTTGTAATGACAACTAAGTATTTATCTCAGAGTGTCATTTAAATTTATTTTTTTGATTATCTTTAAATAATGGTAACAGAAAACAAATACTTTTGCAAAGCTTAGCAATTAATTTAAAAAATAATTATGCCTAAGGTTATTTTGTATGGTTTGAGTAATTTTTGTTGTAATTTTAGTAACTAAAAGAAACCTCAGCCCTTTTACATAAAGAAAAAAATATTTTTAAACAAGACCTGAGACAAAAACAGAATAAAGAAAGAGAAAAGCTGTTAATGTTGGCATACTTGTTGAGACATGATCAAACGTGTCAAAACACATTCCTGTTTGCTGGATTAAAACCACAATTTTAATGCTGCTTGCCAGTCCCTGAAACAAGTTCCTATCATAAGTATGTTCCTGTAAATGAAACATTATACGATGTTACCATGCATCAGTCTCAAGTAATTTCCAGAAAGTAAAGATATCCAAAGCCCTTTCAAAATTTATACTGCAGAAGATGACATTTTTGCATAAGAAGTAAGCTAGGAATTATTAATGAACTGAGATTTGCACATAGTGATTTCAAAGTTTATTTCTATGAGCCAGCAGGTCCAAGGTCTTCAATCAAGTTATCAAGAGATGACAAGACTTGGTTCCTACAAATAAAATTTTGAGAAAGATCAAAATTGTGGTTTTTAAACCAACAAGCAAGAATGTTCTGACACGTTTGATCATGTCAAAACAAGTATGACAACATTAACAGCTTTTCTCTTTCCCTATTCTGTTTTGTCTCAGGTCTTGTATATTTTTTTTCTTTATGTAAAAGTGCTGAGGTTTCTTTTAGTTACTAAAATTACAACAAAAATTACTCAAACCATACAAAATAACCTTAGGCATAATTATTTTTTAAATTAATTGCTAAGCTTTGCAAAGGGCTTTATTTTCTGTTACTATTATTTAAAGGTAATCAAAAACATAAATTTAAATGACACTCTGAGATAAATACTTAGCTGTCACTACAAAAAAACAATAGTTTGGCAGTATTGTTTTGACATGTTGCCCTTGCCATATCTCAGCTTGTAGTCAAATCTCCATCCTGAAATTTCTTGCGCATAACACTACCATACAATACTCTCAGAAACCAGAACTTCAGATTTTTATCTCGTGCCCCACCAGAGATATCGAAGTCTCAAAAGTGCGATTTTTGACATTTTTGAAAAATTTGGGATTTTTTTTAGCGAAGAGAAACCAAGTCTCAGATCTGGAACTTGGCTTTGAGTACAAGTACTTTCGACCTATTTGTAAAAAAAATTATGTCATGTTCACAGCTTTCCTTGCTAGAAAAATTTCCTTTTGTAAACGGACAAATTTTGTAAAAAAAAAGTGAAACTTTATGTTTAAATTTCACCAATAAGGATTTATTTTCAGAAACTACTCTATCACCAAATTTTTAGCCCAATGCTTTACGAATTGTTTTAATCCGTACTTGAATTGGAGAAATAAACGATGAATTATTTACAATTCCGTAAACCCTTCTTGTGAGAAAATTGCTGCAGACGACGAAACAAAGATGGCCGCCAGGTACAAACAAAAATTAATAAAATAGTCATTTTGAACTTCCATCATGTTAGGGCTGTTGTACAAAAAATTTCAGATTTTTTAAAAATGGTCAAGCAACGAATAAATGATTTTCTGGACCACTTGAAATGGATTGACCCATAAGGAATAAATATAATTATATAAAAGAGTCGAAGATCATTGAAAACTATTTTTTAGTGAAATACAAAATAAGCAAACTGTTTTCTTTTGAAATCAAATGAAATAAAGTTTCGAATGTTTAAAATGAAATGTTGCTGTATTAAAGGGTCCTTTGGTAAAAGTAATCATAAAGTAAATTAATATTTTTACACAATTTAGAAAAATTACTGTGGCTAATTAAGTCGGACATTACAATTTCTAGCTATTACAAACTCAGCTATGACATTTGGCTAGGGTTGCCGCAAAGCTCTACTTTTGAAAATAAACGCCAACTGTTTCCCCGCCAAAAATATGAATGTAATGTTACAATTTTTCAAAATCAAATTCGTGGGTTTTTGAAGGAATTGTCAAACTTTTTTCAATATTTTATACTTATTATTAACCTAACTTTACCTAACCTAATTTTTATTTATTAATGCTTTTCTTTAAAAAAATTCAGTGTTAATAGTCCGATAAGGGGTCTCGGAAATTGCATTTTCAGAAAGTTATGCTGCTGTAAAATCAAGAGATATTTTAACAGAAGAATTTTATCGATTCTCAAACTTCATAATAGAGGGCTTTGAAATGCACCAGGTCTCCGTGCTAGGTGCGAGCAGCACCAAAAGTGATCCGTAACACGCAAGAAATAGAACTGAAACCGAATACTTTACTCTATCCCTATATACAGGTATGAATGGTAAATGCAAACCTCCTTAAAATATATCAGTTACATGGCATTCCGACTCGATTGGACCCAATTCACAAACACTTTTCAACTGTGTTCGAAAAGGGTTAAAAATGCCGTTACTTGAAACAGGGAAGTACCGAATGATAATTAAAAAAAAGAAAAGTGCCCAGTTAAACTGATGTCATTGAGATCATTACTAATTGTACGTTATACTCTTATTTCAAGGAATAATGCCCCTCGAAAAATAAATTAAGGGCGGATTAGCGCCCCCCCCCCGTTTCTTCCTTTATAATTAACCAATGAACCTCCAAATCTCATCAGGAAAGCGCCTTATCAGACTAAACCTGTATACCAAATTGGAAGCAAATCAGATAATTCTGCATGAAAAACACATTTAGCTAAATTAAGGGGGGGATTAGATACCCCATTTCCCTCCCTTTACACTTAACCAATGAACCTCCAACTATAATCAAGGAAGCGCCCTATCAGAATAAACCTGTATACCCAATTGGAAGCTAATCGTATAATTTTGCATGAAAAACTCATTTATCTAAATTAAGGGGGGATTAGCCCCCCGTTTTATACTTAATCAATGAACCCCCAAAACTAATCAGAGAAGCATTAATTCATTCCAAAATAAAACTATAATTTTGTTTTAAGCAAATCGGATATTTCTATCAAGAGTTATCGCGTTACGTTCTACATACATATATACGTACATACCGGGCACATTGCAAGACAATAGATGGAGCAAACATACCCTACAGTGGTATCCCAGAGATGTAAAACAACCCAGAAGACGACCTCAAGTAAGATGGAGGGACGAAATCAGAAAAGTGGCTGGTGTCAATTGGATGACTAAAGCACTAGGCAGGAAAAATCTGGGGGAGACCTACATCCAGCAGTGGATTGAAAACGGTTGTTGATAATGATGTACGTACATACAGAACCTCCGGGCACATTAGCTTTCAGCCTTTGATAAGCTTTGTGAGCTAAAAAGAAAATGCGTGCCTCATCTTACAGATGGCTGGATTTAAAAACAAATGAGCGTCAAGTTGTTTTCTCATCATTTAATGTGCATTAAACTATTCAATGATAAAAGCTTATTTTGATACACACAACATATATGTTACATTATTAGATCTAATTCCGCGATTTCCTTATCTTATTCTAAATTACTACTTTCTATTCACTAAATCCTTATTCTTATATAATCTCTATCGTTAATTCCCTTTAATTTAATGTATCACTTGTTTAAATTGCTTAAATATTACGCTTTTAGTATTCTTAAATTAAATGTTCCATTTCCGCGCTTTTTTCTTCTAGAATGTTCTTTTAGCTTCCATTTTTACTTTCCCGCGCATTTCTGAGGTTATCCTTTTCCCCTTCAAATTCATCCGCTTGCTCTGTCCGCACTTTTTTCATGACGTGATATTCTTAATTATTCATGGGTTGAGAGCGCGATCTACGTCCTATTTGTATTCTTACACTTGAGGAAGAAAAAGTCGATGCTCGCTGTGTTTAAGCAGATTTGAGTCGTATTTCCAGTTTACATACCATCCCCTGGTCACCGTCCACTTATTTGATTATCTACTTTGTTTTATCCCTTATCTACAACTTTGTTTTAGGCCTAATTACTACTACGGAGAGATGGCTAATAATCTTGGTGGAAACTGCGCCACCGAAAGATGTTCTAATAAAGTGCTGAGTTGATATCATGTGTTGTTTCAATTTATTCTTCACGGAAAGATGTATTCCATATCCTTCACTCGACGTCTGCTATTCATCAATTTGTTATACTAATTGAACAGGATCGAATTACCTGTTCTGACCACTTCTATTACGCTATTTTTGCTGGATGTGATCCTCAACGGCTATCGAGACAGCCAGTACTGTATTTTCAACGATAAAGTAATCCAATGCTGCTATATAACTCAACATTTAGTCGACAGGATAAAGAATGAGTGCCATACTATGCAGCATATATATATATATTACACTATTACTTATTTATAATTTTTACTTGTTAGTATTTAAAATAATTCGATGTTGCAGTTTCCCTTTTTCCCTATTTTGGCGCCTAAAACAAAAAATTCCTGCCGGCTCGGCCTACAGGCGGAGATAGATTTCGAAGTTAAATACTCATTTCACCCACAAAAACTAAATCAAGAGGATAGATAAACACAGTTTAATCCTTTTATCTGGCCACTTTGGAGGAGTTTTTAATTTTTTTTTTTTTTCAATCACAATTATGTTAATACGATCCTGTTTTCTTCAACCCCTATTTTTGTTTAATTTGTTTTTGCTGTAAGAGTGGGTGCTATCAAAAACGTGTCACTCTAAAAACTGTAGATAGTATTAAGAACATTTTTAATAAATCTAAGCGGATTTGATATATTGAGAATGAACGAAGTCATGAATTATTTTCTACCTGAAACCCTATTTTTTTTCGCCCCTTGAGCCCATTTTTAGGTGCGTTCGTCATTCTATAAATACGTAGCCCCTAGGGTCGTCATTCAGTTCGTCTGTCCGCATACAACAGAGCCAAAACGACCCAACCGAAGGGTCTGAAATTTGAAATATAGAATGGTTGCAAAATGGTGTCGAGTCATTTCCAATTTTATGATAATCGGATGTAGAGTTTAATTATAGGGACGGTCCAAAGTTTTCCGTTACATGAAGGCCCATGGGAAAAAAGGATTTCAAGTGCATTTTGAGGATGTGACAGCCTTTCGAACAGAATGAAAATGGATGTGCACTTAGGAAGTGCACTAAAATAGACATTCAGTACACCATGCGGTGCAAAAAATATTTATAAAACTTGTTTTGAAGAGCCATTTCCAGCTTGTTAATGTTATGAAAAATCTGTCATTTGTAAATTTTTGGCCCTTTTTCAAGAAGTAATAATAACTTTAAACGGATTTGATATGCATTATAATTAAGAAATTATTGGGGGGGGGGGTCGGTTTTTCGCAGAACCCCTCTCTATTTCCACCCTTGGGCCGATTTTGCCCATTTGCAATCCCCGCCGAGATATTACCCCTATCTCAATGCTTTGGGTGAGTTTGAGGTCGATCCGTGCATCATTGCGACTTTTATCGTGAGGACAAAATTTAGTACATATATATACAGGGTGTCCAAAATGAAACTTTAAAGTTGTCTACAGACGAAACTATGGGTCAGAAAGTTGTGAAACTTTGACATAATAAAGGAATGGGAATTTGTTTGAGCGAAAAAAAATTGAGTTCAAAACTTCGCCACCAGAGGGCGTTTTAAAATAAATTACACATTAAGCCACCGCCCACTGAATCTGAGCTCTGAGAAAAAAATGGCGGCCGTCGTAGGTGGATTTATTTATTTATTTATTTTTTTTTTTTCAGAGATTGTTCAATTCGAAAACGAAGTTTTTACGCTTCATTTTTTTTTCAGGGGACGGTCTGTATATTTGTCTTATTTAATCTGAAAAAAAATAAAGCGTAAAAACTTTAAAAAACTAGAAACAGGAATTCTGCTTTTTCAGAATTTAGTGTGTAATTTAATTTAGTTTAAAAAAAAAATGTGTATATAAATAGTGCAAAACACATTTCAATTTAAAGACTCGCTTTTATTTTATGTAAAATGACGTCATTCGCATCCACTTAAGAATTCCACATGGACGATCCACTGTTAAACATCTACAGTAAAGTATGCATAGGATGTCACTATCGTGAAATAATACACAAATGCAGCAAAAAAGATGACGTCATTAAAGAAAGTAGATACTTAAAATTAAATATAGTTTATAATAGCTCCATCTTTTAACAGAAATCATTCGTTTATTTTTTTTTTTTTTCAAAATAGCACGTATTTTACTTACATTTTCTTTCTGTTGCTATGAAAAAATGGCAACCAAAACATATAATTAATATTTTACAACTATTTTTCCTTTACTTTCTACAGACATGGAGTATTTCCGTTGCCAATATTAAGCCAATGGTTCCAAAAACTACAAAAAAATTAATATTTCAAAAATATATGGAGATGAAGTTTTAAACAAATTGCATTTAAAAGTACTTTTTTTTCCCAGTACGATGATATAAACATTGAAAATGTGCGATGCTTAGAAGTTTAAAAAATTGCTATAGAATATTGAATCGTACTGCTTTGTTTGACGGCTGGCTTCTGTAAGGTAACGTTATTTTTTAGAGGCGACGCAAAATAAGCTGGGAGAAAGAAATAGCATACCGTACCGTGGACTAAAAAAAAGTGTAATTCATTAAAAAAGCCGTCTGGTGGCGATATTTTGAACTAATTTTTTTTTCGCTCAAACAAATTCCCATTTCTTCATTATGTCCGTCACAAACAGGGGCGTAGCTACCGTGGAGCAGTTGGAGCAAACTGCTCCAGGTGCACGAATCCGAAGGGCGCAAAATTAGAAAGAGCGAAATAAAAATTTGTAAAAGTATTTGCATATTTTTTTTCATTATTAATCAGGTATTATAGATGAATCTTGTTACAATCAACATATTCCTATGTCATTTTACCTTGTGTACCTCAACATTTAGATTTTAAACATGTTTTTATAAACGGTTTAAAAAAATTAATTCTATTCGCGAAGTTTTAATTTTAATTCATAGCATACTGCAGCCTCAAGTAACTTCTCCAACACCATTTCAGCGTGACAATCTTTTTTCTGTAAAGGACAGTTGAAAAATTTTAAATCTTGAAATTATCAAAACTTATTTGCAGGGCTCTCGTGGGTCACTTTATTGGCTACTACTGTTTCCAAACAATAATCTTCTTGGTACGTTTTGTTGAAAATGTCAAAAGTATATCATGATGATTACCGTACGAAAATAATGGTAGCCAAAGAAGTCACCGCTGAGAAACCTATATTTACGATGTAACAGAAAGGCCTTAGCTATTTAGTTATTTTTCGATTAAAAGAATAGTTTGATAAATTGAAGAAAATTGACAATTTTACAAGAAAAAAAACCTAGAGAACGAAAGTTTTTGTGTTTTGTGGAAACTAAACATGCATCAGTATAGACTGCAAAACAATAAGAAGAGTCGGATTTAAGCATATTCTACATCAATCCATGGCAATAAAATTTAGAGGCAGGAGGAGAGTAAATTTTGTCTTTATCATTTTTGAAATTTTGAGAACATGGCAAGTCTCAAATACAGAATCGATAAGCATTTTCCTTTAAAAAGATAGAAAAATTAAATATCAAATTTAGTGTTCCTTAGGAACTGATTATCGCCTATTCAAATTTGCACCACTTTTTTGGATAAGTATTTTTCCCCATTAAACCTTATTTAGTAGCAGAATTTTAGAATTAAATAAAGCAAAACATATTTTTCGAAAATAGTAATGTTAGTTAGCTTAGGCCGTAATCAGGCTCCCCCCCTCCCACACACACACACCACCCCCATCCGATATCACATGTTGGTAGTCAATGAATTTTTGAATTATACAAAAAAATATCAATCACTAGTTACTCCAATCCACTTTCAGTTTACAAAAAAAAAAAAAAAAAAAAAAATATTGTTTGTTGTGTTCAGTACTGTATAACAATTAGGGTTAAATTGCACTGGATCCCAGCTCCGGTACTCCTCTGTTTTTAGTAAATATTTAAATATTGGTCGGAATTCACCGGAGCTTGCAATAGCGCTTCCAAAAAACTGAAGCCTGAATTACCTTGCCCTTTCCTTCCCATCTCCAAGTTTTTGCATTCTTTTTTATCAAACACTTATGTGTGACATAATGTGCCGCACACATAGAAGATGAAGATAAAACGGACTCAATTTTTATATCAGCGTTTGGGCTTGGACTGACCCAAGCTCAATCTGTCTTATATTCAAAATTTTATATATTCATGTACAAAAGAAAAACTTCCTTCTTCAAAATTACGTATTATATTCTATTTCAAATCTTTTTAATGCTATTTTGATCAGAATGAAGGGAAAACAGAAATCGTGTTTTTCTAGTCTAGTGATAGTAGCAAATTTATGTCGGCGACCCATTGATACGGCGCCGGCGCCAAGCAAGAGACAGAGCAATGAATTTGCTTTCAATACGATTTTATTTTGTGACAGTAGGACAATTTTTTTAATTGCTTGGTTTTTTATTTATTATTTAGATATCTAACCTGAAAGGAATATTTTCTGTTTTTAGCCAACTAGCATCAGCTTGAGGTTTTGTTTGTTTGAGATTTTTTGTTTTCTATTGCGTACGAGTATAAAAATCACGTTAGAGATTTTTCTATTTATTCTGTACCATGAACGCTGGTCATGCTAAGGCTCTGTTCTACACATTTACGAAGTCACTTTCATTTGTAAGTAGATATAATTGCCATGTATTGTTATTTTGATAGAAAGCTTTCCGATTTTTCTATCAAAGCATCGAATCTTTCCGATAATGGTGTCAAATATTTAATTTAATCTGATTTTCAAGGACTCATAACAAAAGATTGTTATGCGGAAGTAATCGATTATAGTTTAAGTTATGCACCTTTTATAGAAAATTGAAAAACATTGTTCCATTCTGCAGGATATAAATATTAATTTCTGTAAATTTCATTCATTTTTTCATAAAAATGCATAGCTGCGAACTATCCGTTTTTTATATTAACACTATTTCCGAATCATAATCCTTACATTTAATCGTATAATTAACAAAAAATCGCAATAAACATTATAATTAGGCAAAGATTACTATTCGGAAGGAGTGATAACTAAAAAGTGGAATAGTTGACAGCTAAGTATATGCTGATAGATATAATTAAAATTTTTATTTTGCTAAAGAAAAAAAAATGCTTTAAATTTTGCGAATAATGTACAAAATAATAAGTATGCAGATTCGAGTGGCAGATTCGAGTGGGGGGAGGAGGGGGAACGGTTCAGTTGTTAGTACCGGTACCGCACAATATCAGGGCTACGGAAATTGTTTTCTTAGAAATTAAGCCCCGATAACAATGAATAAAAACTTAGATCCTAAATTTTATACAAAGGTGAAATATTTCCACTAGTGTTTTAATGAAAACGTGCACTTTCATTGATAAAGTTTAAATATTTTTTTTAATAACATAATTTTCCACAAATTTTCATTCCATTTCCGAAATTGAAAACATCTCCAGAAAGAAAAACTGGAAATGGTAATGGATATTATTGGTTTCTACTAGCAAGGTGGTAGAATAATGAGTTTCTAAAATGTTGCGCCCTCCAAAAATCCAAGGTCTGCATGTTTGACAACGACCCTGCGTGCAGTACTAGCAGCTCTTCAGAGGTTCACAATTACATTTCTACCAGAATATTAGTATATAAAATTTGATCTGTTTTAATCGTGGAATTTTCTACTATTAAACAAGGATAAATTACTTTATGAAATTACTGGTAGTAAAGTGATTGTGAACTCTTTGTCGATCTGCCACTGTCTGCATGGTGAAACATTGTTGTATAGATATAAGATGAACGTGAACAATAAAAATAATTTATATGTAAGAGAAAATGTTCATCAGTTGTGATCAAAGAATGGTTGAAGAATAGTTTAGATACCAAACCCGTCGGCCAATTTCTTCGAAAATTAATACAATTCTTGTGACAGATTTAATAACATACCTAACATACCTGCCAACATCATTAAAAACATACCAAATCGTGCTATGGGAATCTGAAAACGTGAGGAAATTTTAACATACGCCCATACATACACACATACATATTGAATCATTGTAAAAATAGTGTGGACGGAGTCAGAGTTTGTTAAAATTGTCGAAATTGTTAAATATATTATTTCCATTATATTCATTTATTTTTAATGTGATTAGAATGCTTTCCTATTTCCTTCCTTACACTGTATGTGTTTGGAAAGTAAAAACTGGAATTTTAAGTAATATATAAAGGTGTTAAACAGATTTCTCGCTGCTGATCGCCACTGCGCAAAAATGTTTCACTTGGCGAGAAAACTAAGGAATGAAATCGCCAAATTAAAAGAGATGTTTATTTTTCCTTCGGCAGTACTCTCAATGATGTTATTGTGTGCGATTAAAGCTTTTCTGTGTAACTTATTACTTGTGCTTTGATATTCTTAGTGTTTCACGACGAATCTATTGAAACCATTCTTTGAACTTGACTAGATTTTCTTTAGCGATTAGCCAAATTGCTCAGATTAGTCATTTGCTCAGATTCGCAGGTGAGAACCTCGGTGTCAACTTTTATATTTGTAAATTGATTAATTTTTTAAACCATTAGCTTTAGAAATAATTCCAATAGTAAACAAGTTTCTATGTTATTCTTCATCCTGTTAAAAGTAATTTCTGTCAAAATAGTTATTTCTATATCACGCCATGAAAAGAGGGCTGACAAAGAAGCGGATGAATAAGAAGGTAAAAAGGAAACCCCGGAATTAAGCACGGGAAAGGAAATTCTCGGCTGGAATAAAATGGCTACCAAAAAGAACATTCTGAAACGCGAAGGATTGAAAATGCAACATTTAATTTAAGAATACTAAAAGCGTAATAATTAAGGGAATTAGACAAGTGAGACATTCAATTAAGGAGAATTTAACAGAATTGACGATAGAGATTATTTAATAATAAGGATTTAGTGAATATAGAGAAGTAATTTAGAACAGTATAGGGAAATCGCGAGGGAAGATTTTATATTGTAACATATATATATATAAGCTTTTTAGGTGGGTGTGGTTTTGGGTTCCTGGGGTCCTCTAATGAAAAGTTATGAGGGAATTTTTCAAAAGTCGCACCATGGTAACGACTGCAATAGGTAGTACATATTTCTTATGAAGATGAGTGGTTTCTCGTCTGAAACAAAAAAGGTAAAAAAAATAAAAACAGACTCACTGTCCCCGGCGTGGAACTTGTTGAGTGCGGCGTGCCCCACGTGACCGCCGGCCCTGCGGTTGAACTCTGCCATGAGGGCCCCGTACGGGTCCCTGAGCAGGAGGAGGGCCCGATCGAAAGGGGCCCTGGCCCTGGGCCCCCACTCGTGGGTTTTGACCATGACCACGCTCCCGCTGCACACTCCTTCCGCCGGAAACCCGTTCCGCTTCAGGGAGTAGTCGCGGTACACGCTGCCCGTCACCACACCTGCCAACACAGAAAGAGCAACCAGAAATTTTACTCAATAAATATTACTTTACTATTTACAGTTTTAACATTATTTTTCAGTACTTTTCTGTTAGCCGGACGCCAGTGTTACACACATATATATATATATATATATATATATGTTTTTCATATGTAAATATGGATTAATCGTATGCAATGTGCTAGCTAATTTGTGGATTTTGCTTAATTAATATTACATGTATAGGGTTCCATCTGCATTTAGTATAATGTTACAGTTATAATTTGCTGCTAATTTTTTTTAATTAATTATCGTAATAGGATTAGATGATGTTTTGTAATTATATTATGGCT
The DNA here is from genome assembly GCA_963932465.1 of Maratus speciosus. Lineage (NCBI taxonomy): Eukaryota > Metazoa > Arthropoda > Arachnida > Araneae > Salticidae > Maratus > Maratus speciosus. The sequence continues at coordinate 3,961,446 of OZ010800.1, forward strand.
ATATATATATATATATATACACTTATATGTACACACACATATATATATATATATATAGTATATATATATATGTGTGTGTGTGTGTATATATATATATATACTTATATGCATATATATATGTATGTATATATAACACTGGCGCCCGGCTAACAGAAAAGTACATTATTTTTTAATTTTACTCGAGTTAATTTTTTATTGAAAACTATCGAACTTATTTCTGTGTGGTTTATATCTTAACCTGTTGGGTACTTACGTACTGAAGAGACCTCTTTTAGGAAGTGTAACAAGTAATATATTAAAAAAAAAAAGCAATTTAACAAATTACAACGACCATTTCGAAAATGATTTTTTCAAAGACTGAAATTTAAGACATAAAAAATCGCACGGAGTGGATCCTACTTTACGTACGCCATGAATTAAACATTAATAGTGTTATGATACTTAAAAATTGCAAGATTTCCTGAAACTTACGTATTGTCCACCTGAAACTTACGTATTATCCAAGCATTTCATTGGCTGTTCGGGAAAAGGCTTTTAAGGCTTTTCCATAGACCCATTTTAAATGAAATTTCATTCTTAAACTTCTAAACATCCCACACTATTACTTTTTACACCGTCGTGTAATAGAGAAAAAAATGTACTTTTAAATGCAATTTGTTTGAAAGCTGTATCTCAATTTGTTTCTGAGTTATTCATTTTTTTTTTGTAGTTTTTATTACTGTTTTGTCATAGTGGCAACAGAAGTATCCATCTCTATTGAAAGTAAAGGGAAATACAGATTACTGTATAGACCCATCAGAAAACGAATAAAATGCGAGATTCAACGAATAAAAAGCTTCAGATATGTTTTTGATTTCCTACCCTGACAGAAGACAATAACTATTTTTCCAAATGGTTAATAATACAGAACAGCAATTTAGTACAGTATGACCTCGAAAATCCGGCAATCGGAAAACCGGCAATTTCAAAAATCCAGCATCAAAGCCATCTCCCCCCCCCCCCCCCCCCACACACACACCCTTTTTTCTAAAACTTCCAACTTACAGGAGAAAGAAATGTAGCAGTTGTTTACGAATTAAAAACTTCGAAATCGAAAGTGATGTATTAGTCGATAGCAGGATCGCTGATGCTGTGCTCAATAGAGCCGCCGATAACGCTGGTAGCATCTCAGAAAAACGAGGACAAGGAGCCGGCAAAAAAAGAAAAGAAAAGAAAAGAAAAGAAAAGAAAAAGGTGTCACTGGAAGAATGTATCAGTTTGACTGGAAAATAATGTCTGCTTTAGACAAACAAGATTGTATTTCCGAAATTGATATTCTTCGCTTGTATAAAATCCACGAAAAAGTAGTTAAAGAACGACCAAAAAACCTGAAGCCAACAAAATTGACATCGATGTTTCGGGAATTCTCTGTTTATTAGATTTTTTATGGAAAATATAAATTTCCCCAGACGACGATTCTCACCGCTGGGAGTTATTCTTTCTGTGTCAATGCGTCAAAATGAATCTGAAAATCAGAGAAAACGCTTGTTTGAAAGCAAACATACGCGCACCTCCTATTTTCCCTACTTTCTCCTATTTTTGAAGTCTCTTACCTTTTTTCCTGTTTTTTTTTTCTATTTTCTACTATTTTTAAGCCGTAAAACAGACTGCTTTAATTTCTACGTTCAACGATCTGTCGTCATTACTACGTCACGGAAGTGATTCGGTTCCGAATTTTCCAAACATTTAAGACATGTGCTTCCGCGAATTTCGTCAAAGTATCATTGGGAAAATACGAATTTCTTCAAAAAGTCTCGGAAAAGAAGCGAATTTCGTCAAATGATCTCAAAAAAGACGTGAATTTCGTCAAAGGATCGCAGAAAAGACACGAATTTTAACAAAAGGACGCAGGAAAAACGCTAATTCCGTCAAAGGATCGCGTGAAAAACGCTAATTTCGTCCAAAGGATCTCGGGAAAGATGCGATTTTCGTCAAAAGCCTTATAAAAGACGCGAATTTCGTAAAAGGGCTGCTGAAAAAACGAGAATTTTATCAAAGAGTCCCAGAAAAGACGCGATTTCATCAAAATGAAAAAAAAAATTCGTATAGCGATTTGATTTTCTTGCGAGTTCTAATTAATTTTTTTGCAATTTTTGGTGTTTTTTCTCATTTTGCGGCTTAGCACTTAAAGAAAAATTTTGTTTAAGAGTAATTGTTTATTTGACACATTATATTTCAATTAATTATCTTAAATGTATTTTTTTTTTTTATTATTCCTTGTATTCCTATTTTTTAAACAAATTTTTCCTATTTTTTCGATAACTTTTTAACCATTTGGAAAAATGGTTATTGTTCCCTGTCAGGAAATCAAAAACATATGTGAAGCGTTTTATTAGTTGAATCCCGCATTTTATTCGTTTTCTGATGGGTCTATACAGTCATCTGTATTTTCCCTTTACTTTCAACAGAGATGGATACTTCTGTTGCCACTAGGACAAAAAAGTAATAAAAACCACAAAAAAAATTAATAACTCAGAAACAAATTAAGATACAGCTTTCAAACAAATTGCATTTAAAAGTACACTTTTTTCTCTCCATACGACAGTGTAAAAAGTAATAGTGTGGGATGTTTAGAAGTGAAATAAATTTCCTTTAAAATGGGTCCAGGAATAGGAATGTTTAATCCATGGCGTACGTAATGTAGGATTCACGCCGTGCTATTTTTTGTGTCTTAAATTTTAGTCTTCGAAAGAATCATTTTCCAAATGGTCGTTGTAATTTGTTAAATTGCCTTTTTTTTTTCTATTTTTTCCTACTTTATTGATTTTTTCCTCTTATTTTTCTGCTTTTTGGGGGGGGAAAAGGGCACTGCGGTGTCTGATACGGACAAGTGGCACTATCTAGGTTCGACATTTGGAACTAATTGTTTTCATTCGCTTGGAGAAAACTTTTCATCCTGAGAAGTATTTCAGTCCAAACAGCAGTCCTGTGTGAAAATTACTTAATTTTATATTAAATTTTAAAATGTGTCCAGGAAAAATCGGACACGGTGTAGCTTACATCAAGTTACCCTATTGAAGAGGGTATATCCTGGTCTGGGTAAGTAAGTAAGTACCGAAATATATTTGTAAAGGTAAAAAATTGTATTTTTTTTTATATAAATTTCAAATCTAATGATTACGCTGTTTTTCAAATATTTAATTAAAAAAATTACCGAATTTCACAATGGAGTACCCTATCGAAACTTTCACGTGTAAAATATAATGATAACGACAATAACGTGTATACTGGCACAAGTCACAAATTATAGTAGCCTTATTACTTTGTTTAAATATAAAAGTGAATTATGACGTCACGAGTGCACGATTTTAATGAATTCTCGACCCATACTAAATGCGCCATTCAGGGGCGCCATTTGAGGGGGGCTGGGGGGGCACGCCCCCCCCCCCCCAAGGAATTTGATATTTCAGAAAATTTATCTGTCATTAGGGATGCACCGAATAGTGATTTTGGCCGAATACCGAATATTCGGCCTACAGGTAAACCGAATACCGAATATTCGGCTGGCCGAATTCAAAGTTTAAAGATACTAAAAAATTAAATTTTAAAACAATTTTTCATAATACTTAACACAGATACTTTCATTTTGATAAACAAGACCTTTTTACATACACACCCAATTTCTGGCATTTCTTCTCATGATATATGTCACAGAAATCAAAGTAACTCTTTTGAAAATATAGTTACGATATTTTCATTATTGTTAAAGTAAAGTATCAAATGAAAATCTAAGTTTGACCTGAAGTGAGATGAGATACACTGTATTTTTGATTTTGACTGATTAAGCAGATTGCGAAACTGGTTTCTTGGACAAAAATGCTCTGTCTTGGTGTCTGTAACACATCTGAAAGTTTTCCCCACTTTCTTTAGAAACACTCTTTTTGCGAAAAAGCAAATTACAGATTGTTTACAAGACATTGTTCAGAAACTTCCATTTGTGCATCATTTATTTCTATGGAGGTCATCATTAATAATTAATTTTTTTAAGTGACACTTATCAAACAGCAAATAAATAATCATGTAACAGCCTTCTCTTTCATTTAAATATGATTCTGTTTCCAATCATTCTGAATATCTTTATAAATTGACAGTTAAAATTAGAAGTTGTGTAAGAATTTTAAAAATAATTTTCAAAAGATATTCTTAAGTATTCGGTTTGGCCGAATAGTTCGATATTCGGCAGACCGAATAGTTTGATATTCTGCCTAACCGAATATTCGGTGGCATGTCCGAATACCGAATAGATACCGAATATTCGATGCATCCTTATCTGTCTGTCATCACAGGTCAGACTCAACATTTGTTTTTAATAAATTCCTCAAAAGCTAAAGTAACTTGTCAAATTTTATTACAATAAAAACACATGCAATAAATAAACTCTTTATGCACGTAAACTAATAATTATAAAAAAAAAATTTCTAAAGATTTTACTATTCCAACATTCTCAAGGTGATACATTTCTCATTGATGAGTATTTTGGCTAATTTTAAAACAATATGTGAGAAAAAATTCTATTAATTGCTTCCCAGCCATGTGCAAAATAATCAAAGAAAACTCGTCCCCCTCAGGGCTGGAATTTTCGAGGTGAATTTTCCCTTTAGTCCGAAATCGAGAGAGGATTTTTCTTTTTTTTTTTAAAAAGGGGGTTAATTCAAGTTTTTAATATTTTGAATTTTTTATTTTGCATATTTAGTGTCACATTATATTTAGTACAGTCATTACAACGCTATAGCTTGACAAACTGCATCATAAACCCAAAATATTCATACCCAAACTCAAAGTGAAAGAAAATGAATCTATGTTTAATTACATTTATGGAAAAGTAGTCTGCAATTTTATATCTTATATACAAAAATGAACACATATGCACCCATTAATACTCCGATATATAGCTTTTTCATTTAAAAAATATTAAGATCTTCCTTTTGAAAAATCGGTTCATCCAAAGAGAGACAAAGCATAACTAGAAACGCTTAAAATTAACCTTACACCTAGCGAAAAAAATAGCATAAACCTGACTTGATCCGCAACTCCAGTTCGGGTAAAATCAGGTTACCCGACCCGATGCAAGACTGTCAACCTGACCCGAAACGAAAAAAAGAAACGTCAACCCGCCTCGATATGTGCCTCGAGTCGTGTCGGTTTTGGAAAAAATCTGGTTGCGCGACCCAATGCAGACTAGAGATGACACGGGCTCAGCCCGAGCCCGAAAGACCAGGCCCGAGACGGGCTCGGACTTATTCTTTCTGAAACCTGAAAATTTTATTTATCCATGAATAGAAAAAAATTAAAAGAATTTTTTTCCCCCATAAAAATTACTTATTCCTTTTCAAATCATTGTATTGCCTTTTTGATCAGAATGAAAGGGAAACAGAAATTGCGTTTTTCTATTTTAGTTATTAGAATAGAATGCTATTTTAAAGAAAATGATTACTTGATTAGTCATATATACAGATTTATGTTTGGACGTCTACGATACGGCGCCACGAAAGAGGCGAGAATAATTAATTTGTTTTTAGTTCGATTTTCGTTTGTGGCAGAGGTTATTTTGCAATTGGATTTATTTTTATTATTATTATTATTGTTTCGAGATCTCACACAAAGAAAATATTTTCTTCTGTTTATAGTTTGCGGTTTGCGAATAATTTAGTTTTCTATTATGCACAACATACACAAGTCGTAAACGCTCTTCATATGGAAATAACTTTAGTGATTATTACATCTATTATGAGCCCTGCTGATGCTGTAGCTGTACGCTGCAATTTACGAAGTCACTTTCAATCGTAAGTAAATTTAATTACCATATTATTCCGATAGAAAGCAATCGAACAGTGTTTGCTCTTTTCCTGTAAAAGCACCGGGATATTAAAATTTTTAATTTAAGATTATTTTTAGGGTTCCGTCAATCCCGAATAATTGTTATGAGGAAGGAATTGGTTATAGTTAAAAATGTGAACCCTTTTTTAGAAAATTGATAAATATTGTTCCATTATTCGCTAGATAAATAGTAATTTCTACAAATTTCATGCATTTATTCATGAAACACACTTCATTAACATGCCCATAAGATTTTCCTATTAAAAGAGAAAAATATGAGAATCCTTTTAAGTATGAAGTACATTTTTATTTGATATCAAACTTTTCTTTTGATAATATTAAATTTAAATTTTCCTTTAACAGTCATTTCTATGTAAAAAGTAGTTTACAAATGATAATTACATTTGAAACATTTTTTTTAATATTGTGCAATTTTTTACTATTGCACATTTTCGGTATCGGGCTCGGGCTGTGATGACACAAAATGTTTTGGGCTCGCGTGGCCTCGGATTTAAAATCGTCGGGCTGGGGCGGGCCCGGCCTTTGAAAAAAGAGCCCGAACTCATCTCTAATGCAGACTCTACCTGATACCAAATGTTTTGCAAATTTCTGAATTGTGTGGAATTTAGATCATAGTCTGAAAAGGAATGCAGAAAATGATTAAGGGAATTATTTACTCACAGAGAATCATTGGCGAAAATTTCAAATCTCTATGAATCACAAAAATAGCAAACTTCTTGACGTGTTGACTATGTTTATGTGCTGATTATCTCGTGACCGACTGAATTTCACGATTTTTTCCCCGTCGATTTGACGAAATTCGCGATTTTTCCCCCGTCGATTCACGAAATTTACAATTTTTTTCCGTAACCATTTGTCAAAATTCACGCCATTTTTTTCGACGGTTAACGAAATTCGCTATTTCTATCCGAGATATTTTGACCGAAGTCGCGATTCTTTTGTGCAATCATTTGTTGAAATTCGTTTTTTTTTCTCGCAGCCGACGGACAAAATTTGCGATTGCTTTGCGCGATCGTTTGACGAAAATTTTGAATTTTTTGCGCGATTCTTTGACTAAATTCGTGATTTTTATCCGAAACCTTTGACAAAATTCTCGTTTTTTTCCTTAATAGATATTCGAAATTCCCAATTTTTTTTGCACGACTAATGAGCAAATTTGATTTTTTTTTTTTTTTTTTTTTTTTTTTTTTTTTTTTTTTTTTACGACCGAATGTTGAAATTTGCATTTATTTTCCCGCAACCGATTGGCAATAATCACTGTTTGTTGTTTCCACGATCTTTGCAATTTTCTTTTCACGGTCCTTTTAGGAAGTAATATTTTTTCCGCGACTAATTTGCGAAATTGACTATTTTTTCCAAGTAAAATTGGCAAAATTTAAGATTTTTTTCCGTGGTCGATTGGCGAGTTGATTCCGCAAAAAAAAAGAACAAAATACTGCGGTCTTCCACGAAAATTAAAAAATGTTCCTGGAAGAATCCCATGATCTTAAAAGACGTTAAGACGGCAAAATCCCGTACGCTGTTTCAAGCCCTTCCCCTCAAAGAAAACTTTGTCTCTCCTCCAAGAACCTGTTGAAATGTCTCCCCACCCCTGCAGCAAAACCAGCAAAGAAGAAGTCGAAAGGTCACGGGGGGAAAAAAACTTCATTTTAGACAGGTCTGCGTATTAGCAAGTGTGATTATAATTTTTTTTTTCAAAGAAACGCGATTTTTTTTCCGTTTCCGAAACAATTGTTTTTTTGACAGGTTTCATTTTCACAAGTTTTACCTTAAATGTACCTATGCTCTTCAGAGGTTTACTATAGAAAGGATGTTTTAACAGCCTTAGATATACTTGTAAAATGGAAACTGTCTCTAACGGAATACTGTCTTAAACGGAAAACCTTAGTCAGTATCTTGAAAGTATACCTGCTAAGATGAAAACCTGCTTAAAACGGAATTTAGAATCGGTTTATTTTCGGAGGGAAGAGGATACCCTCCCCCCCCCCCCCAACCTCACCCTTGGCTATATCACTGTCTTCAAAGATTACTTTGCTCCCCCCCAAGAAAGTTCTGAAATGGCGCTCCTGGCGCCATTTCTTTTTAGTTGTGAATAAGATAGGTTAATTCACGTCTGAACTCCTATTTAAAACGAATAGTTCATTAATGCATGCCTTTTACAAGAGAAAGTGATATCATGAAGGGCTTTTGATGCCTTTCTTTTTCAATTCCTACTATTAGTTCACACTCTCCCTATATTTATTTATATATATATATATTTATTTATATATATATATATTTATTTATATATCTTGTTCAAATTTTCAATCGTTCATAAAATACTCATTATTCATCCTATCCAGTTGAAATATTTTTTTTAAACTTGTACTGGATGACAATGGATGTTAATACGTTTTTTTTCAATTATTAATTAATTCATTAAATTTTAATTCATTAATTTTAGTTTTGCATGGGAAACAAAATGCCGACCATTGGTTATTGAAGATCCATGAAAGTATTTTCAATAAGGGGTTACCCTAGGGGGCACCCTGTTCTGTCGCCCAATACCACCAAGTTTGTCGCCAACTTGGCGATAGATCGCCCAATTTGGCGGCCAAAATGAGTGGCCAAAAGGGACGCCAACTCGGCGATATCTCTCATATTTCGCCCAATTCCTATAGACTTCCATTGTTAACCTACTTGCTTATAGAAAACCAGCAAATTGAAATATTTTAATGCAACAAAAACGAATATTAGCTTTAAGGGATTCTATTAAATTTTTCTTGGATGACCCAAGTAGGAATTGACTTTAAAAACTAAATTTTTATACTACTTGTTCAATTTTTTTTTTTTTCAAGAATCAAAACTCTATTTATTTAGGCTTAAGAAACATTTTTTTTTTAAAGAGTAGTAGTAAAGTTTCTCAAGGCTTTCGACATATGAAAAAAGAGAGCCTATGTGCACGAGATTCATAGTCTGTACGGTGTTTAATTTTAACATTGATTTTTCTAATCAAACATGTTTAAAACGCCGAGTCATTTAAGGGTGTATTCCAATCCAAACTGCTTATTTTCTAATTCATTTTTTAATTCATTTTTGCTCTCAAACACATCTAGTTGGTAGATTCTCTTATTCAGAAACTACATAATGTGCCGTGTTTCTAGATTTTTTGATATATGCAAAAAATATTGTAAAAAATTCTGTCAAAGTTAGCGTTTTGAACCGAATTTTCCGAAGCGGGAGATCTGGGAATGGAAAAAAGGGTCCTACTGAGAAAATAATTGTTTAAAACTCAAATTCTAATGAACTGAGCGAAAAATGAAATCACACGGCCTCTTATAGATCTCTTCAAAAATCACCTCAGTAAGTTTCATGTTTTTACTTTTAAAAATGAGCCTGAAAATGTCTCAGAAAATTTCGAGCTGTTGAGGGTGGAAAAATATTTTTTCGAATACACCCTTAAGAGTCTTTGTCTAATTGCCGTTGGCAACGAGTATTTCAGCTAGTAGGTTATAAACAGCTAAAGAGTGCCATTTTTAGGCGTCCTGTCGACACTATTCGACGAAATAACATATTTTTATATTAGAGATTATGCTTAGGTAGCTCCTCTGAAGAATCATTTTTACATTTGGGATTTCATTTTAATGGTTTCATTTTTATACTATTTTTTCCTTTGATGGGACACATGGGATGTCATTTTAACTGAACACATATAAACAAGCATAGAAGTTCTTCAGGTCTGTTTTCCTATTGTTTGGCAACACTTTTAGAAGCCCGAATTGTTGACAGATCTTACGAAATGTAATCTCCAAATGAAAGGCTACAAAATAAATCATACTCAGTAAATTACTTTCATCTATCAACATGATTCATAAACGCAATTATGAAAGAACTTGTTATTCAAAACAAGGAAGTTTACGATTCTAAATAAATACTTTATATAAACATTTCATCGCATATCCAAGAAATTAAGACATTTGAACAATCAATAAACTAAAGTGTTTAAGTGACTATGAATAATGTAATATTACGATTAATGATATCCTGTTTTTGATTTCAATAATGTATAATATATGTTTTTTTACATTCACTTTTGTACTCTCAAAGAGAGAGATTATGCTGCAATCGTAACTGTTTAAATTGTGTTTCTTTCTTTAACACGTAACTGGAGACGGGAGTCAAAATGACTCCGCGTTGATCTTTGGCTCTGATTATCACGTGGTTTCTCTCCTTGAATAAAAATCATCTCCTCAGTACCGTCAAGTACTGTAAAAGCAATTATTTTCGCGAGCCCGTTGTAATCGCGAAAATTTAAGCCTCGCGAAATATTTTTTTCCTCCTCAAATAATAATAAAAAATCAGAAATTTTTCACTTATCCAAAACTGAATGATTACCGTTTCTTAAATAAGAAATAAGTTCAAAAATTTCTTGAATACTATACAACTATTTCTTGAATAAAAACAATAATACAATTAATAGAAAGAACTTTTCTGACAAAAAGAATTTTCTTAAAATGCCTTACGCAAAAGGGGTTCTATTTAGGTAGTTTCGGTTCTGTTCATGTAAAATTTGCGAAATTTTCAGCTCGCGAAATCGCCGATATCTTCATTTTCGCGAAAATAAATGTTTTTACGGTAATTCTTTTATCATTTCATGATTTACAGAATATATTGCGTTTCAAAAATAAATTCCAATGCTGTTTACAAAAAAAAAAAAAAAAAAAAAAAAAGAAAGAAAGAAAAAGAAAAGAAAAGAAAAATAACATTGGAGTCTTTTTGACTCTATCTCTCTGATCGCGTAAGGAAATTCATGTCTCCAGTTACGGGTTAAAGTTTAAATCTACAATTAACAAAAAGAAATTACGCGTGCTCAAAAACAACACATAATATTATAGCATTAGCAGAGAATCAGAATGCGAAATGACTTGACTTTCCAGATTATATTACCCTGATGACGGATTTCAGGTAGACGGATATAAAACATAAATACAAGGTAAGCTAATTTTCTCTTACCTATGCTTTTATTATTGAGATAGGAATTTAATAATAAACTGTGAGGAACAACGAATTTCGCGAAAACACTTTGTTGGATAGGTTGAAATACGTCTAACGCGAATTGCGCCAAGTTTTTATAATAAAAATGTCAAGGCCCCTATAGTGGAAAAGTATCCATAAATGTATACTAAATTTATGTTTTGTATTGGTTCAGTTTTCGTCTATATTATTTATCATTTTAAAAGATGAAATCATTTATTAATGATTCATGAAGAGGCTTGGCAATTGGCAACTATTTTTGACAATCCGGATAATATATGTAAGTAATTAAAATAATAAATCTTTGTAAAAAATCACCATAAAATAAAACAATACATAGGACGCGTTTCGAGCTAAAAATATTAACAGCTCTTCATCAGCTACAGTAAACACGTGTCCATAAGAGGACAAGGTCAAAAATGAACTGAAAGGTAGAGAGTAAAGCTTGCAAAGAATGCGACAGATGGCGCTAGCTGAAAGGAGCGCATGCAGAAGACGAAAGTGTTGCCAAAATGATAGAAGAGAAATTGATAGAGAAAAATGGAAATAAAAGAAATAAACAAAATTAAAATAAAATAAAAGAAGTAAATTAAAAAAATATAAATATAAATAATAATAATAAAAAGAATAAAACAAGAAAAAACCAAAAGATCCCCTTAAAAAAAAAAACAAAATAAAAAGAAAAGAAACAAGAGAAGAGAGAAAAGAATTACAAAAGTAATTTCCACGCTGGAGAGAAGAAAGAAGATGATGGGAGATCATGGACAAGATTAGTAGAATTCTTAGAAATAAAATATGCTTCATGAAAATTCAAGTGAGAGAGAGAGGCAGGGGAAGAAATAATTTTGGCCATGGAGAAATTGAAACAATGAGTGGAAGACCAACAGTGAGAAGCAATCGAAGATTTAGAGATTATTTAGATTTTAGATATTTTTACAAAGATTTATTATTTTAATTGGTTCATACCGCTGTTTCGCAATATATCTAAGTACCCAAATGTGAGCGCTCACCTGTGGCCTGCTGCACCAGGAACCGGATCCAGGTGTTCCCGGATCCGGGAAAGGAGGCCAGGGCTGTCACGGGACCGGGTGGATTCCGGAATCCAGGAATGACACACACCTGGACTGTGCGGCGACGGATGATGCGGGGTCGCTGGCCTTGCCTGCCGTGGTCAGCCACGATGGCCCTCCTTAACCCTTCTTCGGCCGTCCTGTCCACCTTGCGGGAGACCACCACCACGAAGAGCACCAGGTAAGAGGAGAGCACCATTGCGCATGCGCAAAGGGCCAGGCGTCGGAACAGGGGCCGGTGCATGAGAGGTGACACGCCCACTGGATTGTGCGGTTCCGTTCCGCTTTCTGCGATGTATTAGTAGTATAGCAGTGATGTGCAGGGGTTCCCTTACTCCTGTTTCAGATACTCTAGTATGTATATCAATAGTCAAGTAGTAGCTGTCGTGCGTAGTAGTATTGTATAGTAGTAGGCATAAAGTAGTAATGGGGCCTATTTCGTCGATTCAGTAGTAGTTTCTTCGACCAGTAGTTTGTTTCTTTCATAGTTTTGCAGTAGTCACAGCATAGTATAGTAGTAGTCACAGCGTAGTATAGCAATAGTCACTATTCAATACATCAGTAGTCACAGCATAGTACACAGCATGGTAGTAATAAAATAGAATTATTATTACTTTATTTCAAATAAATAATTATTAATGCTTTAATATTGCTAGCTCTTGATTCAATAACGAGGCTTGTTTCAAATATTGGATAGCTAAGTGAAATTTCCAGTTCGAAATCTAATTGACATGAAGAAAAAAAAACAGGCCTTAAAAGTTGCTACAACTTTAAAAAATGTCCTGGTATTTTTTTTTTTTTAATATGTTAAAGAAAAAGAGAAGTATTATGCTTTTGCTTGTAAATCCTATCGTTTAAAGTACCATAGAACTATTATAGTATTATTTATAGTATTATCATATTAATATTATTTATAATACACTATTAGATAGATTATTAAATATTATATATTATAGTATACTGTTATATTATTTTGTTTAAAGTCTGTTTCACATGTGTGCCGGAGAACTTCCTTTTTTATTTATTTATTTTTTTTTTTTTATGACGTTACAAAAATGTTATGATAATAGTAAAATCTAACTTAAATGATTTTGCAATCATTCCAGTCTGTAATTTTATTAAAAGTTCCAATGCATGACGGCGTGTTCATTTCATTTCGTTTCAATTTTATGTGCGTATTCTTTGAGATGTAAAAATTTAAAGAAATCTTCTTGAAGCAGACGATAATAGGAGTGAATGGCGAATTCATGGTTGGCATCCCTCCTGCTGATGTTAATGTAAAATGACGTTTGGCACTTGCTTCGAGTCATGACGGTTTTTGTCCGTTCACATAGTTAAATAATTTTTTTTTTCAAGATTGGCGGGAAAGACGATGCTTTTTTGATGCATAGCAGGTGTGCGAGATTTTATTGGCACAAGGAGTCGTTTTTCTTTTAATGTGCGCTAGACATTGTGCGCCGCGCATAAATTGTCTTGACTGAAACGTTGTTAGAGTCAAATGAAGACCGTGTTTTCCCCCTATTTGTCTAGACATCTAAACAATTGTTAATTCCATTTGAAATAATTAGGAATGTATTGAAGACAAAAAAAAAAGATATGTTATATTATTTAGAGTAGATTGTACAAGAATATTTTCCAAGTTTCCATGTTCGTTACATTTTGTCCGCTTCATTTGAATCGTCTAATTTGTCACTATCCGTTTCGTTTGAATCGTCATTATCGTCGAGATCGTCATTGTCCGTTTCACTTGAACGACTCTTCTTTGTGATCATACTATTTCAGTGAGTCAGTACGGCTGAGAAAAAAATTAACAATTTATTATTTATGTAATTCGTCATCTTGTGGTTTTGCAAGATTCAGCATTTATGTAAATTTTCATTTTTGTAGAATTCTTCGTTCATCTATGATTTCTAAAGATTCATTAGTTATAGATAGAATTGATTCGTTCATCTTGCAGGATTCATCCGTTTTATATTATTCATTTTTCATTCCATGGTCTTATAAGGATTTATTTCATTTGCGATTTCATGAATCATTCATTTAACAGGATAGGATTCATTCCGGAGTCTCCTTCACTTTCCAATGTAGGAATAACTGTATCTGCAGCAACGGAGATCCAAGACTCCACATCATGTATTGATCAGGACTGGAACTTTAACCTAAAATGAAACAAAAAAATAGATTTCAGTATGCGATACCAGTCGTAATCAGTCTTTTCTCGCTGGCTTTCGACTAACGTTAGCAATTTGGGTAATCAACCTAGAAAAACTGCAGCCAAAGAGAAACAATGTTAGCAACGTCATGAAACACCGATTAAAAAATCGTTTTTGGTACTTCAAAATGTATGCTTATGCGCTATTTACTTCGAGCATGACCACTAAAGAGAAATTATCTTTGAATCCGCTTACATAGTCCGTTTCCTAAAATTTTCTATCGTAATTCTATTGGTTAATAAACTTTATCTATGAATCCGCTTCTCTTACATTGGCTGTTTCGTAAAATTTCCCATAATTTTATTGACTAATAAACTTTATCATTGAACCAACTCTCCTACCTATATTTCAGTCATTTTCTTTTCTGAGCAATCCTATTTTGCTCTCCCTATGGCTACCGAAACTAGTTTACAACAAGGGGAAAAAAAGCAATTTAACAAATTACAACGAACATCTGGAAAACGATTTTTTTCAAAGACTAAAATTCAAGAAATAAAAAAATCGACGGAGTGGATCCTAGATTACGTACGCCATGGATTCAGCATTCCTATTCCTGGACCCATTTTAAATGAAATTTCATTCTTAAACTTCTAAACATCCCACACTATTACTTTTTACACCGTCAAAAATGTACTTTTAAATGCAATTTGTTTGAAAGCTGTATCTCAATTTGTTTCTGAGTTATTCATTTTTTTTTTGTAGTTTTTATTACTTTTTTGTCCTAGTGGCAACAGAAGTATCCATCTCTGTTGAAAGTAAAGGGAATATACAGATGACTGTATAGACCCATCAGAAAACGAATAAAATGCGAGATTCAACTCATCAAACGCTTCAGATATGTTTTTGATTTCCTACCCTGACCGAGGACAATAACCATTTCTCCAAATGGTTAATCATAAAAAATATTCAGACGCGAGGCTTTTTGAACGTATTTTTTCATCTGCAAGTTACTTGCTGTAAAAAAAGAAAAAAAATGGAAATTGCTCTTCAAACGTGGAAAATGAGGTGCGTTCGTACTATAACTAGTTTTATAAATATTTTTTTGCACCCCATAGTGTACTGAATGTATATTTTTTTGCACTTCATAAGTGCATAGTCTGTCACATCCTTAAAATGCACTTGCAATCATTTTTTTCCCATGGGTCGTCGTGTAACGGAACACTTTTGACCCTCCCTGTCATTCAACTATGGATCCGATTTTCATAAAATTTGAAAGGGCTCGATAAAATTTTGCAACCATTATAGAATTTCCGACCATTCGGTTGGTTAGTTTTTGCTCCGCTGTATGCGGACAGACGGACAGACACACGGACGGATTAGACAACGACCCTAGGTGCTACATATTTATATAATTACGAACGCACCTAAAAAACGAATATGTACGTGTACTTTATTTTTTATAAGAAAATAAAAATTCATATAGATTGCGACTTCACGAGAATAGTGTCCATTGGATTCAATTTATCTTTGTGCATTATGACTTTATTATTTTTTTTTCATTGCAATTAAATAAAAAAAATGTATTTTTATTTTAATAGAGTGTGGTTAAACATAAAGTATGTCTGAAATGTATTGTTACGTTAATAAAGCGGAGGAGAAAAATGGGTAGGATGGTGTCCACATGACGTCATTTTCACTGATTTTTCCTTTCTTAATTCTAAAGCGTAGAATCGGAGCCTTTATGAACTATTTCAGAAATTGAATATTAAGTATAATATACATTCATCATTTGTATTTGTAGAAATCGTCTTCTACCCTATTAAAACCCGTTCGCATATCTATCTGTGTAACCTCAAACAATCGGAAACCACAGGGCACAGGGGCTGCGAAATTTTGCACTGGGCCCATGAACGATTGAGGCAAAAAATTTAAACAGAAATTTTTTTTTTAATGTTTTTGACGAAATTTTGCTCTTCGGCTATTGTATATTATTTTGTTGCTTGTCTTCGTACTGGGAATTTTAAAGTAAAACTCTTTTCTTAAATGAATTTAATCCGAGCTTGTGAGTTTGGGCGAAAAACAAGAGATGAAAACGATTGTTTTATGGACACAACAATGGACAGCCTAGGAAGTGATGGGCGGGCGTACCTCTTCGAAGGTCCTCATCTAGGAGACATCCGTTGACTCTGATGAGGACCTCATTGCAAGACTTTCAGTCGTTGCTGCGAAGGTTCGTGAAACACTCGTCACTTGCGAAAAGGTAGGGTAGACCGGGGCACATTTACGCGGTTTTTTTCAATGAATTTTCTAATTTTTATGTTTTAGCTTAGGAAATTTTAGACATTGTGGTTTTATAAAGTAGTTAATAAAGTCAAAATTTGTGTATTCAGTTGTTGCCCTATTTGTGTTTTTAACCGTAAAAAAAAAAAAAAAAAAAAAAATATTTTAGGTCCAAGTCCTACGCATCAAGTGGAGCACGTTTACGCATATTATGTTATGAGTGATACCTAAGAGTAAATGAAATAAATATTTAATCAAATTGAAATGTTTTATTTATAATTTAAAACACTGTTTAAAAAAATGAAAGAGAATTAATTAAAGAACATTTTATAGGCTAAACTGAAAACATGCTAATTAAAAACAGAACATATTTAGTCATCTTCATCATCACTATTACAGTTTTTATACAAAGAAAAAATAAAGTATTTCCTTTTGCACACTTGTCATGAGACCACCTTTTGCATCTAAGACATTGAAACCAGTCTTGTCCTTTTTTAAATTGGTTGCATGATTTCAAACAATAAATACACACACAGTTTCCATCTTCATCATCCGATTCATTCACTATTTTCGTTATTCCAGAGTGTATAAACTTTTTCCCTTTTGCAGTTTTTGGTTTCATACTTTTTCCTTTGCTGTCTTCTTGTTCTGCTTCCATACAAACTAGTAAATTTTTACGCAATTTCTTCTTTTTGAGCGTGCGTAAAGGTAGCCGGATGTCAATGCGTAACCGTGCCCCTTCGCCATGTTTGGATTTATTTTTAACGTGCAACGAAAATTAATAACATTCCTGTTCATACAGATACAGTTTTCAAAAAAGGATAAAATTCTGCTAATGTTCATATATTTGTTTATCCTTAACTAAGTATTATTAGTTCACAATAAGTTCAACACAAAATTGACTCACCTTGGCAGAAAACAGATTATCCTTTCCTCATGCTAGATGGAAGCCTAAAAACTTGTGAGAATACCCACTAGGGAGCAGCACCAATCTGTCATGACTGGTGGCTCACCAGTTATAACTCGTTTCGGAAAAAGTGCACTGCGTAAACGTACCCCATGCATACATGTGCCCCGGTCACCCATCACTTACCAGAAGGCCTACCACGAACAGATCGAATTCTCCCCTTTCTCGTAAAATGTTCTGTATTTCCCGATGTGACGTTGCATTCCGATGACCCTGAAATAAATGCTACCACGACACAATCGAGAACGTCTTCCATCGGATTACTGTCATCGAGGTCTCCACGAAAACTTCCGACCCCATTGAAGGGAGTGAGAAAAGCATATATTGTCGGAAGTGCGTCTTTGGGGAGAGATTTTAAAGCGGTTGATATTGTTTTCTCTGTTTAGTAAAAATACCATCCACACACGCCTAATTAAGATATTTTCATAATCGTTTTTTTAAACGAGAGTGAAATGTTCAGATTTTCAGTTGTCAAAATCTCAAAGTGATATGACGGATAGTTATTTATAAAATGGAAAATAAAAATGAAATTTGTTTTTTTAACCAAGCAAAGGTTTTTCTTTGAAAATTAATAAAAAATTAACATGCTAACCTACAAATATTTAATTAGTATCATAAGAAAGATCTTATTCTAGATTTTTAAATGGTATAAAAAGAAAAGTTTTATAAGTTCGTCTTAAGCAAATATGGGTATAAATACGCCAAAATTTCAAGAAATTCTACTTAAATATAAAATAACTGGGAAAATATTATAAGTTTTGAAACTAATTTTTAGCACTAATAATAACCGTTTTTTTTTTTTTTTTTTTTCAAATACTGCAAACAATTTTTTGTAGATTTAGATTGATTTTTCTTTGTGATACGCTATCTTTTTAAAATGAAATGTTAACTTAAAATAACAAAAACTAATACTAATTTGAAAAAAAGTAATTGAAATGCTTATTAAAACATAGTTTAACAAATCATCACGCACAATCTTATTAATCTGCTTTAAATAAACAACGCGCAATACCCAGAAAGCTAATTATATCATAGTTCTTGCACAAATAATTAGCAGTGTGACCAAGCGCTGCATATGCCCCAAAAATAATTGACCATATACTTTTACTAAAACTTCTGTATACTAAATATAACATTTATGCTAATATTTAAGCCCACGTGCGCTCTATCGTTGTTTACTCAAACAAAATAATTATCCAAAATTTCCAAAAGATTCCTTTTCTTTTTTTAAAATTATTATTAAATGCTTGCTATATTAATTTTAATGACTTGTTGTATAATATATATATCTATATATAAATATATAAAATCTTTTAATAACATCCAATGAGAATTTCCGATTAGTACAAAATCAAAATATTTAATCAAAAAGTTTTCAAAATTTCAAAATTTTCAGTAATCAAAAAGAAAAAATCTTAGGAAAGTTTTGCATGTTTTTGAACGGCATATTTTATTATGGAATTTAAATAAATTGTAGCGTTTCTAAGGTCATCAAAAAACAACGTATTTCCTCGTAACTTTTTTACAATAAATTTCGAAAACTTTCAAACAAAATAAAATATATATATATATACATATTGTTTGAAGATGATGTGAATCAGTCTTCTTCACTTTTCATTTTTTTTCTGCCTTTGATTATAAAACTATTTTTTCGGAATATAAAATAATTATTGCTCAAATTAACAAAAAGGAAGTTTCGATATTAAATAAAGCTTAATATTAGGATCGCCAAAGAGTCCTTTTTTTTGTGTGTGTGTAGATTGAGTAATATTTAACTTATATTTTGAAAGATTAGTTTTATATAGAAATTAAAGACGGAGACAAAAAAATAAAAATCTAAAAAGACTGATTCACATCATCTTCAAATAATATATTTTTTATCTTTTCTAAATTTACTGTAAAGTTACTATGAAATAAGTTGCTTTTTTATGTTATTAGAAACTTTACAATTTATTTTATATCCAATGAAATATGAAGTATAAAAAATGTAGTATCTTAAAGTATTCAAAATCCTGCAATACTTTCCAAAGATATTTACTTCTTTTTTTTTCTTTTTTTGCGGAAAAATTTTTTAATTTAATATTTTTATCTTGTTCTAAAAAGAAATTCTCTATCTATTTACTAAAGTATTTTGTTATTTAAGCAACAAATAACAAATCTTAAAACTGATACAACATTTAATAATCTATATAAATAAATATTTGGAAATTTTGAATATTTGATTTATTTGGGTAAACAAGGATAGTGGGCTTCGATATTTTCAGAAATGTTATATTTACTATAAAGAAGTTTTAGCAAAAATATCTAGTCAATTATTTTCTAGTAAGCACAGCATGTTTTCTCTGCTAATTTTTTTATGCGACAACTATTGTATAATTCGAGTTTTCTTAGCATAACACGCTGTTTATTTAAAGGAAATTAATAAACTTACACACGATATTTTGTTAAACTATATTTTAATATGTACTGCAATTATTATTTTTTTAATTCACATTAGAATTTATTTTTTTAAATTTGCGTTGAATTTTCATTACAAACACGGACTCCATACTGCATCAATCTAAATCTACCAAAAACTGCATGCAATATTTTCAAAGTACATTTATTATTAGTGTTTAAAATGAGTTTCAAAGCTTAAATATTTTCCCGTTTATTTTGTATTTAAGCAGAATTTCTTGAAATTTTTGGGTATTTATGCTAATATTTACTTAAAAAAAACTCACAAAAAATTAATTTTCATATCATTTTAAAGTTTAGAATAAGGCCTTTCTTATGATAGTTATTAAATATCTCTAGAGTAATTTGTTAATTTTTTATTAATTTTTAAAGAAAAGCTCCCGTTTAGTCAAAAAAAGCTAATTTCATTTTTATTTATCATTTTCTAAAGATCTACCGGTCGTATGATTTTGAGCTTTTAACAGCTAAAAATCTGTATATTTCACATTCGTTAAAAAAAAAGATTATGAAAATATCTTAATTAGGTGTGTGTAGATGGCATTTTTAATAAACACAGAAAGCAAAATTAAACATTTGTTTTCTTTTCAAACGGGAGAAAAAGAGGGAAGGTCACTGAGAATTGTCTTGTAACTGAAGTGGTCAATCTAGTTTTTTTCGATGCCTACTTGAAAAGGAATCTAGAATCCGTGAGCTTTTGCCGAGCTCTTCGTGGTAGCACTTAATCTGTGTATCGGAAAAATTTTTCGGGAAACATATAAATTCGACCTCGGGTTCTTCTCGCTTCGGAAGGAACTCGATCTGTTCGTGGTAGGCCTCCAGGATCGGCTAACCTTTTTACGTGCCCGTGCCAAAAATTCACCAACAACATCTGTCAACAGTGTAACGTGCCACACTTTGACAGAAAATAATTTTGCAAAGTAGGATATTTATACAAAACACTAGTTAAAAAATCAGATGCTATTACTCTGTATACTGGAATAAACCATTAAATAAATCGAATTTTAATTCGTAAATATGATTTATTTATGCAATAATTTTCACTATAAAAAGCAAATAGAAATACGAAATTTTATTTTAGAAATTTTTGACCTTATTATTTATGCAACATCTAGTTATAATTACCCAAGTTGTATTAAACATTGTATCAATAAATGATTGATGAGATTTTTGCTGTTGTATGTTCGATGGAGAATGCTTTATACCTGATTCATATTTTGATATTTATATAAATTGGTACCACTTGCCATTTTACTGAAGGGACTGTCTGAAATAATTAATTTGAAAAATACAGCTTTATAAAATCATATAGAAAGACAAAATACATGTCTCAAACGCTGCATAGCATCAATGGAAACGAAAATTCTTTTCATGCAAAAATAGTTGCATTATTTGTGATAGTCTGTCCGTATGAAACAAAGTTTTATTCATTATAATAGAAATTAAATGTTATCTGTATAATAATTATAAAATTTATTTTTTGACGTGCCAGAGAAATTGTCTTACGTGCCAACTCCGGCACGCGTGCCATAGGTTCGCCAACTCTGTGCTAGACTGTCAATTGTTGTGTCCATAAAACGCTTGTTTTCATTTCTTGTTTTTCGCCCAAACTTTTCATTTCCGACCCAACATTGCTTCTTTATGCGTACTTTACAGCTTGGCCCATGAATTCGTGGACACCCTGCATACAGGGGTAAGTAGGGTAATGACGCTCACTCTCTAACCAGAACAGAATTGAAAACGAACGCCACCTAGCGAACATTATTGTAAGTTCCCAGTAAGGAGAGTGACCGTCCGAAGGAAGGTGTGTTGTGTCCTCACGTTATTAGTTTGCAGTCGTTTTATTATAAAACTCTACAACATCAAACTTGAAGTTAAGTGTACACTCTTATTTTCAAATGTTAATTTCCTCATTATGTCTATAAAATATATACATTTACCTGTACATTCATGCTTTTATTTATTTCTGTAGTGCACTGTAACGCATAAAAATTCAACATGGCGCTAAACAGTTCAGCAGCAATAGGTAGTACAGTAGAACATCGATTATCCGAAGCCATTGGGACCGACCCTCTTTCGGAAAACCGAAATTTTCGGATCATCGAGAACGCTTTCATTTTAAGATTAACTAGAAATATGTGTAATATTTCTTATTATGGTAACAAGCGTAATACTTACCCATCATGGATATACATAATATGAAATATGAAAATAAAACATATGATACATGCTAAGCATTGTATCATGTTACTTTTATTCATAATTTAACCGAGAGTTTCGGTTAAAAGAGTTTCGGATTAAAGAGATTCTAATGTATTTGTTTTGTAGAGACACACTAAAAGATTACTTGGCACTACTTGGTTATCCCGTCGACCAAAAATCTATCGCCAAACAATAAGATTAAATGCCAATAATGGTTGGTTGTCAATGTCACATTCACTTGACTTTAAGCAAATTACACGCGTTTACGTCATCAAGTGATTTTTATTTCGACGTTTTATTTGTATTTTTATATTAATGTTATACTCATTTATTTGTTCTTTCGGGATTTAAAATAAAAATTATGTCCATTTGTATAATTTGGCGAGTGGTTTGGCGATTTATATAATTTGGTGAAATGGGTCGACGGGAAGGTCTCCATACGGGCCTATACAGAAAAATCTGAAAAAATTACAGAGTGTTCTTCTCATTTGGATATATATGTTTATAAAAAATTTTTTGGCGGAACCTCGATAGAACGTTCGTAAAAAAAATAATGAAAATTTCGCTTATTGGGCGATTTATCATCGGTTGGCGATAAATGAAATTTCGAAAAATACCTTTTTATGTCTTTAATAAATTGCTGAGATGATATTATGTTTTGTCTCAATTATTTCTGGGGAAACTTTCACGGAAAAATGTATTCCATAGCCTTCACTCGTCGGCTGCTACAGCTTCCAATCGTCATCCAATCTTCGTTATACTAATTACAACAGGATCGAATTACCTGTCCTGACAACTTACATTACTGCTGGATGTGATTCACTACTGCTATCGAACTTCATTTTCAACTATAGAAATAATCCAACGTTGCTATTAATGCAACATACATATAGGGAGAGTGTGAACTAATAGTAGGAATTGAAAAAAATTCATATTACTTTTTTTTTTTTTTTTTTTTTTTTACTCTTATCACTCGCAGACGGTTATGAAAGATAAAGCCGTTTGTGTTAAAATTAATTAAAAAAAGCTCAGCATTTATGCTCGTCTCGCTGGCGATCGGGGGGAAGGCGGCGTCCCGAGCGTCTCGGGCCAGGAAGAAAAGAAAAAAAAAAATTGAAACCGGACAAATTTAACACATTATTGCCAATCACGTGATGCGAGTTCTCGCCAAACGCCCGATCACGCGTTATTGATGGACATAATTCATCAAGATGAATAAGTGTGCTATAAATAAACTAATTTCTTCAGTTACATAAACAATATAACTTTCCAACTTAGCCATACATCTCTTTATAGTGCTAATGCATTTAACCTTGAAATTCCTGTAAAGATAATGACTTGTTAAGCGGCTAAATTACACTCATAAACTACAGTGAATTAATTTATTGTTATTATTATGTATCTTGTAAAATAAACATTTTCTTTCATTCTGAAAAATGTATCTAACCAGGAAAGAGCCTATAAAAAAGCTCTCTTATTTACAATCTATACAGTGTGAATTAAATAACTTAAAATGTTACCGCTTCTTTATTTGAAATACACAAATAATCTACAATTTCTTTACTTAAGGGAGGCATGAAAAGTTGTTGGAGAATATAAATATACCTCCAAATATAAAGCGAATAATATCTTCAACTAATACATTTTGGAGAAAGGTAAAACGTGGATTTACACCATTAACGGATAAGTATTCTGAAAAAGGGTAAGTCCCAATTTACATTACTTACTCACGCCTATTTAATGGGATTCAAAATCCTGTCAGCTATCGCGTGGATGTCGCTATCACGTTTCTAAGCGGAATTGTATCGCGGCCCAGGGCCGAGACTAGCCTTTTTTTGCACCCGAAGCAAACATGGATTTTGGCGCCCCCTCTTCCGCAAAGTATATTTACAAAGAAAATTTTACTAATTTTCTAATAGCCAACTTACTTTAACATTTAAAATATGTAATTATAAACTATGTGATATTAAACTACGTAATCTGCAATGGCGGATCCAAGGGGGAGGTCACGGGGTCATGGCCCCCCTCTGAACACCAACAAAAGTAGTCTAAAGATCCTTTTTAAAAATGAAATGTACAGTAGAGGCCCGATTATCCGAGTTCCGCTTTAACCGAGTTATTTTCTTCGGATGGACAGTTCCATTATTATGAAACAGCTATTATAAATGAAGTGTTAGGTGAAGATGAAAGCGCAGCCTTTAAAAGTTAGAACTCTGATTTTCTAATCAGAATGGGGGGGGGGGGGGGGGATGGCCATAAAAAGGATGGCCATTTTTTCTTTCCCATTCTGACCACAAAATCAGAGTTCTAACTTTTTACGGCTGCTCTTTCATCTTCACCTAACACTTCATTTAGAATGGCTGTTTCATAATAATGGAAACCATCAGTCCATCCGAAGAAAATGATCCATTTCAAAGGTATAATCCTTCATTGGGCACCCCTTCGTTCTGGCGCCCGGGGCACATCCCCACTTTGCCACCCCCCCCCCCCCCTGTTAGTTTCGCCCCTGTAGCGGCCACAGACAGATAGACAAACCGAAATCATAAACATTTTTCATCTATGTTGGAAATGGTTCCCCCATCTATTCTGTAACCCGGGATAGATCCTTTGTTGACATATACTGTATTTTTACTGTATGTACATTTGTTGTCCTATATACTGTATTCAGTAGAACTTCAATTAACCGAGCTTCGATTAATCGAGGTTTCTATTAACCGATTCAATAACAAAGTCTGATTTTTTTTTTGTGAATGAGCGTTGCAAAAAGACCACTCTTTTAGTTCACTGTCCATGCTACAGGCTATCCTGCCCCCAACAGCACTTAAGTTCCAAGAAACATCGCGCCCTGAGGCGTCAACAGAGAACAATGCTTTTTTTTTAGTGGCCGTGTGACCCTAATGAACACCAGGTGCAATATGTTACCGGATAATTACCCCCCCCCCCCCTATTTTTCAACTTTTGGGCTTTTTCAACGAACCGTGACGGACTTTTTTTAAAAAATAATGAACATTTAACAAATTAATGTAATTTAAAAAAAAAAAAAAAGTTTTGAGATTTTTTTTTTTTTTAATGCGTCTTCAATATTTAACTTAATATATTTAAAAAAATTTCAATTTGATTTTTAAAAATTACTCCTAGTAGCTGATTCCATTTTAAATTTGTTGAGCTGTGAAACATAACTTTATATATGTTTATTTTTATCATTTAAGAAACATCCTATTATTTTTTATTGTAAGAGATGTTGAATTCGTGAGCACGGCGAGTTTTTATACACAATTATTCTATTAACCGAGATTTCCAATATCCGAGGTACTAACGGTCCCAATGAGCTCGGATAATCGAGGTTGTACCATAGTAGAAATTGGGTTTCCGAATGCGTTTATTGAAGCATCTTATTTGTGACTTTTTACCCGACTGCCAGAAGGGGTTTTGTGTTTCACGCGTATCTGGGTATGTGGATTTCTTTATACACCCGAAACATCCCAACGGATAGATGGATTTTAATGAAGGAGGTCTCTATCGATTCGTCTTCACCGTCCGATGGTTATAGGCTCCAGCCTTGTTTTTATAAATTCAAAATGGCGGCCGTAAAATACAAAAGGGCGGTAGAGACGAAACAAATTTTTTACGCACCCTATTGAGTGGCCTATCATTGGATAGGTCTTTCAAAAGGAAGACGATGTTTTCATTGACTGTTTTACAGTCCGAAGCTCCGTTTAAATACTACACAACCTGGAAGTTGTGTAGGTAGGATCTCTCGCTTGACTGTAATTCTAACCTTCATGGACATCTATACGCCTCATCCAAACAGTGTTTATAGATAGGAACTAACCATTAAACACAACTTAAAAGTTATCCATACAAGTAAATAACAAAAAATAGCTAAGTAATAAAAAAAAAAAAAATAGTTTCGCATGGATGAGAAATAATGAATGAGTTCGCTTTGTACGCAGTCGGGTTACTTGATTTTTTTTAAAGTTAATTCTTGTTCGTTCTGCTCTTTTAGCACAAACCAATGGATTCGATGAGACTGATAAGCCGATCCACGGAGGAGGTTGCCATAGCAACATCGCTGCATTGGAGGAGAGTGGAGAGTATCATGTGCCTATTAGAGAGAACCTACAACAACTGGTAAATTTTCTCTAGTACCTGTAGAAAACTCACACCATAACACAAATTAATTAAAAGCGCTGGTTACTTGATATAATAATTTATTTAACACACAGAAGCAGCGCACCGCCGCTTTCTCCGACACTCACTTCTCAACACAATACTCAAAGCTTAGTTCAGTTCACTTCAAATTATAGTCACTGTAATTTTAATTATAGGTGGCGCGGCATGTCTCGCTACATGGAACATACCGGCCCCCATTGACATGTTTATAACATTCAATAACAATTTTTACCAAGTACTCTAAATTACACAATTAATACAAAAAATTCACTATATACGTTAATTTAAATATAATCCTTTGAAAAAAAAATATCAATACAACAAACATACATACAAAATTACCTTTTTTTTTTTTTTTTTTTTTTTTTTTTTTTTTTTTTTTTTTTTAATTGTCATTGGCATCAGGCATGGGTAGAATACACAATTTACTTATCGACCTTTTAAAGGTTCCATTTTGAGTGTTTACTTTAACTACTCGAATTTTGTTATCGTTACCCTGATACACCTCAATAATTCTGCCTAATGGCCACTTATTTGTTGGTAAATTCTCTTCTACTAACACCACTAAACCTCCGATTTTTTACATTATCTTTTTCAAATCTCCATTTACCTCTTTGTTGTAATTCACTTAAATAATTATGATGCCATTTACGCCAAAAAAGTTGTAGAATTTTAGTTATCCGTTGCCATTTTTGAGGCGATTTCTCTTATATTGGTTAAATCAGGCTCAATAATGGAATTTAACGGCCTGTTTATCAGAAAATGAGCCGGAGTTAGGATTCCAAAATCATTCTCATCATCTGATAATGGACTCAAAGGCCTGGAATTTAGAATTCCCTCAATTTGTATGACTACAGTAAGAAGTTCCTCGTAAGTGAGATTAGCACCTCCCACAACTCTCTTAAAGTGATACTTAAATGATTTTATAGCGGCCTCCCAAAGACCCCCGAAATTGGGTGCCCTGGGAGGGATAAATTTCCATTCAATGCCTTCCGTGGATAAATATGCTGCTAATTTCTCATCAGGTTTTTTTACTAACTCATAAAAAGCCTTAAGAATCTTATTTGCACCAATAAAATTTTTCGCATTATCCGAATACAATTTGGCACATTTACCTCTGCGTGCAATGAATCTTTTCAATGCAGCAATAAATGATTCGGAGGTTAAGTCTGAAACAATTTCTATATGTACAGCTTTAAATACAAAACAAACAAAAATACAGATATAAATTTTTTGCAAGATAGTTCTACGTGCATACCCCACTTTGACCATAAATGGGCCACACAGATCTACTCCCGAAATATTAAAGCAGTAGTCCAAATGGACTCTATCGCTGGGCAAATCGCCCATCAACTGATTTGCAATAACTGGTTTAGCTTTAAAGCATGGGATGCACTGATGAACTACCTTTCGACATGTTGCACGACCATTTATTGGCCAAAATTTTTCTCTTACCAAAGAAAGTAATGCTGAAGCACCAACATGAAGGTATTTTTTATTATAATAATTTATAACAATTAAAGTAAAACTATTAGATTTAGGTAAAATCGCTGGGTGCTTTCTCGCAAAATTTAAATCACTATTATCTGACCGGCCTCCAACCCTTAAAATTCCAAATTCATCTAAGTATGAGTTGAGGCTTTTTAGCTTACTACTTGGACTTACCGAACCTTTGGTCTGCAGACTACGTATGTCTGCATTGAATTCTGCCCTTTGGACAGATTTAATTAAATAAATTTCCGCTTGCTCCAAGTCTGAAGTTGATAAAGGCCCACCACACTTATAAAGTGGGTTTCTTGCATTCATGACAAACCTGAAAATATAACTAAGAATGCGTAAAATAGTTATATAATTATTACTAAGATTAATTAAGTCATTAACAAAACAGTTATCTGTAACATTACAGTTCATTACACTAACTTCATTAAAAGGATTTGAATTTGTTTTGAGCTCTTTTTTGAACTCTTCATTAGCTTCTGGTATTATTACTGAATTTTGGTGATAGTCAGTGTTATTAAGAAAAATGGGTCCACGCCACCACAAGTCACAATCAATAAGTTTATCTGGATCCATACCTCGTGAAAGTTTATCAGCCGGATTTTGTTCAGAGCAGATATGACACCACTGTTCAGGACTAGAGTTTTCTTGAATTTTGGCCACCCTATTTTGCACAAATTGTTTGAGATCAATAGGTTCCTTTTGAATCCACGCTAACACTATAGTTGAATCAGACCACAGGAAAACATTAGTAACTATTACTTTCATGGATGATAAGACTCTTTTTACCAGCTTGGTTAGCAAAACTGCGGCGCATAGTTCAAGTCTGGGAATAGTTAGACTCTTTACTGGTGTAACACGTGATTTACTAGCTATTAAATTCACCATTACATTTCCTAGAGAGTCATAAGATTTACAATAAACTGCTGCTCCATAACAACGTTCTGAGGCATCTGCAAAGCCATGTATTTCAACAATTTCTGGGTTTTCAATTATAATGCGTCGACTTATTTGTATATTATTAAGACTTTTAAGCGATATAAGAAATTGATGCCACTCGTGATATTCTGACTCAGGGAGCTCGTCATTCCAGTCAATATTAATTCTCCACAATCGCTGCATAAATATTTTGGCTTTCGCTATAACTGGGCCAAGAAGTCCTAGCGGATCAAAAATTCTAGCAATTGTCGACAATACTTGTCGCTTGGTATAGGAATCGCTCAATTCTACTTCAACTCTAAATAGGAAACAGTCATCCCTTGGGTTCCACGAAACCCCTAATGTTTTAGTCTCACTGTTGTTCTCAAATTTATACCCTTCTCCAGGTGTCAGCGACAGATTTTTATCACTTGTGCACCATTTATGAAGTTGCATACCTGCCTTCTGCATAATCGTTATGAGTTGCCACTGCAACTCTTTGGCTTCCTCACGCGTAGGTGCACCACACAAAATGTCATCCATATACATGTTTTCACGAAGAACTGGGGCTGCCAATGGAAAATTATTTCCTTCATCAATTGACAATTGATTGAGCGTTTTCATAGCTAAATAGGGCGCGCTGACCATTCCATAAGTTACCGTTTGTAATTCGAAAATTTTTGGTTCTTCCTCAACATTATCGTTCCATAAAATTCTCTGCAACGAATGCTGATTAGAGTCAATGTTAATCATTCTATACATCATCTTTACATCTGCAGTTAAAGCATAAACATGTTCTCGGAAGCTAATCATAATTGTAAATAAGTCGTTTTGGATGACTCCGCCATTATATTGTAATGAATTTAGGGATGTCCCATTTGTTGTCGCGGCAGAACAATTAAAAACAACTCTGAGTTTGGTAGTTGATTTTTCTGGACGAAATATACCATGATGCGGAGCATAGTACGCAATATCAGGTTCTTTTGCTTCTTTCACCTGTTTCATATGCCCTAAATTTTCGTATTTCTTTAAGAATTCTTTATACAGATTAAAATATTGCTCATCCCTTGATAAGCGACTCCACAGCGATCTGAGTCTTTTGAGAGCAAGATCCCTAGATTGGCCTAAACACGAAGGATTTTCCTTTAAAGGCATTTTCACTACGTATCTACCTTCTGCATTTCTCGAATGCGTACGCGCAAAATGTTTCTCGCATATCTCAAATTCTTTACTTTTTGGTAACTCTACCTCAATGTTTTCGACTTCCCAAAACTTTTTTAATGTTTTGTTTAAATCCTCTTCCTGAATTAGCCCACAATGAACTTTAACCTCATCTCCCTGTTCTATGCTTCCACTAGCCACGTATCCAAATACAGTATTTTGAAAAAGCAATTTCGAACTCTGAGAAGATATTTGTCCTGGTCTTAATAATTCATAATATATTTCCGCACCTATCAACAGATCAATTTTGTCAGGAAAATTAAATCGATAATCTGCTAACATAGTCAAATCAGGGACCTCAACATTTACATTAATCACTCTTTGCGGAATTAAATCTGTAATTTTCTTTACAACTAACATATCCAATTCCCTTTCAAAACTTTTATCTCTATTCGCGATTGCTGTCTTTAAGCAACCCTTTACTGTGATAGATGAATCATCTAAACACGAAATTAAAGTGTTTGTTTTATTAATTTTAAGTTGCAGCCGATTAGCACACTGCGAAGTTATCAAACACGATTGCGAGCCGACATCCAATAAACATCTAACTTCCTGCCATTCCGAAAATTTATCCTTAATGAACAGGCGAGCTGTACTCAATAACACAGTTTTTGTTTTATTTCTTTCGAAGCTAGAGGCGACAGTCTGGTTCGGAGGGACAGAAAATTGTTCTTCGCTTGTTGAACTTTTTATTTCTGCACCTGCTTTAAACACATGACCTCGAAATTTATTTTGATTATTACTCAAATCATTTTCTTCCCTCGGAAAATGAATGAGTGTATTATGGGGTAGTCCACAATGACAGTTTTTATAATTACATTTCTGTACGCAACAATTATAATTTAAACATTTGAAACATGCTTTATTTAATTTCACAACTTCAACTCTTTCTTTTATCGAAAGTTTTTTGAATTGCGGACAAGAATGTAATGCATGATACGCGATCGGTTTACACAAAACACATTTATTATTTTTTGTTTCCGAAAGGAAAACATTTGAGACCCCCCTTTCAGGGCGTGCATTTCGCAATTTATTTCCCGCTATTTGTTTATTTTCACTTGCAAAATTTCTGGAATACGCATTTGATTCATTTCTGTTTTTATTTTTAACCGATAAGAAAATATCGCATTCTCTGCCAAGTTGCTGTGGTTTAAAATATGATTCAGCTTGCTTAATTGCGATATGACTCATTAATTCGCGATCTAACGAATTGAAAATTCTGTCTGAAACAATCAGATCGCATAATGACTTAAAATCATTTACTTCACGCAGACTACAGTAATATAGAAAAATTGATTTCAACCTAGATGCAAATTGAACGTAATTTTCTGACGGTAATTTTTGTGTTTTCCGGAAATTATTTAAACACTCTTGCGCTGTAGGTTGAAATTCCTTTAAGACTATAGTTTTCAATTTATCATAACTAATCAGCTCCTCCTCTGACAAATAAATCATTAAATTACTCGCTTTTTCCCCGAGAATGTTTAGAAGAATTTCTGCCTTAAACTCTTCGGGTACATTTTTAGTTTTGAACGCTTTTTCAAGTGATTGAAAGAAAAGGTTAAATGACTCAGCTCTCGTCGGTACACAGATAGTTAATGTTTTAACACTTTTAATAAAACTTTCTAGGTTATTGCTCAGTATTTCAGTTTCCGATTTTTCTGTTAAGGACGTCAAATTTTCGCGGGAACCTCTACGCACTTTGGCCAATTCTAATTCTTTTTCTAACTGAGCTAATTTAATTTTTTCATATTCAGAATTTTGGGAAGGTTCTTTGCGAATATTTGCTATTTCTAACTCTTTTTCTAATTGCGCTAATTTAATTTTCTCTAATTCTAGTTTAGATTTCTCAATTTCTTTTCGCGACTTATACTCCTCAACAACCGAATTGACTACGTCCTTCATTAATTGCTCATTTGAGTAATGCTCACATTTCTCTATAATATCTCTCAACTCTATAATTTTACTGCTTTCAGGAGCAGTTAAACCTAATTCCTCTACAACAAGCTTAAGCTCGTCTTTATTTAAATTATCAATAACAGACATAATTTAACTAAATCAAAACTAGGAAAATTGCTCTTACCTCAACTCAAACCGCTGCGACAATCACGAAGTAGCTATTTATGTATTAAATCCAGGAGCACATTTGAAACATTAATATCTCAACACTGAATTCTTCTTAGTCACCAACTTCTCTTATTAGGCACAAATTATCACGACACTCTCACAAAAAAGGTGAACTAAACTTCTTTACACACAAATCAAAACTACCTCACATATAGTTCGAATTTGTTCTTATTATCGAAAGCACACTAATTCTTTTTAATTATACTCCTCCATTGGGTCGACGGACCATGTAGAAAACTCACACCATAACACAAATTAATTAAAAGCGCTGGTTACTTGATATAATAATTTATTTAACACACAGAAGCAGCGCACCGCCGCTTTCTCCGACACTCACTTCTCAACACAATACTCAAAGCTTAGTTCAGTTCACTTCAAATTATAGTCACTGTAATTTTAATTATAGGTGGCGCGGCATGTCTCGCTACATGGAACAGTACCTATACGTTCGGTTCGGGGCGCTTTCTTAGAAAAATGTACACTAAGGGCAGAGGTGGTGGGGGGGGGGGGAGGTATTATGGGCCACCTTTCTTATACAGTTATTAGAAACAAGATTTTTATGCCACAGAGAGCGAATCTAATCAATATTAATCTTAAGGGGACCGGGAAAGCAAAATTCAACCAAAAAATCGATTTTATTTTTTTATATCATTAAATAGTTTAAATTTTTATCTTTCCAACGATGTGTCACACATGTTTATATATATAATAAAATAAGTGTTGAAATGATTCATTCTTTCTAAGAGGACTTCACAGCTTAATGGCCATTTAAATCTTTCATTGACTTTTTGTCAAAACTTGGGTGTTTCATGTTTATGTTCCTCTTTTTCGATATCTATTAAACTTAAGAACTCAGATTTTTTTAAATACTTATATTATGTTATAGTGTATACTTTAAAACAGGGATTGAATGATTGGTTGAGAATTATTTATTGGAGGCAGTGAAATCTTCCCAAAAATGCTAACTTAAAAATGACTTTCAATAAATAATTAATAATTAATTTTGAGTTCCACTTAGAACGAAAAGGGTCTGTTAAAATACGTAAATCATATTATTTTAACTACTCTAAAAAATCCAGACCTCTATCTTTCACCCTTTCTGAGAAAAAGGTACATAAAGTGGGTGAATTTAACATGGCGGAGATAGGGCTTTCCCGGTCCCCTTATTTAATTTTATTGATTAAAAATTATTAGGATGAGCGAAGCGAATCCACTACTAGGCTACACACAAATTACATTTTGTCGTACACTTTACAAAAAAACTATTCAGTATTTTGACTTGAAATTAAACATAAAAATAAATTAGGGTCTGTAGATTTGCACACTATTATATTTTTTTTACAGAATAACCTCAAAAAAATTTATTATCTTAATCAATTTATTTCGCATGTTTTTCCATTACGGACGCATTTTTGCAAATAAAAAATGAAACACGTCTATTTCCAGAAGAAAAAGTAAATCATGGAATTTGTCATTATCGATGTCATTATCGATGTATCGTTATGTGAAATAATTTACGCAGACGATACTTACGCATTTTGTGCATTCATTCGGTTCTCATCCAAACATTTTCACTGGAGGTAAGTTAAAAGCATTTCCAGGTTTATGATTTAAGGGGTCTTGTACTTGTATAACGCGTCGAAAATGAATGAAAAACTTCAAAGTTTGAATGAGTCTATCTTCAAAACCATTTTATGTATAAACATGAAATTTTGGATATTGATTAAACTGATTGTGCTTTGTAATAGGCTACCATTAGAAATTTATTAGCCTTTTACAGGAATTGTGTATTGTTGGGATCAAAATAGCTCTTTTTTTTTTTAACTCCAGAAGTCATTACGCGCATGATATCTTGAGAAAGTGTGTATGGATTGTCATGAAATTTGGTGAAGATACTAAACAAAATATATGTGTTTGAAATGAACTGCTCTTAGGCCAAAATTATTTCATTAACTGTATAAAAAAATATTTTTGTAAAAAAAAAAAAAAAAAAAAATTATATGTTTAATGAATAAAAATAGTCATAACTAAAAATATTGCCATTGTAAATACTTAAAAGTAGTTCATTTGAAACCCACATCTTTGTTTAGTATCTTTATCAAATTTCATGACAATCTATACACACTTTCTCAAGATATCATGCGCGTAATGACTTCTGGAGTTAAAAAAAAAAAAGAGCTATTTTGATCCCAACAATACACAATTCCTGTAAAAGGCTAATAAATTTCTAATGGTAGCCTATTACAAAGCACAATCAGTTTAATCAATATCCAAAATTTCATGTTTATACATAAAATGGTTTTGAAGATAGACTCATTCAAACTTTGAAGTTTTTCATTCATTTTCGACGCGTTATACAAGTACAAGACCCCTTAAGATATGTTCTTTTCCTTGCTCTATAGTCGTAAAATGGAGAATGAAACTCCTGCATGATATGCCTGAATACATGTGCAGACAGGCTTCATCTAACTTTTCACATAATTTTTTTGGTTACATGTGCCCTTGGCATTCTGTTATAATATTTTTGCCTAAAAATCAGTTTTAACGTAAATTTAAAACTTGTTTCAAAAGCATTGGTGTGAAAATCATGGTCAAGCGTAGCTAAGTGTTTATTTGAACATGTCTTTTATACCCCCCCCCCTCCTCAATATGTGCTATTTCTTTCGCCCGCCAATTGAAGTGTCGTCTCTGAAAAATAACGTATAAGCCAGCCGTAAAATAAAGCAGATACAAATTTTAACAAATATATAAATGAATGATTTCTGATCAAACAGGGTTGGTTGGTTGGTTGGTTGGTTGGTTGGTTGTATTTATGACGGCCAATTATCTGCACGAGGGATATAGGCCCAGGGGGGAGTGCCCTTCGTGGGGGTCTTTCTAAGGGAACCTAACCCGTATTAACGCTTGGAAATCCAAGGTTCGAAGAAAACCACGAAAACTCCGAACGATTAGGCCGACGGGCGCGATTGGGTTCGAACCCAGCACCTCCCGTCTACCAGCTTCGAGAGCAGAACCTCTCAGCCGCTGGTGGGCCTGATCAAACAGGGAGCTATTATAAACTATATTTAATTCTAAGTATCTATATTAATATTACAAACACATGAAGGCCTATGAATCATGAGATAGCCGATTTTTTGTGAAGGACGACATCTCTTTTTTTAACCATTTGGAAAAATGGTTATTGTCCTCGTCAGGGTAGGAAATCAAAAGCATATCTGAAGTTTTTTATGGGTTTAATCATCATTTTATTCGTTTGCTGATGGGTCTATACAGTCATCTGTATTTTCCCTTTACTTTCAACAGAGATAGACAACAGAGTGTTGCCACTATGACAAAAAAGTAATAAAAGCTACAAAAGAAAATTAATAACTGAGAAACAAATTGAGATACAGCTTTCAAACAAATTGCATTTAAAAGTACATTTTTTTCTCTCCATACGACGGTGTAAAAAGTAAAAGTGTGGGATGTTTAGAAGTTAAAAAATGAAATTTCATTTAAAATGGGTCCAGGAATAGGAATGTTTAATCCATGGCGTACGTAATGTATGACCAGCTCCGTCGAAGTTTAAAAATTGGCAATACCGAAAATTGTAAAACTGAAATTTCTTTTAATATTTGTTCATAATGGGTCCAGGAATGTGAATGTTCAATCCAT
Organism: Maratus speciosus; assembly: GCA_963932465.1. Classification (NCBI taxonomy): domain Eukaryota; kingdom Metazoa; phylum Arthropoda; class Arachnida; order Araneae; family Salticidae; genus Maratus; species Maratus speciosus. The sequence continues at coordinate 3,997,052 of OZ010800.1, forward strand.
GGCGTACGTCATGCAGGATCCACTCCGTGCGATTTTTTATGTCTTCAATTTTAGTCTTCGAAAAAATCATTTTCCAAAGGGTCGTTGTAATTTGTTAAATTGCATTTTTTTTTATTAATTTGATAATTTAATTTTTTTTTTCTATTTGTAAAGTTCTTTTTTGCGTCTTGCGCCATTTTTCTTTTCTTTTCTTTTTTTTTTTTTTTTTTTTTTTTTTTTGTACGTTTGTAAGAGGTTTCAAACATTTAACTTAATTAATAGTAAATTTTGTCCTCTTTTTTTTTACTTTCTTCTCTCTTTACAAGAATAAAGTATTGGATTCGTGAACATTTTCGAATTCCGGTTTTCGACGGTTGTACACGTTTGAGGGGTCAGAGATTCCGAAAAACATGTTTTTACAAAATGTCTGTCTGTGAGTCTGTGTGTCTGTCTGTATGTGACACACATTTTGTGTGGCGCTCAATATCCAGAACGAATGCACGGACTTTCGTCAAACTTCAGATTCAGGTATACCTTGATAGGAATGAGTGCTGTTTATGTTTGGGTGCAAATCACTCAACTGGTGGCGCTGCTATTCTACATTTTTCAAAATTTCCACTCTTGCTGTATCTCAAGAACGAACTCACAAATTTTCGTGAAACTTCCAATTCAGATACATACTTTGATAGGAATGGGTGATAAATGGATGTCATTTCTTGTACTATTTAAATGGACGTGATTGAGAGAGAAGAAAGTTTCGGGATGGTCACAACATACTAGTTACATTTTATAGTCATTTTTAATGCAATTTTTAGCGGTTTTTTTTTTTTTTTTTTTTTTTTTTTTTGCGTATCGCGGCGATTTTTTGACATTTGTAAAAGAAATTCGATTTAAAACATTTAGCTTAATAGAGCCTTAACTTAACCCATTAAGAGCCTAAACTTAATCCATTAAATTTTGCCCTCCTCGATTGTTTTAACTTTTAGCAATATTTAATGCGATTTTCAATAAAGTATATTTTATCTTGTTTCCATTAAAAGTTTTTCAAAATTCATGCGATAATTTTTTGTGTTTTGTGGTAATTTATTTGCATTTGTAAAATAAATTCGGTTTTAGGCTTTCTGTTTAAGTTTACCTCAAAATGAAAAAAAAAATAGCTTTATGTTTTTAAATATTATATGAAAGCCTGTTTCATTGTGAATAATTACCCATTACGGCAATTATAGGGCGAGATAGTGTACATTTTGTTAATACAATTCCCCACACAAATGAAAACTTTAAACGACTTTTTCTCCATCTTCTTATTTTCTTCACTTTCCTGTTTTCAAAATGCTAAGGCCTTTTTAGGTGCGTTCGTAATTATATAAATACGTAGCACCTATAGTCGTCGTTCAGTCCGTCCGTCTGTCCGTCCGTCTGTCTGTCCGCATGTAACAGAGCAAAAACTACCCAACCGAATGGTCTGAAATTTCAAATATATGATTGTTACAAAATTTTGTCGAGCCATTTCAAATTTTATGAAAATCGGATGTATAGTTTAATTACAGGGACAGTCAAAAGTTTTTCTTTACATTACGGCCAATGGGAAAAATTATTGCAAGTGGATTTTAATGATATTATAGCCTTCCGAATGATCTGAAATTTTAAAGATATAATTATTGCAAAATTTTCTCGAACCATTTCAAATTTTAGGAAAATCGGATGTATAGTTTAATTACAGGGACAGTCAAAAGTTTTTCTTTACATTACGGCCAATGGGAAAAATTATTGCAAGTGGATTTTAATGATATTAGAGCCTTCCGAATGATCTGAAATTTTAAAGATATAATTGTTGCAAAATTTTGTTGAGCTATTTCAAATTTTAGGAAAATCGGATGTATAGTTTAATTACAGGGACAGTCAAAAGTTTTTCTTTACATTACGGCCAATGGGAAAAATTATTGCAAGTGGATTTTAATGATATTATAGCCTTCCGAATGATCTGAAATTTTAAAGATATAATTATTGCAAAATTTTCTCGAGCCATTTCAAATTTTAGGAAAATCGGATGTATAGTTTAATTACAGGGACAGTCAAAAGTTTTTCTTTACATTACGGCCAATGGGAAAAAATATTGCAAGTGGATTTTAATGATATTAGAGCCTTCCGAATGATCTGAAATTTTAAAGATATAATTGTTGCAAAATTTTCTCGAGCCATTTCAAATTTTATGAAAATCGGATGTATAGTTTAATTACAGGGACAGTCAAAAGTTTTTCTTTACATTACGGCCAATGGGAAAAATTATTGCAAGTGGATTTTAATGATATTATAGCCTTCCGAATGATCTGAAATTTTAAAGATATAATTGTTGCAAAATTTTCTCGAGCCATTTCAAATTTTATGAAAATCGGATGTATAGTTTAATTACAGGGACAGTCAAAAGTTTTTCTTTACATTACGGCCAATGGGAAAAATTATTGCAAGTGGATTTTAATGATATTATAGCCTTCCGAATGATCTGAAATTTTAAAGATATAATTATTGCAAAATTTTCTCGAGCCATTTCAAATTTTATGAAAATAGGATGTATAGTTTAATTACAGGGACAGTCAAAAGTTTTTCTTTACATTACGGCCAATGGGAAAAATTATTGCAAGTGGATTTTAATGATATTATAGCCTTCCGAATGATCTGAAATTTTAAAGATATAATTATTGCAAAATTTTCTCGAGCCATTTCAAATTTTAGGAAAATCGGATGTATAGTTTAATTACAGGGACAGTCAAAAGTTTTTCTTTACATTACGGCCAATGGGAAAAATTATTGCAAGTGGATTTTAATGATATTAGAGCCTTCCGAATGATCTGAAATTTTAAAGATATAATTGTTGCAAAATTTTGTTGAGCTATTTCAAATTTTAGGAAAATCGGATGTATAGTTTAATTACAGGGACAGTCAAAAGTTTTTCTTTACATTACGGCCAATGGGAAAAATTATTGCAAGTGGATTTTAATGATATTATAGCCTTCCGAATGATCTGAAATTTTAAAGATATAATTATTGCAAATTTTTCTCGAGCCATTTCAAATTTTAGGAAAATCGGATGTATAATTTAATTACAGGGACAGTCAAAAGTTTTTCTTTACATTACGGCCAATGGGAAAAAATATTGCAAGTGGATTTTAATGATATTAGAGCCTTCCGAATGATCTGAAATTTTAAAGATATAATTGTTGCAAAATTTTGTTGAGCTATTTCAAATTTTAGGAAAATCGGATATATAGTTTAATTACAGGGACAGTCAAAGGTGTTCCGAAAAAATTATTGGAAGTGCATTTTAATGATGTGTCAGACTATGCACTTTATGAAGTGCAAAAAATTATACATTCAGTACAATATGGGGTGCAAAAAATAATTATAAAACTAGTTATATATACGAACGCACCTCATTTGCCACGTTTGACGAGCGATTTCCAACTTGTTTTTTTTTTGTATTGATTTAAACTTTAAGGTAGATTTCGTGTACTGCCTATTGCAGTCGTTACCATGGTGCGACTTTTGGAAAATTCCTTCATAACTTTTCATTATAAGGCCCCAGGAACCCAAAACCACCCCCACCTAAAAAGTAAATAAATAAATATATATATATATATGTATATATATATGTGTGTGTGTGTGTATGTATGTATGTACTAAATTTTGTCCGCAAGATAAAAGTCGCAATGATGCATGGATCGTCTTCAAACTCGCCAAACACATTGAGATGGTTCATATCTCGGCGGGGATTGCAAATGAGAAAAATCGGCCCACGGTAGTACAAATGGGGAAGGTTTAAACATTTTGAATACCGCTTTAACAGGATGCTGATAAAACCAGTTCTTACAGAAAAATGAAAGGAAATTTAAACATTTTTCGTTTATAGTGTTGCCAACAATTAAAAAACCACACTAAAATTCTTGCCACAACAATTATCTTTCTATTGCAAGATTTGCACGTGGGAAAAAAAAAATATATATATATACACATGTATATATTGCGCTATTGTATGTCCATATCTATAAGGGGATTTACCGTAGGGGAGGGATCCTGTTTCGACGCCCAATACCGCCCAGTGTGTCGCCCACTTGGCGATCTATCGCCCAATGTGTTGACCAAAATGGGTCGCCCAAAGTGACGCTAACGTGTCGATATCTCTAATATTTCGCCCACTTCCCATAGACTTCCATTGTGAACCCATAGGGTTTACTTGCTTACAGAAAATCAACACATTGAGAAATTTTAATGCAACAAAAACTAATATTGGTACAACTTGGTCATCCCGTCGACCCTAAGATTAAATGCCAATAAGGGTGGATCGTAAATATCCCATTCACTTGGCTTTAAGCCCATGACACGTCTTTACGTCTTCGAGTGATTTTTATTTCGACGTTTTATTTGTATTTTTATGAATGTCATGCTCATTTACTGGATCTTTCGTTATTTAAAATAAAAATTTAACTTTTAACTTCGAAATCTACCTGCGCCTGTAGGCCGAGCCGGCACAGATTTTTTTCTACTTGTTCTTTATTATAGATGTGATAAATCTTGCACATAGAATGAGCCTTTAGATTTTTGTTATTATTTTTAAAAAATAAACGTAGATTTCGTCGTTTTACACTACATGTATCAATCAGTAAACTAGTCAGATACTTCAAAAATCCCACAAAATTAAAAAGATATGAAATACCGTTCTTGAGAGAGGACTATCGCTAAAATCAGGTTGATCCTCAAAATACAGCTTAGCAGCGTTACCTATTGGGCGATTCACACCAGAACCTAATCAGCAATAACTGGTGTCCACTGAATCCCAAGTTACATGAAAATTCGTGCATTCGTTCTTGAGAGAGAGCGATTGCAAAAATTAGGAAAAATGCAGCCTAGCAGCGCCCCCTGTTGAGCGATGGACACCCATAACTCATCAGCAGCCATTTGATATCAGGGACTCGCTGAATATAAAGTTTTATTCAATTCCTTGCAGTCGTTCTTGAGAGAGAGCGCCCACAAAATGTGTGTCACATACATACAGACAGACACCGCCACAGACTCACAGATTTTGTAAAAAACTTGTTTTTTTTTTTTTTTTTTTTTTTTTTTTTTTTTTTTTTTTTTTTTTTTTAATCTCTGATCCCTAAAACGTGTGAATCCGTCGAAAACCTGTAGTCGAAAATTTTCACGAATCCAATACCACTTTCTTCTTGTAAAGACAGAAGAAAGTAAAAAATTATATTAAATGTAATATTAGATGTGTCTAAAAGCCCACTCGTAGTCTTGTGTAACACACATTTGAAAACCTAAAAAAAAAAATAATAATTGGGCAAAAATATTATTATTTAAAAAAGTAGTAGGGATTTAAAAAAATTCAAATTTTCTTAAACTTAAAAAAAAAACTAGGGAGCTCTGCCCCCTATGAGCTACGCTCGCCAACTCCCCCACCCCCCTCCCCCCCGTTCAGACACCGCTGACTCTAAATCCAGGCTCATTGGACAGGCTTTAAAAAGATTTCGGAAGATTGAATTATAATTTTAAAAACAGTGGCGATCTCCCTGTAAACGGGTTTCTATTCATTTCTCTTGGATAGGGAGATTTTAAGGCCAAATCAGCTGCTGTTAAAAGATACAACGGCTGTTTTCGTCTTTTATTAAATAAAATCAGTTAAACATTTCAAAATAAGTTAATATAAAATGAATTAAGTAAACAGAATCTTTGTCTCCCGGTATTTTTTAACAAAGCGAAAAGAAAGTTCTTTTAAATAAGACATTTTAACTATATCGTTTTTAATCTGACGTCATTTTCACCAAACTTTTCTTTCTCTTTTTAACATTCACGTGAAAATACTTTTGTTAGAAATGAAATATTATTTGCGCAGTCCTAACAAAAAGAGTCGAAAATATCATCTCAAAATATCAAATAAATGTCTCGCGCAATTTTTAAATTTAAACTGTTTTGCAATATTATTTTTTGTTCATGTTACGCAATAAGTGTAATGTGATGTAATTTCTCGTATTAAAGACTTCTAACGCATGTTAATGAATTTATTATTTTACAATAACCTTTCTCTTTTAAAATTCATGTGTAAATATAGTTTTTATGACGTAATTCTCAATAAGTTCTTGCTTTTTATACATAATTATTTAATTCTAATTTGAAGGGTTTTTTTTTCTGTTTAAGTCACGTGTCAATAAATTTTTAATTTGAAGCAAACATTACTGTTTGCGCTGCTTATACAGTTGGCAACAATTTAAATGAATACCACTTTCTAAAATATGTAAAACATTTTCTCGAAATGCTGAAAATTTGAATTTAAAATAGAAATTAAACCTCAAAAAATGAGTCCAATTAAAAAAATAAATGCAGTCTGCACACCGGGAACTTCTAACGTATAAAATGATCTAAAAATGATTCAGTTCCCATGTATAGTTTTTGGTCCTCTAAAACTTTTTTAGTGGAACGATTTTGTCCAACTTTAGCATTCAATATCACTTAAAATAATTCTTCGATTTGAAAACTGTCTGTATCAGCGTGCTTATCAAACATTTCTCTATAATACCACCGATTTTCATATTTTTGTATGTAATATTTTTTTTTAATTTTAACGGAGAAAGATCCCAGGTCACAAAAAATTCAAAACCGTCGGCGGCGACAGCATTAGTTACTTTTTTTTTTAGAATAGAGAGATGTATTGAATATGCACTTTTTAACCATTTGGAAAAATGGTTACTGTCCTCGGTCAAGGTAGGAAATCAAAAACATATCTGAAGCGTTTTATTAGTCGAATCCCGAATTTTATTCATTTTCTGATGGGTCTATACAGTAATCTGTATTTTCCCATTGCTTTCATCAGAGTGATACTGCTGTTGCCACTATGCTTATAGGTGCAGATTCCCAAAACTTTTAAGGAGCCAGTGGCTCCTAACCAAAATCGAGTGGCCACATTGTGAAACAAACTCATAAAACAATAGTGTTTATATGGAAAAAACTTAACAAAAAAACTTAGGAATTCAAAATGAAAAATACTTTAATTAATAAATACACATGTACAACAAAACACAGACTAATTGTAATAAATGTGTATTAAATACACATATACAACAACACACAGACTAATTGTAACACATGTGTATATTTATTTTAATCCTAAAATTCTTGCAAATTTGATATTAAAGAAGATAAAGTTGGACAAGATACAATTGAATAACAAAACATGTATAAGCTTTTGATTTTCTGCTATATTTTTAGCATTCTACTATTTATTCTAATGTATAGTCTCAGAAAGGAGCCTTTTTTTATGAGGGGGTAAGCCCCTGGTAGCTTTTTCGCCTTTTCCTTCTTTTTTTTTGGAACTAATGGAATTTTTTCTTTATTATTCTAAATTTTTCTTTTTCTCTTTTGTTTTTCTCTTTTTTAAAACATGTTATACTAGTACTTATGTACTTTTTTATATTTTTTTTGTTAATCTTTTCTTTTTCTTAAAAGTAATTTTAATTTGTGGCTACCTAACCTATCACGTCTAAACATTATTATTATTATTTTTTTTTTTTTTTTGGGGGGGGGGGGGTCCCTAATGCCCTTGCAACACAATCACCTTTCCACTGGATGTATAGGAAAACTTTATTTCTTATTTTGATTTTGTCATATAAAAGTATACATATAAAAAAAAAATTAGGAATGTGTAAGATTATTTTGCTCTGTAAAAATCTCGCACTTAAAGAAAACATTTACAGAGCAAGAATATACCTCGAGTTTCTTTTTCTTTTAGTTCTTTTTTCTTCAGAGTTCGGAATCCTCTATCTCCGCGACTCCATGATCCAAAACCCTTAAATAATCACCGAGATCGCAAAAATTCCCTGACTTTTTATCAAGGTCGTACTCGATCTCGGCCAGCAGGTTATTTTCTATTTGCAAAAGAAAAAATATTATCAAAATTCCTCGACGGGGATTGGGAACACTGAAAATGGATCTCTGGCGACTAAGGCACTGGAAGTGGGTCGCCACGTGGCGACTGGCGACCGTAAATCTGCACCTATAATTTTAGTGCCTATCCATTTTCATTCTGTTCGAAAGGCTGTCACATCCTTAAAATGCGCGTGCGATCATTCTTTCCCCCATGGGTCGTCCTGGAGCGGAAAACTTTTGACTGTCCCTGTCATTCAATCACCCGATTTTAATCAAATTTGAAAGGGCTCGACACAATGTTGCAACCATTCTATATTTAAATTTTCAGACCCTTCGGTTGGGTAGTTTCGGCTCTGTCATAGGCGGACAGACAGACGACGACTCTAACTGAATGGCTATGTATCTACACTGTTAAACATTTGCAGCATTCTGGCAGGTCATTTGACCGTTTTTTTCGAAAACGGTTACACAACCGTATTTTTAACACTATTCTGACCCTATTATTGCCATTTTAGGGTCAGAATGTAGTTAAATTATGGTTATGAAACCGTTTTTTCAAAAAACGGTCGAATGACCTGCCAAAATGTGCAAAATTTTTAACAGTGTAGGTGCTATGTATTTATATAATGACGAACGCACCTAAAAAGATTGTTTTTAATGTCAATAACGTACAATCAGTTCAATAACATTTATGATATTGGGAAAAATTCCTTTTTACAAATTTTTAGAATTATATAAATCCAAAAGTTATTTAAAAAAAAAAAAAAAGCAAAACATAGAGATGCTGATAGGACACTTGATAAAATTGTAGTCGATGTGAATCAACACAATACCCGAATTTAACTAATATTGGGGCTATGCATATATAACGTTATCAACATTTTGCTAATTTTGGACCCTCTCTCCCCACCCCTTACGTTATCGTTTGTCGAATCCCCCCTCCCCCGATGATATCGTTATCAATTTCTAAAAATTCTTTTTATTAATACATTCTTTTTCTTTTTTTGTATACGTTTGGAGTGATTATGCATTTATTAGTCGAGTAGCTTGCGAACTCAAGAAGTCTACTAAATATCGATACATTGAAACAAATTTGTATCAAAAAACATCTAACAGTGTTAGTTACTATTTAAAAGTATTTAATAATAGCTTGTTGTTACATAACACAATCAACAGTAATAGTGTCTTCTTGCCACCTGCCCGGGCAGAACATATAATCAACAAATCAATGGATAACATTATTTTCTTTCTTTACTAAAGTATCAAGTACGCAAGTATCATTTCCAAAATATTATGCTCCTGGTTTCTCTAAGAGCGAATTATATGCGCACGTGGCGGAAGGAATGAAATAATTTTAAAAACATTTAATGGCTTTAATAATAGCTTTGTATTTCCATAAAAATAATAATAAATAACAGGTAGCAGACTACTTGGATGTAAAGGAAAAGTTACTCAAAAAGGAAAAGTTTGATTGTATCAAAAATGATAATGATATCAAAAGGCAACCCCCCCCCCCTCCCCCTAGAGATATCTTACGATATCAAATGACAGGCTCCTCCCCCCTAAAATGATAACGTTATATATGCATAGCCCCTTTATTATTGAGTGGAGTTTGTAATTATTCATCCCCCCCCCCTCCCATACCTCGTTACTTTTAGAAATAAAACTCTACGTGATATTGTCTTAATATGTAACCTGAGATGTAGAGTCGTGGGAAAAACTAGTCGTTGGGGGCCATCGTAATACTTACCCATCATGGAAATGAATAATATAAAATAGGAATACAAAACATGGGTGTAAACTATTAATAAAATGCATTGCAATTCTAAAATAAAATTTAAATGTATATTTAAATACTTTTAACAAAACAGGACCCTGGTTGAGTTCAATGGGACCCTATGGGAATTTGGCGAAATATCAAAGATAACGCCAAGATGGCGTCACTTTTGGCGAAATTTTTTTATCGCCAGATTTGGTGATAAACTTTGCGGCATTTAGCGATAGTTTTTGGGTCGACGTGATAACCGAATTTCATAAAAGAAACGTCCTATGAAGGATAAAAATGTCCAAAAATGATAATCCTAACTAACAGTTTACTGCGTCGGAGTAAGCGAAATACAGGGTCATGAAAAATCGAAGAGTGGGAAAAATAAAATTGCCAATATCTCGGCAACTCATGATCCGATCGACTTCAGCCTTCATGCAAAATTTGTTTTTTTATTGTCTTTTATATCCACTCCTTCGAAATAAATAATTTCGAACATTTTTATACACCTTTCAACAGAACGAATATTTCGAGAGTCCGAAAAAATAGTGCCGTATCATCGAGGTTACTCATATTCAATAGGCTTCTTCCCATTATTACATACTAAGTACACACCGATTTTTAAGTCTCTATCTCAATTTGTTCCGGAGATAGAGCTTTTACAGACACACACACGCACACATAGACAGACGGACGGCAATTTTTTTTTTCTATAAATATGTTTTTCGGAATCTCCAGTGTCTGAAACGTATCAATCCGTCAAAAAAAAATTTTCGATTTTTAAAATGATTACAAGACTTACCCTATACTACGCATGATGGGTAAGTAAAAAGTAAACACCCCCTGCTAACTCTGCAACAAATGAGTGTAGAAGAAAAAGTGACTAGTAGCAAACGATTGGAAATAAAGTCTACTTTTAAATACTAATGTCTATAAAATTGACTTAAAGGATCAAATCTCATATACCTATCAAAACGAAATCAAACTTTTTTTTTTTTCTCTCTAGCAATACCCAAATTTGACACCCTTAATAAATTCTATACACCCTTCCGGTAGCTTAAAAACAAATTTTCACGAAATTCGTACGATTAGTTTAAAGGGTCTCAGGACTCTTAAAGCTTTGAAATTTTCGAAATTTTAATTTGTTTAGATGTTAAACTCCTATTTTCCTGAACATTTTGATAGAATTGTTTCCTTCAAATTCCCATTTGAACAGAAGTGATGGCTTCTAGAATGATACCCGCTCCATAGCTGAAGCGGCGTTTCCGAAATTCTGAAGTCATTTTTCTCCAAATAACGTTTTGGGGCATCACGCGCACGCTATCTCAAAAACTGCTGAATATGTTTTCATGAAATTTTCGAATCATATGTTTCACGTGTGGGTCTGTATAAACTGAACCTAAAATTTCCTTTTTATTGCATAAAAAACTATTTTTTTAGGTGATTAGACTATTGATATTTTCAAAATTTTGCATTAGCTCAATACAACTTTGTATTAAAAATATAAAAATGCTTTCATTACAAATTTATTTATGTTCAGAATAATTATCACAATCTGAAGTATAAGTAGGCACTAAAATTTCCATTCTAGTTGCAGAATTTATTTTGTAATCCTGCGCGTAAACTATTATACTCATTTTCTGCTCGTCTAATGTCTGATATTTTGGGGCCCCCTATAAATGCTAATTCTGCATGTTGCAATTTTTTAAATACATGAATTGGAAGAACATGCTTATATCTTTTATCCCGATAAAACTTGTGTTTTAAAATCATATACAGTCGGACCTCGTTATCCCGACAATCGGTTTTCACGTCACTCCACTTATCGCGTCAGTTTTTCAAAGTCCCGCTTTCTGTTTATGATTTTAATGTCAATATACTCCGGATTTTACGACGTTGAATAATTTTCAACTCCAGATATCCCGACAGCTAAGTAAAATTGTCCATTTTTCATAATCTATCTTATAAGCACGGAAATGAAGCGGTAAGAAATGTCTCAGCCAAACTTTTCACAAAAGTGTCTAAAATACTCATTGGAATAAATGAGAAATTTTGCCTCAATCCTTTATCTGAATAAATAAACCCACACACTATAAATGACCCACTTAAGCTCCAGATAGACGTATTAGTCTACTCGCGGTCTTTTTGTTCGGGTCAGGCGGCGCTTTCTTGTGGTTACACGGCGTTTTTCATTCGATTAAAACCGAGGTATTACATAGCATTGAAACGATCAGAAACTATCTAACATCCATTTCTGAAAAAACGAATATTGATTACAATTCATTGTATAATATTGAAAAAAAGAATTATAGGAAGCACATCTAGGGATAAGCCAATCTTAATTCATCCATATTTCATGTAACAATAAAAAAACAAGTCATCTTAAATCTGATTTTTATTCTTTTTAAATTTGTTTTTGTGTATATTTTGTTTAACACGTTAAGGGCCACGTGAGTCACCGGTAACTGACACTGAACTTTCTGTTTAGACCGCGTCAGTCATCGGTAACTGACACTGATAGATTGTGCAACGGTAATCTCATTTCGTGGCCCGAACGGAAAGACAGACAAAATAGACTTGGCATTCAGCGTGTTAATGATAATATTTTATTGCTTAAAACTGCAAGAACAGTTATGAATTTAAAATTGTCTTAAATTAATTAAAAATACAGTTTTTTATAAACCTACTTTCCTCCAACTCCGGTTACCGCGACACTCCGCTTATGACGACACTTTTTTCTGGTCATTAAAGTGTCAGCATAACGAGGTTCGATTGTATATTTTAAGATACTAAATGTTGAAAAAGGTCCTTTTTTTCATTTTTTTCCAATTTTAAGAGTCCTGAGACCCCTTAAGCGATTGGAAAGGGACAAGAGAAATGCACTAATAGAAGTGACGCAGTCATTCTGTAGCATTTCAATCATCGAGTACCGAACTTCAATGTGTCTAAAATAGGCTCATTTTAAGTGAAAATAATTGTAGAGCAATTCCACAGAAAATTATTAGCCCCCGGTACGGTATGTTATTTCTTTCTCCCAGCTCATTTTGTGTCGTATCCAAAAAATAACGTTACCTTACAGAAGCCAGCCGTCCAACAAAGCAGTACGATTCTATAGCAATTTTTTTAATTTCTAAGCATCGCACATTTTCAATGTTTATACCGTCGTATTGGGAAAAAAATGTACTTTTAAATGCAATTTGTTTGAAAACTGTATCTCCATTTATTTTTCAAATATTAATTTTTTTGTAGTTTTCAGCACCACTTGTCTAATTTTGGCAACTCAAGTACTCCATTTCTGTAGAAAGTAAAGGGAAAATAGTTGAAAAATAGCAATTATATCTTTTTGTTGCCATTTTCTCATAAGAACCGAAAGAAAATGTCATTAAAATACGTGCTATTTTGAAAAAATATAAACGAAAAGGGAGCTATTATAAACTATATTTAATTTTAAGTATCTATAGACGCTTTCAGCAGGGGCGTAAACCACCCTGGTCGCATAGGGGGGTGTAGACTCATAAATTTCCGACTCCAAGAAGAAAAATTTCCGAGTACTATTGCCAACAAAATGCCGACTAATTAATATATATATATACACACACTCATGTCCAAAAGTTTAGCATATACGATAAAAACGAAGAAAGGATATCGTAAATATCTTACGAAATTATTTAACTTTATAAATGATAGATGAAAGTCTCAAGATAATTATGACTGAACGTATCGAGATAGTCAAATAGGTTTTAAAGCGCTGATGTTGATTCCTTTTGAGTTATTAATGTATGTCTCAAAAAATTAGTGGTGAAGTACTATGACTAATATGTGTAGAAAATTGCAATGTCCGGTTTGGAACTCCAAACTGCTTTGTTTGATAGCGATATATCTTGTTTCTAAATGTACAAAATTTGATGAAACTGGATGATTGAAGAGCTGGGGATTCGATGCCCGTTTTTTTTTACCAATAAAGGGCTTAATGCATTTTATTTTTTCTGTGTATGGCATATTTATTCACATAGACTACACTCCGGATAAAAATTCAAATTCTGAATTAAGCATAAGGAATCCTGTTACCCGTGTACGATGTACGTCTACAACATAAAAAAAAAGTCAAAATTTAAAAGATTGAAAATTTTCGAATGAACAAAACTTATATCCATTTCTTAGTACTTCAATAAAAGTTAATCAAATTTTGTACATTTAGTAACAAGATATATCGCTATGTAACAAAGCAGTTTTTGATTCCAATCCGCATTTTCCTATACATACTAATCATGGACTTTCCTAATTTTTAGATAAATTTATTAATAATTCGAAAAGAATCGACATCAGCGCTTTAAAATTATTTGACTATCTCAATACGATACGCGAAGTCATAATTATCTTGTGAATTTCATCTATAAAATTTAATAATTTCGTAAGATATTTAACACTCCCTTTCTACGTTTTTTTCATATACGCTAAAATTTTGGACATGAGTGTATATACATATGGGTCTTGCTTCTGGAGGAACTTACTTTACAAATATAATAATAACAGGTTAATATTAATCACAAATGAAAACTTGTTTATAAGTAATTTCAACATATCCTTTTAAACATTGTGATCATCAGGAAAAGCTTGGATTACGTACGAATAAATTTTATTTAAGATTATCATCTAATTATATTAATAAAATAATAATAATGACTATAATACAATATTATTTGAATAATTGTTGTATAATTGCAATTTGAATTATTAAATTTTATTTGTGCTTTTGTAACAAAATTCACACTTTTATAGCACGATTAACATGATTAGACCATTTTTCAAGAACAGTGGACAGATCTATATTGTTTGTTAATTCTTTGTGGTAACTGAAAAGCATCAATGATTCCAATCTGTCATCAGCCATAGTTGAGCTAATAGCAGTCTTTATAAATTTTAGCCTGCTAAAAGCTCTTTCATTAGATGCAACTGTCACCGGAGCTGCCAACATAATTTGGTAACATTGATGAACTGAGGGAAAGACACTTTTGTTCTTGGAAGCAAATTCCGCAGCTTCTGAAAATTGAAATCTGTTTGCTTGGGGAATATTTTAAAGACAAAAATGCGCCAAAAATACGGGATTTCTTAATTCTTTCTAACGACATACTTTAAAGCAGGGTAAAAATTTGTAGTCACCCCTGTTTTTTCCAACTAAACAAAATTCAGTAATAATAATAATATATAAAAAAACGAATACAATTGAGAAAGGAAAAGGAAAACGAAAGTATTATTTCTGATAACTCGTATAGATTGTAAAATATCCAGATTATTTCGAGATAAAAATTTATAAGTATTTGGGTGTTTCAATTTCATCCGGTATCATATAAATTTCTTGAAACACATTTTTAAATCAGTCTAAAATTATGTAAAAAAGTAAGGAAAAAAATTAACATCTTTTTTAATAAAATAAAAAGAAAACACAAAATTAGTAGAAAAAATAAAACCATAATTATTTTCGATTAAAGGCAAAATTCGTGTAGAGTGGAAAATATCCAGATTTTGATAGGGTAAAGTACTAAATATTTGCAATTCAGTTTTGAATTTTCATCGGATATAACCTAAATTCCATGATACACGTTTCTAACTAAATTTAAAGTTAGATTAAAAAAAAAAAAAAATAGAAGTTTCTTCACTTCAATCAGTATGTCTTAAAATTTCCAGGCGAAACTAAAAACTTTCCGACTATAAATAAATACAGCTGGATCTCGATATCTCGAAGTCAAAGGAAACAGATAAAAGTTCGGAATATAAAAGTTTTCGATCAAAATATCAAGATTACAAATAATATTAACATTTCTGAAATATGTATATAAATATTTTGTTTCTTCATATCGAGGTTTTCGAGTTCACAATATTTGACAAGTCAAAGTTTTTCTGAATAGTTTTAATCACAAAAATAAAATCCGTAATATTTCCGACTAAGTATAAATTTATATAGGTTTTCTTCGTTCTAAATTATTTTTTCTAATTTTCTAATTAAAAACTACAAGGGAAAAAATCCGACTAAGAATAAAATTTTATAGGTTTTCTTCGCTCTAACTTGCTTTTCTTATTTACTAATTAAAAACTACAAAAACATTTCTCCAATTCATAAGTTTTTATACGTTAACGCCATTTACTTTCTACTAAACTTACTTTTCTCCGATCGAACGGGAATTTTTCCGACTGATTTTTCCTTTTTCCAATTTATAAGTTTTTATAGGTTAATACCATTTTTTCCGACTAAATGTACTTTTTCCGATGAAACGGGAAAATTTCCGACTGATTTTTTCGTGGGGGGGGGGGGGGGGTGTTGCACCCCCCGTACCCCCCAGGATTTACGCCCCTGGCTTTCAGTCATGACGTTTTGGTTGGAAACTGACTCCAAACAAACGGTTGCTATGCGTCATTTCTTTTTAAATATGAATCGTGGAAAATGCTCCCAGTACATATCAAGTATTAAAACACTTACATGTGAGATATAGATATAAGATATAGCTGCAAAACACAGACAAAATAGAAAATACAACATAGCAACCGTATGTTTGGTGTCAGTTTCCAACTAAAACGTCATGACTGACGTCACGACTGAAATCGTCTATATTAATGTTACAAACAAATGAGTGCTTATAAATCATTAGACAGTCTTTTTTTTTTTATCGAATTTCTTTAATGATGGCATGTTTTTGCTGCATTTGCGTATTATTTCGCGATAGTGACGTCCTATGCCTGCTTTATTTGTAGATATTTAAGAGTGGGTCGTCCATGTGGAATTCTTAAGCGGATGCGAATGACGTCCTTTTACATAAAATAAAAGTGCGTGCTGTAAGTCTTAAAATTGAAATATGTTTTGTACTATTTATATATGCATATATTTCACGGAAAATTATCATTTGGGGGGTGGGGGGAAATAAAATTTATTAAATGTTTAATTTAAGGATATGATTGGAAAACTTGATATTTTTATAGTCTATAAAATCCTAATAAAAAGGCATTGTAAATGATTATTTACAAACTAAGGTAAGTACCATTATTGTCTTTGTTACAGAATAAAAGTTACGTCAGTTACACGTGTAAATGCCATTTTTTTTTCTTTTTTATTATTCAGAAATGAATTAAACAAGTTACTGTTATAATTTGGAATTACTTAGTGTTGTCGAGAACATTAAATCACTCTTTTTTTAACGGGATAGTTTTGATAATTTTTACACTTCAATGAAGGCAGAAAAAAAGTTTGTATATTTTATGTTACATCACTTACAGAATTTTGAATTGCAATTTTTGGGACTCAAGGAGAGATTGAAATAATCTGCATGCATTTGGGTATTAAGTAAGAAATATTTTAAATTGTAAAAATTTGTTCTAGCTTTATGAGTCAATTTTCTGCATAGTTTTGAAAACAAAATTCGATGATCCAATGTTACGTCAGTTATGATGGAATTGCCCAGTACGAATTTCATGAAAATTGGTTTTTTGGCTAATGAAAGGATGTAGAAATTATTCAGGATGTCAAACTTGGGAGTTGCCATTGAAACAAAAAGTTTTGGGATTGCCACAAATATAACCGACTAGATTTCCGACTAGTTTTAAACTGCTTTATAGAGTGGAGTTTGTATTGTAATTCTTCATCCCCCCCCCCCCCCACCACCACCTCGTTACTGTTAGAAATAACGCTTACGTGATATTGTTTTAATATGTAACCTGAGATGTAGAGTCGTGGGAAAAATAAATAAAGACCCCGTACTAACTCTGCAACAAATTAGTGTAGAAGAACTGATACCAAAACAATTGGAAATAAAGGCTACTTTTAAACGATGTCTACAAAATTGGCTTAGAGGGTCATCTACAAATCAAAACGAACCCATACTTTCTTTTTTACTTTCTTCTATCTTCAATAGAAGAAAGTATTGTAATCGAAATTTTTTTTCGACTTCCGGTTTTCGACGGATTGACACGTTTTAGGGGTCCAAGATCCCCCCAAAAAAACATGTGTATAGAAAATGTCTGTCTGTCCGTGTGTCGCCATTGTACCATTGAAAAGTGTCTGAAGTTATGCATAGAATTGAACAAAATTTTTTTTTTTTAAGTTTTTGGTTAAGGCAAGAAGGTTCTCCCTGAATTTGGGAAAATTATGCCGGAAGAGGCGGCTGTAATAGCGATTTTGAATAGTGTATCATCGAAAGTGTATGAAGTTATGCATAGAATTGAACCCAATTTTTTGGCCAAGGCAAGAAGGTCCTCCCTGCATTTGAAAAAATTCCGCCGAAAGTGGGCGTTGTAATATCTATTTTGGTGCCATTTTCAATAGTGTACCATCGAAAAGTGTTTGAAGTTATGCATAGAATTGAACGAAATTTTTAGGTCCTCCCTGAATTAGGAAATATTCCGCCGAAAGGGAGCACTATAATAGCGATTTTTGTGTCATTTTCTTGATTTTTCGTACTTCTATTGTATACCGGCGGCTTGTGAAGTGACGGGAACTTCCCATCCTGATAAGCCGGCTATTCGCGAACAGCTGATGTACAACAGAATAACGGAAAAACTATCGATTTTAAAATAAATATCATGATCGAGATGAACTCGTTTTTAACACTGATTAATTGACTGAAGCAAAAAATTTAAGATGAAAGTCAAAGTTGATATAGTTTAGTGAACTAATAAAAATGAAATATGGACACTTGTAGCAACATTTTGAAATATTAACTCTTAAATGCCTGATTTTTCATAAATCATTGTAATAATGTTTTTCGGCTTTCATTTTTTAAATAAATCATGGGGAAAATACTTTAAAAAATCATATTTTGTTTTAAGTAGGGTTTACGCCTAAAAAACACTTTGTTACTCATCGGGAATACGGGTCTTTAATCGCAAAAAAATAATTTTCCTTGATAAAATTCTATAATATTAAACACACAAGAATTTTGGGACCTATAATAAGAAATAAATTTTACTGGCTCACTGCAGGTCAAAATAGGGTATTTCGCAAGCTTCGAAACAAAACAAAAAGAACAAGTAGCAACCATTGAAAAAATAAATCTATCTTTATTCTTAAACAGTACAAGTGTTTCCACCTACATTTTGAAAATCGATTGAATACTATTTTCAGAATGCATTTTATGGGCAACATGAGGCACTATAGCTTCAATATTATTCTAATAGTGTTTTAGAGCCTAAATTGGGTAGGTTGCCGAAAAGCAACACCCGGCATTTAAGGGTTAAACTATATGAGATAGAAGAAAGCTTTGGGACTGGCACATCCAACTAGTTTCTCTAGCAATACCCCAGTTTGATACCCTCAATAAATTCTACATCCTTCCATTAGCCCAAACGCAAATTTTTATTGAATTCGTTTAAGATAAATTAATTATTTTAAAATAAACCTATTTTAGGGGCTGTATCCAAGTGGAAGTTCGGTACTGGTTTGTTGAAATGCTACAGAATGACACGTCCGTTAATGTATTACAGTTCCAAGACTCGCGACGTAAGTCGAGGTACACTCGTGGGAAAAAAAAAGTAAACACCCCTTACTAAGTCTGCAAAAAAAAAAAAAAATATCGTAGAAGAAAGTGACTGGCACCACACGATTGGAAATAAAGTCTACTTTTAAACGATGTCAGTAAAATTTGCTTAGGGGGCCATCTACCTATTAAAACGAACCAATACTTTGCTTTTTTCAATAGCAGTACGCAATTCTGACAGCATACATGAACTCTACACCCTTCAACGAGCCTAAAAACAAATTTTTATGCAATTCGTTCGATAAGTTTCTGAGAAATTAGTTATTTTAAAACGAACGTATTTTAGGGGCTGTATCCAAATCTAGGTCCGGTACTCGATGATTAACCAAGAGAGTAATTGATCAAGGCATCTTAAGCGCCACTCAAGCAGTCATTAAAGATTGCTAGATTACAGGACAGCATAAGGAATTTCAAAATATCAAGTCACTTCTATCCTAGACGGCCCCTTAAATAATCATTTTGACGTTTTTTAAGCATCATTTGAAAACTACTTGGAAGAAAAATGTAAAATTTTGGATTTCCGCAAAGCAGGACTTAATAAATCGAAATCCATCCAAAAAATGGTAGTTGCCATTCATAATTTTTTCGAATATTAATTTTATAATTCATATCATAAAATTATAAAAATTGCAAATTTAACGTATTTATGTTTGGGAATTTTAGTATTATTGCTACACAAAAAATGAGCACATTAGGAGTATAATTTCAGGAGATATTAATGAAAATATGAAAAGGTAATTTAACATTAGAAGCACTCCATTTTGAATGTTTATAATTCAAAATCTTATCATATTCAAATGACTTGAAATTGGGTGTTTAGACATAGTTTAGACCGAAGATTTGAAATATCTCGTTAAAATTGGGTATTGCCATTGAAAAAAATGAAGTTTGGGTTCGTTTTCATAGGTAGATGCCCCCTAAGCAAATTTTATAGACATCATTTAAAAGTAGACTTGATTTCCAATCGTTAGGTACCGATAACTTTCTTCTTACGATAATTTGTTAAGGAGTTAGTAGGGAGTGTTTACTTTTTTTTTCCACGACTGTACATTTAGAGAATTAACCAAGTAAACAAAATCATGCGTTATGCATAGATTATGAAACACTTTCCAACACTTCCTGATTGCTTTGACAAAACTTCGTTATTTAGGGAAATAAGGTTTTATAATAAGAGGAAATATAAGAGAACTAAGTAAACATTTTAGAAAAAGCATTAAACATTTGAAAAACTGATTTCAGCAGTGACCGTCTATAGCACATAGGTATTCCAATTCTTTTGAACAGCCCTGTATTTAATTTGTAGGTTGATATATATACTATATAATGGGGAAATTTAGTTTTGCAAGAAAACGCATCACAGGTTGAAATTTCTCTTTCAGCAATTTATACTAATAGATGGAAACATACTAGTATACTTTTGTACAACTCTGTATTTAACCTAGTACCTTTATGAAACGCCACTCTTTAGCTAAAGTTTAATTCAAAGTAAAACACTCTTAAAACGACTGAAATTACATTTCCAGAAATTATTATTTATAGACGACCCTGTATCCAATTCTTTGCGAGACCCTGTATATCAATAGGGGAGTCTTTTATAATAAGAGGAAATATAATTCCTCTTATTATAAAACAACCAACTAGTTTCTCTAGCAATACCCCAGTTTGATACCCTCAATAAATTCTACATCCTTCCATTAGCCCAAACGCAAATTTTTATTGAATTCGTTTAAGATAAATTTATCTATGTTCTACAAAAATTTTTTTAGTAAACCAAGTTAAGTTCAGCGTAAAAATGCATAATTCATTTAAAAACCACCTTTAAGGGTATATTCCAATCCAAACTGCTTATTTTCTGATTTATTTTTAAATTTATTTTTGCTCTCAAACGCATCCGACTGGCAAATTCTCTTATTCAGAAACTACATAATGGGCCGTGCTTGTCGATTTTTTGATCAATGCAAAAAATATTACAAAAAATGCTGTCCATAAAACCGCATTTTCCGAAGCGGGAGATCTGGGAATGAAAAAAAGGGTCATTCTGAGAAAATAAATATTTTAAGATCAAATTCTAATGAATTGCGCGAAAAATGAAATCACACGGTCTCTTATACATCTCATCAAAAATCACTTTAGCAAGTTTCATGTTCACACTTTAAAAAATGAGCTTGAAAATGTATCAGAAAATTTCGAGCTGTGGAGGCTAAAAAAATATTTTTCGAATACACCCTTAAGCAATTTGCAATCCTACCCAGTCACCATTACGAATTCTTTTGTGTAGCCCTGTATAGGAATGACAGCCCTTTCTTTTGTGTGTCCCTGTCAGTGCTAAGCACTTCGTATTATACATGAAATAAGTTATCGTAAACCGCAGTGACGTATATCCATTTGATGACGCATGAAATAATTTAACCTAATTGAAATACTCCGCAAACAGTTCCCTTCACCCCTCTATCGTTATGTAACGGAATTCTCCTTGTGCGGGCCTGTCCACGAATAATAACTATTCTTGGCACCGCCTGTTCTACGGAATGCCTATTTGAGTGCACTTGCCTATCCATTAAAAATCATTTGAAACAACGGACCACTTTTGACTGTCCATGAACTCAACAGGCTACAAACTTCATTTGAAATAGGGAACGTGCCTAGGGTAGAGGGGTCACTCACATCCAAAAATTTCAGAACGATCCGAGCCTATTGACGGGAGCGGAAAGACGTCCTAAACACTTTTCAACTTTGTTGGAAAGTGTTAAAAAGGATAAGTAATGAAGGATAAGTAATGAAAGGATAATTTAATGAATATATTCCATTGTTTCTAGGGATTATGTTACATACATTGAATGCCAGCAAAAAAAAAAAAAATGCGTTTACAATAGAAGAATTTGGAATCCATCCAAAAGTGGCTCACTTACAATTTAGTGTTCTTCTAGCGGCCCCGTTCGAGTGTTTGAGAATGTGAAAAAATCTTGCAATGAACATACAACACACACATTTCTCTTTTTTTTTTTTACTTTCTTCTCTCTTTACAAGAAGAAAGTGGTATCGGATTCGTGAACATTTTCGAATTCCGCTTTTCGACGGATCGACACGTTTGAGGGGTCAGAGATTCCGAAAAACATGTTTTTACAAAATGTCTGGCTGTCTGTATGGGACACCCATTTTGTGGGCACTCCCTCTCCAGAACGAATGCACGGAATTGAATAAAAATTTAGATTCAGCGAGTCCCTGATGTCAATGGGTGCTGATTCGTTTTTTTGTGTCAACCGCTCAACAGGGGGCGCTGCTAGGTTGCCTTTTTCACGATTTCCGCAATGGCTCCCTCTCCAGAACGATTGCACGGATTTTCATAAAACTTCAGATTGAGTGAGTCCTTGACATGAAATGAAGTTTTATACATTTTGGTATACATACATACATACATGCTACAATCCATGTAGGATTTTGACCTCCCTCAAAATACTTCTCCAGACTTTCCGATCTCTGACCTTTACTTTATAATTTATCATTTGGTTCTGTGCAACATCTTTCTCTACCTCTTCTATGCATCTCTTCCTGGGTCTACCCATACTTCTTTTTCCAATTAAATGACCACTATAAATCTTCTTTGTGCTTCGCGCATCCCTCATTCTGATGAGATGGCCTAACCATTGCATTCTTTTTATTTTTATAGTATTTAATATATTTTTTTCATTATATAACTGCTCTATCTCCCTATTTGTCCTTATACACCATGTATTGTCTTCTTTAATAGGTCCAAAATTTTGTCTTAGGATCTTCCTTTCCCAAGTGATAAGTAGCTTTTTATCTTTTTGTGCAGTGGTCCAGGTCTCACTACCCTAAATGACTATTGGTTTTAGAACAGTTTTATAAATTTTAAGTTTGGATGTTCGGGATATTAGAGATGATTTTAGAATGTTTCGAAGAGCAAAATAGCCTCTATTTCCTGCTGCAAGTCGAGTTTTAATCTCAGCTCCTACCCTATTATCACAGGTGATCCTAGATCCTAAATATTTAAATTCTGTTACTTCATTCAATTGTAATTCATTATTTATTGTTAACGTTGCTGTTGCCTGTGCTTTCATTCGGTCCATTTTCATGTATTTTGTTTTTTCTTCATTAACCCCGAAGCCTCGTTTATTCCCTTCAGCGTCTAGTTTATTGTATGTTTTAATCAAGACTTTCTTATTTCTAGCAATTATATCAACATCATCTGCAAATGCAAGGATTATACATTTTGGTATAGATCGTTCAACAGGTGGCGCTGCTATGCTGAATTTTTGCGATTTCCGCAATAGCTCTATCTCAAGAACGAATGCACGAAATTTCATCCAACTTCAAATAATTCAGGTATACCTTGATGCCAATGAGTGCTGTTTATGTTTTGGTGTAAATCGCTCAACAGGTGGCGCTACTATGCTACATTTTTCAGAATTTTCGCTCTAGCTCAATCTCCAGAACTAATGCAGGAAATTTCATCCAACTTCCAATTCAGATGTATTTTGATATGAATGGTTGCTGAATCGATGTCATTTCTTGTACTATTTAAATGATTTAATGGATGTGATTTATATCGAAGAAAGTTTCGTGATGGCCACAACATACTAGTTTCTCTTAGAAGCTCTTTGTAAGAGCCTTTTGTGACTTTTTTTTATTTGTTTGTCACTATCACGTGACTGTCGCGGGAAAATTCCCCTTCATAGAACGAAAAAGTTCAAAGTGCGTCTTAATCTCTTAATTAACCTTTAAATGTCTGATTTTTCAAAAATCATTGTAATAATGTTTTTCGGCTTTCATTTTTTAAATAAATCGTGGGAAAAATACTTTAAAAAATCATATTTTGTTTTAAGTAGGGTTTACGGCTAAAAAACAGTTTGTTACTCATCGGCAATACTGGTCTTTAATTGAAAAAAATAATTTCTTTGATACAATTCTATAACATTAAACACACAAGAATTTTAGGAACTATAACAAGAAATAAATTTTACTGGCTCACTGCAGAACAAAATAGGGTATTTCGCAAGCTTCCAAACAAAACAAAAAGAACAAGTGGCAACTTTTGAAAAAATAAATCTACCTTTATTCTTAAACAGCACAAGTGTTGCCAGCTACATGTTGAAAATTGATTTAATAATATTTTCAAATGTATTTTGTTGGCAACATTAGGCATTATAGCTTCAATATTATTCTAATAGTACAGGGTGTTTATAAAGTCTCGGACCCATTTTGATGTTTAATAACTCATAAAATAATAAAGATAGATTAAAATTAATAACATAAATGAATAGATAGACTCAAAAAGTTTCATGACCCTAGTCAATGAACTTCCACATGTGCCCCCTTCGTCGCACGGAAAATATCAAGTCGATAGTCAATTTCACGCCAGGTAGCGGCAAGCATGTCGGCATCCACAGAGGCTATTGCCGTTGTAATTCTGGCTTTTAAGTCATCAATGTTCGACACTCTCCTCCTGTAAACATTGCCCTTTACAAATCCCCAAAGGAAAAAGTCCAGCGGCGTTATATCAGGTGATCTGGGTGGCCAAGGAATTGGACCTCCTCGCCCAATCCATCTTCCTGGAAAATGGTCATTCAAAGAAGTACGAACGATGGTACCCCAATGAGGTGGTACACCAACTTGTTGCAAAATGACATGTGGCTGAAGCTCTTCTAGTTGTGGAAATACGAAGTTTTTCAACATGTCTAAATATACGATCGATGAGACCGTCTCTTCTGTAAAAAAGAAAGGCTCAATGACTCGGCCGTGCATTAGTCCACACCACACATTAATCTTTGGGGAATCCGTTACTGCCTCACGGTATCCATGGGGGTTTTCAGATCCCCATATGCGCACATTATGGCGATTAACAATGCCAGAAACATGAAAGGATGCTTCGTCGGAGAACATTATGCGCTTCAGAAAATCAGCATCATCTTCTATTCTCCTTAGCATATCTGTTGCAAAGGCCATCCTCCTAGGCCTATCGTCCGGTTCCAAAACTTGAACAATTTGAACTTTGCATGCATGCAGTCTTAATTTTTTCTTAATAACCTTGTACACCGTCGAAATTGGCATATCCAATTCTCTTGCCGCTGATCTCACAGATCTTCTAGGATTGTGCAAAAATGTCTCTCTGACACGCTCAACATCAAAATCACTTGTGCAGGGACGCCCGGAACGTTTCTTATCTGCGATACTTCCAGTTTCTAGAAAATTCTTTTTCCACCGCAAGATGCTGCTTTTGGATGGAGGATCTTTTTGGTAAATTCTTCTGCAATTTCTCTGTGCTTGCACTATCGATTTTGTTTCTATGAACCACCATAAAATCTGTGCTTTCTCTTGTGGTGTATGCATTCTCCTTAATATCCGCTCGAACAAAACATCACATACAAAAGTAACATAGAACAAACACATCAAAAGTAAACATAACATTGCAATAGTTGCCAAAAACAAAAGAGAGAAAAATGCAATTAATAAGCAGACGATATTTAGAAAAGTACAGATATTTAGACTGGAAAATGAAATTATCTGAAATTAACACACGCGCAGACGATATTTACAAAAGTAAAGATATTCAAACCTGAAAAGGAAAATATATGAGTTATTCCATCAATAAATGCCATAAGTTTGTTTATATTGTGGCGGGTCGGTCGTATAATATAATCACTCACTTAAAAACACTTTACTACCTTTATTCGTAGAACATTGATAAACGTCGATTCTGACACTCTTCGTATTCGAACACACAAAAACGCAATGTAAACATTTTCGTCTGCGCTGCTATGACAACGGCTCTGGCCAGCTGCCATTCC
Organism: Maratus speciosus; assembly: GCA_963932465.1. Classification (NCBI taxonomy): domain Eukaryota; kingdom Metazoa; phylum Arthropoda; class Arachnida; order Araneae; family Salticidae; genus Maratus; species Maratus speciosus. The sequence goes on from OZ010800.1 coordinate 4,023,037, forward strand.
GAACGAAGAATTTTCTCCCTTGCCTTTCTGCGGCTGCCACAGAGTATCCCCCCAGTGACGTAGGGTACCGAAGAAACGATATACAAGTGTATACTATTTTTTTTTTTTTTTTTTTTTTTTTTTTTTGACTATCTGTGTCAGAATCCACGCTTGTGGAGAAAAATTACAAGGATATTTACATGAAATAAAATTGCAATATATAACAAAATATAGGCATAATGTGTAGTATGCAAAATGAACAATTTATCAACAATTTCAGTAAGTAATATAAGATGCCAGTTTTTTAGGAAAATGGACATGTCTGCCCGAACGTGTGACAGTTTTTGTTTGGTCAGGGTTACTGTCCGATTTAAGAGAGAGTTTTAATTTAGAGTTCTCTGGAACAGTTTTCGTGGACAAGTCTGAAGTAGAAATCAAATGAGCTGGCTTCACTCGATCTATTGATACCGTAGACTTACGACCATTAAGCTCGATTGTTATAGTTTTCGCAGTTCTACTTAGGACTTTGTGAGGACCAGTATATGGTTGACACAATGGAGGTTGTACATGATCCACTCTTAGAAAGATGTGTGAACAAGATGTCAAGGAAGGGTGTATATAGAACTTCTCTTGGCAGTGAGATGATGTAGCAACTGGACTTAACTGCCGCATGGTGTTTCGTAGTTGCGTGACGAAGTTATCGTTGAAAGGTCGGATCTTGTATTCATCCAGCATATCACAGGGCAATCTCAACGTAGTGCCGTAGACAAGCTCAGCGCAAGAAGCTTGTATATCTTCCTTCACTGCTGTGCGAATGCCTAGTAAAACTATCGGTAATATTTCAGTCCACCTACTGGTTTCGTGAGCTTTGATGGATGACTTTAAATGTCGATGAAATCTTTCGATAATGCCATTCGATATCGGATGATATGCCGTTGTGCGGATCTTCTGTGTTCCCATCATTTTCGTAAATTCATCAAATATTGCTGATCGCATTTGTGGGCCTTGATCCGTGGTTATGAGTGAAGGGCAACCAAATCTTGATATCCAATGCTTTAATATGGCACTACAAATTGTTTTAGCTTGTGTATCAGATATAGGTACGGCTTCTGGCCATCTGCTAAATCGGTCAATCATCGTTAAAAGATAACTGAAACCGTCAGATGGAGGCAAGGGACCTACGATATCTATATGTATTTGGGAAAAACGTGCATCAGGAAGAGAGAACGTGCCAAGAGGTGCTTTGGTGTGCCTCTGTATTTTTGATCTTTGACACTTCTCACAGCCACGAACCCAGTTTTTGATGTCTCGTTTCATATTTGGCCATACGTATCTGGAACAAATTAGTTTTGTGGTAGCTGCTATGCCTGGATGGGCTAGGTTGTGCAAATGTTCATATATCAGCCGACGAAAGAAACTAGGAACTAAGGGTCGAGGCGTACCTGTTGAAGTATCACATAGTAGGCTACAATCAGAAATGAGGCAAGGTTTCAATTCCAATTTGAGCAATGTACTATTATGCAGGTTCTGTAGCTCTGAATCATTTTCCTGAGCTTTTGCGAATTCCTCAAAATTTAAGATTGGAGATTTTGAAATAGAATCAATTTCAATTCTTGAGAGGCAATCTGCAACAATGTTTTCGGAACCTGGTACATGTCTAATGTCAGTGGAATATTGGGAAATGTAATCTAAATGGCGTGATTGCCGCGGCGAACATTTATGGGGATTTTGCTTAAATGCATAAATTAGCGGTTTTTGATCAGTATAAATTTGAAAAATTCTCCCCTCTAGCATGTGCCGAAATTTTTTTATTGCCGAATAAATAGAAAATAATTCCCGGTCATATGTTGACCAATTCCGCTGACTGTTGTTTAATTTCATGGAAAAAAATGCTAAAGGTTCATAACGTTCCTGATAAAACTGCATAAGGGTGCCGCCGATCGCGACATCTGAGGCGTCAACCCATATACTCAACTGAGCGCCTGGAATAGGGTGCCGTAAGAGAGCAGCCTGAGATATTGCATTTTTGGCAGCTACGAAAGCTTTTTCAGCATCTTCGTTCCAATTAAGGGGTTCTGTTTTAGGAACACGGGAACGAGATTTCTTTTTGTTTGTATGGCCTTCTAACAATTTCACTAAAGGCGCAAGTATGTGTGCAGCTTGATATATGAAAGACCTATAAAAATTAAACATACCCAAAAATCTTCGAAGTTGAGATAAGGTTGTGGGCTGCGGAAAATCGATTATGCATTTAACTTTATCTGGAAGTGGTTGAATACCATGTTCAGATATTCGAAATCCTAAGAAATCAATGGTAGGTTTACCAAATGTGCACTTGGATACATTTATGCACAAACCATATTCTGCTAATTTGGAAAATAGTGCTTTTAAATGATGATAATGCTCCTCGGCATTTTTAGAGGCTATGAGTATATCATCGACGAAAGCATAGACGCCTGGTAAATCACGTATTACCTCGTCTATGAATCTCTGAAATGTTGCAGACGCATTGCATAAGCCAAATTGCATGCGTGTGCTTTCGAACAATCCAAAAGGTGTGCATATCGCTGTTTTGGGAATATCATCAGGATTGATTGGTATTTGATGATATGCTTTGATGAGGTCAAGTCGACTAAAAATTTTAGTGTCACGTAAATTAGCAGTAAAATCAGCTATACATGGTATCGGGTATCTGTCTTTTTTGGTTTGCGCATTCAAGGCACGATAATCACCTACAGGTCTCCATTCCAAAGTTCCCTTTTTTGGAACCATGTGCAAAGGTGATGCATAGTTGCTACGTGAAGGTCTTAAATGTCCGAGTTGTATCATATTTTGAAATTCGGTTTTAGCAATTTTCAGGCGATCCGGAGCCAACCTGCGGGGTTTTGCCACAACTGGAGGTCCTTTTGTTGAAATAAAATGCATTGTGTTGTGTTTGACAGGCTGATTGTGATCTGGTAATTTTGTAATAGATGGGAATTGTTTAAGAAGTTCATTATATATATTATCAATATTGATTGTTTTTACTGAATGAATTAATGCACATTTCATGTGACCTGTTGTTTCAAATTTTGTTTTTAAATCTCTTAGACATTTGTGGCGGAGATCTGGAACCAATTCGAAATTATGGAGAAAATCTGCTCCCAAAATTGGTGTACTAACATTTGCCACTAGAAAAGTCCAATTAAATTTTCGTCTTAACTTAAAATCTAGAGAAAGGGTTTGTTGACCATAAACATTTATAGGGGAAGAATTAGCAGCCAAAAGCGTTTGTACGGGTGGATTCCGTTTTTGTACATTGTTGGCAGGAAGGATTGACACGTCCGAACCGGTGTCGACCAGAAAAGAAACATTTGTAGTCCGGTCTCTAATGAACAGGCGACGTGACTGTTGAGGCAAAGAATAAGTCGCCTCTACTCTTTGCTGGTTTCGTTTCCCGCCCAAGAACACGGCTTTATGCATTTTTCTTCCCTACATTTTTTTCCAAATCGTCTATGATACCAACAGATACTTGAATCCCGATTATCACTATTACTTCGCCCTCGAGGTTTACTCCAGTTTCTGCGGTATGGGGACCGACCACGTGAAACAGCAAGCTGATCGATGCGCTTATTTAATTTTTCGATTTCTTTCAATAATTTACCCTCTATCGCCTGTTCATTCGAGCAGGACACGGCAATTGCAGAAGCTGGGGAAGGGGTAACTTCTGAAATACGATCTGAAATTTCTGCTGCTTTATCAAGGGTTAATTCAGAAACAGCCGCTAAAATTGTCTGAACAGAATTTGGTAATCGTTGCAAAAACAATTCTAACATTAAATTGTCTGGAACATTTAGGGATTCCGCGCGACGTTTCATACTACGTAATAAATCTGAAGGTTTCCGATTTCCTAGTTCTTCTCCAGACAAGAGCTGTCGTATCTCTTGCTGGGATGATTCACCTGAGCGCGCAATTAATTCCTTTTTTAAGACACCATAAGGGTCAGTAGCATCTGGTTGCATTAAAATATCACGAATGATTGATGCAACATCGGGTGGAAGATGCGAAACTATATAATTATATTTTGTAACAGATTCTGATATTGTTTTGGGGGTAGCTAAAGCAAATGTGCTTTCGCACATCACAAACCATAGCGCAGGATCTGATCTGTTATATAATGGAATTTGAACAGCATCGACACTAGACATGATTTATGGTAATAAATATATAAAATAGTACAATCAAACCAAAATAAATTCGCGAGTTAAATTTTTCTAATAAAATAACAGAAAAAATATCAGGAAAATGACTCAGAAGAACTTATCTGCTTTCCATCGAGCCGCTGTAGAACGATGTATTCTTTGAAAGATGAAGATGATCGGATAACATTCCAACTCATCTAGGAAGGCTGATGCTCTATATAAGAACAGTCCATGGTCACCATTGTGGCGAGTCGGTCGTATAATATAATCACTCACTTAAAAACACTTTACTACCTTTATTCGTAGAACATTGATAAACGTCGATTCTGACACTCTTCGTATTCGAACACACAAAAACGCAATGTAAACATTTTCGTCTGCGCTGCTATGACAACGGCTCTGGCCAGCTGCCATTCCGAACGAAGAATTTTCTCCCTTGCCTTTCTGCGGCTGCCACAATATCTTCATTATTTTATGAGTTATTAAACATCAAAATGGGTCCGGGACTTTATAAATACTCTGTATTTTAGAGCCTAAATTGGGTATGTTGCCGAAAAGCAACACACGGCATTTAAGGGATAAAGAAAATTTTTTTCCAGGCAGACGACATAAATGTGGGGTGACGTAAGTCGGCGGTATTACTGTATTTCTTGCCAATTCGTGTATTATTTCTTGCCCTTTCATTCGCTTAATAAGTTTCGACTCTTGCCAACTCAAATGTTTGAATAAAATGAGTAAAATATGAAATATTTTTTTTCTCCAAATGATGCTTTCCTGCAAATCCTAGACAGCCCCTTAAACCCTCATTTTGACCTTTTTTAAGCATCCTTCGAAAACTACTTGGGAGAAAAATTTGAAATTATAATCAATATAAATCCATCCAAAGAATTATAGAGTGCCATTCATATTTTTTCGAAATGTTAATTTCATAATTACTAATTCATATTATAAAATTTTTAAAATTACAAATTCAATGTTAGGGTGTTTTAGTATTATAATCAAGCAAAACTAGTATGTTGTGACCATCACAAAACTTTCTTCTCTATAAATCACGTCTATGAAAATAGTCCAAGAAATGACATCTATTTAGCAACCATTCCGATCAAAATATATCCTCCTGAGATCCAAGCAAAATAGGATGCATATATATTTTTTAATATGAGTTTTTTCAACAAATAGGCATCAAAAATGATGTTTTTAAAGAAATTAATAAATTTCGATTTTTAATTTTTTTTTTGTTTTACATCACATACATCTAAATGGATGTTCAGGCCATAACTCCCTTTAAAATAATTTTTAAAATGCTAAAAGTATGGGAAAGAATAGAATTTATTATAAAGAACATAAGGCAAGTATTAACATCTGCTATTAAAATTGCAAAAAAAAAAAAAAAAAAAAATAGTTTAAACAAATTAAAATAACATAAAAACGAAACTTACCAGCAGAACGTAGAATTCCAACATGACTCATTTATTACGCCATTTTGTAAACAAAGTAGTGACCGTTGCCAAAATCCAAAAGCTGAATGTTGATTTTTGGTTCATACATTAGCATGCTAAACTGGTTTTAGATTGCTACAATGAAATTGAACACAATAGAAGGAGAAAGCAAAACATCCATTTAAATGGAGGCCAGGTCTCAGGAGGATATCTGAATTTGAAGTCGGATGAAAATTCGTGCATTAGTTCTGGCGATAGAGTTATGGTGGAAATTCTGAAAAATGCAGCCTAGCAGCGCCACCTTTTGAGCGATGGATACCCAAAACGAATCAGCATCCATTTATATCAGGGACTCACTGAATATAAATTTTTATTCAATTCCGCGCATTAGTTCTTGAGACGGAGCGCCCACACAATGTGTGTCACAGACAGACATTTTGTAGAAACATGTTTTTCGGAATCTCGACCCTAAAACGTGTCCATCTCGTCGAAAGACGGAAGTCGAAAATTTTTACGAATCCGACACCACTTTTTTCTCGAAAAGATAGAAGAAAGTAAAAATGATCGCATTAGGATGATCATTTAGGAAGAAAATAATAAAAATATGAAATGTAAATAAAATCGCAATTTTTCACCTTCATTCAAACATGATGAACTTTAAAAAGCTCACTTATTTACATAAAAGGCGACTAAAATAACAGAATACGTGTTGCAAGTTAAAAACACATTTTCTTTAAAACTGCTTAGTACTTTCGGGCTTTAGCCCTTCATCAGAGAATATTTTAATAACTCATTGCCGTTTACAATACGTCACTTCGCTTTGAAATGAGAGAGCCAATAATTATTAGAATTGAAAGTAGAAGTAGCAGTCCCTTGAACTGAATTTAAGTAGAGAAAATATACATGAACTGCAGTTCCGTTTATTTTATGACATCACTTAGTTCTCATACGTCACTTTCATTTTAATTGCGTAGCTGAGCAATCGAAGTAGCAGTCTTTCAGATTAAATTTGCGTAGAAGAATATTTAACTGCCGTACCATCCACTTTGCTACGTCGCTTTGCTCAAGATTTCAGGATATTTAACCCTATATTGGGGATAGTGTACGATTTCAAAACGAAGTGACGTATTTGTATAAATAAACGGCAATTACCGGATGTCCCAAAAATGGATTTTAAAATTCCATAACTTGCAAACGGTGACAGATATTTAAAAAATTCTTGCAGGAGTGTCATGTAAGACGTCGGGAGTTTTTAGGCTGCGGTTCTCGGTTTTAGTTACAAATAGCATCGATAGAGGGCGCTGCAAGCAGTAAGTGCTCAATCCAGGCTCGATTTTTCGTCCCCTCTCTTCTTTCATGCGAAAAAAGAAGATTAAAATGTATCGAATGGATCCCGAAGAACCAAAAATCGGGTCTGGACTGAGCGCCTATTGCTCTCAGCGCCATCTATTGTTTGAAATTCGAACCACAAGAAACTATCGAACTATCAAGAATCACAGTACAAAAACTTCTGACATCCTACATAAGCGTCCTGCAAGAATTTTTTTAATATCTATCACCGTTTGGAAGTTATTGAATTTTAAAATCCATCAGTCATTTTTGAGACACCCGGTAGTTATTAAAATAATTCTCTGATGAAGGGCTTGCGAAAGCCGAAAGTACTAGAAAGTTTTAAATAAAATGTATATTTTAAACTTGTAACATCTCTTCTATTATTTTAGTCGCCTTTTAAGTAGACCAGTAAGATTTTTAAAGTTCATATCGTATATTTTATGTATGGAAATATAATTTACCATGAGAATCTCTCATTTTTGAATGTTTATCATTCAAAAACTTATCCAAATGGCTTGAAATTTCGTTTCAAGGTCTAGTTTGAAACGAAGATTTAAAATAGAATGTCAAAATGGGGTGTTGCCGTTGAAAAAATAAAAGTTTGGTTGGGTTTTGATTTGTAGAGGGTCCCCCAAGCAAATTTTGTGTGCATCATTTAAAAGTAGACTTTATTTCTAACCGTTTGGTACCAGTCAGTTTCTTCTACAATAATTAGTTGCAGAGTTAGAACGGGGTGTGTACTTTTTTTCCCCCATGACTGTACCTAAAATACCGTTTTCGGTCTGTTTCGAAGCTGTCGATCATTGATATATGTATATACCACACTACATAATAGAAATAGTGTTTTAAAGAGACTGAAAATCTATACTTCTAATATATAAAAATGAAAATTTGTCTGTCTGTCATTCTGTACAAATCCACAGTTTGGAAGACAGGATTGTGAAATGTTACGTACATGTGTATTAAAACACGGCCGAGGCAACTCAAGTAATCCGGAATCGAAGTAATTTAGAGTTAATTTTTAATGAATAAAAAACCAGCCACTTAACAGCCATTTCCTATCCAATTGAAACATTTTTCGTTATAGCAGTTGCCAGGCGCGCATCCACGGGCGATCGCCCCCCCCCCCCCCAAAAAAAAAAAATTATATAAATCCACTGATTATCGCGAATTTCGATAAATAATCGCCGAAAAAAATCAATTTCGTCAAGCGTTCGCAGGTCAAAGGATCGCAAAAGAAATGCGAATTTCGTCAAAGGATCGCGAAAAAACGCGAATTTCGTCAAAGGATTGCGAAAAAACGCGAATTTCGTCAAAGAAGCGCGGAAAAATGCGAATTTCATTAAAAAAATCCGTATTTTGTCAAAGGGCCACAAAAGAACGCAAATTTCGTGAAAGGATCGCAGAAAAACGCGAATTTCGACAAAGAATCGCAAAGAAAAGCGAATTTTGCCAAAGAATTGAGGAAAAAACCCTAATTTCGCGAAAGAATCGTGCAAAAAAACGGTAATTTCGTCAACAGACCTCTGAAAAAATGCGAATTTCTTCAAAGAATTGCGAAAAAAATATGCGAATTTCGCCAAAGAATCGCTGAAAAAACGCGAATTTCGTCAAAGGGCCGCGGAAAAACGCGAATTTCGTCAAAGGATTGCGAAAAAACGCGAATTTCGTCAAAGAAGCGCGGAAAAATGCGAATTTCATTAAAAAATTCCGTATTTTGTCAAAGGGCCACAAAAGAACGCAAATTTCGACAAAGAATCGCAAAGAAAAGCGAATTTTGCCAAAGAATTGAGGAAAAAACCCTAATTTCGCGAAAGAATCGTGCAAAAAAAACGGTAATTTCGTCAACAGACCTCTGAAAAAATGCGAATTTCTTCAAAGAATTGCGAAAAAAATATGCGAATTTCGCCAAAGAATCGCTGAAAAAACGCGAATTTCGTCAAAGGGCCGCGGAAAAAACGCACAATTAGCACCGGGAGGAGATTGCCCTAAGCCCGCATACACGCGGGGGAGCGGTTCGATCAGGGCAAAGAAGGGAAGAACAAATTTACCAAGCTGGTTTTTAGGAAATCAACACACTGTAAGCATTTTAGCTTCTAACTGACTAGGATCAAGACATAATCCTTTTTTATTCATTCGTCAAATACCCCTTGAAATTTACCAATGTGGGTAGCAATAACAGTACAATTTTTACACATTAGTGACTTTCTTCAGAAAACATTAAGATGCTTGAATTTTTCAAAGGACCTTTCTTTTTCTTGTTTCTTTCTTTCTTTGGAAATTGCAATGAATCCCATTCTTTTCTCAAACAATAAAGCAATCCTCAAAAATTTCGTTATACAGAAATTAGAATTGCAGCTTCTTTGAAAGAGCGAAAAGTTTCAACACTTTGAAGGAATCCGCATAACGTTGTCAATTTCTGTTGTAGAGATTCAACAAAAGGTACACGAAGTGGCATCGTCTCCCTCCTCAATCCATAGTGTCAAATATTATAGCGCCATATGCCTTTTGACAGGACATAATCCTATTTTGTTCATTAATTTCCGGAACGTCAGTGAAGTTTACCCTTGACACCTGAAAAGTGTTTGGTTTTCGTTTGCTTGTCTGTCTGTTCCGCGAAAACTGCCGTTAAAAGCGTTGGATTTATATCTTGGGGAGGGGGCGACCGCCCCGATAGAGCCCCCCTCCCGTCGAGGGGGGCATAGGGCAATCTCCTCATGGTGCTAATTGTGCGCTTTTTCCGCGGCCCTTTGACGAAATTCGCGTATCTTTTAGCGATTCTTTGCCGAAATTCGCATTTTTTTCGAGATCCGTTGACAAAATTCGCAATTTTTGCGTGATTCTTTCGCGAAATTAGCGTTTTCCCCCGTAATTGTTTGGCGAAATTAGCGTTTTTTCCTGCGATCCTTTGGCGAAATTCGTATTTTTTGCGATCCTTTGGCAGAATTCGCGTTTTTTCTGCGATTCTTTGACGAAATTCGCGTTTTTTCTGCCATCCTTTGACGAAATTCGCGTTTTTTCTGCGATCCTTTGACGAAATTCGCGTTCTTTTATGAGACCCTTTGACGAAATTCGTGTTTTTTTCTGCAATCCTTTTACTAAATTCACGTTTTTTTTCGTGGTCCTTTGACGAAATTCGCGTTTTTTCCGGGGTCCTTTGATGAAATGCTCTATTTTTTGACGAAATTCGTGTTTATCGCGCTTCTTTGACGAAATTCGCGTTTTTGTGCGATCCGTTGAGGAAATTAGTGTTTTTTGCGCGATCCTTTGACGAAATTTGCGTTTTTTTGACCTGTGAACGATTGATAAAAATGATTTTTTTCGGTGACATTGTCGACGGGGCGATCTCCCCCGTTCCTTGGATTCACGCCTGTGAAGAGGTATACACACAACTTAGATGACACATTTTAACTTTCAAGGATGTTAAGGCTCCTTCAGATTTCTGAAGGGGATCCTTTTTCAGAGATTATCCTCTTTCAGAAATCTGATATTAAAAAATGGATGTGATGGTTGCATTTTTGCGATCCTTTGGCAAAATTCGCGTTTTTTCTGCGATTCTTTGACGAAATTCGCGTTTTTTCTGCCATCCTTTGACGAAATTCACGTTTTTCTGCGATCCTTTGACGAAATTCGCGTTTTTGTGCGATCCGTTGAGGAAATTCGCGTTTTTTGCGCGATCCTTTGACGAAATTCGTTTTTCTTGCGCGATCCTTTGACGAAATTAGTGTTTTTTTTACCTGTGAACGATTGATGAAAATGATTTTTTTCGGTGACATTGTCGACGGGGCGATCTCTTCCGTTCCTTGGATTCACGCCTGTGAAGAGGTATACACACCACTTAGATGACACATTTTAACTTTCAAGAATGTTAAGGCCCCTTCAGATTTCTGAAGGGGATCCTTTTTCAGAGATTATCCTCTTTCAGAAATCTGATATTAAAAAATGGATGTGATGGTTGCATTTTTTGCGATCCTTTGGCAAAATTCGCGTTTTTTCTGCGATTCTTTGACGAAATTCGCGTTTTTTCTGCCATCCTTTGACGAAATTCGCGTTTTTTCTGCGATCCTTTGAAGAAATTCGCGTTTTTGTGCGATCCGTTGAGGAAATTCGCGTTTCTTGCGCGATCCTTTGACGAAATTCGTGTTTTTGCCCGATCCTTTGACGAAATTTGCGTTTTTTTTAGCTGTGAACGATTGATGAAAATGATTATTTTCGGCGACATTGTCGACGGGGCGATCTCCCCCGTTCCTTGGATTCACGCCTGTGAAGAGGTATACACACCACTTAGATGACACATTTTAACTTTCAAGGATGTTAAGGCCCCTTCAGATTTCTGAAGGGGATCCTTTTTCAGAGATTATCCTCTTTCAGAAATCTGATATTAAAAAATGGATGTGATGGTTGCATTTTTTGCGATCCTTTGGCAAAATTCGCGTTTTTTCTGCGATTCTTTGACGAAATTCGCGTTTTTTCTGCCATCCTTTGACGAAATTCGCATTTTTTCTGCGATCCTTTGACGAAATTCGCGTTTTTTTCTGAGACCCTTTGACGAAATTCGTGTTTTTTCTGTAATCCTTTTACTAAATTCGCATTTTTTTCGTGGTCCTTTGACGAAATTGGAGTTTTTTCCGTGGTCCTTTGATGAAATGCTCTATTTTTTGACGAAGTTCGTGTTTTTTCGCGCTTCTTTGACGAAATTCGTGTTTTTGTGCGATCCCGTTGAGGAAATTCGCGTTTTTTGCGCGATCCTTTGAAATTCGCGTTTTTTTTACCTGTGAACGATTGATGAAAATGTTTTTTTTCGTCGACATTGTCGACGGGGCGATCACCCCCCATCCTTGGATCCGCGCCTGTGAAGAGGTATACACACTACTTAGATGACAAATTTTGACTTTCAAGGATGTTAAGGCCCCTTCAGATTTCTGAAGGGGATCCTTTTTCAGAGATTATCCTCTTTCAGAAATCTGATATTAAAAAATGAATGTGATAGTTATCTTTTTCAGCTTTCGATAATTGGTTCTTATGTATTTTTTAGTGCTGAATCCAAAGATGACCTTCATTTTTTACCATACCATCACTTCACAAATCGCAAATTTTTAAAAAGTCGAAATATTGCGAAAATCTGCTACTATAAAATAGACGTAACTTTTTTTCATAATAATTTATTCATTTTTACTTTCTTCTATCTTTACAAGAAGAAAGTATTGGATTCATGAAAATTTTCGAATTCCGGTTTTCGACGGATTTACACGTTTTAGGGTTCAGAGATTCCAAAAAACATGTTTTTACAAAATGTCTGTCTGTGACTCTGTGAGTCTGTCTGTCTGTGTATGTGACACAAATTTTGTGGGCGCTCTATCTCAAGAACTAATGCACGGAATTTAATAAAAATTTATATTCAGTGAGCCCCTAATACAAATTGATGCTGATTAGTTTTTGGTGTAAATCTCTCAACAGGTGGCGCTGCTATGCTGCATTTTTCACGATTTTTGCAATAGCTCTATCTCACGAACTAATGCACAGATTTTGATCCAACTTCAGATTTAGTTAGTCCTTGATATGAGTTGATACTGATTACGTTTTGGTGTAAATCGCTCAACAGGTGGCGCTGTTATGATGAATTTTGCAGGATTTGCACGATTTCCCCAATAGCTCTATCTTAAGAACTAACGCACGGATTTTCATCAAACTTCAGATTCAGTTAGTCCTTGATATGACTTACTACTGATTATGTGTTGGTGTAAATCGCCCAAAAGGTGGCGCTTCTGTGCTGCCTTTTTCACGATTGCCTCAATAGCTTTATCTATAGAACTAATGGATGAATTTTCATCTAACTTCAGATTTAGTTGTATGTTGACACAAGTTGTTGTTAATTAGGTTTTGGTGTTAATCACCCAATAGGTGGCACTGCTATGCAGGAATTTTCACGACTTTCGCTATATCTCTATCTCAAAAACTAATGCACGGATTTTCTCCAAACTTCAGATTCAGTCAGACGTTGACATAAATTGTTGCTGATTAGGATTTGGTATAAATCACCCAATAGATGGCGCTGCTAAGCAGCATTTTGCTGGATTTAGACGATTTCAGCGATAGTCATATCTCAAGAACTAATGCACGGAATTTCATATCTTTAGAATCCTCATGAGATGCATAGATTGTCATTTAATTTTGGCAGTGTGATAGCGAATTTTGAAGTATTAACATGTATGAGATAGAAGAAAGTTTTGGGACTGGTACATCCGACTAGTTTTGCTTATACTTCGGATTTTTACAGTTAAACAAGTAAAATATTGTTTATTTAAAATCTTTATAATTTTATTCCATGCGTGGAAGTTTCTTTCAACCGCTCATGCTCTGTTTCCCGCTTTTCTTTTAATCATCTGTATGGGGTTCATCTCGGTATCCTCTTTTATTTTGGTGGTTGATATGATAAGGCTGGGAAATCTGTCGCAGATGCATTTAAAACATTTACCTTCTTTTGTTAAGGCATTTTTCACAAATTGCTTTGTGGGATTTCGCTATTTCTTACTTTTGAAATTTACGATTTCCGAAAATCGTGACGTGACGCTTAAAAATGAAGGTCATTTTCGGATTCAGTGCTAAAAAATACATCAAAATCAATTATCAAAAGTTAAAAAACACAATCATCGCAGGCTTGTGTTATTAACGTTGTTCACTATAACTAAAAGAACAAAAAATAAGATACATAATTACCATAGTAGAAGAGTAAACAGAAAAAGAAAAATAATAAGACATTTAATAAATATATTCTGTTATAACGTTTTTAATTTTACGACCTAATAGTAACAATAAATCATATTTTGAGGAGAGGGCGGGATTATATAATAAGAGTGTTGGATAACCGAGTGTTTCGGTTAATCGGATGTCGGATAATCAAGAGTCTGTAATATTTTCAAATCACATTAATTATTTCATATTCATTTAATAATTAACTGCAAGGAATGATTTGAGCAACAGAAGTTATGACTACGTTGATTATATGTCACTCGGGATCGCCCAGCCCCCAAAACGATTTTCTGGATCCGCCGCTGATTCTTAACAAAACTGTATCTGAAATCTGAACGTAACCCCGTTAAACAACCTATCAGGAGATATGCTAGTCGAGGGGGTGGCGGTCTTAACCAAGAATTTATTATATTTGCTGAAATTACTATTCGAAAATAGTGGTATTAATACTTCTGACATTTTTATCTGGCATAAGTAACATTTTTGCTGTATTTTTAAAAATCGGACACCGTTCAGAAGTATACTGCAATGAAACATCACGTGACTGCCTTGTAAAATAAGTATATATTAGAAATAAATCAGTGAAATTAGCTCCCCCTCCCCTGCCCGAAATTTCACACGCCATTTTTATAAACTTTTTCTTATGTGTTATAAACTATCTTAAAGTTTCAAACAGATCGCCTTGTTATATTTCCTAATTTTAACAAAATCGCGTTATGTTAGTTCCACATTCCACCACCAGGAATTGCCTCTATTCTTAACAAAATTGTATCGGAAGGAAACTCCGTTAAACAACCTATAAGTAGATATGTTACTCGAGGTGGTAACGGTCTCAATAAGAAATTAAGATATTTGCTGAAATTATTATTCGAAAATAGTGGTAACTAAACATTAGACAATTTTATATTAAATAAGTAGCATATATCTCAGGACTCCCTCAAAAAAAGGCACATAAAGCAGTCAGAAACGCTAATTTTTTAAATAGAAATCTAGCGCCCCCCCCCCCTCCCCGAAATTTCACGTGTCATTCTTTTTTACACTTTATCTTATGTGTTATAAAATATCTTAAAGTTTCAAACGGATCGACTTGTTAGATTTCCTAATTTTAACAAAATCGCGTTATGTTAGTTCCACATTCCACCACCAGGTAATGCACTCTATTCTTAGCCCCTTAACGGTCGCATTAAATTACGGTTTACACATTCAAAATGCTTATTGGCACCACTTTTTTGAAAAAGAAATGCCCACTTTTTTTAATGACAGATAAAATGATACTATAATTAAGCCAATTACACTATTTTATAAAACTGATGGGAATCAAACAATCTGAATAAAAGACACAGCCCGTGAATATCACGGGAGCGAGAATTAAGGGGTTAACAAAAGCATATCTGAACGAAACTCCTTTACGCAATCTTTCCGTAGATACATGGGTCGGGATGGTGGCGGTCTTAAACAAGAATTTAAAACATTTGCTGCGGTAGCAAACGCTAAGATTTAAAAAATAATTCTAGCCCCCCCCCCCCACCCCTCCTCGAAATATCACACTCCATTCTTTTTTACACTTTTTCTTATGTGTTATAAACTATCTTAAAGTTCCAAACAGATCGAGTGACGGTCTTAACCAATAATTCAAGATATTTCCTGAAATTACTATTCGAAAATAGTGGTATGAATACTTGTAAACTTTCTGATGATGAATGTGTTATATCATAGCGCTTTGTATCTCATAGCGCTGTTCAAAAACCCCACGCAAATTATTAGATTTCCTAATTTAAGTTAGTTCGTGGTTAAAAAAGCATGTGTCTCCATTTTAATCGACGCATTTGACAGCAATAAACCGATTAATTAAATAATAATTAATATTTCAACTTGTAATTAAGATAGGACTTAGATATGGGTATCAATGAAATCAGCGAGAAATTTGACATCGGGATGCCAAAAAATTTAATATTTAAAAGGTTAAAATTTCGTATTAAAATATGCTATTATGGAAAACCGCAGCGTCGTCATGTCTACCTGCTTTCCCGCCAAATTGAAATCTCTTTTCCTTGTCTTTCCAATTAAAGAAATTAAATTTTTATCGAT
The DNA here is from genome assembly GCA_963932465.1 of Maratus speciosus. Classification (NCBI taxonomy): domain Eukaryota; kingdom Metazoa; phylum Arthropoda; class Arachnida; order Araneae; family Salticidae; genus Maratus; species Maratus speciosus. The sequence goes on from OZ010800.1 coordinate 4,038,806, forward strand.
CGATTTTTAGTGGATATTTTAACTTATACACATCGTAGAAATGTGAACTTTATACCAAATGAAAGTAGATTTTTTTCCGCATCTGTCTATTCCATTTACAAATTTCTCGGACCAATATTTTCTGATATGCGATTTCGCTTTAAAATGTCCACTTCATTTTTCGGCTTTATTTCCTCCGTGGTAACCTTGCATTGACTGATTTTACTGGCAACCCTTAGGAGAAACACGGATGATTTGGAGAAGGTCCGTTTGAACCTGTGTTTAAAAGGTGGATTGGTTAATTTTAGAAGTTAATTAGCCCGTAATAGTTGCCAACCATTAAAATTTCACAATAAAATTCTTACCACAACAATTACTTTTCTATTGGAAGATTTCCACGTGAAAAATGAAAATGAAATAAACAGTTTGACGAATTTAAACAAGTGGGTAAGTGTGATCATAGATCGCAAAAAGGGTTTCGTTTAATATTCCTTTCAAAACGTCCAGTACATTTATCGCCATGGAACATCTACTAAATTTTGGCAAACCCTTCCTAAACTATCGTAAATAGCTTCAAACAGATTCGCCTTGTTATATTTCCTAATTTTGTTCGTGCCATCCCCCCCACACCCCCGAAATGCTACGATATATCACAGGACGGGTATCTGCCAAATTTAGAAAAGTGCCCCCTTTGGGGGGGGGGGGGAGTGAAGCACGGTAATGGTCACCATGATTTTTTACGCGGTCTGATGTTTAAAATTTTTGTTATGTTTTATAAGCTATATTAAAGTTACAAACAGATCGTCCAGCTGTATTTCCTAATTTTGCTAGCCCCCCTACCTCCCCCTCCCCCCTCGAAATGCGACACGCCATTCTTCTTTATACTTCATTATCATTTGTTATAAAGTATCTTAAAGTTTCAAACAGATCGCCTTGTTAGATTTCCTACTTTGAATGAAATCGCGGTCTGTTAGTTCCACATTCCACCACCAGGGAGCGCACTCTATTCTTAATAAAAGCTTATCTGAACGAAACTCCTTTACACAACCTATTAGTAGATATGTTACTCGAGGAGGGTGGCGGTCTTCAGCAAGAATTTAAGATAATTGTTGAAATTACTATTCGGAAATAGTGGTAATTTAACTTTTGACATATTTATATTTAATAAGTAGCATGTCACTGAGGACTCCGTCAAAAAAATGCACCTGAAACGGTATGAAACAGAAAAGAAATATTTTGCCCCTCCCCCTCTCCCCACCTGCCCGAAATTTCACGCGCCATTTTTTATAAACTTTTTCTTAAGTGTTATAAACTATGTTAAAGTTTGAAACAGATCGCCATGTTAGATTTCCTACTTTAAATGAAATCGCGGTTTGTTAGTTCCACATTCCACCACGAGGGAGCGCACTCTATTCTTGCCGTAATTCGGTTAATTACCAACTTTTTCAAAATTTTATGATTTGTTGTTTGATGTGAGGTGTTCAGCTATAAGTACCCAAAATTTCAAGTCTCTAACATGTATAGTTTCTGTGAGCGGGCTCTGTGACGGACAGACAGACAGACAGAGGAGCGAGACGAATAGGGTTTCGTGAGATGTACGAAACCCTAAAAAGGGTGAATCATAACTTTTTTATTGCAAGATTTCCACGTGAAAAAGGAAAATAAAATAAATAGTTTGAAGAATTTAGGACGTCAGCAGGTGAATATAGAACGCCACATGAGTTTTAAAAACGTATTGAAACATGATAAAACCCGATTATGGAAATATTGGCATATTTTCAAATTTTGAGGTTATCTGAATTTGTTTTCGCCATTTGTTTTCACCATGTGTCGACTGCTTTTTTTTTTTAATATATATATATATACTGTATATTTAATTTTGAAATTGATTTTTCAAAACAAACATTCTTAAAATTACGGGCAACGCCGGGTACTACACTCCTAGACATTACGATTATTCCATTTTTTTACTTCCAACTGGTTATAAAGTAAGGCCTTTTTTCGAATTATTCCGATTAGTATCCTGTTTTGTCGCCATCCATGGAGTCAAAATATCGATTTCTTATCCGAAAATACCACAGAAACACATTTTTTTTTTTTAAGAACGAACAAACCATTTTCACAGCAGACGATATTGATTATTCGGAAGATTTTTTTTGACATTCATAAAAATAATTCGGTTTTAAACTTTCAGCAGGGCAGAGTCAATTTTGCCCTCCGCGATTTTTGAATTTTTAACAATTTTTAATGCGATTTCTAGCGTTTTCCTAATTTCGCGACTTTTTTTTTATTATTATTTTTGGCATTCCTAAAAAGAAATTCGTTTCAAACTTTCAGCTTTAGGGGACTGGGAAAGCCCTATCTCCGCCATGTTAAATTCACCCACTTTATGTTCCTTTTTCTCAGAAAGGGTGAAAGATAGAGGTCTAGATTGTTTAAAAATGGTGAAATAACATGATTTACGTATTTTAACGGACCCTTTTCTTTCTAAGTGAAACTCAAAATTAATTATTTATTGAAAGTCATTTTTTAATGAGCATTTTTGGTAAGATTTCACTGCCTAAAATGGATAATTCTCAACAAGTCATTAAATCCCTGCGTTAAAGTATACAATACACTGTCAAAAATCTGCAGCAAACTGCCCAGAAATTCGAACGTTTTAAAGATAATGGTTACTTGGCCATATAATTAAGCACAGCTAACCGTATTATTGACAATAGTATGGTCAGAATAAATTTAAATTACGATTATGTAAGAGTATCCTATAAAAACGGTCGAATTCCTGGACAGTTTTCTGCAGATTATTAACAGTGTATAACATAACATACGTATTTAAATAAAAAAAAAAAAAAAAAAAAAAAAAAAAAAAAAAAAAAAAATCAGAGTTCTTAAGTTTAATAGATATTGAAAAAAAAGGGAACACAAGCATGAAAAATCCAAGTTTTGAGAAAAAGTCAATGAAAGATTTAAATGGCCATTAAGCTGTGAAGTACTCTTAGAAAAGAATGAATCATTTCAACACTTATTTTTTTTTTCATAAATAAACATGTGTGACACATCTTTGTAGAGATAAAAGTTTAAACTATTTCTACCCTATTCCTATTTTTATTATGTATAAAATCCTAATGAATCGAATTGAAACGAATTTATGTAACGATTCTATGAAACGACTGATTAAACAACTGATTACGTTTCACGGCGATTTCTCCTAAAATATGGAATACTTTGCGATGAAATTAACACCAAAAATCCGTACTGATCCACAGATCTCAAAACTGGTATTAGAATTTTAACATTAGAATTAGTTTTCGAAATATTAATTTTTTTCTAATTTTAAATACTTTTTTCTAATGATGGCAACTCAAATTTTAATCATAACAGATATTTTTTTTCATATTTTAGAAAAGGTTATTTTAAATTAATTTGGCGACGAGTTTGGCCTCCCTTAAATGTATGCTAAGAAATGCATCATGTTACTTTTATTCAGAATTCAATTTGTATTTTATTATAATTTTATTTAATACAAAACATTCATTTAAAATTGAAACATTTAAAATAAATTACTCTTACTTCATTCTTTTTTTTAAACTAAACGAAACGAAAAGAAAAATATTAGACACAGATGTCATATACGCAACGGGGTACCTAATTGGCGCCAAAATGGCGTTATTTTGCCTGACATGATAACCCGGCTATTGTTGCTTATTTATTAATAAATGTTTATTTGAATTTATTTTCTTTTTATTTACAAAAAATGTTATAAATTGTTTTGTTCTATAGTTATTAATTATTATTTTTTTATTTATTGTTATTTCATTTTAAAAATAACAGAAAATAATTTAAAAATACATATGTAACAGGTATTTGAAAACGAGGTTTTCGCCAAATTGTCGCAAAAAAAAAAAAAAAAAAAAAAAAAAAAAAATCACGCCAAACTCGGTGCGTATGTGACAATGCTATAAATCGTGAGATTTAATTTCCACTTCAAAGCAACGTTTTAATGTTATTACTTCTCTTGACGACCAATTTCGCCAAATTATATAAATTGACATATTTTTTTTTTTTTTTAAGAACAAATAAATTAGTATAACATTAATAAAAATACAAATAAAACGTCGACATAAAAATCACATGATGACGTGAACATGTGTAACTTCCTTAAAGTCAAGTGAATGTGACATTTACGATCAACCATTATTGGCATTTAATCTTATAGTTTGGCGACAGATTTTTGGTCGATGGGATAACCAAGTAGCACCGTTTTAATTTACCACTCGAAAAATAAAAAAATGCTAACTGGCGAGTTAAAAAAAAAAAAAAGCTATTGGCGAGATTTTCACCCGGCTAACATAAAAGTACCAGGAATTCTTTGTGATCATGGCAACTTTTATGTAGTTTTATTCGAAAAGATAATTTTGATTCTTTAATCAAAATGGAAACCTTTCTTATGAAAAGCGAAGGAATCAGCCCGTTGTTTATGGCAGTTACATGACTTGGACTATTATAATATAAACGAAATAATGGCGATAGAATAATATTCGGCGACTTATCATACCTGTGGCTGGCTAACGTTAAAGTACCAAAATGTCCGCCTGGAATATAAAAAGCGAAAGGATCCGCCTGGAGCTGTTGATGATAGTCACATGACTTAGGCTATTATTATAGAGATTGTTTTCAATTCTAAAAACAGCGCAAAGAATAATATTTCCTAACGATTAAAAATTTATTTTCACGTGACTATTAAAAACAGAAAAAAACCCTTTAAAATTACTATTAAATGAGTACGTGTTAAAGGCAGGAAAATGTTGAAAATTATGTCCTGAAAATTGTATTTACACTTGAATATTAAAAGGGAAAGGAAACATTAAAATAATAAATACAGTAATATGCGTTTAACCCTTTCACGGACAAGGCACTTCTATTCGTAAAATCTTGAAATCAGTGAATGGCACCAGGATTTACAAACAAATTTCGAAATGCAAAAATGATTTTGTTCACTTACTTAATATAAGGGAAATTTTCATCCCAATATTCTGGTGCTAATTCGGCATTTAAGAATTAAAATTAAGTGGTCCAAAAATGCTGTTAAAAATACCGAGAGACAAAGACTCAGTTTACTTAATTCATTTTATTTTAGCTTCTTTTCAAATGTTTAACTGATCTTCTTTAACCAAACACGAAAACAGCCATTGGATGTCTTAACAGCAACTGATTCTACCTTAAATTTTTGAAATCAAAGGGAAATGAATGGAAACCCGTTTACAGGGAGATCGCTACAGGTTTTTTCAGTATAATTCAATCTTCTCTAATCATTTTAAAACCGATCAGATTAGCGTGCTTTTAGATTCTACAGTGTCTGAACGGGGGTTGGCGAGCGTAGCTTGCAGGGGCAGAGCCCCCTAGTATTAATATAAAAAAGTAAAAATCGTTTTTTTTTTTTTTTTTTTGGTTGAACTTTGCTTTCCCGGTCCCCTTTAGGCGTCTCAAGATCTTAAAATTGAGAAAAATGTAAAAAAAAAAAAAAAGTCCATTTTCAACATTTAATATCTTAAAACGTAATATAATTTTAAAACGCAATTTTTATTGAGATGAAAGATATATGTTTTTTCATTTCCTGTACTTAAAAAATTGCAAGATACAGAATTAAAATTTACAGGGGGATCCAAACTGTCAGAGATTTGAAGAGCAGAAAATGGGTATAGCAGCTTACGCGCTGGATTACAAAATAAATTTTGCAACTAGAATGAAAACTTGGGTGCCTACTTATACTTCAGATTGTGATAATTACTCTGAACCTCAATAAATTTGTAATGAAAGCATTTTTATATCTTTAATACCAAGATGTATTGAGCTAATACAAAATTTTGTAAATTTCAGCAGTATAATTCCCTAAAAATATTTTTTTTTGAACAATAAAAAGGAAATTTTAGGTTCCGTTTATACAGACTAACATGAAACATACGTTTTGAAAATTTCATGAAAAAATATTCAGAAGTTTTGGAGATATTGTGCGCGTTATGTCCCAAAACGTCAATTGGAGAAAAATGACTTCAAAATTTCGGAAACGACGCTTCAGCTATGGAGCGTGTATCATTCTAGAAGCCATCACTCCTGTTCAAATGGGAATTTGAAGGAAACAATTCTATCAAAATGTTCAGAAAAAATAGGAGTTTAACATCTAAACAAATTAAAATTTCGAAAATGTTAAAGCTTTAAGAGTCCTGAGACCCCTTAAAGAAACTAGAAATATGTACAGTCGTGGAAAAAAAAAGTAAACACCCCCTACTAACTCCTCAACAAATTATCGTAGAAGAAAGTGACTGATACCGAACGATTGGAAATAATGTCTACTCTTAAAGGATGTCTATAAAATTTGCTTAGGGGACCATATACATATTAAAACGGACCATAACTTTATTTTTTTCAATAGCAGTACACAATTCTGACAGCATAAATGAACTCTACACCCTTCAATTAATCTAAAAACGAATTTTTGTGCAATTCGTACTATAAGTTTCCGAGAAATTAATTATTGTAATACGAGTGTATTTTAAGGGCTGTATCCAAATTGAAATTCCGTACTCGATTGTTAACCGAGAGAGCCCCTTTCTTGACCAAGGCACCTTAAGAGTCAATGAAGCCTGTTAGATTACAGTACAGCAGAATAAATTTCAAAATATCTACTCACTTCCATCCTAGACGGCCCCTAAAACCACCATTTTGCCGTTTTTTAAGCATCATTTGAAAACTACTTGGAAGAAAAATGTGAAATTTTGGTTTTCCGTAAAGCAGGACTTAATAAATCTAAATCCACCAAAAAAAATTGCAGGTTGCAATTCATAATTTTTCCTAATATTAATTTCATAATTCATAATTCATATCATAAAATTATAAAAATTGCAAAGTCAGCGTATTTATGTTTGGGTATATTAGTATTACTGCTACAAAAAATATTAGCACATTAGGAGCATAATTTCAGGAGATATAAATAAAATATGAAAATGTCATTTAACATTAGAAGCACTCCATTTTGAATGTTTATAATTCAAAAACTTATCATTCAAACGACTTGGAATTGGGTGTCTAGGCATAGTTTGAACCGAAGATTTGAAATATCTCGTTAAAATTGGGTATTGCCATTGAAAAAATAAAGTTTGGATTCGTTTTAATAGGTAGATGACCCCTTAAGCAAATTTTATAGACATCATTTAAAAGTAGACTTTATTTCCAATCGTTTGGTACCAGTCACTTTCGTCTACGATAATTTATTGAGGAGTTAGTACGAGGTGTTTACTTTTTTTTTTTCCACGACTGTACTTACAAAATACAGAGATTAACATTCCTTGATATAATTACATTACGGTTATGTAATTTTTTTTTTCACTACCAACTATTTTTAAAAACATAGCTGCGTGCTCCTGGCCTATTGCATTATCATCGAAGCCACTGGATGGGTTCGAAGATCCTTTTTAAGGCCTTTTTTCGAATTATTCCGATTAGTATCCTGTTTTATTGCCATCCATGCAGTCAAAATATCGATTTTTTTATCCGAAAATACCAACAGAAACACATTTTTTAAAAAAAGAACGAACCATTTTCACAGCAGACGATATTGATTATTCAGACGATTTTTTTGACATTCATAAAAATAATTCGGTTTTAAACTTTCAGCAGATCAGAGTCAATTTTGTCCTTAGCGATTTTTGAATTTTTAACAATTTTTAATGCGATTTCCAACGTTTTTCGAGTTTCGCGACGTTTTTTTTTTTTTGACATTCCTAAAAAGAATTTAGCTTCAAACTTTCAGCTTAAACCATTTTAGGCCAAGCATAGAAATTTTATAAAATGTAATATTATTTTCATTGAAATATGCTTAAATGACATTCATTAAGATAAACAAAAATGTTTCGTGCATGAAAAATAATATTTTATTTGAGAAATAAAATGCATTCGGTCAATGGTGAGCTAACGCACCATTAAATTTAAAATTAATAATTTTTTTTAATTGTTTATGACATTTGCTTTTATTATTATTTTATTTATAGAACTTGCAACTTTAATCCATTATAAAAACGTATGATTCATCTCAAGTGGAATAATTATACATTTTTGAAAAATCGAATTTGTCAATCCGTTTCAATTAAAAAAAACTGGTGTATTTTGAAAATTTCTCAACAGAAAGTGCTTACTCCAATTCAATGACTGATATTTTAAAGATGTCTCCAGAACCCTTAAAAATAGCTGAAAAATAAACTGGGTGAAACATATTCGTCACAGTGTTAATAAAAAATTATTTATTGAAATGGTGCGTTTATGCACCTTTGGTCGAAAATGGTTTTTTTTTGCGATTTTTTGGATTTTATTCGTGTTTTGTAAGATTTTTGGACGGTCCTGGGGAACGCCGGGTAGTGTCGAATTCAGACACTTTTCTCCGGGAGGGATTCCTGTTGCTCTAGGGGGACATTATAGTGTTCCGGTGTGGGAAATTTCACTTTTTGACCATCAAAAACACAAAATCTCAAATATTCCGGGGGGATATCACCCCATTGCTCCGGGGGGAATGCCCCCCCCCCCCTGAATTCAACACGGACGCCGGGCGTGTCAGCTAGTTATATATAAAACATGAAATGGACAAATGATGTCCAGATTTTTTCTGTGGACCCCAGATGGAGAACCTTTGTATATGTAAGAGATATTGTTTTCGTTTCATTTCAAATCAGACGATCCATCACAAATTACAGAGTAGAAATATTGTTTTAAAAATACGGAAATATATACTTACAAGATAGAGAGATTAGTATTCCTTGATAGAATTACATCACGGTTATTTCATTTTTTATTCACTACCCACTTGTTATAAAAACATGGCATCCTGGCCTATTACGTAATCATAAAAGCCACTGAATGTGTTCGAAAATCCTTTTTAAGGCCTTTTTTCGAATTATTCTGATTAGTGTCCTGCTATGTCGCCATCCACAGAGTTAAAATATTGATTTTTTCATCCGAAAATGCCACAGAAACACATTTATTTTTAGAACGAAAGAATCATTTCACAGCAGACGATCTTAAGAGGTGACCGCGTCCGCTGAAATCCCAGATCGAAAAGGCAGCCCTGGCATGTCCCGCGCGTGCGCCCTGCAGGCCCGGCCGCATTCCGCGTGGGAGAAAAACAAAGAGCCCCGGAGATCAGGGGCTAACTTGTGGGAAATTCGAAGCGTGGGTTGCGATGCGCCACATGCATGCGTTTTGTTTATTTTCGGCCACATGCAAGAGCCCCTGATCTTTCCGAGGGGGCTTTTCGGAAAACATTTCGGTTTACCGTTTTTTTTTTTCCCTAAATGGGATAACGAACTAAGTAAACAGTCTTTGCCTCCCGGTATTTTTTAACAACGCTATAAGAAAATTGTTTTCATTAGACATTTTAAATGGATCGTTTTAAATCTGACGTGATTTTCTTCAAAGATTTATTTCTGTTTTTAATATTCACCTGAAAACACTTTTTGTTGTTAGAAAGGAAATCAGGCACTTATTACCGCATGGGCAAATCGGGACTTTGCCCAGGGGCCCCCAAATCCATACATTAATTTATAAAATATTAATTTTTTCCCCCCAATTCCAACTTTGAAAATTTTCAAATACAAAACACAAATTTCATCTTTAAAAGATTCTGCTAAGCTTTCTGGAAACAAATTTCATTTTGAACTCGATGCTTCCACAAAGCTAACCTCAACCGCTATTCAATAAGAAATAACATTTTGATTTTAATAGATTACATTAGCCATAAACTTAAATCCTATGTAAACTTGCGTGGTTGAAAATAATCCATTCTAATGGTCATGAGATAAATTTTCTTCCGTATTCGAAGTATTTTCTTTTAACTTTGACTTCAATATGAAAAACAAACCCGAAATCTTTTTAGATTGATTGAAAAACACTTTCTACTTGTTTAATAGAATATATTTCATGTGATATTATGTTGTGTGTAGTACACCTTAAAAAGATGTAAAAGAAAGTAACTTGATTCACTCCTATTTATATATTAGAGTATTTGGCACTCTTCCATAAGTTGAAGTTATGAAATTCATCTTAACCCTTTGGAGACGAGTGACCGGTATTCGGGCCGTGTAAGGTGCTCAGAATCGGTCATTATTCTCACCAGTAAATTTTTATTATAAATTTTGCCTTATGTAATCGGAGCCTTTTCCCGATTCCATTAGGCAAAAGTTTCTGTTTTCAAAAACCGCTGATTAAAGATTAAAAATTCTGTAAAAGACGCTCGTCCCGGTCCCGAAAGGGTTAAAGTAACATAACAAGTTGCTAAAGTTATATAAAAGAGTTTTGTTCTGCACCAAAGAAAAAAAAAGAGTATTTTTAGAAACTAAGGTATTTAATTTAGAATTGACGGAGCTAACAAGGAAGGTCTCCATGCGGGCCTATTCAGAAAAATCTGAAAAAATTACTGAGTGTTTTTCTCATGTGGATATATATGCTTATAAAATTTTTTTGGCGGAACCTTGATAGAACGTTCGTAAAATAACAATAAAAATTTCGTTTATTGGGCGATTTGTCATCGGTTGCGATGAAATGAAATTTCGAAAATTACTTTTTTATGTCGAATACTCTTTAAGATAAAAATGTTTCATATTGATCTTGTTTAAATAAATTTAATGTAAATAACTTTAGTTTTGTCAGTTTTAGTTTAATTTAACTATAGTTTTATCATATATATCTATACATATATATTTATAATGAAAGTAAAATATCAAATTTTAGGAATTAAAATAAATTAAAATTGTTTCAATATCTCAAAATGAAGTCCGATGGAGCACTGTCGATTCCATTTTGTTGCTATGGAAACGACGAATTCTTTGATATTGAAATGAATAACTGGTAAATGAATCTTGCCTTTATTTTGGAATACGCTTAAATAGATGAAAGTATTTTTTATAGATGAAATTGTTTTTAAAGTAATAAAATTAAATAACAAGCAACATAAATGTGCAATACGAAAAAATGTATTGATTAAACTCTCTCATTGTTTATATTTAAATTCATTAAATCCTTTTGACACGCATTCTAAAAATGAATTAACAAACCATTTTCAGGTGCATTAAAGTCGTTTGCTTTTGGCGAGGAAAAGTGTTGTTCGCCCAATCGCGTGATGCTTTCGTCTATTCGCGCCCAATACACGAAAGTATTTTTTTTTTTTTTTACAGACTTTCTACTGTCATTCCGCCGCTCAATTTGACGGATCCTTTATGACATACATAAGTAGTTTAATTGGTATTTTTTTCCAAAATATTCTGAGTATGCCCAGTAAGGAGACCTTCATTGTAAGAATTTTCTTCTTTCAAATGCGGCGGCCCCCTCATTTATCTTTGTCCAGGGCCCCCAATTACTCTTGATCGGGGCCTGAAGGAAACCTCCCTTGAACGAAGTTTCCTACTTAACGAAATTTTCAACCCAACCTTGACTTTGAACACCCTTAACATGCAAATGAATCTCCCTATTACGAAAAATATACAACGAAGTTTATTACACTTTAGTTCATACCCAAAATTCAAACCGGGGGGGGGGGGGGGGGGTTGCTGTTGCGATAGAGGTATTGTACGAAAATGAAATTATTTATTTAATCATTTCCATTCAAACGAAGAAATGCTAAAAGCCTTTGATACAATAAGAAGAGAATTCCAGTTTCACGAAAATGTTACAGATGAATTTTTCGGATAGAGTAGAACCTCTTTTATCCGAAACTCTCGATTAACCAAAATCCCTTTTTAAAGCTTTTTTTTTAAAACTATCATATTCCTTGTGTGCAAAGGGTCCTTTCCGAACGACGAGTACCTATAAATATTTTCGATCCCCTTTCTTAGAGTTCCTTTGAATTTAACTTGAGATCCCGTAAGTCGGGGAATGGAACGAAGAAGACGAACCAATTAGCAATTCTGAAGCTTTTGAATGTTTTGTATGGCTGGAGCAGCAGAAGGACTGTGGTACTGGTTAACTACTAATATTAAAAAACTCATATTAAAAAAGTGATAGAGCTTCAAAGCAAAGGCAATCGGAACTGCGATAAACAAAACATTTTTTCAAATCCTTGTAAAAGGTACTTAATTTCAAAATTAAAATTCAGGTAACTTATTTTTGTTTCTATTTTGCTACAGCTTTATTTTTATTAAGCACTTTACCATAATACGAAATATTGCATTTATTTCTCTTTAAGCTTAAAATGGAAGCATTCTCGACTATCCGAAAACTTCGATTTTCCGAAAGCGGGTCGGCCCTAATGACTTCGGATAATCGAGGTTCTACCCCTCATAGCATGCATGGTCACGGTGACGTCATTGTGACGTCACTGTAAGTCACTGCTGTGACCAAAATGCCACCACTCTGTGATGTCACATTGTGACTGATATGTGAACTTCTTAGAAAACTTTAAAAAATTACAAAAATTCTTTAAAACATGTTATTTACTGTAAAAAATATTTTTCTGGCAATTAAAAAAATTGTGACGTCACTGTTATCTCACTACATGTAACGTACGTCTCATTAAGTGAAAAAAAAAAAAAAAAAAAAAAAAAAAAAAAAAAAAAAACCTACCATATTGTAAACTCACAGTGTGGCAAATCTTATGTTAAGATTAAAACGTTTTCACTTCAAACAATAAAAATAATTCAGTGTTTGTTTCCGGCTAATATTTAACAACGAAATTAAAAACTTCAGCAAAAATGCACATAAATAAAACACAAATTTAATAGACATGCAATCGAACTGCTCGCTTAGACTACTAAAACTATTTGAATTTAAAAAACTGCTGTAGGTAGTAAAATATTTGGCGATTCTTTCGACTATTAACTCTTGGAATGTTGCTAATATGAAAGTATAGCTATTGAATTTTAAAACTTAATTTGAATACATAATTTATATATTTCATATAAAAATGTTTTTTGGTGTTATTAGTGGTCAATCTAGAAAAATGTATTAACTGTAAATACATATTAGATATTTCAATAATAAGAAAATGTTTTCCTCCTGTATTCTATAATCCGGGAAGTTGATTTGTTATTTATAAATTATTCTTATCAGCGAAAATGGCAGAAATTAATAGACAGGTGAAGAAAGCAAAGATTTGTTTGTGTGTAGGCATGTGAAGGGGCGGAGTTTTGTAATAAAGCAATGTTTTATTATAATAAATAAAAACACTTGCATATTTTCAGTAATAAATTTTTCTGATAGTGTTTAATTATTTTAAGTAATTCTTAAAAAAAAAAAAAAAATGCTACTTGTGTCACACTTTTTAAATAAATTTAACTTTTTCCGAATATAAAATAAAATATACAAAATGTATGCAAAGCGCATGGCGTAATTAATTATTCATATTTATATATTTTTTTGTTTCTAGAAATTTATTTCGAAAAATACTGTTATTTTACAAGCTGTTTTACTCTAGAGGAAATTAAAATAGAAAAAAAGAGTAATGAGAGCCTGATTCTCCCCCCTCCCCCCACTAAAAATATTATTTCGCCAGTTATTTTATTTCTTTTTTATGAACATATTTACATTTACTACGTATAATATAAACTTTACTTTTCTATTTTCATAAGATCTTGCATTACTGCATATTAAAATGAATTTTAAATACTCTAAAAATGTAAACATTGTTTACTTTATTATACTCCCAGTATTACTATAATTATTGTCATATTTGACAAAAAAGTAGCTTTACAAAATTTAAAACGTGAACTATTTTGAAACATATCGAAAAAAAGTTAAATGCATCAAAAAATTCTTGAAACAAGAAATTTGAATTAGAACTATGCTTATAAAAATATTACGTCATATAAATGTATAAGAACGGAAAAGACATCTGTTTTTTGCTTTGATAAAAAAAAGAGCGCGAAAAAGCGCAGACGATAAAAACTATTAAAGACAACATATTGCGCTTAATCTTTGGAATAGACGGGGGGAGTTTTTCTGCTGGACAATGGTTAGTGTTGTGACCGTGCAATCTGTCAGATATAAACATTTAACCTAAAAAATTCCTAGGAATAATCATTCCAAGAACTTTAGACAAAAATATCAATTCGAGATAAGTACACTAGCTTTGGTGTGGTTTAAAATGATTCCCATCATTACTATTGTATTTATTATTGGAGATATTTTCAACTTCCAAAATTCGTTCTTTCTAAAACATGGATTACATCGGAATTTTAAGAACGGTATTAAGGAAATAAAAAGGTATGAAAAAATATTTTATTTCAGAGTTTGCTTTTCTTTAAATTATAACGATTTTAGTATTTTCTTATAAACATTTCATTAACCTAATAAAGTTTAGTAGATTTATTATTTAATTTATTGATATAAATAACTGTTTATCAACAATTTTAATCATATGATTAAAATCAGTTATATAAATTTATTTTACTCAGATTTGTTTTCTTTTAATATATTATAGGTTAAAATCATATGTTTTCTCAAACTTTAAAATGACTTAGAAAAATATTATAATCAAAGTTTAACATAATTAGCAAATATTTAAATGTCTTTAACGTACTAAATAAAAAGGCCTTTTTATAGAATAAAATTTTTTGATGGTCTGAAACAATTTGCGTAGCACATTTTTATTTAAAAATTAATATCTGTTCAGAAAATATATTTAGAAGAAATAAGAATTTTTTTACATAATGGAGAAGTACTATTTAAAGGATCATGCACTTGTAGTATTAAGGGTCGAAAAATCAGTGTCAATAAGTATTATTCGATGTGAGAAAAGTTATAAAAATTTATAAAGATATATCCTTAGCTGCTAAGAACTTTTCAGTTAAACATTATGAACGAAAAGTTTTCAAAGTAAACCGGTGTTTCAATTTGTTGTCAAATACAGAAATTATGCAACCCAGTGAGAATTTAAATATGGTTTTATTGAAAGTAAGATGTAAAAAAACCATGATTTTTTTTTTTTAAATAAAAAAATCGGATTTTTTTTTTTATTTAAATCAGATTTTTTTTATTTAAATCAGATTTTTTTAATTTAAAGCGGATTTTTATGATTTTTTTCCCAGCATTCAAATACTGAATAGCTACAAAGAGTTTTAGGTTTCCAAAATAATTAAACCACTAATTGCTAAATATAATCTATGTTTTTACACTTTAATTAATAAAATCATAATTATTAGTTTGTAATTACAGAAATTATAAATCTCCAAATTAGTAGTTTCATTAGTTAGTATCATACAATAATGCTATATACATTAATATTGTAATAATTATGTAAAACTTTATTAAATACTAGTGATATTTAACATTCATTACAATTATTACTAACTGCATTTAATATTAAATAGTTGAAACTACTTCAAATTAATAATTATTAAACAATTAACTCTGTAATTAGGAACATATTATACATTTTTAAGCTTTAATTATTAAAATGACAATTAATAATGTAGTATTCATTTTAGAAAGAAAAAGGTGGCAGGATGCTAGTTTCAAAAAAGGGCACTATTTCATGAGGGCATTGATATAAGGAAAAAAAAAAGAATAATGTTTAGTATGATAAATAAATTGTCCTTAATTTTTAATAATTTTATGAATCACAAATATAAAAATACAATTAAATGACATCACGTTTTAATAATATCCTGTTTTTTTCTAAAGATATAAAGTTTTATTATTTTTGCAAGATCTTGGGCACATGAGTTGAGAAATATGTTGAATGGGGAAGTTTTTTGCAAGAAATCTTTGGCTACAACTACAGGTAAATCTCACTATTTTTTTAAAAGGTTAGGGTGCATTTTGCCAATTTCAAAAGGGCCAGATTGCGGCACCCTTAAAAAATGGCCTAGGAGAAACAGTAAGAACTTACAGAATTAATAAAAACTGCAAATAAGTAATTTCAATAGTTAGTAGCACAAATAACAAAAGTAACAAACATCATTTGCAGCCCGTTTTGCATTTGCACTTACAAAAATTATTGTTAATCACCAAAATATAAACTTACACACATGTATGTGTATGCTATGCTAACCAAACAAATTATGAAAATTAGTTAAAGACATTCATACACACATACATAATAAATGTAAGGAGAGCCAGTAGTTATATCTGAAATCCTCAAAATATTACCTGTCAATGGGGATAATTAGTTTTCAATGGTTATTTTTTTTTTCTTTTTAAGAAAAGTTTTGTTGCCTTTTCAATCCCTAATTATTTTTTTTATTTAGCATATATGAGTTACAAAGTAAATCAAAACAAAACATTTATTCAACCTATACCGAAGAAGCTCTTGCTGTGCTTAACATTTTTATACCAATTAGTTCTTTTTCTCTTATGCATTCATTTACAATTTAGCTGTTGAGCAGATGTTACTCTTTCATTCTTCTTTGACTCGAGATTGCTATTAATTTATTATTACAATAGATGAACAAGAAATTAAGGCACTGACTATTTATTTTTTTACATGCAGAAATTTATTACACTTGCTACGTTTATTTTATATAAAATAAACGTGTGTATATATATATATATATATATATATACATATATAGAATGTCATTTTATATAAAATAATGCATAAATTGATTACCTAAAGGAAATTATGACATTGCAAATTATCTTAAATATCATTTTTAAATGGAACTGTTTTGTGTTGGATAAAAACAATGTTTTTTACAAACTTAACTGTTTTTAAGTTTTTACAATACTCAGTAATTAAGCTTAGAAGCAATTATTTAATGCTCTTTTTTTGTTTATTCAAAAGTCAAAATACCTGTAGAAACTTTCAAATTATGTTCATCTTAGATTTTAATACTTTTTTTTGACATTTTAAACATTTAGAAAAATTTTGATTTTAATCAATGATTTTAAAAAAAAAATCAGTTGATTAAAATCATGATTCAAATCGCTGATTTAAATCAACTGATTAAAATCGCTGACACCCTAATTGAAAGATTTTAATTATTAAAAAACATATCCGTGTACTTGAATGAATGAAGGTAAAATGTAAAATATATTTCATTATTTATTTTTTTTTAATTCTGGATACTTTTAATATTTTATTTCCTGAATAGTTTTATACGCATAAACCTCAAAATATCTATAATACACACTCTATTAGAAAACATGATTAAAGGAGGCTTGTTATTTATAATTATCATCTAATCCTGTAAATAAAATAATAATAATAATAATGAACCGATGTGTGTTTCTGTTTTGTGCTTAAGGTTTGAATTTTTATACTTTATTCACATAAAAATGGCTAACTATTTTATATTATTTTAATTATTTTTTATTTTACTGTGTCATATAAAAGTAAATATGATTACCTGCATTTGTAACAGACTGTATATATAAAATTTTCACCACATGTTTATAGTAACCTTTTCTAAAACCTTTATAGTAAATTTAAAACTTCGTCAAAAAATGTAGATAAATTAAACACGAATTTTATAAACATGTAATCGAACTGCTCGCTTAAAGTACTAAAATTATTAGAATTAAAAAAAAAACTGCTATAGGTAGTAAAATCTTTGGCGATTTCTTCGACTATTAAGTCTTGGAATGTTGCTAATATGAAAGTATTGCTATTGAATTTCAAAACTTTATTTGAATACATAATTGATATTTTTCTTATAAAAATGCTTTTGGTGTTACTAGTCAAATGTATTAATTGTAAATATATAATAGAGATTTCAATAATAAAATAAACGTTTTTCTCCTTTATTCTATAATCCGGGAAATTGTACTGTTCTTGATAATATCAAAGCTATAGCGGTCTTGGCAACGGACATCCAGCCAGATAGATGCTCCATGAATTGTATAAAAATTTTCACATTAGACTCCGAATAGAGTAGCTGCAGTGCATAAACATTTAATTATTGTTGTTTCCCAAAAATCTTAGACAGTAAGAGTTGTTAATATTGTTACTATATAATTTCATAAATAAAAATGTAATTTTGGAAATCAATTTTAAAGTTATTTTTTAATAACCAAAAGAAGTTTTTAAATATGTGTTTTACTGCAAGCAGACTTTGATATAAAAAGAATTAACCTTTTGTATCACCTCACCGTGCTGAATATTTGCAACATACCCCAAAGTCAAGGTGAATTATACATACAGTGTGAAAAAAAAAAAAAAAAAAAAAAAAATCATGATTAAAAAAAAAAAAAATTAAAATCGGATTTTTTTTATTTAAATCAGATTTTTTAAAATTTAAATCGAATTTTTATGATTTTTTTCCCTGCATTAAAACACGGACTAGCTTTCAATACTTTGGGGTTTCTAAAACAATTAAACCTCTAATTGCTAAGATAATCTATGTTTTAAGCTTTAATTATAATTATTAGTTAGTATAATTAGAGTGATTATAAAACAACATTAATTTCCATTAGTAGTATGCAATAATGTTAGATACATTGATATATTGTAATAATTATCTAAAACTGTATTAAATACTATTGGTATTTACAGTTATTAAAATTATTAATCTCTGCACTTAATATCAAATTGTTTACAATGTTTGAAATTAATCATTTTTCCAACAATTAACTTTCCAATTCAAAAAAAAAATATTTTTATGCTTTAATTCCTAAAATGATAATTTAATATTCATTATAGAAAAAAAGGGGGTGCTAGTTCAGTTAAAACAGAGCATTACTTCATGAGTAAACGCATTAGTAATGTGTTTAGTAATAGTATAAGAAAAAAGTATATAATGTGTTAATATGATGAATAAAGTGACATTAATTTTTAAGAATTTTATGAATTACAAATTGAAAAATACAGTAGAACCTCGATTATCCGAAGTAATTGGGGCCGAACATCTTTCGGAAAATCGAAATTTTCGGATAATCGAGAATGCTTCCATTTTAAGATTAAGGAGACATATATGCAATATTTTTCATTATAGTAACAAGTTCTCAATGAAAATAAAGCAATAGCGAAATAGAAACAAGCATAAATTACCTGAATTTTAATTTTGGAAATTAAATACCTTTTTACATGTATCACAAGGGTTTGAAAAAATGTTTTGTTTGTAGCAGTTTCGATTGCCTTTGCTTTGAAACGCTGCCACGGAGTTTTTAAATATTATTAGTTCACCAGTATCACAGTCTTTTTGCTGATCCAGCCATGCCAAACCTTTTGCAAAACACTCAAAAGCTTCAGAATTGCTAATTTGTTCGTTTTCTTCGTTCCACTCCGCAGCTTACAGGAGCTCAAGTTAAATTCAAAGGAGCTCTAAAAAAGGGGATCGAAAATATTTATATATACTCGTAATTCAGAAAGGACCGCTTGCATGCAAGGAATATGATAGTTAAAAAAAAAAAGAAAAAAAGCTTTAAAAATGGATTTCGGTTAATCGAGAGTTTCGGATAAAAGAGGTTCTACTGTACAATTAAATAACGACATGATTTAACAATAGCTTGTATTTTCTAAAGAAATAAAGTTCTATAATTTTTGCAAGGTCTTGAGCACACCGGTTTAAAAATACTGTGATATGGGGAAGTTTTTTACAAGAAATCTCTGAGTGCAACTAAAGGTGAATTTCACTATTTTTTTTAAGGGTGTATTTCGCCTATGTTAAAAAGAGCAGGGTGCTACAACTTTAAAAAATGGCCTAGAGGGAACAGTAAGTAATTGCAAAATTAATAAAAACTGTAAATAAGCATCATTTAGTTAGTGGCACAAATAAGCATATATGTATATCCCTGTATATGGCAAAATAAAACGTGTGTATATGATATATATGGCGCCGTCAACTGTCAGGGCTCGCATTTCCCCTAAAATTCCTAAATTTCCTTCTGTTATTTTACTCCCTAATATTCCCCAAAATCTCCTAAAATTTTCTTTTTGTTCCTAAAAATATACATTAGCTTGTTAACTCCGTAAATCGCAAAGTATTTCGAGATCGCTAAAATTTGACAGAAAAACATCGCGAATTTCGACAAATAGTAACCAAAAAAGACGCGTATTGCGTCAAAAGGTCGCTAAAAAAACACGAATTTCGTCAAACGATCGTGATATAAACACGAATTTAGTCAAAAGATCGCGGAATAAAGTGAATTTCCACAAAGAATTGGGGAAAAAACTCAAATTTCGTCTAAGGATCACACTGGGGAAAAAGCGAATTTCGACAAAGAATCTAAAAAAACACTCGGATTTCGTCTAAGGATCACGGAGGGAAAAAAAAACTAATTTCTTCAAGAGATCGCGAATTTTGCCAGAAGATCTCGAAAAAAACGCGAATTTCTTCAAAAGATCGCGGAATAAACGTGAATTTCGATAAAGAATCGCGAAAAAACCCCTTAAATTTCGTCAAAAAAATCACGGAAAAAAAAAGAATTTCATCTAATAATCGCAGGAAAAAAGTGAATTTCGTCAAGAGATCATGGGAAAAAACGTGAATTTCATCTAAGAATCGCAAATTTTGCAAAAGATTGCAGAAAAAACGCGAATTTTGTCAAAAGATCGCGAATAACACGCGAATTTTGTCAAAGGATAGCGAAAGAAACGTGAAATTGTGTCAATAAAATCGTGCAAATACGACGAATTTCGATTTAAGAATCGCAGAAAAAACGTGAATTTCGTCAAAGGATCGCGAAAAAACGCAAATTTCGTCAAAAGATCGTGGAAAAAAAGCGAATTTCATCTAAAAATAGCAAATTTTGTCAAAAGATTGTTGAAAAAAAGCGAATTTCGGCAATGGACCGCAACAAAGACGAAATTTTGTAAATAAATTGCGAATAAGGCGAATTTTGTCAAAAGATCGCAAAAACAATTTTAATTTCTTCAAAAGGTCGTGAAAAAAACCGTGACTTTCATCTAAGAATCGCAATTTCGTCAAAAGATTGAAGAAAAAAACGTGAATTTCGTCAAAGGATCGCGAAAAAAGCGAATTTCGTCAAAGCATTGCGAAAAAAGCTAGTTTCGTCAAAGGATAGTGAAAAAACGTGAAATTTTGTCAATAAATCGAGCAAATAAGACGAATTTCGCCGAAGAATCACGAAAAAAATGCAAATTTCGACAAAGGATCGTGAAAAAAACATTCTGAAATTTTTCTGTGAACTTCAGAATTTTCTTTTACTCATAATTACTCCTGCCTCCATTGTCGAGGTTCATTGATTGGACTCGAATAGCGATTTCATTTTTCAATAAATGTCTTGCATCTTAACGCTGTCACAACATTGTCATTGTAGTCACATATTTGTCACAAAGTTAATGACAAAATCGTCACAAATCACACAATTTTCACAAAATTGTCACATTGTGACTTCACAACATTGTCACTGTCGTCACAGAATCATCACAGTGTTAATGACAATTTCGTCACAAATGACACATATTTCACAAATTGGTCTCACCGTGACTTCACAAATTGGTCACCGAGGCTAACGAGAAAGACAGGCTACCGCGGTGGGTCCGATTCTTCTTTTTTTACAGACCGCTGGAGTCACGTGATGCTCTTTGCATTGGTGAATGCATTGATGCATTCGAACATCACGTGACTCCAGCGGTCTGTAAAACAAGAAGAATCGGACCCACCGCGGTAGCCTGTCTTTCTCGTTAGCCTCGTTGGTCACAATGGGACGTCACAAATGAGCTCTAAAACGGCCATAACGACTTCACATTCTAGTCAGTATGCCTTCACATCGACGTCACGTGACGTCACATCGACGGTCACAAAGTCACAGCGTGACTCCACAACGACGTCGCCATAACGTCACCATACATAACGGGACTGTGCTTACAAAAGTGGGAATTTTTTCATGAACAGCATTTTTTTTTATAAGAAACCAGTACAAAGTTTTTCAAAGTTAAACATTTCGAACAGTAAGAAAAAAGAGAAAAATTACGCTACGCTTCAGCTTTTGTTAGGAGAAACTTTCCGCGAATCTCCTGGGCTCGCGATCGGCACCTTCCCCCTTTAATCGGTTGTCTCTCATAAATGTCTCTGCCGGATAATGGTATCTGATCTTGAGAGACCTCCGTACAGCAACTCCGACTCGGAAAACCTCGAGTGGGCTCGTGGGCCCCACTCCTTCATAGGTGTTCGGTTCCCGCGGACTGTCGGGGCGTAGGGAACCAAGAGAAGGAACCATTTGGCTCATCTAGCTAAGTGGCAGGGACTGTCGCACGCGACCTTTCATCCTCTTTTGGGAATAGCCGGTGTGACGTGCGTTGGGCAGTGCACCGGCTTGACCGGAGTTTATGCGAAGAGCGGCCCTGACGGGCCATTCCTGGCGGCGACCTTCGGGACGCGCCGCGGGGTTTGGCTCTCAGGGCGTTCTGAGTGTGGACAAATGGGCTTGCAAGGGCCTGGGACCGGGAGATGGCACCCCGTCTTACCTATCTTTATTATGTGTTTTTTTAGACTTTATTAGGTAAGTTCGTAATTATGTAAATACGTAGTCGCCGTTCAGCCCGTCTGTCTGTCAGTTCGCCTATAACAGAGCCAAAACGAACCAACCGAAGGGTCTGAAATTTTAAATTTATGTTTGCTGCAAAATTTTGGTCGAGTCATTTAAAATTTTATGAAAATCGGATGTATCCCAGCAAAGAAAGAAACAGTGGGCCATCAGCTGGAAAAAAGATGGCAGCCAGAACTGCCATCAGCGGCAAAGTGCAATGGTGCCATTACTTAAACCAGTACAAAAGTGTCCGTGCGGAATGCAGCTGGCTCATCAGTGATGACCAACAGCAGGCCAGCATTGGTTTGCCATCACATTACTTCAAACTGGCACTTTTCCTGCAGTACTAGCACCTATCCTACTGCTATTCCTTTGCTGGCCCAGCACTTTCCCTTACAAAATTCTATATAAAAAAAACACAGTATTATAGAGTTATGGCCCTTTTTTCTATAAGCTAGTTTCACCAAGAGCTATAGAAATATCTGTAGAAGTGTCTATATAAATATTTGAACTTTCAGCGGTTTCTATGTGGTCACCCTCCCAAGTACTAACCGCACTCGGTGCTGCTTGGTTTTCGTGATCGGACATGAACAAGTACTTTCAACGTATTCTACGACCGCTCGTAGTTTTCAATCTCTCATTACACTATTTCAAGTTTGTTTCTTTTGTGATTTACGTTCCCTATCATTAAAGTGGTATAGAAATTATTGTATCGTATAGAAATCCTATATATTTTATACGCTTTATTTGTTGCGCTTTTTTCTTTTTTTTTATTGATTCTCAAATTATGAAATCCGAAATCCTTTGTAACTTAGTAAAATCAGATTTAAGGAGAAAAAAAAGTGCGTTGAAATAAAGAATTTAGTTATTTATTCATTTACTTATTTATTTTGTTGGTGACAGTGGTGCTATATTATTTACAGTTTAAAAAAAAATTAGCTTCACAGCTTAAATTGTGTTAAGTTATTCATTTCAGGTTGGTTGGTTGTATTTATGTCGGCCAATTATCAGCACGTGGGATATAGGCCTTAAAGGGGGGGGGGAGGAGTGCCTTCCGTGGAGGTCTTTCTAAGGGAACCTAACCCGTATTAACGCTTGGAGAACCAAGGTTCGAAGAAAACCACGAAAACTTCGAACGATTAGGCCGACGGGCGCGATTGGGATCGAACCCAGCACCTCCCGTCTACCAGCTTCGAGAGCAGAACCTCTCGGCCACTTGTGGGGCTGATATTGATCTCAGATTTGTGTTCAAATACTCTATGTCTTCGATATTCGCAACGTCACTTAGCGTAAGGGTTCCCAGCAATAATACTGCAAAAGTTCGTGCACTTCCATTTAATGGTGGGCCAGCACTTGAGATAAAACGGAAGCCCACCAGAATTTTATCTGACGATTTCCAACAGCAAAGTTGACTGAAGCTGTCCAGCAGTGGTCATGCAGTGATAGACCATTAGCCAGCACATCTCCATCATTGCCAGCACCTATCTTGCTGCTGGCCAGCCATTTCCTCTTTGTTGGGTTATTTCAAAGAATAATGCCTCTCAAAAAACAAATGAAGGGGGATTAGCCCCCGTTTCCGCCCTTTATACTTAATGAATGAACCTCCAAATCTAATCAGGCGAAGCTCCTTAACATAATAAACCGGTATATCAAATTTGAAGCAAATCACATAATTTTGCATGAAATAACCATATCGCTAAATTAAGGGAGGTTCTAACCCCTCTTTATACTTAAGGAATGAATCTCCAAATCTAATCCTGAAAGCTCCTTATCAGAATGAACATAGAAAAAGAAATTAAAGTAAATTGGATAATTCTGCATGAAAATCCATTTATCGTAATTAAGGGGAGGGGGCTTGCCCCCCTATCCCCCCTTTTATACGTAACCAATGAACCTCCAAATCTAATGAAGGAAGCGCCCTATCGGAATAAACCGGTATATCAAATTTGAAGCAAATCGAATAATACTGCATGAAAAATCCATTTATCTAAATTAAGGGGAGGGACTAGCCCCCGCCCCCCTTTTATACTTAACCAATAAACCTCCAAATTTAATCAAGACAGCTCCTCAAGGCTGTTCTTAACTGCTCTGCTCCACAAGCGCAAAACATTTTGACACATTTACCAATTTCATTTTTGAACGGAAAGATATGAAATTGGAAAGCCTGACCTTGGAAGCGATTTGGAATCGAACTGTTTTTTCCATTTTTGGATCCCATCGAGTTGTAAGCGATTTGGATCACGTGACATGGCATTTTTTCTCCCCCTTTACTGAGTGGATTTTCTTCTTTTGTTCGGAAGTTCGGTTCAAAATGCCAACTTATACAGTAAAAAACAGTTCGATGACATAGTTTCTCAATAACAACACCTTCTAGTTTCATGCCTTTCCGAACAAACATGAATTGAAACTTATGTCAGGAAGTTGACCCTTTGGATTTGAGAACAGCATCATAATAAACCGGTATACCAAATTCGGGGCAAATCGAATAACTCTGCATGAAAAACCTATTTATCTAAATTAAGAGGAGGGGACCCCCCTTTATACTTAACTAATGAATCTCCAAATTTAATCAGGGAAGCTCTTTAACATAATAAACCGGTATATCAAATTTGAAGAAAATCGAATAATTCAGCATGAAAAACCCATTTATCTAAATTAAGGTCGGGTAGCCCCCCTTTTCCCCTTTATTCTTCATCAATGAACCCCCAAAAGTAATCAGAGAAGTGCCCTATCGGTATGAACCGGTATATCAAATTTGAAGAAAATCGAATAATCCTGCATGAAAACCCCATTTATCTAAATTAAAGGTGGGTAGCCCCCTTTCCCCTTTTATACTTAGCGAATGAACCCCCAAAACTAATCAGAGAAGCGCTTTATCAGAATGAACTTGGAAAAAAAAATTGAAGCCAATCGGATGTTTCTATCAAGAGTTATCGCGTTACGTACATACATACGTATACGTACGTACAGAACCGGCGGGCACATTAGCTCTCAGGCTTTGATAATTGATAGCCTGTGAGCTAAAAAGTAACAAGCTACAGTGCGTAGCATGCTTTCCCAAACATAAATTTTAAGGTCGCCAAGGGCTGCTAGTATCGTTTCATCTGTTTAAAAATATAACAATTCTAACATCGAGGGAACATCCTTAATGTCCTTCTGGGGGAATATCCGGAAATAGCTGAATCAGCTTCGAATTCCTTGATGGGATTCAACATGACCTACTTGTGTGAACCTGCTTTTTTAACACTGAACGTACCTATATTTTTTTTTTATACCTATTCCTACCGCAAGGGTTAAATGACCCCTATATGAAAAGTATGAACGATGTTTTGCGAAAAATATACCAGTTGATGTATGAATAAAATCTTTTTTTTTTCAAATAGTTATTACAAATTGTTTATTTATTAAAATATTATAAGGGGCGATGGGATATATATTATCCCACTTTCGATTAATGAAGATTCGCACCAGAAAATGTTTATTAAATTTTACTTTTCTAATTTTCGTGGAAAAAATTCGTGAAATTGCTTTTCCCTATTTTGCAATAATAGTCCAGGCAATAGGGAATTTTACCTAGCAAAATTAATGGTAGTTCTGGAAATCGGTTTACTTTATGTTTTTTGGGTCGCTGAATCCGAATTTGTAATTTCCCACCAAAAATTTTTCCCCCGGCAACCCCCCAAATTTAGGTAAAATGCCCCCCCCCCCACCCAAAAAAAGGGTTTTTATTAAAAAAATCAATTTTTTAATTGTTTTAGGGAAAAAGTATCTAGAAATTTAGAAAGTAGACAAAATTTGCAACAAATTAGATATATGACATTATGACTTAGGATAGGATGAAGGGGAAGGGGGGATCTGCCTTGGAACATGCGCGCGGTGCTGCGTGAACTAAGTTGCGCCATTCCACTTAACCACTCACACGTTTACATTCGCCCTCCCATCTCCCCTCCGAACTTTCTCTATAAGGTTTACTTTAAATTTTTTGGGTCGCTGAATCCGAATTTTTAATTCCCCCCCCCCCAAATAGTTGTTTTTAACTTAAATTTCTTATTGTTTTAGGGGGGAAGCATTACGAAATTCAGAAACTAGACAAAATTTCCAACAAATAGGATATATGACATTATGACGTAGGATAAAAGGGGAGAGAGGGGGCTTCCTCGGAACATTCCCCACGCGCTTTTCTCAAAAACCAAATTTTTTCAAAAAATCAATTTTTTGGGGGTTGCGAGGTGAAATTTTGGTGGGAAGTTACAAATTCGGAATCAGCGACCCAAAAAACATAAAGTGAGTCGAAATCCAGAACTAGTATTAATTTTTCCAGGTAAAATCCCCTATTGCCTGGACTTCATAACTTAGTGCACGTAGCGCCGCAGTGCATGTTCAGAGGCAGCCCTCCCCCTCCCCGTTCATCCTACGTCATAATATCATATATCCTATTTGATGCAAATTTTGTCTAGTTTCTGAATTTCGTAATGCTTTCCCCCTAAAACAATAAGAAATTTAAGTTAAAAACAACTATTTGGGTGGGGGGGGAATTAAAAATTCGGATTCAGCGACCGAAAAAACTTAAAGTAAACCTTTTAGAGAAAGTTCGGAGGGAAGATGGGAGGGCAAATGTAAACGTGTGAGTGCTTAAGTGGAATGGCGCAACTTAGTTCACGCAGCCCCGCGCGCATGTTCCGAGGCAGATCCATCCTTCCCCTTAATCCTAAGTCATAATGTCATATATCTAATTTGTTGCAAATTTTCTCTACTTTCTAAATTTCTAGATACTTTTTCCCTAAAACAATAAAAAAATTTGAGAAATGATTTTTTTAATAAAAACCTTTTTTTTGGGGGGGGGGCATTTTACCAAAATTTGGGGGGTTGCCGGGGAAAATTTTGGTGGGAAGTTAAAAATTCGGATTCAGCGACCCAAAAAACATATAGTAAGCCCTTTTCCAGAACTACCATGAATTTTGCTAGGCAGAGCCCCTATACGGTCTCTATTGCCTGGACCATAAATATTTTTGCCGATTCCGGTGTGAATTCGACATTACAGAAACACAATTACTTGCCCCTCAAAGGGTTAAAGTCAAAATATATCTGTACCTTGGAACAAAAAGGGCCAATGTCCAAAATTGAGAAATTTGAGTTAAATGCACGAATGAATTCAGGATGCGATATAAAGTAATTGTTAAAAGGACCAAAGTCCTCCCAATATTAGATCATTGAAAACAAAATATTTTGTCGAGGCCAATGTGACTTACTGTTGATGTAAAAATGGCCAATTTAAAATGTAAAAAAAAAAACTAAATGTAACATTAGACTGTAGTGAGAAAAACATTACTGAATTGAAAGGTGAATAAATATATTAAATTTAAAAAATAAAAAAACCCGACTGCGTAAAAAGCGAACTAATTAATTATTTCTCATCAATATGAA
The DNA here is from genome assembly GCA_963932465.1 of Maratus speciosus. NCBI lineage: Eukaryota > Metazoa > Arthropoda > Arachnida > Araneae > Salticidae > Maratus > Maratus speciosus. The sequence goes on from OZ010800.1 coordinate 4,066,616, forward strand.
ACTATTTTTTATATTGCTTATCTTTTTTTTATTATTTACTTGTATGGATGACTTTTAAGTTGTGTTTAATTATTAGTTCCTATCTACAAACACTGTTTGGATGAGGCCTATAGATGTCTATTATGAAGCTTAGAGTTATAGTAAAGCTAGAGATCCTACCTACACAACTTCCAGGTTGTGTAATATTTAAACGGGGCTTCTGACTGAAAAATGGTCCATGAAACATCGTCTTCATTTTGAAAGACCTATCCAATGGGGCCACTCAATAGGGTACGTAATTTTTTTTTTCGTCTCTACTGCCATTTGGTAGTTTACGGCCGCCCTTTTGAATTTATAAAAACAAAACCTAGCCTATAACCATCGGACGGTTAAGACGAATCGATAGAGACCTGCTTCATTAAAATCTATCCAGCCGTTGGGATGTTTCGAGGGTATAAAGAAATCCACATATACACAGATGCGCGTGAAACACATAACCCTTCTTTTCAGTCGGGTAAAAAAGCTTTGAAAGGTGAAAAAAGCTTTGAAAAATAATGGTACAGAAATCGTAGCAAGGTTCTCAAAATCCCTCAAACTTAAATTGGGTTTCCTGCCATTTGAGAAAAATGGACATTGGCCCTTTTCGTTCCAAGGTACAGAGCATAATATATAGTTACGCAAAAAAATTAAGAAAAAAAATTAATTATTTCAAGAAATTCGAAAATTTAATAAACAAATAGCGTACAAATTTGTTTATGTTCACCACCTATTTTTAAGATTATTTCGTTCTCGATATAACCTGAACTGTTCAAACTAGAATCTCACTCGGAATAAAGTCAGTTTCTAATTATACTATCACACATTATTAACAAATAGGATGTAATACAGTACAATAAATGATGTAATAGCGAAAATATGCAATTTACTAATGTTCTTACAAAATAAAACATTTATACCAATCTTTATGATTTAACATAAATTTATTCGGGGGTCCAATGACCCCTTGCGGTCGTTAAGCCTAAAATATTTTTTTCTAGGCAACAAAGCTAGTTCGGAGATGAGGCATTTTAAGAAATAATATGACCCTATCTATTTATATAAAATCCAAGTCTCTGTGTGTCCCTCACATTTCCGGTAGGACCGCCTCATTGAAATGAGTAATTGTTAAAAAATACTAATGCAGGGTTACCACAGTAGCGCCAAATGTTAGTCAACTTGGTGATAGCTGGCTAATTTGGCGAAATTCCCATTTAAACCCATTAATCTTTCATAAAGGAGGTCACCGAAATTTAATTTAAACTCCGCTCTTTTAAGATATTTTTTCAAAATCTATGAGTGAGAATTTAAAGTACATCTTTACATCTTCCTCCCGATGCTACTAATAAAATAACCGCCAATAGACGACGCTGTACTGTGTGAGCTCCTAACAGCGCGATTTTAATGTGCTTTAGGTACTTTTCCAGTATAGGTGCCTTGGCGAAAAAGGAAATTTGGCAACATATTTTCCGGGAACCTATCCCACTGTTTCATTTTATATACACACGCATTTTTTTTTCGATATTTATACGATTTATTTAACATAGAAGAGCCGTTTCTCTAATCTTATACAGAAACAGACGTAATTTGTACATAAAAACATCAATAATATACATATAAAATAAACATATAAAACAAACAAAAACGCTCATCAAGTTTGTTTTCATAGCTGTTTATATGATTTGACAACAAATCTCGATATTTTTCCCTTATACGGACACCATGCCAAAATGTATGCTAATGCGCCAATTATTTCAAAATGCTAAAATATATTTGTAATTTTATGCCAGCAGTTTAATATGAGATTTATTTTATTGCTTTATTTTATAACAGTTATTTGTTCACTTATTTTAAGTATATATTCGTGTTTTAATGAAACAGTTCGTAAAAGTCTGGAATTTTCAAATGTTATATTTTCTATATGCTCACTTTAGTATCGACAATGTTTTTTCTGTACTTCTTAGTTATCCCGTTGACCAAATTACTGTAGCCAAATTGTAAGATTAAATGACAATAGTGGTTGCCATTAATTAATTAATTGTAAGATTAAATGCCAATAATGGCCAATAAAACCATTAATTTGACGTTTTATTTGTATTTTTATTAATGTTTTACTAATTTATTTGTTCTTTCGTTATTTATAATAAAAATTATGTCAATGTGTATAATTTGGCGAGTGGTTTGGCGATATATATAATTTGGCGAAATTGGTCGACGGGATAACTAAGAAGTACCGTTTTTTCTTTTATTTTTCAAATGCTTCAATTCAAGTGATTTTCATTTTGCGCCAACTATTACGCTTGGCAACATTGGTATCCGTATAACGGAAAAGTACCCAAATCTCACTTTCTGATGCCCAAATTAGACCAAGCTTTAAAAAAAAAACCCGCCAAAGCCCCTACAGTGGAAAAGTACCAGACTGTCTATTATTTTGCGCTATCTGTGTTATAGTTTGTACTATATGCAAGGAAGGTGGAGCGAAGAGTTTAAACATTAAATATTAAAGTTTCGGCACAGATGTCATATACGCCCCATATTGGCGCGATTTTTTTTCTGACGCCAATGTCATATACACAACGGGTACTTAACTGGCGTCAAAGTGTCGTTATTTTGCTTGATATGGTAACCTGGATGTTGTTTATGCTGTTGATGTTTTCGCCAAATTGGCGTCGGAAAAAAATATGACAACTGTGCCAAAGTTTCTATAAAGCAGTATCAGACTAAAAAATTAAGAATAAAATAAATGCAAAATAAGACTAAAGAAGAAAGAAAAATCATGCGTTAAGCATAGAATATGAAACACTTTCCAACACATCCTGAATGCTTTAACAAAACTTCGTTGTTTGGGGAAATAAGGTAAATAAGATAACTAAGTAAACATTTTAGAAGACGCATAAAAAATAAAAATTGATTTCAGCAGTTACCGTCCATAGCCAATAGTATCGTTATTACATGTCACTATTAGCTAAAATTTAATTTAATCTACTCTTAAAACTACTGAAATCACATTTCCAGATATTATCATACATAGACGATTATGTATCCAATTCTTTGCGTGACCCTATATATCATTTTGGTACAGGTGTCATATTCGCCCCATATTGGCGCGATTTTTTTTCGGTTGCCAATTTGGCGAAAACATCAACAGCATAAACAACATAATCCGGGTTACCAGATCAAGCAAAATAACGACACTTTGGCGCAAGTTAAGTACCTGTTGCCTATATGATATTGGCGACAGAAAAAAAAATCCCTGCCGGCTCGGGCCTACAGGTGGAGGTAGATTTCGATGTTAAGTACTAAATTCTCCAACAAAACTTAAATCAAGATTAGAGATAAAACCCAGTTTCTTCACAAAGAGTGAGCTCTAGGGAGCTAAACTTTTTGTGAAAATTATAATATACACGAATACACGCACACATGTATATGGAATAGGTTTAAAAAATGGCTACAAAAAATTCAGAGAACCTTAAAGTGTTAAAATATGTTAATATTTCCATAGTCGGGTTTTTATCATGTTTTAATACGTTTCTTCAAACTTACATGGCGTTACATATTCACCTGCTGAGGTCCATTATATTTCCAATATGACGCAATATACATATTTTTTTAATTCGTCAAACTATTTTTTTTATTTTGAGTTTTCATGCTGAAATCTTGCTCTAGAAAACTTATGACGTAATATTCAATTTGTTTTCAATTTGTCAAACTATTTAATTTTACACGTGACAATTTTGCAAAAGAAAAGTAATTGTTGTGGTGAGAATTTTATTGTTTTTTTTTTAATTGTTGGCAACTGCTATAACGAAAAACTTTTATTTTTTTTCCTGCCATTGTTGTGTAAGAGCTGGTTTTATCAGATTCATGTTAAGACAGTATTCAAAATTTTGAACCCTCCCTATTTCCACCCTCTTGTGCCGATTTCGCCCATTTTCAATCCCCGCCGAGATATTAGCCATATCAAAGTTGTTGGAGAGTTTGAGGACAATCCGTGCATAATTGCGACTTTTATCGTGCGGACAAAATTTAGTACATACATATATATATATATATATATATATATATATAAACTTTTTAGGTGGGGGTGGTTTTGGGTTCCTGGGGTCCTATAATGAAAAGTTATGAAGGAATTTTTCAAAAGTCGCACCATGGTAACGACTGCAATAGGTACGAAATCTACCTAAATTCTATTCTTACGAAATCTACCTAAAAAAATCCCTGCCGGCTCGGGCCTACAGGCGGAGGTAGATTTCGATGTTAAGTACTAAATTCTCCAACAAAACTTAAATCAAGATTAGAGATAAAACCCAGTTTCTTCACAATGAGCGAGCTGTAGGGAGCTAAACTTTTTGTGAAAATTGTAATATACACGAATACACACACACATATATAAGGAATAGGTTTAAAAAATGGCTACAAAAAATTCAGAGAACCTTAAAGTGTTAAAATATGTTAATATTTCCATAGTCGGGTTTTTATCATGTTTTAATACGTTTCTTCAAACTTACATGGCGTTACATATTCACCTGCTGAGGTCCATTATATTTCCAATATGACGCAATATACATATTTTTTTAATTCGTCAAACTATTTATTTTGAGTTTTCATGCTGAAATCTTGCTCTAGGAAACTTATGACGTAATATTCAATTTGTTTTCAATTTGTCAAACTATTTAATTTTACACGTGAAAATTTTGCAAAAGAAAAGTAATTGTTGTGGTGAGAATTTTATTATTATTTTTTTTTTTTTTTTTTTTTTTTTATTGTTGGCAACTGCTATAACGAAAAACTTTTATTTTTTTCCTGCCATTGTTGTGTAAGAGCTGGTTTTATCAGAATCATGTTAAGACAGTATTCAAAATTTTGAACCCTCCCCATTTCCACCCTCTTGGGCCGATTTTGCCCATTTTCAATCCCCGCCGAGATATTAGCCATCTCAAAGTTGTTGGCGAGTTTGAAGATGATTCGTGCATAATTGCGACTTTTATCGTGCGGACAAAATTTAGTACATACATACATACATATATATATATATATATATATATATATATAAACTTTTTAGGTGGGGGTGGTTTTGGGTTCCTGGGGTCCTATAATGAAAAGTTATGAAGGAATTTTTCAAAAGTCGCACCATGGTAACGACTGCAATAGGTACGAAATCTACCTAAATTCTATTCTTACGAAATCTACCTAAAAAAATCCCTGCCGGCTCGGGCCTACAGGCGGAGGTAGATTTCGATGTTAAGTACTAAATTCTCCAATAAAACTTAAATCAAGATTAGAGATAAAACCCAGTTTCTTCACAATGAGCGAGCTGTAGGGAGCTAAACTTTTTGTGAAAATTGTAATATACACGAATACACACACACATATATAAGGAATAGGTTTAAAAAATGGCTACAAAAAATTCAGAGAACCTTAAAGTGTTAAAATATGTTAATATTTCCATAGTCGGGTTTTTATCATGTTTTAATACGTTTCTTCAAACTTACATGGCGTTACATATTCACCTGCTGAGGTCCATTATATTTCCAATATGACGCAATATACATATTTTTTTAATTCGTCAAACTATTTATTTTGAGTTTTCATGCTGAAATCTTGCTCTAGGAAACTTATGACGTAATATTCAATTTGTTTTCAATTTGTCAAACTATTTAATTTTACACGTGAAAATTTTGCAAAAGAAAAGTAATTGTTGTGGTGAGAATTTTATTATTTTTTTTTTTTTTTTTTTTTTTTTTTTTTATTGTTGGCAACTGCTATAACGAAAAACTTTTATTTTTTTCCTGCCATTGTTGTGTAAGAGCTGGTTTTATCAGAATCATGTTAAGACAGTATTCAAAATTTTGAACCCTCCCCATTTCCACCCTCTTGGGCCGATTTTGCCCATTTTCAATCCCCGCCGAGATATTAGCCATCTCAAAGTTGTTGGCGAGTTTGAAGATGATTCGTGCATAATTGCGACTTTTATCGTGCGGACAAAATTTAGTACATACATACATACATATATATATATATATATATATATATATATAAACTTTTTAGGTGGGGGTGGTTTTGGGTTCCTGGGGTCCTATAATGAAAAGTTATGAAGGAATTTTTCAAAAGTCGCACCATGGTAACGACTGCAATAGGTAGTATTTCTTACGAAATCTACCTAAAAACAGTGGCACTCCGGGAGTGCCAATAGAAGTGCAACAATTACGTGTGTGTTTTTTTAATCGTCAGGAAATGTTTTATGCGTTGAATTGTGTAGCAGCACTAATGAAAGCATCTGGGGACACGGCAGTGCCCCTGCCAAGTCTTGAAAGCACAGCCGTAAGCATCTTTTTCTGGAAGCAACTCAGGGTACTTTTGACCCCCCAATATCTTTGTGTTGGTGATTCCCAGAAACTTGAAACTTCGTAAATCTAAAGTAATGTGGAAATGGAACTAAATGCTGAAATTTCACGTTTCTATCTTTTTTATTTCAGAAGATATATGAACTTAAACTTTCGCCTTTTCGACACTGATTCACCGATCATCAAAACTCAGAGGTACGTCCTATATCCCTAGAATCTTGAAATTTGGTATGAAGGTAGTGTTTGGGATACAATGAAACGGAAAATTTAAAAAATCCGGAAAATTTGGATAAAAAGTCGAAAAATCAAAAAACCGAGAATTTGGCAGAGATGTGATATACGAACCAGGTTTGGCGCGATTTTTTAACGTCAATTTGGCGAAAGCCCGTTTTCCAATACCAGTTACAATATATATTTTTAAATTATTTTCTATTGTTTTAAAAAGTAAACAACAATAAATAAACGGTAATTTCATTAATAACTATAGAACAAAACAATTGTACAATTTAAAAAAATAAAATAAAAGTAAATGAACAATTTATTAATAAATAAGCAACAATAGCCGGGTTACCTTGTAAAATAAAGTAACGCCATTTTGCTGTCAATTAGGTACCCAAGTGCGTATCTGACATCTGTGCCCCGTATTTTATCTTCCGTAATCGAAATTCCCGCCAATACTGTTGGTCATTGACCAGACCATCAACACTATAAAATACAGTGTTATCGGTTTTTAGTTACACGAAATAGGTAGGTCACGAATACGGTATAATTCATTTTAACTGACGAAAAACAAAATAATAATTTGTTTTAGCAATACGCCGGGAGAAAAAGTGAGTTTTAGCTTCCTTCTTCTTTTGCGGATTGAGCTGAAGAGGGAAAAGTTCCTGTCATTCACCGCTTGGCGCGCTAGTGTCTATGTGTCAAAATGCTAGCACGTCGGTTACGTTACAGTGTCTCGAAATCAGTGGTTTTTCCCCATCACAAAAAAAGCTCAACGCGCCTAAAGAAGTTTTCACTTCAAAATATCGCGCATATATGGGGCGAATATGACATCTGTACCATCATTTTATCTATATTCTACAAACATTTCTTAGTAAACTAAATGCAGTTCAGCGTAAAAATGCATAACTCCTTTAAAAACCACCTTTAAGCAATTTACTCTCATACTCAGTAACCCTTACGAATTCTTTTGTGTAGCCCTGCATATGAACTGTAGCATTTAACGCACAGTATAGTATTCATAAATGTAGTAAAACATAAAAGCGCATATCATAATTAAAAATGCAGGTATTTCTTAGTTATCCCGTCGACCAAATTACTGTCGCCAAATTGTAAGATTAAATGCCAATAATGTTTGCCATTAATTAATTAATTGTAAGATTAAATGCCAATAATGTTTGCCATTAATTAATTAATTGTAAGATTAAATGCCAATAATGGCCAATAAAACCATTAATTCAACGTTTTATTTGTATTTTTTGTAATGTTTTACTAATTTATTTGTTCTTTCGTTTTTTAAAATAAAAATTATGTCAATGTATATAATTTGGCGAGTGGTTTGGTGATTTATATAATTTGGCGAAATTGATCGACGGAATAACTAAGAAGTACAAAAATGCATTTCTACCAATCATTGCTTATGTACAATACTTCGGAGAAAAGTTTCGTGGCGAGAAAGAAGTTTGCCAACGTATTTTCTGACAACCTATTTACTGCTTCATACTCACAAGCAATTTTTTCCATATGTATGCAATTTATTTAATATAAAAAAGCTATTTATCCATTTTTATAAAGAAACAGAAGTAATTTTTGCACAAATGTCATATACGCATCGGGGTTGGCGTGATTTTTCTCTGACACCAATTTGGCAGAAATCTCGCTTTCGAATACCAGTTACTTATATATTTTTAAATTATTTGCTACCATTTTGAAAAGGAAATAATTATAAATAATTATAAATAAATAAAAGTTTGAATAATAATTATAGAACAAAACAGTTTATATAATTAAAAACAGAAAATAAAAGTAAATAAACAATTTATTAATAAATAAAGAACAATAGCCGCGTTCCCATAGCAGGCAAAATAACACCATTTTGGCGCCAGTTAGGTATCCCGGTTCATATTTGAAATCTGTGCCGTAATTTGTATATAAAAAAATATTATATATATTTAGAAACGATTTTTTTATGTATATGAGTGCATATATAAACAAAAATAAAAGTTCATTAGATTTGTTTTCATAGCTGTTTATATATTTTGGCAACATATCTCACTTTCTGATGCCCGAATTGCGCCAAGCTTTTTTTAAAAATGCGCTATAATGGAAAAGTATACCTAAATAAATAATTAACAGAAATAACCAATTATACAAACTAAAACTTTTTATTTCGAGATCAAAGCATTGTTTTTAATTTCGATTAAAAATACATATATCCTTGGATAACTTCAATTGAAATTAGGTTCACAGCTTATTTATTTATTTATTATACAACAAACATACGACTTGTGTGCTTGACACGAGAGCCCGCTTATAAGTCGGAGACAAGTGTTCACAGCTTAATATCTTATTCCCTAAACCTAAACAAACACAAATGATTCATTCATCGTGAACCATAAAAAATATTAAATCATTGAGGTAATCATTCACAAAGTAAGTTCTCCAACAATCAATGGACAATATTCTAATGACATCATAGTAGGTAAAATGGTGGCGGTATCGTTTGAAATCACAAAAATTTAATTTTGCAATGTCTCTTAGTTACATTATTTTATTGTCATATTTATGAGCTCAGTACAAAAGCATATTTTTTCATTATTTAGTTATTAAAGACGAAAAAAAATTATAAATACATGATTTGAAAAATTTAAATAATTTTCTTTCTTTATAGTAAAAATTAACATCGGGAAGTGACAGCGGGTTTAAGTTAAATAAGTTTAACTGGTTAATTCTGTTGTAATATTCAAAATAACTGTATGTATTAGATTTCAGTAAACAACATCCGGGCCCGATTAAACTTTGAAGTTAGAGGAATTACAATGTCATTTCAAAACCTTTCTTTTGGAGAAGCTTTTCTAAATTCCACATATATACATGGAAACTCTTCAGTGTTAGAAATATTATTCTTAGGACTGACATAACATGATAACGGCCTGCAATTTTACACAATTTTTTGAAAACTATTTTATACCAGAAATTTTACTAAAAACTGGTTACTTTTTTGTTATAGCGGCCACACTATTAGGATTAAGACAAGTTGCAGCCAATTTCGCCAACGTCGTAACCAAGATCTTGAAGCACACACATATAATACCATATTCAGAATTTTCATGAAATCTGTCCATTTCATGAAATCGTATACGATAATTTAATAGTTTTTACCTTACTTCAAATGTGTAATTTATTTATTTTTAAGGATTAACAATCTAAATTGTCCAATATATGAATTTAAAAAAAATGTAAACAAAGATTGAATAGACATGACCGCAAAAAGCCTCAAATCTGCATAACACGTGGAACCAAACTGTGCAGATTAGTGGTCTTCTACTGTACACAGTTTTTCATAAATGCGTTTCGTTCTTAAAATGTGTTATTTTCATCTATCACTGCGGAACAAGCGAGAAAACTCATATTCTTGCACATGAGTTGTATATATCTTTATATGTAAATTTCCGTCATTTTTGACGGGCTACCTTTCTAGTATTTTAATAAAAGTCGTGAAAAATAAAGAAATTTCGTAATGTTTAGTTTAAGAAATTCCAAAATTTTTGACCCCCCCCTCCCCCCTTGTCAGCAAAAATAAGCAAATCGCAAACTCCCCTTTAATAATTACGTAAGCAAATTGCAACCCCCCCCCCCCCGCTTTTAACAGTAATAATTTAATTTTAAAAAATTCGGACACAATAAAAATTTAAAAAACTCTACTCGACTTTAAAAAAAATAATAAAAAAATGCTTGTTTTATTTCCTTACAATTCTATTTAAAAAAATTTCTTAGATCACAGTTTTAGAAGAACTTAGCCATTTGTAAAAATTAAATTTGAACATGCCCATATATATATTCCGATGTTGACCACGGCTGCTCAAGCCATTTTTCCATATCTGTTATGATGTTGGTTTCCAGTTTTACTTGATTATCTTCATCGCTTTCTTTTCGAATGCGATCTTGATCAACTTCATCTTCATTGATCCACTCAACATCTTCCATATCTTCCACGAATTTTACGAAACACATAAGTTCATTTGCTCGACGAGCAGCAATTCTCAATGGTCGTATAAGGCAGGCCTTCTCACTTTTTTCACTGTGTTGAATTTTCTTGTGTCTGTTTGCTGACTTCTGAGATGCATGATTTTGGCCACAACTTCCACAAGTTCTTGCGGATAATCTCAACTTTATGGAAGGGCAAAAATAATCATACAGCATCTTAAAAAATCCCTTTGCTTTAATATTCAGATTTAAGGCTAGACAGAGACTTAAATCTTTAAATCCCCCTCCTCACTTGTAATGATGTCATTTGACGATTGTATCATTTTAATTGGAGGAGGAATGAATCGTCCTTTTAATATACGAAATAATCCACTACGTGCAGGAGAGCAACAATTCTTTTCTTCGCATTTTACAATTTGCAGCAAGTATTGACTTTCTTGTACGTGCTTGGAATACCAATCCAAGTCATAACCAAGAGAGTCTGGTTCGCCTGAATCAACATATGTGGCAGTAACAGGATAACCGTCAATGTTTAATGAGTTCCAGATATCTGCGAGAGTTTTACCTGCATATACAAAGTTATTTTGCTCCATTTCTTCATCAATAGTGCGACCGTTCTTATCGAGATGGGAACCATAATGTTCATGAGGGTGTATAAGACCAGACAGTTCTCGACTGAGTGGAGCCATTCGCCTTTCTACTCAGTTATATGCACTTCTTCCAGGAGCATTGTACGCTATGAAAATTCCCTCCAGATCATGCTTTTTGAAATGTTTAATAGCAAACGATATAACTTTCTGGTAGCGGGGATTCTCGTCTGGACCTCCATCAACCGTAACTATGATTGCAGGTCCAAGAATTGAAGCTAAAGTTTCTAAATAGCGGATGTATGTTACTGCAAATTGGGTATCAATGTGAGATTGGTGATAATCAGCCTGAGCACAAGAAAGCTTTATCGGCACTGTGGTGACATGTCTTCGACCCTCGATGGTTGAGGAATTTTTTGGAAGCAAACGAAGATACATTCTACTCTTGCTTATTTGAAAACCAACCTTTTTCAGTTCTGCAGTCAAGCCATCGAGAGTTTTGAGACTTCGTATTGACTCGCTTCTTCTTTTTGCATCTGCAGCACTTCCAATAATTGCTATGTCTGCGATTGTCTTAAACAATAAGGGTTGATCTACATTTAAACTTGGTATTCCTACTAATTCCCTCAAAGCTAATTTTTTTTTTTATGTCTAGATTATTATGGCGGATTTCTCCAAGCTTTGTTCGTTTGGTGGTTCGATGTTTTCTTTGGTATTCAGCATTTTGTCGTTTCCTTTTTAAGGATTGTTTTTCTTTTTTTTAGATGACTGGAAATCTTATTTATCTGTTTTTGAATTTGAGATACATTGTTTTCAATTCAATTGGATTACATTTCACTTTTATTAAGGTACAAAATTTGAAAACAGTTAGAAGATTATCTGCTACAAAACTTACATATTTTTAATTTCCACCCCCCACCCCCCCCCATGGATGCATTAATTTTCGAGTCATTTGTAAATTAAGAAAATAAGGTTTAGCTTGGCTACGCCATATTTTAAAAGTAATAACTCGTTTTTGACATTTCCTTGGTCTTTATTTATTGCCATACTGACCATGTTTCGCCAAGGCTACACAGTCATTTTATCTTATCTATCTTTTTTCCAATTTTTACAAGTTATTATGTAAACTTAAACTTATGATAAAATGTATTTAAAATTTTAAGAATAAATTGATTATAATTACCTTTATAAAATAATCAAGAAAGACTTATTTCTTTTGGTTGCCTTACGCAGTTCGTCCTCAATTATTTTTAGCACCAATACCTCTAACTCTTTGTCAGTTTTAGAAGACTTTTTGTACTGTCTCCACACATCATTAGTTTTACATTGGATATCCTTACAAGGTGTATCTGATGCAGACTTTTTTAAACTTTCAAAAAGTTTTTTATACAAGATTTCTCGAAATGAAGACATATATCTGATTTTATTTATTTTAAACACCATTACACTACAGTACTAAGAGGTTTTCAAAACTCACGAAACACCAGATAATAGAGTAGTCGGTCACTATGGTTATGGGGTTCAACCACTTGACAGAGGAGGAGTGGAAACATAGAAGATGGAATTTTACTTACGTTTTGGAAGCTTTCCCGGAAAACTCATATTGTCACAATACAACATATCGCATCGGTCCATTCAATTTTATTCTATTCTAACAATTGGAAATAATAGTAAATTCTCAGAGATAATAAGCCCTCATGCCGTCAAACGTTAACAGTCACCTCTAGACCAAAGAGATAGCTTATGTTTTCCTTGTGCGGTCAAAATAGCTGACATCAGAACTTAAAGTTTAATATTCTTTTGCTATTTCTTTTTTTTTTTTCAATTTGAAATTTTTAATAGTTTTTTTTTTTTTTTACAAGTTAAGAGATTTTGAAAATGTCTTACGTAAGCATCATTCAAACACACCCCCCCCCCCCTCTCCCCTTGTCTGCAAAAATAAGCAAATCGCGAACCCCCTCCCCCCCCCCCCTTAGGTGCTTACGTAATATTTGAACGGCCCCTTATAGTACGAACGCACCTCATTTACCACTTTTCGCGTGCAATTTCTAACTTGTTCTATTCTGCTGTTTTTGAAACACGAGTACAGAAATAAACTGCGTGCAGAGAGTGACGTAAAGTTAAAATGAACCCGTTTCAACCCTGTTATATAGGCCTTTTTGACACTGTCCTCATAGGTAAAAACCAGTGCTAGAAACCTCACTGATTATAAAGTTATATTTTGATAATAATGAAGCTTATTTTTAACTAGCAAAAGCCATGCTTTGTTTGGATTCGCGAAGCATTATTTAATAAGGTAAATATTTGAAAGTAACACTATTTTTTTAATATTATTTTTGCATCTTTATTAAGCAAAAACTTTACTTTATGTTTTGGCGCATTTTAATTTTAGAAATGTAAATTCAGATAAATAATTAAGAATTTTCTCGGAATTTTTTTATCTATGATATAACGAGTTTAACAATTAATTTTATTTGTTTTCTTTTGTTGCCACTTAAAAAAAAAAAAAAAAAAAAAAATCATACTATAATTCTTTTAAAATGCGTAAGTATCGTCTGCGTAAATGATTTCACATAATATCAATACATTGTGTATTGAAATTCTTAACACTAAAAAATACTTTTATAATTTAATGTAAATAATTGAATTTTCACAAATTTTAATTCATTAAAAATACTAGGGGATCGTACCTGGGCTTCCCGGGTTACAGAATATAGGTGAAAACATTTTTTTTTTAAATTGAAAACTAATAATTTTTTTATATGCAATAAATTTTTTAGCCTGCCCACTTACATTAAAAAAGCATTTTGCATATGAAAAATACGAATTATACAATCAAATAAATTTTTGACATTTATCAAAAGCGATATTCTCTCATTAGCCGCATGCTAAGAGACCAAGATTTTGCTACTTACGGCTTTTATATTCTGATAATTTCAGAGCTAACATGTCTGTTAAATTTGTGTTTTATTTATATTATTTTATTTATTTATTCATAGGGAAGTTTTTTTAATGGATATTAGCCGTAAGAAAATGATGAACTCTTTATTTTGTTTTAAGGGCAACGGATTAATCTTTCGTAATCGAGCTCCGCGTACTATAGATAAATTAAAAAAATATTTCATACTTTAAAATTGTTTTTAAAACCATAGACAATCAGTAAACTGAGATGAACTTTGCAAACAAATTCCATTTAAAAAAAAAAGTCCTATTTGATGATCTAAAAATTTAAATTTTACGATTACAAATATGTTAGATTTGTGTTTTTTCAACATTATTCTTTTATTTGTTTATAAAAGAAGTATTAATTTCGTTAATTTGTCCTTCACAAATATGTTAGATTGGTGTTTTGTAATATTATTCTTTTATTTGTTTGTAAAGGAAGTATTAATTTCGTTATGCAAAAATCGTCAGAAACAAATGCTGAACAATGTTTGATGCTTTATGTGCAAAATGTTTATTATTATTATGTATTGAAATTGGCACGTGATAAGATAAACTTAAAAAAAATCACGCTAAAAAATTATTTTAGAAAACATAATACATCAGTCAATTAAGATACAGTTACAAATTGCATTTGAGAGTAAATTTTTTCCCTATGCAACGAAAACTGAAAATGTACCATGGTCAGAAGATTAAAAAATTGCAGTAGCGAGATTTTCAAAACCAAAATTTGATCGTGAAGTGTACCCATTCACAAAATGAGGTCAGCGTTACGCACAGATACATTTGTTCTTTATAATATAGATACATAATCAGTAAAATATAATAAAGATCAGTTATTAGGCTGTGGTTATCAATTGAGGCTCTTATGCTTGGTATTCCGGAATGAAAAACAGCAATTTTCCCCTTCTCAAAATTTGCATACGCACTTCTCATATCCATATTCAACATTTTTTTAAATTGTATTTTGTTTGATCATTTTAAAATCATTTTAACTCAAAACTTGAAGTCACGATTGTCAGCAACATATTTTATGTGAACAGACGCACTCTTTACTTGAGATTCTAATCTCAATTCTGGAGACTAAAAATTTTCGTAATCTATGTTTTTTAGACGCATTTGTGTTAAAATGTTTAGTTTTATCTAAGAAAATGATCGTTTTCTTTTAAATATGACTTCATTTTCACTTAAATAAGCATTTCGCCTAGTGTCTGAAACTTAGTATTGGTACACATGCAGAAGGAAAAACAATATAGATAATTTATGAGGAAAAATGCGTATTTTCAAAAGCAGTAAGTCATTTTCCGTTATTATGCTCCTAATGGGATTTTGCGCCACTAAACCCTATACAACAATTTTTATCAACTATTTTGATTTTTTATCAGAAAATGGCATGAATAAAGATAAAAATACCTCATTATTTCTCTCTTGTCTGCAATAATGAAAGCTATCTAATTTTCCCCATTTTGAAGAAATTTAATAAAATGTTTTTAAAATTAAAATATAAAAGTGGGGATATTTAAAAAAAAAAACAGATCGTGCGATCACATCTACAAATGAACAGCTTTCAGTTAAAAAAATAAATAAATAAAAATAAAATAATAATAATAAAATTTGTTCAGCAGAAAGATCAGGGCAGATGACTAAAAAACAACTTGTGTTTTAAATATATAGGTTATATAAAATTAGGATTAATTAAATTAAGCAAATTATGTTATTTTGATAAAATTATAGTAGAATGTCCTAAAGAATAGCATTAAAATTTTATTATTCGAGAGAGTTTTTGAGAAAAACTTTAGGAACACGATATTATTTTAAATTACGAATTATTTGTTTGCTTGTCTAACTCGGCGAAGCAAATCCATCCAGGCGAGAATCATCAATTTCTGTAATATAAATCGCTATTATTTACATGTCAACTCTCTTTTATAAAGACACTCTAAATTTTTGTAAAACATTGCGTTTTATTAGTGTATCATTACAATTACATTATTTTCAAAAGTGAAGCATTTTCACCTGTGAAGAATTTCAAAGCAGCCGGGCTGTGAAAATGACGCACTTTTACAAAACATAATTAAGGTTTAAGAATTAAAATATACGCGTTTTTATAAAATGACATCATTTGCATCCGTTAAAGCAATCCACTTTTACAATACAGTCTTAAACTTCGTATATAGAAAAGTGTTCATATGACGTCATTATCACGGAATAACAGACAATAGTCTTGACATAGCCCATATTTTAATTTCAACTTTTTTTTTCAGGTTTTATAAGAAAATGGCAACAAAATGATACAGTATCTCCTATTTTCGACTATTTTCCATTTACTTTCAATGACTTTCAATAGAAATGAGGTACTTTTGTTGCCATGGTAAGAAAAATGGTATTAAAAACTACAAAAAAATTAATATCTCAAAAATAAATATAGATACAGCTTTCAAACAAATTGCATTTAAAAGAGCTTTTTTTTCCTTATATGACGGTGTAAAAATTTAAAATATGCGATGTTTAGAAGTTTAAAAATTTGCAGTAGAGAAAATTGCAAAACCTAAATTTTATTTCAAATTGCAAAGTGTTGCCATTCGCAAAATGACGTATGCGTTACGCACAGATATGTTTGTCCTTTATAATATAGATACTATAATTTTCACAAAAAAAGATTATTTAAAAAATTTCATAAAAGAAATCGTGAAACTATTTAATGAATCCTGTTTCTGTCTATCTGTTTCTATCTATCCTGTTTCTCCGTGATTTATTTTTTCTTCTGAAAATAGGCGTGTTACATTTTTTATTTGCAAAATTGCGTCCGTAATGGAAAAACGTGTAAAATAAATTAATTAAAATAATAAAATTTTTAAGGTTATCCTTCTATATATTAAAAAAAAGTAACGATTTGGAAATGGACCAATGAAAATCTGCGTAGATCTTCCCTAGACCGGCTTGCATTTTGAATGCTTAATTATGGTCTTTCTTCGTTAATATTAAAAAAAACTGTTGCATACAAAAATATGAAAATCGGTGGTATTATAGACAAATGTTTGATAAATACGCTGATGCAGACAGTTTTCAAATCGAATAATTATTTAAAGAGATATTTAATGTTAAAGTTGGTCAAAATCGTTCCATTAAAAAAGTTTTTTAAGATCAAAAATCATGCATAGGAATATAATCATTTTAAAATCATTTTATGCATTAGAAATTCCCGGTATGCAGACTGCATTATTTTTTTTAATTTGATCCATTTTTTTAGGATTTATTTCCATTTTAAATTCAAATTTTCAGCATTTCGAGAGATAATTTTTACATATTTTAGAAAAGGGTGTTATTTTAAATTGTTGCCAATTTTTAAAACAGGGCAAAGAATAATATTTCCTTAAAATTAAAAATGTATTTACGCGTGGCTATTATAAACAGGAAAAAAAACTTTAAAATTAGAATTAAATGATTACATGTTAAAAGCAGGAAAATATTGAAAATTACGTCATAAGAACTATATTTATACTTTAATTTTAAAAGAGAAAGAAAATTTTAAACTAAAAAAATCATTATTATGAGTCAAAAGTCATAAATGGAGCAAAATTACGTCATATTTAAAATGAACAAATTATGCAAAACAGTTTAAATTTTAAAATATATTTGCGCGAGACATTTATTTCATATTTTGAGATAATCTTTTCAACTATTGTTGTGAATTCAAGGCAGCGCAAATAATGTTTCCTTTCTAAAGGCAAAAGTATTTTCACGTGAATATTAATAGGAGAAAGAAAACTTTAGTGAAAAATAGGTCAGATTTAAAACGATAGATTTAAAAATACTTACTTAAAAGATCTTTCTTATAGCGTTGTTAAAAAATACCGGGAGACAATGACTCTGTTTACTTAATTCATTTTACACTAGCTTATTTTTAAATTAACCATTTTTTTTTAATTAAAGACGAAAACAGCAGCTGATTTGGTCTTGAAAATCCACAATCAAAGGAAAACGAATGGAAACTCGTTTACAGAGAGATCCGCACTGTTTTTTAAAATTATAATTCAATCTTTTTAAAGCCGATAAAATTAGCTTGCTTTTAGAATCTGGGGTGTCTGAACGGGGGTTGAGGAGCGCAGCTCGTAGGGGGCAGGGCCCCCCTAGTTTTGTAAAAGAAAATAATATTGTGCAAATCTACAGATCACAATTTATTTTTAATATTTAATTTCAAGTTAAAATACTGAATAGTTTTTTTTTTTTTTTTTTTGTAAAGTGCACGACAAAATTTATTCATTCTTCTTTGCTCTTTTTTAGAACCAACATTCTTTTTTAATACGCAACTTTTTCATAATTTTAATAGCTACTAGAAATCATCTAAACAATTTTGCCTTTACATATATATACGTTATTTTCAATTTCAGTATTTGTATAAACCTACTTATCGTTAAATCCTTTCAAAACAGAGATATAAGTTTTTAATTTTTATGGTCCAGCCCATCAGTAAAATTGAAATATAATGTTACAAATAAGCTTTAATATTAAATAGGTATCATTTTCATGCTTGTCTAACGTAAAACCTTTTTACAGGAAATTTGTTAATTCAATTACCGTACTTCAAATGCAGGGATCGGTGTTTTAAATACCATTATTTCTGAAGTAAATTTTATTAGAAATACTAATCTCTTCAGAAATAGATAAAACTTATCATATATTAAGTTAATTGCTTTTCAAAAACACTTAATCTCTGCTATAAGAAAAACTGTTTACATCACCCATCCATCCTGTTTCGAAATTAGAACATTACTTCCTGTTTCATCTTTTGAACTGTCAATCAAATGTTAATAAACACTTGCAATATTGACATTATAAAAACTACATCAACGACTTTAAACGAAAATGAGTGTTTTATTAATGTAAATAACCTAGAATTTATTTATGTAATTAATCAAGACTAAATAATGTTTTGTATTATTATCTTTTAGTTTCTGTAAATGTTTTAACCAAGACAGGAGCAAAAAATAAATGCTCCAGTGTGTATCTTCAGATACATAAAAATATTAGTTTGAAACCAAAAGTGGCTGCAAAATTCCTGGGATACAAATAATAAGAAAATACACATTTTATAATAAACAAATCTACAAGCTCTTTACAGGTGAAATCACTATGGATAATTCTTATAATTAATAGATTAATCTAAGATTTCCTGGATAAGCAGAAAATTACCGTGGACGAGGGAGGTAAGCAGATTTCCCTTACCTTTATTATATTATTTAAATGTGATTATTTTTATATCACATTAGTCTCCGTTCAAGTAATCATCTAACAATGATTATGAGACTGATGTGCTGCTTCCTTAAATATTAAATATTAGTATATGATAATTTAATAAAGCGGTTTATTTGAAAATTAAAAAGTTGGTAATAGAGTCAAAAATGGTTTCAGTAAAAGATGCACAGATTATAGGGAAGCTCAACTCGACAAATTAAAGTATTTGGAAATTTAAAATAGAGATGCTTCTCATAAAAGGAGATCTTTTTGAGATCATTACTGAAGAACCACCAAACCCAATTACAACCGATTGGTCCAAAAAAGACCGGAAGGTAGGAGCTATTATTAACCTCAGTATTGAGGATAGTCAGATCGCCCACGTAAAAAATATTCAGAATGCTAGAGGTGCATGGAATATTTTAAAATCAATTCATGAAAGAAGTAATTTATCGAATAAGCTATACCTTTTACGGAAGTCGTATAGCACGAAATTAAATGATGGTGGTGATATGGTTAAACATATCACAAACATACTTGAAATAGTTGACAAATTATCCGCTATACACTGTTAAAAATATCGTGAAAAATTACCTCTGTTTTTCAAGGCTATCTATTTTCTGACCAATGAGAACGCTTCATATGTGTTAATGTAGCGTTCTCATTGGTCAGAAAATAGAGAGCCTTTAAAAACAGAGGTAATTTTTAACAGTGTAGGTGAAAACATAAAAGCTAATCATTATCTCAGCACTTTTGCTGTGTAACTTACCAGCTTCTTATGACACACTCATAACGGCACTTGAATCCCGAAATGAAGAAGAGTTGACACCTACTTTTATAAAAAGTAAACTGATCGACTGATTTAATCGCAGAAGCGATAGTTCCGAATCATCTGAAAATACTGCTAGAGCATTCAAAACTATGAAGAAATTTAATAATGCGGTTTACAAATTCAACAATGCGGGATATAAAAAGGAACAAAAATACTGTTCAAATTGTAAATTGAAAAACCATTCCACCAAAAAATACTGGCATAAGAAAAATAAACAATAATACATAATTCACATAATACATATTATAAACAAAACTACAAGAAAAATTTTAATTCTTCTCTTGTTTTCCAAAAGGATGATAAAAATGTTAGAAATGATTATGTATTAAAATCGGATAAACATGCCGATTGTAATGAGTATGAAAGTGATTAAGGTAATAAACACTGTACGTTTATAATAAAACCGCGCAATGACAAAGCGTGGTTAGTTGACAGTGGCAGTTCTAGTCACATAACAAATGATCAACATTTATTTACAGAAATTAAATCAAATGAAAAAACTAATGTTGTTATTGCAAATGGAAACAAATTAGTTTTTTATGGATCGGGAAACACACTAATAAACACAATAACTTCAGACAGTGAAACGCACAACATAACACTTAAAGATGTTTTATTTGTTTCAGAAATAGAGACAAATCTTTTTTTCGTTTGTAAAGCTACAGAAAACGGATGCGAGATTTTATTCAAAAATGATAAATGTAACTTAACGCTTAACGGAGTAACCCGCCTGGAAGCAGTAAAGAAAAATAATTTATATGAAATCCAATTGGCAAATGAAACCACTAACATTAACTATGTAAATAAAACTTACACTTGTAATAATAATAATTGCATAGAACTATGGCACAGAAGGTTTAGCCATAAAAATTTTGCATCTATCAAACAAATCGAAGAAAAACACCTAGCGAAGGGAATACAAATAAATAAATGTAAACATGACACAACTTGTGAGACTTGCATCAAAACAAAGCTTACAGATGCACCTTACCCAAAATTAACAGATTATAGAGCCACTAAACGATTGGCGTTGCTACACTCTGACGTATGTGGGTCTTTCCAAACACCAACATTACATAGGGGGAAAACATACTTCTTAACATTTGTAGATGATTATTCTAGATTTACCATTCTGTATTTATTATCAAAGAAATCAGAAGTTTATGAAAAACTTAAGAAATTTGTTGCCTTAGTTAGTAATAAATTTGGTGAAAAGCCGAAAAATATAAGAACGGACAATGGAGGGGAATTTAACAAGGATTTAGTTGACAACTATCTTAGAAAAAATGGCATAAAGCACCAACACGCTGTTCCGTACTCTCCGAGCCAAAATGGTGTTGCTGAACGCAAAAACAGAACACTAATTGAAATGACTAGAGCTTTGCTTAGCGAAGCAAACTTGCCTCAAAAATTCTGGGGTGAAGCTATCTGTACGGCGAATCACCTTCAAAACCGATGACCTACAAAAGCTAATGATAAGCCCCCGTTTGAACTTTGGAATGAACGACCACCAAATTTACATTACCTTAGAGAGTTTGGCTGTAAAGCCTTTGCTTATGTCAACAAAAATAAACGACAAAAATTAGATGATAAGGCGGTTGAAGGTATTTTTGTCGGCTACGACAATTACTCCAAAGTGTTTACACACGTGGTAAAGAAATAATAATCGCCAGAACAGTAAAGTTTCTAGAAAATAAAAATATACACGAGAAGGTAGAAACAGAATTAAATTTGATAGAAAAACCATCTGATGAAAATGGAAAATCACAGAATAAAAACATTGTAGAAATTGAAGTCACAAACACTGAAGACACACCAAGTGAGTCTAAACAATTAACACCAGAACCAAGGCGGTCAGACAGATCAAATATAGGAGTCCCTCCAGACCGATTCATTTACATGATAAATCACGAACACATTAAAGAACCAGAAAGTTTTCAGGATATAATGAATATTGAAAATCCAAAAGTAAAACAAAACTGGTTAAATGCCACACAAGAAGAGATAGATTCTCTTAACAAAAGCAAAACATGAACACTTGTTGATCCCCCGCAAGGTAAAAAAATAATTGGATCAAGATGGATTTTTAAAACTAAATATGACGATCAACGAAGAATACAGAAATATAAAGCGAGATTAGTGGCGAAAGGATATTATCACAAATATGGCATACATTACGAAGAAACTTTTGCCCCTGTTGTTTCATACACGACACTTAGATATTTTATAGCAGCAGCAGCAGCAGCTTACCTCAAATTAAAAATTCACCACGTTGATATAAAAACGGCTTTCCTGTATGGCAATTTAGATGAAGAAATTTACATAACTCAGCCAGATTCTTATTATTCCAAATCAGGAAAATGCCGATTGAATAAATCCATTTATGGATTGAAACAAGCAGCCAGGGCATGGCACACTAAGATAGCAAAATCACTAAATGACTTAAAATTGAAACAGTATAATTCGGATACATTTTTATACACTCGAAATGAAGGAGAAAACAAAACGTATATAATCGTTTATGTTGATGATATCCTCATAGCAGGAAAAGATGACGAAATTAAAGATATAATAGAAAAACTTAAGAGTGAAAACGAATTAAAAAATCTAGGAGAACCAAGTTTTTATTTGGGAATCAAAATAGAGAAAACAGCAGAAGGTTGCCAATTAAATCAAAAAACTAAAATCGAAGAGCTAGTAAAAAAGTTTAAATTAGAAGAAGCTAAACCAGTAGGTACTCCGATGGAACCTAATTTTAATAGATTAGAAGATAATGACAATCTATTACCAATAAAATGCAGACAGGCGGTAGGATCATTACTTTATATCGCATCTGTCAGTAGACCTGACATTTCTGCTGCTGTCAATATTTTAAGTAGAAGAAACGAATCTCCACGTGAAAAGGATTGGATGGCAGTTAAAAGATTAATCCGATATTTAAACTGCACAAAACAACTAAACTTGCACCTAGACAGTAAAACTGAACCGATTTTAAAGGCTTGTGTGGATGCCGACTTGGCAGGTGATACTAACACAAGAAAATTAACTAGCGGCAATCTTTTTACTTAAGGTTATAATCCAATTCAACAGATTACAAAAAGGCAATCATGTGTTGCTCTTTCATCAGCAGAGGCTGAATATGTCTCAGCCGGAAGTGCAGGGCAAGAAATCTTGTATTTAGTGAAACTCCTGGAAGATTTAGACAAAGCCAATCACTTTATATGAAGATAACCAAAGTTGCATCAAAATGGTAGAAAGTGAGAAATTTTCAAAAAGAATTAAACATATAGATATACGTATGCATGCAATCAAACAACTCAAAGAAGATGGGATAATTGAATTAAAGTACTGTCCATCGAAATATATGATTGCTGATGCCTTGACTAAATTTGTCCCTAAACATGAATGACAAAATCACAGGAAAACAATGAACCCGTTTGCTCATCAATCTGAAGAGCTTAAGGGGGCATGTTAGAAATACTAATATCTTCAGAAATAGATAAAACTTATCATATATCAAGTTAATTGCTTTTCAAAAACACTTAATGTCTGCTATAAGAAAAACTGTTTACATCACCCATCCATCCTGTTACGAAATTAGAACATTACTTCCTGTTTCATCTTTTGAACTGTCAATCAAATGTTAATAAACACTTGAATTATAAAGCTTCAATATTGACATTATAAAAACTACATCAACGACTTTAAATGAAAATGAGTGTTTTATTAATGTAAATAACCTTGAATTTATTTATGTAATTAATCAAGACTAAATAATGTTTTGTATTATTATCTTTTAGTTTCTGTAAATGTTTTAACCAAGACAGGAGCAAAAAATAAATGCTCCAGTATGTATCTTTAGATACATAAAAATATTAGTTTGAAACCAAAAGTGTTGCAAAATTCCTGGGATACAAATAATAAGAAAATACACATTTTATAATAAACAAATCTACAAGCTCTTTACAGGTGAAACCACTATGGATAATTCTTATAATTAATAGATTAATCTAAGATTTCCTAGATAAGCAGAAAATTACCGATCCTGAAGAAGAAGGTAAGCAGATTTCCCTTACCTTTATTATATCATTTAAATGGGATTATTTTTATATCACATTAGTCTCCGTTCAAGTAATCATCTAACACATTTTTCATGATAGACATTTGCAACAAAAATTTCCTTCCGCGTAGATTTATACAAAATTTTAAAGACAAATCTAAAAAGATTACTCTTCGAAAGAAAAAAAGTTGCATAAAACCATTAATGGCCATTTGAGGAGATTTTTCTTTTAAGGCTGCATTTAGAAAGCAAAAATGGCTGAACGTCAATGGCTAAAGCAATAAAACCATTCATTTCGGACCCCATTTGTGGTTTTTATAAAAGGATGGGAGGTTCAACAACGGGATAAGATCGTACTTGAAGGA
The DNA here is from genome assembly GCA_963932465.1 of Maratus speciosus. NCBI lineage: Eukaryota > Metazoa > Arthropoda > Arachnida > Araneae > Salticidae > Maratus > Maratus speciosus. The sequence goes on from OZ010800.1 coordinate 4,091,203, forward strand.
AGCTCCCCCCTTCTTGCAGTATATCCAGCACTTTACTTGTAAAAAAGCGCCCGTTCGCCCGCTGGGCCCAGAACAAAAAAACCGTAAGTAGCATGACAGTCTATCTGAAGGCTCAGTGAAAACGCTTGTTTTACCATCCTTCCACATTTTTTTTTTTAAATCCTTTGTTCTGGACCCTTCTGCGGTTTAATCCCAAAAGAATGAGGGCAATCAACAATGGGTCAAGAGATAAGGAGCTCAATTCAACATGACGGAAAGGTTTCTCTTTTGCAGGGCATCAGTCCCTTTCCTTTTAAAATCATTAAAGATCAAAAACACCGCTTGTCCACAAGAAAACACGCCGACACTGATAACAGTTAGAAGGATGGTGCGTTCGCACCTTTAAGCTTCAGATAGATGTATCATTCTACTTGCTTGCGATCTTTTTGTTCTCGCCAGTCGGTGCTTTTTATTTATAATGGTTTTTCCATGACAAGGATGGAAAGTTGCAGGATAGAAACCGGACGCCAACTGCGTTGACAGTTTTAGGACTTTTGTTTGGGGAGATAATTACACAGAAAAACGATCAATTCTTTTATCAATTCGATATAGTTTGTGGTTGAGTTCCTTCCCAATCCACTTAAAAAGGTTGCAATTAATTTGGTCATATGAAATAAGCAGAAAATAACTTTACATTTTTCGCCAAGTTCTGTAAAATTCTGGTCCGAGTAAAAAAAGAAAAAAAATCCTGAAATGCACGGCAAATTTTCTGAAAAGTTACAGCAGAGGGTGGGGGGAGAAATCCACTCCCGGCACCAACTATACGTTTTTACTGCAGCCATTTGAAGAAATTTGCGTTTTCCCGCGATCTTGTAACAAAATTTGTTGTTTTTTCGCGATCTTTTGACGAAATTTGTGGTTTTTCGCAATCTTTTGACGTAATTTGTGGTTTTTCACATCTTTTGACGAAATTTACGGTTTTTTCGCGAACTTTGACAAAATGTGCAATTTTTTTCGCCACTTTTTGACCAAATTTGCGTTTTTTCGACCTTTTGACGAAATTCGTGGATTTTTTTTTTTTGCGATTTTTTGACGAAATCATAGAAACTCGACAGAGTTTCTCGCCAAGCAAAAGAAACAACAGTGCAATGAACCGTAAATGAAAGGAATTTTCGCCAATTAATGCCAAACGATATTTCAAAAATTTTTTAGTACTCTGTCAAGTTTATATTTTCCGGATTGACCAAAGCGGGATTTTGACCGCTCTATATCTCCGGTTCTATTTATGATAGAAACAAAATTCTTGATTCTATGGAATGGGGCGTACCACGTGACTCAGAAAACGAAAATAAAGTGGAATCCGGCCAATAGGTTTTTAGTAAATGCGATTTTAACAGTGCTGTTTTTTGCACTTTTGAAATTCTTGTTCTTACAAAATCTGTTGACAGGGCTACAGCAATGTGTAATTATTGGATTTTTACGCGGTTTACGGCATTAGAATTGCTTTTATGGGTAGTTCAAACCTTTGAAAGTTTCATGTAAAAATATTAATTAGTTTTTGATTTATACCAGTTTAAAGTAATTTATTCCTATATTGAGCGTGGCGTACGTAATATACTTTATTCCTATCTTGCAGCGTGGCCTACGTAATATGTATATCTCTACTTATATTTGCATGTGAGCTAAAATAATTACAGTCAAACCTCGTTAACATGAACACGCTTAACGTGAATTACTTTTAACATGAATTGTTTTCACACTCCCTTATAAAAACGAATACAAAGATTTGATACTGATAACATGAATTACTGTTAACATGAACAAAATTTTGATTCCCCTTGAGGTTCATGTTAACGAGGTTCGACTGTATTGTAATACGACGCTAGCTTCTTAGAACTGCAGCGTGCGTAATAAGTATGTGGTAGGCTAATGGAGAAATCAGGTTATTTGCAAAGAGTCGGGGTAATTGCAGAATCATCTCCTTTTTCCCAATTAGCCTTATATGTTTCAGGCTTATTGCAAAGAGCCTAGATAGCGTTAGGCTAATTGAAAAATGACCACTTATTTCCCAATCAGGAGATATTTTTAGGCTTATTAATCTATAATCCGCCCAGAATCCGAAAAATAAATTATAACAGACCGTACCCCGATCTGAGTAAGACAAAATAATTTCTGTCAGCACGCAACCGGAGCAGAACCTGATAACAAAAAACCGAAATCTGACACGAACCAAATATGATAACCGACAAAAATATTCTAAAGCACCATAAGCCGTTCCGAGTAAGATAAAATAATTTCCGTGAACACGCAACCAGAACCGAACCTAAGCGAACCCATTAAAAAAAACCCGAAATCTTACACGAACCAAATCTGAGACCCGACAAAAATATTCCAAAGAACCATAACCCGATCCGAGCAAGACAAAATAATTTCCGTGGACACGCAACTCGATCCGAACCTAATTTTCTTTTTGAAAGAACCCGAAATATGACCCGAACTTAAATATGATAACCGACAAAAATATTCTAAAGAACCATAACCCGATCCAAGAAAGACAAAATAATTTCCTTGGACGCAACACGACCCGAACCTAAAAATTCCATTAGAAAAAACCCGAAATCTGACACGAACCAAATCTGAACACGATAAAAATGTTCCAAAGAACCATAACCCGATCCGATAAAGACAAAATAATTTCCTTTGACACGCAACCCGAGCCGAACCCAAGAATTGCAAACCGAAATTATTTTGTGTTGTTCGGATCCGATTATGGTTCTTTGGAATATTTTCGTTGGGTTCAGATTTGGTTCGGGTCAGATTTTTGGTTTTCTTCAAAGGGAGTTTTTAAGTTTGTGTCGGGTTACGTGTGCACGGAAATTATTTTGTCTTGATAGGATCGGGTTAAGGTTATTTTCAATATTTTCGTCTGTTATCAGATTTGGTTCGGGTTAGATTTCGTGTTTTTTCAAATGGAACTTTCAGTTCGGGTCGGGTTGCGTGTAGACTGAAATTATTTTGGCTTGCTTGGATCGGCGTACAGTCTGTTGTAATTTATTTTTTGGGTTCTGGTCAGGTTATTGGTTTATTAGTCTACAAAATCACCCTGATTGGGAAATAAGTGGTCAGTTGACAATTAGCCTAACCGGTGTCTAAGCTCTTTGCAATAGGCCTGAAAAATATTAGGCTAATTGGAAAATGAGAGATAATTTTCCAATTAGCCTACGACATGTATATCTCACATTGCAGTAAACCTTTAAAGCTGGTTTGAACTCGCGCGATTACGGTTTAAACATAAAAAGGCAAAAATTCACCAAAAACTTAAAAAAAAAATATTTTTTTTAAATTTTCGATTTTTTGGCCCCAATCGTTCATAAGCCTCTACAAGCAACCCGTGTGCCAAACTTCGCAGCCCTGCGCCCGTGGTTTCCGAATTTGTGAGGTTACATAGATAGATAATAGATTTTAATAGGATAGATGTTATTGCATTCGACCCAGTTTTAAGCTCTCTATTGTAATGCGGCATTGAAACATTTACGGTTCGTTTACAGTGTCACATTACAACCGATAGATATTCACTGAGTCGCATGTATTTTAAAGAATTTGTACCATTTTAATCTCTGGACAATTTTAGGTTACTTGAAAGTTGAATATGAATTCAATTTATTCATCTAAATGCTCGACGTTCCAGGTTTCTACTTTATGAAAGATGTTTCTAATATCCACTTTATTAAAGATGCTTCTAGATTTTTGCCCACACCCTTTTAAAATTCCAACGCTATGGATATTTTTGCACACAAAATTTAGATAACAATTAATTGAAATTTTATTTTCCACGAAACCGGATTTTTGACGAAGGTACTGCGCAAAATAATCATCGCGGAATGTCCTGCTGATATTTGAGGAGAAACTGGATTATAGAAACATGTCAGTGACCCTCGATTATGGAAAGATTCTAAGTAAACACTGACTACGGAGAAACCATAGAACAGGCTCAGACAGATAATGTAAGTACTTCAGTGAATCACAGAGTACTTATAGTCATGAAAACAATTCGACAGAGCTTAAGGATTACTGTTTATCATACGGGAAATAAGCGGGAAAATATTCTCTTATGTGTTGCTTCTATACTAAAACGCACATATACTCAAATATTTTTTCAACATTCCAAACTTTGTAATTTATTCAATTTAAATCATTTTACAAATGTAATACAGTCAGTCTGGTTTTTTATTACATTTTTTTCTTTCGTTTTTTTACAATCCTTTTATATCAAATAAATTTTTGGCAGTTTTATTGGTATTTTTCGTTTTTCTTTACATTTAAAAAGATTAATAAGGGGATTTATTAAACTAATCGACTATGCTATTTTGGACTTGGTCATTCAGGAATGTTATCAATATGCCATAAATAGCTTTTAGTTAATTTTTAATCAGATAATAGAGCTTCTTAAAAATTTACGAATATGACCGAAATTAGGGAAAATCATTTCATAACGATGAAATATCGAATTCTGAACTTTTATTGAATTGAATTATAATTTATAGTATGAATGATCCAAAATATGTGAGAAAATACTTGGAAAGTATGTGACTTAGTATGTCCTGTTAGTCACGTAATAAACAATTATAAATTTAGAAAGTACATGCATTGAAAATTCAGAAAAATCTAACAAGTGTTAGAGCTTATAAAAAACATTTAAAAAGAAAACTAGTCGTTGGGGGGCTACCGTAATACTTACCCATCATGGATCTAGATAATATAAAATATGAAAATAAAACATGTGATATTTGCTAAGCATTGTACCATGTTACTTTTATTCATAATTTAATTTATTTTGACTCCCTTACATATAATTAACATAACCTCTTAAGCTAATATTACTTTTTGTTGGATTAAAATATCTCAGTTTGTTGATTTTCTGTAAGCAAGTAAACGCTATTGGTTTACAATGGAAGTGTATGGGAATTTGGGGAAATATTAGAGATACCGCCAATTTGGCGTCACTTTTGGTCGCCAAATTTGGGGATATACCGCCAAGTTGGCGACAAACTTGGCGGTGTTTGGCGACAGAACAGGCTCCCTCCTATGGTAACACCCAAAAAAGGCAAAAGAAGTAACTCAAAATGTGATTGTGGAAAGACAGGAAATGTTTTACATTATCTTTTCGGACGCTGCCCATTTGTCCCATACTTCTTCTTTTTTGATAATTCTCAGAGTGTGCGCTACAATGTGAGAAGTGTGTTATTCAGCAAAGAAAACTATCGTAAGCTGTGTGATAACTATAACTCACTTAATGCTCTATATTCTTTTATAAGATACAGATTTTAGTATTTATCAATTAAATTGCCGTTTTTTTTTCAATGTGATTCTACGCAGTTTAACATTTACAGCTTGATTGGACATTGGACTGAACTGTACAGATGTGTCCACTAAAGTACTGAACATTGGCTGTAGTAGGAATATGAATCATACGACTGTGCAATGATCTTGTATGATATAAATTATAAGATAAGCTTCAGGTGTGGTCAAGAAAGACTATATATGGTGTATCTAGTAATACTTTTTAGAACTTTATCTATGACTGCTATATATTGGACTCTACTATATTATGGGACTAATGCTTACCTAGTTGTAGAGTTACTACAAATTTACATTTTGTAATATTGCTTTTTATTTTGTTATTTGCGTGTTGTTAGTCCTGTGTTTTGCAGTGCAGTTGTAGAGTTACCTGGATAGTTACATGTTTGTGTTTTAGTTGCATAGTTACCTATAAACATGCATTTTGTTGGGGCGCTGCTTTTAACATCAATGTTTAAACTATATTCGTATTTTCAGATATTATAAATCTTACGATTAAATATATTTAAAATGATTCACAAATCCCACTTATTTATTCGTCGAACATCTTTTATTTTTACAAAACAAAAACTGAAACTTTTGAGCTGTTGCCAACTCAAAAAGACTAAATAAATTTAAGCCACAACAGTACTCTCCTCCCAGTAACGAAGTTACGTTACAATATATACAAAAAATGTTAATTACAAAAATAACAATGCTCTAAAATTTGAACATTACTTAAAAAAAATATGTATGTGCTAGTCTCGAAATCTCACAGGAAGTTTAATCGTTCGTCCCGAACGTGACTGTTTTTCAGAAAGTTTTTGGTCTTGAATATGAGAGTCATGTGGTGCTTTTGCAGGTTGTATTTTCTGTGTTGGTTGCTTTGTAGCAAAGTCTAGTGTTTGCAAGAAGTATGCAGGCTTTAACCTATCAATAGAGACAGTTACAGTTTTGTCTTTGATTTTGAGCGTGAAATATTTTTCGTTTCTATCAACGACTGGAAATGGACCTTCGTATGGGGGTTCCAGTTGCTTTTTGACTCTGTCTTTGCGAACAAACACATGTGACGTGGTTTTTAAATCTTTAGGAACAAATATTTTTTGTACATACTTTTTTGACACAGTTCTTGGTCCGACTTCTTCCATCACTTTTTGAAGTTGTTTGGAAAAATTATCAGGTGGTGTAGGAATTGTACTTTCATGGAAAAATTCTCCAGGTAAACGTATGTTTTGTCCATAGACCATCTGGGCTATAGTATGTGCAGAATCTTCTTGCATGGCAGTGCGTAGACCAAGAAGAACAGTTGGCAGTGTTTCACTCCAGGCTACATTATTGTGTGCCATTAGTGCGGTCTTTAGAGTTCTGTGTAATCGTTCGACTTTTCCATTGGCTTGGGGGTGGTAGGCAGTCGTGTGCTGCAATTTTATCCCACACATTTTTGTCAGGATGTTTAAAAGCTCTGATCCAAACTGTGAACCACGATCTGTGACGAGTCGATATGGAGTTCCAAATCTAGAAATCCAATTACCGTAAAATGCTTTAGCAACTGTGTCGGCTGAAATGTTGTTCAGCGGAATCACTTCCATCCAGTTAGTATACCGATCTATGCAGGTCAGGCAGTAGGTATTACCGTTTGATGGTGGTAAAGGTCCTATCAGGTCAATATGAACATCACTGAACCTTTCCGATGGAGGTTGAAATTCACCGAAGCTTGATTTGGTATGCCGATTGATTTTGCTCTTTTGGCAGGCCATACATGACCGGGTCCATAGCTGTACATCTTTTCGGATGTTTGACCAGATAAATTTTGATGTCAGGAGTTTTACAGATGATTTAACCCCAGGATGAGACATTCCATGCATTTGATGAAATATTTTCATGCGATAGGATTTAGGAATATATGGTCTTATATTACTTGTTGAAGTTTCACACCACAAAGACTTTCCAGAAGGTAGCGGATACTGCTTGAATTTCAGGGAAGTTTTGGATGTCTTCAAGTTTCGGAATTCTTCATCTTGACCTTGCTCATCAGCTATTTTATCATAATCGATCAAAGAAATTTCTTCAACTCTAGATAGTGTATCAGCAATGATATTTTCTTGACCTTTAATATGTTGGATATCAGTTGAAAATTGTGAAATGTAGTGTAAGTGACGAAGTTGGCGAGGAGATGCTTTCTCAGGTTTTTGTAGGAATGCAAAGGTTATGGGTTTGTGGTCTGTATATATCGTGAATTTTCTTCCTTCTAATAAATGCTTGAAATATTTGATAGAGAGATAAATACCAAGTAATTCTCTATCGTAAGTACTGTAGTTCTTTTGTGCATCATTTAGTTTCTTAGAATAAAATGCGATAGGTTTCCATCCTTTATCTTCATATTGTTGAAGTACTGCTCCAATTGCTGAATCTGAAGCGTCTGTACATAGTGACAGAGGTAGTTCAGAATTCGGAAATGATAAGAGTGCAGTATTGGCTAAATCATCTTTGCATTGTTGGAACTGTTTTTTCGCTTCATCTGTCCAAGGAATTTTTCTTCTATCTTTCTTTCTTGCTCCCTTGAGGTAATCATGTAAAAGAGATTGGTGTTTAGATGCATCTTTTAGATATCGACGATAAAAATTAATCATGCCTAGAAATGTTCTAAGTTCATGAATAGTTGTTGGAAGTTGATAGTTAAGAATGGCTTGAACCTTGTCAGGTAAAGGACGTGAGCCTTGAGGAGTAATTAAATATCCCAAAAATTCTATTTCTTGTGCTCCCATGATTGATTTGGAAACGTTTATTCGAAGACCGTAATCATTTAATCTTTCAAACACTAACTTGAGGTGATTTTTGTGTTCTTCTTCACTAGTAGATGCAATAAGAATATCATCTAAATAGGTGAAAACAAAATCTAGACCTGAAAAAACTTCATGTACAAATCTTTGGAACGTTGCTGGTGCGTTTTTCAAGCCGTAACTCATCACATTAAATTCATACAAGCCGAATGGCCTGATAACTGCAGTTTTACACCTATCTTCTTCGGCAATAGGAACTTGATAGTAGGCTTTAAATAAATCAAGTTTAGAATAGATAGTTGTATCTCTCAAAATGTGATGAAAATCTTCGATTCGCGGAATAGGGTATCTATCAGGAATAGTTTTTGCATTTAATTGTCTGTAATCTCCACATGGGCGAAAAGTGCCATCTTTTTTCGGAACCATATGAAGAGGGCTTGACCATTGAGAACTAGAAGGCCTGATTATACTATTATTGAGCATAAATTGGAATTCTTGTTTCGCTATTGCAAGTCGTTGATGATCTAACTGTCTTGCTTTAGAATGGACAGGTTGACCTTTTGTAATAATATGGTGTTTAACATTATGTTTTACACTTGATAAAAATAAATTTGGTTTGGTTATTTCAGGATATTGCCTTAACAGAGTATAAAATTTAGTGGAATTACTTACTGTGCCGATATTACTATCTTCACTGATGGAAGCAACTTCGCCATTAATACTTAGTTGAGTTACTCCATCAATTAGTTTCTTCTTATGTAAATCAATTAACAAGTTAAATTTGTTTAGAAAATCAGCGCCCAAAATACCTTTGTTTATCTTAGCAACAATAAAAGGAAATTGAAATTCTCGCCTAAGTCCTAAATCAAGTGTTAGCATCTTTATACCATACGTTTCAATTTCTGTGCCATTTGCAGCATATAGTTTGTAATCAACGGATTGTTTATCTTGAGAAGAAGCTGGTAAAATACTAACATCTGCACCGCTGTCCACCAAGAAACGCACTTTCGATGTTTTATCTCTAACAAATAAGCGAAATTTGCGACAATCCGAAAATCTACCTGCAGTGGAATCTGTCGCTACATCTACTGCAGATCTTAGTTTTCCTGTTTAGAATCGGTCTTTTTATTCCAGGCACAAGGCTGGGTGCATTTATCAGGAAAACAACGATTGCCGAAACGGAAATGAAAATAACACAGTTTGCCATTAGGATTGTAGCGCTTACGAGATCTGCTTCGCGAGCCAGAACGGTATTCCTTATTTCGAGAATTAGCTCTGGAGTTTCGTGAAACGCACAGTTGCGAAATTTGCTGTTCCAGAGAAGCAATTCGATTTACAAGTTCATTATTAACGTGAGATCCCGCATTATCATTAATATCAGATTTATTATTTGTAGAAAAAATTTCAGGTTTTGAATTCATATCACTGATTTTATCTGCCATTACAGCTAATTTTTCTAAGTTTTCTTCGCTGACCAGCAATATATTTTTTATGCCGTCGGGCAATTTTTCAAGCCAAAGTGTTTTAATTAGGTTTTCAGAAACGTCAGAAGTAGCTATAGTTCTTAGCTTTTGAAGGAGCTGACTAGGTTTCATATTTCCTAGTTCAATTCCGGTTATCAATCGCTTAATTCGCACGTTTTCGCTTTCTCTAAATAAATGTAGCAACCTAGCTTTGGAATCGGAATATTTGGTTAAACTGTCGCTATTTATTATATCCCATACATTCTCTACGTATTTAGATTCAAGTTGAGCAACTAAATAATTAAATTTTGTCTCTTCCTTAGTAATATCATTAATTTTAAATTGTGCTTCAACTTGAAAAAACCATATTTCTGGTCTATCAGTCCAAAATGGAGGAATTTTTATGCTCACCTTGTTTAGTTCCGGCGTTTCTTTCACAGAAGGATCATTACTGTTCGGCGATTCACTTTTAGACATTTTTGAGCTTCACGGGTCACCAGTTTGTTGGGGCGCTGCTTTTAACATCAATGTTTAAACTATATTCGTATTTTCAGATATTATAAATCTTACGATTAAATATATTTAAAATGATTCACAAATCCCACTTATTTATTCGTCGAACATCTTTTATTTTTACAAAACAAAAACTGAAACTTTTGAGCTGTTGCCAACTCAAAAAAACTAAATAAATTTAAGCCACAACAATTTCTGTACTCCTGTTTGAGACATAGCGAGTTGCTATGCAGTTTTGCATATGAATTTATGCTTTTGTAAGCATTTTCTTTTGTAATAATTGTCGCTGATAGGCCCGTTTCCCGGCTGGGAGGAACTGGATGGTGGAGGGGTTTCCCCGCCAGGACATATAGGCCATAAACCTAGCGGTTGGCGTCCTGGTTGGGTGTCCTATGGTAACACCCCTTATAGGTATGGAGATGCATTAAATACTTGACATTTACCATAAGCCATTATTGGCATTTAATCTTATAGTTTGGCGATAGTTTTTTGGTCGACGGGATAATCGAGTAGTACCGAATTGCGTAAAAGAAACATCCTTATAACTCGAAAAATCATAATCCTATTAACTAACAGTTTACTGCGTCGGATTAAGCGTCTCATTTCCAATTAAAATATATCTTTGAATTGAAATTTGAATGAATTACAGGGTCATGAAAAATCGAAGAGTGTGAAAAATAGAATTACAAATATCTCAGCAACTCATTATCCGATCGAGTTCATTCATGATGCAAAATTTATGTTTTTTTTATTGTCTTTTATAGTCACTCCTTCAAATAAACAATTTCGAAAATTTTTGTATAGAACGAATATTTCAAGAGTCCGAAAAAAATAGTTCCGGATCATCGAGGTTACTGATATTCAATAGGCTTCTTCCCATTATTACTAACATAGTACACACGAATTTCAAGTCTCTATCTCAATTTGTTCGGGAGATAGAGCGTTTAAAGACACACACACACACACACCCAGACGCACGGCAAATTTTTTTTTCTAAAAATATGTTTTTTGGAATCTCCAGTGTCTGAAACGTGTAAATTCGTCAATTTTTTTTTTCAATTTTTAAAACGATTACAAGACTTACCCTATACTATGTATGATGGGTAAGTAAAAAAGCTTAATCAGATAATCTGAGTTTCTGCCGTGCTTGTCGGAGGGTCGTTGGATTTCCTGAAAAAAAAAAAAAAAACTTATTCTATTTAAAAATTACTTCAAGCACGCCCGGTGAAAAAATACAAATGCTCATTATTCAGTCTGTTTTTAAGTCTTTAAATATTTTTGTAAAATTATGTGAATTTTGAAAATGTAAAGGCAGTTTTACAGTTGGATAAAATCCTTGCCGAGTTATTTAATGAATCACCCTATAGCTGATAGAACAACAGCAAAAACATTAGTTGTTCGTTCGACACGTTGTATCATTTCTAAAAAATAAATGATTTCTTCTGAGATTTGTAAGGATCGATAAAATGTATTTGAGTTCTTTTTAAAAAGTCCAATATTATGTCTTACTAGATATATTACACTTTTGAAAAGTGTATAGTCTCACTATTAAATTATTGTTTTGCTTCTATCATCTTTTATTTATCTTTTCTTTTCTGAATTAAAATGGAATATGTATAATGCAAATGAAATACCTTACAAAAAGAAGTGATATCTAATCAAAAACAACTCGTTGTAAATGCGCCCCACCAGTGACCGAGAGGGTCTGCTCTCGAAGCTGGTAGACGGGAAGTGCTGGGTTCGAACCCAATCGCGCCCGTCGGCCTAATCGTTCGGAGTTTTCGTGGTTTTCTGCGAACCTTGGATTTCCAAGCGTTAATACGGGTTAGGTTCCCTTAGAAAGACCCCCCCCACGAAGGGCACTTCCCCCCCCCTCTTAGGGCCTATATCCCTCGTGTTGATAATTGGCCGTCATAAACACAACCAACCGTTGTAAATGATCCCACCAAGCCACAAACCGCATAAAAAGAAGTGATATCACATAAAAAGAAGCAATATAGAAGTGCATACTCCGAATGCCGCGTAAAAATCTATTACTACTCATAATGTTTCCATAGGACTCGGAGTGAGGTACAGTATGTGAAAACTGCTTGGCGACCTGTAGGCGTATATTTAATATATGCAGTACCTATACCAATTTCGAAAAATTGTGAAAGTCGAAAAATTTAATTTTAAATTCTCATTATATCACTCTTATAAATATTTGTAGGAGGAAGATATTTAATAAATCAGAAAGATGTGTAAGACAAGCAGGAAATAGTATGTAACTCTGGTAATGATCTATTATTACAATTATACTTTTCATTATTTTAAAAATAATTTTTAATTACATAAATAGTTTAATAATACACTGTATTAAAATTAAAGGTAAAACTGGTAAAATGGATCCTGTTTATGACAGATTTATTTCTTAAACGTAAAATGTCGTGTTTCCAACATAAGGAATATTATATAATACTTACTTAATGCCTTACTAGAACAGATTTTCCCCCTGTCATGTGCAATTCCGTTTACGCAAGCTTTACTGCAATATATCTTAGTTTATTTAACGTCAATTTAAAGCTTCGAATTTTCACAGTTTAATGGGAGAAGTAATACAAGAAGAATATTAAACAAATTATTAGTTTAACAAATAGTCATATGTAAGTAACAGTCTATTATTAGGTGCATTGTTAGTAATATTCATATGATCATTAATTTTTATTATTATTTTACAAACTCAAAATGTCTATTACATGTTTACTTAAAAAATCCTCCTCGTAAAAGTGGTCTTCCTCGTTCAAATAATGGTAAATAAAATCAACAAATCGATCTCATGATGTTAAATAAGAATGGGCATGTAAACCCCAAAAGCTTCGAATTTTCACAGTTCAATGGGAGAAGCAATACAAGAAGAATATTGTTAAACAAATGGTCATATGTAACTGCAGGAAGAACAAACATTATTAAAGCCTGCAGGTCGCCAAGCAGTTTTCACATACTGTACCTCACTCCGAGTCCTTTGGAAACATTATGAGTAGTGATAGATTTTTACACGGCACTCGGAGTATGCTCTTCTATATCGCTTCCTTTTATGTGATATCACTTCTTTTTATGACTGACGTTTTAGGTTTGTGGCTTGGCGGGATCATTTACAACGAGTTGTTTTTGACGAAATTTGCGTTTTTCCCGCGATCCTTTGACGAAATTGGCACCTTTTCTGCAAACGATTGACAAAATTTACTTTTTTCGGCGATCATTTGTTGAAATTCGTGATATTTCTTATGTCCGAACTTTCGGATTGATGACCGATTTCTTTAAATTTTCGGAAAATTCGGAGCAGAATCACCCCTGGGTCCTAAATACCGTCCTATAAACAATTATATCTATTACTTTTTGCTGGGAATCCATTACTGAAATTTAGGGAGTTTTGATTTATTGCTGTTATTTGCAATTAAATTTTGATTCACATGGCAATGAGAATGGTTGCTACAAACATTTAATATTTTTTTCTTTGTGTAAAAAAAAAAATTAGTCAACATGTTGTTACAAAATATCTGTCTGTGACTCAGTCTGTATGTATGCGACACAAATTTTGTGGGCGCTCTATCTGAAGAACGAATGCACGGAATTGAATAAAAATTTAGATTCAGTTTGTCCCTGATAGAAATGGATGCTGATTCGTTTTTGGTGCCAATCGCTCAACAGGTGGCACTGCTAAAGCTGCATTTTTTACGGTTTCCGCAACAGCTCTATCTCAAGAACTAATGCACGAATTTGCATCCATATCTTCAGATTCAAATATACCTTGATAAATGTTATTCAATTCCTACTATTAGTTCACACTCTCCCTATATATATATATATATATATATATATCTTGTTCAAATTTTCAATCGTTCATGAACTACTGTTCGTACTTACTATTCGTCCTATCCAGTTGAAATAATTTTTTTTTAAAACTTGTACTGGATGACACTGGATGTTAATACAGTTTTTTCAAATATTAATTCATTCATTCAATTTTAATTAACTAATTTTAGTTTTATAGGGGAGACAAAATGGCGGCCATTGGTTATTGAACAGCATTGAATGCATCTTCCTATCTATAAGGAGGGTATAGATCATATCTATAAGGGGGAATCTTGTTCTGTCGCCCAATACCGCCAAAAGTGACGCCAACTGGGCGATATCTCTCCTATTTCGCCCAATTCCCAAAGACTTCCATTGTAAACTTACTTGCTTCTAGAAAATCAACCCATTGAGATATTTTAATGCAACCAAAACTAATATTCGCTTAAGGGGTTCTATTAAATTTTGTTTGGATGACCTAAATAGGAATTGACTTTAAAAACAAAATTTTTATATTACTTGTTTTCGATTATGCTTTGGTGTAAATTTGGCGAACTAATGCGTGGAATTTCATATCTTCAGAACCTCATGATGGGCATAGATTGCCATTTAATGTTGGCACTGTGATAGCGAATTTTGAAGTATTAACCTCTATGAGATAGAAGGAAGTTTTTGGGATTGCCACATCCGCGTATCGTTCCTTTCTGCTTGTAATATTTCAATCGACATTAAAGCCACGCTTGGATTCATATTTCTTTTTTTCCTGTCCATCCTATAAATAGAAATAGAATTAAATTTTAATATCAGGCATGAAAGTGGGAAATGGGAAAAAATGTGAACATTTTTTCCCACCTATACAATAAGGCCAAACTCCAGGTGGAGTCGCTATGGGGGATTATGGGGGGGGGGGGGGTAGCCTCCCCCTCCAATATATGTGAAGTTGGGAAATTTGAGCTTCGAGTTGAGAAATTCTAGACTTTTGAAAGATTTTTTTTTAATAAAATTTTTAAAAAATAAGAATTTTTTATTGTTTTTCTGACTACCTTTCTGAGTTCTGTAACAGTAAATTAAGTTACATTTTCAAAAGAAATACAAAGTTTTTCTGAGCTAAGAAAATATCATACATCTACCAGACCTGAATTTCCCTACTTTTGTACATCAACAGTGTCTCTAATCTATTTCCTCCAAAAATGTGTTCCTTTCTCAAAAATCGCAAAATATCATGAGGCTATTTTCATAGGAAGTACGATTATGACTCGTACACAACAGAAGAGAAAAACTTTCATTCAATGAACCAATAATTATGGTTTTTATGTTTTTAGTTTCAATATTTTTTCTTTGGAAAGAATTTTTTTTACGTATAAGTATCATTATCATTAAACACACATTGCACATATCATTTTTGTTGGAAAATAGAGCAATTTGTTTCAAGTTGGTGAAATTTTTGAATTCCCCCGCCCCCCCTCTTCCCCCGAAAAAATATTTATAGCTACGCCCCTGCCAAACTCGTATAATTTAGACACATTTTAACAGTTATTCATACAATAAAATGAATTATACATAGGATTGTTATTTTCTTTTTGTAACTTAGAAAGTATTAAAATAAATAAATAACAATAAATGCATAAATTCATTAAATCAAAACAGAAAATTGGAAACAGTTTGCTAAAAGTATAAATCCATCCAAATGTATCTGATGAACTTATGTGAAATAGAGATTAATTTTTCTAAATAAATGTATTATTTTTAATTTGACTGTTTAAGACTTTACTTAAAAAAAAAAATTCTATGCTAAATATAGGCACGCCAAATCGATCTTTACTCTTACTCCAGAAATATATTTCCAAAAATGCATCACTGTATAATGACCCAGAAGTGTTTTATAAATAGAACAAAATATTCTATTCCAAAAAGAACCTTATGGAAACTTCCTGACTTTCAGATGCTTATACAGTAGACTCCTTTAAATCCGCGTATTTTTTCGGATGTAAACAATGAAATTTACAGCTACGTTGCAGGAACAAAATTCAAGATGGCGCCGAAATCAGCGACTACCGCAATGTTTTTTTTACTAATTTTTTTGTTAACCATTCTCTTTTGGTTATTACAGCTGATTTATTACTAAATAAATTTACATTACTTTTGATTTTGATATAAATTAGCATATCTATATGATAACGTATCGATCTTACGATCGCTTTACCACTAGATGGCAGCATAAGACTTTTGGAATCGATTTCATCAGTAATAATTTATATTTTTCTAAATTTTTATTTTACATAATTATTTTAATAATTACTTATGTTTAAACTAATAAATTATTTTAATATTTTACTTATTTTAATGTTTCACTTTATTGTAATCATTCATTATAATTTCCCTTGCTTAACTACCAACCCAATTCATGTTTCAAAAATGTAAACAAATCAATGACCAGAAATCCGCATAATTCTAAAATCCGCACAACTTCTGACTTCTGGTCCCAAGCTGTGCGGATTTGAGGGAGTCTACTGTAGTAAAAACTCGCCTTTGATTGGATCGTTCAGCCATTCAGAAACAAACTCCAAGGATTTGAGTAGCAGACGAAATGTCTAATTATTAAGTTTTCTAGACAACACCCCTCCCCCCCCCCCTTATATGCTTCTAATATTTTCTTTGCATTTTTGCATCCATCCAGAGAATGTCCGAATTTGCTTTTAAAAAAGTGGAATTCCCCCTTTAAGAGGAACACTTTGATGCCAGACGGCAGAAGGAGCACGGACTATGTAAGAAAGAGTGGCTAGTTTCCAGTTCTATATCTGATGCTGTTGGGAGGTATGTCTTACAAGGAAGGTCTCCATACAGGTATACTCCAAAAAATATGAAAAAATTGTAGATTGTTCTACTCGACAGATATGTTTATAAAAAAAAAAAAAATTCGGCGGAAATTCGATAGAGCATCCGTAAAATACTAATGAAAATTTCTACGACATTGGGCGATGGATCACCGGTTGGCGATGGAATAAAATTTCAAAAAAATACTTTTTGATGTCCAATACTCTTTAAGATAAAAATGTTTCATATTGAACGTGTTTAAATAAATTTAATATAAATAACTTTAGTTTTGTCAGTTTTAGTTTAACTATAGTTTTGTCATCTATATATCTACCCTATATATATAAAATCCTAATGAAACGAATTTATGAAACGAATATATGAAACGGCTGAAATGTGCATCGATTCTTTGAATCGACTGATTAAACAACTGATTATGTTTCACGGCGATTTCTCCTAAAATATGGAATACTTTGCGATGAAATGAACACCAAAAATCCGTATTGATCCACAGATCTCAAAACTGGTATTAGAATTTTTAAATTCGAATTAGTTTTCGAAATATTAATTTTTTTCTAATTTTAAATACATTTTTCTAATGATGGCAACTCAAATTTTAATCATAACAGATATTTTTTTTTTCATAATTCAGAAAAGCTTACTATTTTAAATTAATTTGGCGACCAGTTTGGCCTCCTTTAAATCCATGCTAAGAACAATGCTTTTTTTGTATTTCGTTATCATTTTATTTAATACAAAACTTTCATTTAAAAATGAAACATTTAAATTGATTGCTTTCACTTCTTTCTTTAAAAAAAAAAAAAAAAAAAAAAAAAAAAAAAAAAAACGAAAAGAAAAATATTAGGCACAGATGTCATATACGCACTGGGGTACCTAATTGGCGCAAAGATTACATTATTTTGATTGACATGGCTATTGTCGTTTATTTAATAATAAATGTTTATTTACTTTTTTTTTTTAAATTTATATAAATTATTTTGTTCTATAGTTATTAATTATTTTTCTTTTGAAAATAATAGAAAATAATTATAGTCTAAGATCCGGTCTATGGAATATATACCCTCATTTGTTATTTAATGATAACAAAGAATATATGTTAGATAATGTATACATTGATACATTGCAAATAGGTTGCCTAGCTAAATCACGTGCCCATATTGTTAAACAATAAAGTGTTTAATTAAATTTTTTTGATCAACTTCTCCGATTAGTTATTTATGAAAGTCGAGAATCAGCTGAGAGAACGTACCCCAAGGAATTCAAAAAATAAGGGTTGACTACTCTCGACTCTGCCCAACTATGGTGTTGCCAGGTACAAACAGGTAAGTAAGCGTTATTAATATACCCTCATAAGTTATTTAATCTAATTACACATCAAATGAAAGCTTATTTTATTCTCATTCCAACCGTATTAGGTTGCCTTATCAAAAAGTTGCCTGAATCCATGGTTGCCTAGATTTAAGATGTTCAATTTTCTGCGTGAGCATTGAGAGTGACAGAGAAGCGTTGCTCGCGCAATTCCATTTGACAAACAAAGATGCAGGGAGGCACAGGTTAACATACAAGATCGGACAGTTCCATAGAGCGTAATGGTAATGCAATTGCGATCGCAGGACCAGACATTTCTTCTGATGATTCAAATCAGATCTCTATTAAAATTAAGTCACTATGTAGTGACATAATTTACATGATAACAAAAAGTCGAGTTAAGCCTGATAAAAATCTAAATCTCGGATTGGCTATAAAGTCTCTAACTAATTCACGACAAGTTCTGACGATACTCAACAGATATGGGCACACAATTGGGTATAATTTGGCTGAAAAGTTAGAGACTGAAATGACTTACACTGCAATAGAACAAAATAAAGTCATACCATCCGGTATCAAGGCAGTTCGTGGTCTAAGCACTCACGTAGCTTTTGACAATTTTGATCGCTTCGTCGATATTACTTCCGAAAAGACACCATGCATGACACCGTTGGTATACTATATCAATTTCTACCGTTAACAATGAAGATTTGGATAATATTGGAGCTTCAACGTCGTCAACCCTTCAAGATCATAATGATGAATTAAGACCACCATCACGAAAAAGACGACGCTTCAACCAAGTTTTAAGAGAAATAAGGCCATATTATCAAAAACCTACTGCACCCATGGAATTACTTATCGTTGATTCCATTGTAGAGGGAATGGTTGCATGCTAATATGCCGCTTCAGATATTGCCATTGAAAGGGATTTACTGTGGATGATGTCTTTAGCACGACTTGATTCAATACTTATGTGGTTAGGCTACAATTGCCTGGTTACGACCGATAGTAGTCAAACTCAAACCATACATTATTTACCTCCAATTAATTCTTCGCCAACGTCATATGCTATAGTAAATGAAACGCTCATTATTGCAAATGAAATTGCTGAAGAGAGTAATGAAGAATTAATAATTGTCACGTACGACTTAGCCATAGCTAAAATGGCGATGCAAATACAGCAAAGTGAAAAGCCGAAATACAGCAATATATTTATTAATTTGGGGGCATTTCACACTCAGATGGCATTCTTTAAAGCCATTGGTAAATATATAGACTGCAGTGGATTAGTGGACGTTTTGGTTCAAGCAGAGGTCTGAGCAGGAGGCTCAACCAATAGCTTTCTAGACAGCAAGCATTTTAATCGCTGCAAGCGTGTCCATCCATTGGTTTCCGCTGCACCACAAATCCTTCACTTCGAGCAGTATTTGTCTAAGCGTGAATCAAATCCTGAGATGCTTGACGAACTTTTACAGATTTTGAGGGATCAAATTGTAAATATCGTTGGGTACCAAATTGAATTACCTCAAGTACTGAGGGAAATCGTAGATGGCTACAAAGAATACTGCAAAAAAACTTTGCTCGGTGAGCATGAGAAGACGGCTCAATACTATCTCCAGTACTGTGAGTTCATTAATTTGTTTCTTCGGTTTTCAAGAAGCATCCAGTGTAGTGATTTTGAGCTGTATATAGACTCCATTTACAACATGTCCGATTTGTTCTTTTCATTGAACCAGCCAAATTATGCCAGGTGGTCCATTATGTACGTCAACAATCTTATGAAGGCGCAGAACAGCAATTCGCGTGTGGTACCTGAATTTAGACGAGGAGCTTTTAGTATCCGACGTACCAAATCTGAATTTTCCCGATCACCCGCTGACTTGACGTTAGAACAGACCATTAATGCTGGTGTCTCAAGTCAATTAACATATAATCTTGCAGCAGAGTCTATATCAGCGCGACAAAGATGGGCACTTAGTCATAGCATAAGGACCAAAATTGTATCCACCGTTAAAGAAAATGTCGGTCTATCGCAAAAAGATTATACCTGTCATACCTTGCAGAAGAGTCGAATCAAAAAGGATAACGAAAGTCTTCAGAGTGTCATTAAGACTATAAGAGATACCCTGAATCCTTTCGTTGAGAGTATAGATAAAAATATTCTGTTCAATATTTCAACTGGTAAGGCAGCATCTACTGAAGTTTTCGATTTTCTAATCAACGTTAAGTCGGTTGGAAATCAACAAAAATTGACATTTATTTCAGAATGCAATTCCACTCCCGGAAGGTTCGAAAGACCGATAAAGCGTAACAAAATCCAGAATTTTGCTTCACAGTCTGCCGTCAAAGCTCAAACCAGCAAAGATAAAACTCAAAAGGCCGTTCTTAAAATGGAACGAGACATCTTTGCCGATTACTTGCTATTAGTATTGAGAAAGACATCAACATAGAGTACTGCTTAACGTTTCCATTAGCGCCTGTGCCGCCTGCTCTTTTCTCGTGTACTGGTGACTTGCTAAAAACTGACAAATCAAAACTAGCTCAAATATTAAAGTCTAACGTCGAAACAGTTGAGCCTACTGGTATCGATACTGAAATAATAGACGGTTTTTATTACCTGTATATTATCGGATAATCTATGCCGCAGACATTTGACAAGATTGCTTAATCGATCTTAATAAAATTGTGCTCAAGTAATACCCCTGAAATATACATAATTTTTGATAGACACATTACGCCCTCTATCAAATACTGTGAACGGCAAAGTCGACTGGAGTTCGATAGACCGTATGTCATTCAAGGACCTCTTCAACCAAGACCTGGCGATTTTCTCGGAAAACTCAAAAATTACCGTTTTAAAGAAGCCCTGGCACAATTCTTGGCTAATTACTGGGAAAATGATAATCTACTTTCAATAATCCAAAACCAAAAAATTTTCATAACAGTTGGAGTTTAGACACTGTTGGAACACTCTTTTTCTTACCATACTGTCGGACAACACGTCGTGAAACTTGAAGAAGAAGATTATTTATGTCAACATGAAGAGGCAGATACGCGCATAATGTTTCATATATCAAAAGCGCCATCAATAATTCGAAAATATTGGTCAAAGCAAATGATACCGATGTCTTGGTAATTTTACTGGCCACTATCCACAAAATTCCGCAGACTCAAATTTGGTTGGCGGGTTCATCATCAAAGAAGAGCAATAACAATGATCTTGATTGCATTAACTGTACTCAGCTTGCAATGAAATTGGGTTCTACTTTATGCCTGGGTCTACCAGCTTTCCACGAATTTACGATCTGTGATTACACAACGGCTTTTTATAATAAAGGGAAAGTCAAGCCTTTTAAAATATTTTCAAGACGAACGGATTTCTAGGAAATATTCGCATCATTGACGGATCCAGTAGATGTTCTCCTAGAAGATAAAATTCAACCTGTTCAGGAGTTTACTGCCCTTCTTTATGGGATCAAGCAATGTTATAATATCAATGACGCTAGATATCAGCTGTTCCAAAAAACATATTCAATGAACAAAGACAAAGAACAGTTCATGAAGAAGATTAAAGGCATCGACTCCAATATGATACCACCGTGCTGGATCTCACTGAAACAGAAAATTTTGCGCCCAATATATGTTAATTCTATGTGGCTTCATGAAACCGATGCATACTGCGTTAAAGTCAATCCTGAAGATTGTGCTTGTTTTTTGGATGGTTATTTGAAGCCTACGTGGTTTAAAGGGAACCAAACACCCTTATTACAAGTTAACGACGTATTAAGAGAATCGAGAAACAGAGAAAACGATGAAGAATTAGTATTAGATTGTGACATCGGCACTTCTGACGATTCTGAATATGAATAAGTGTTTTATATAAAAACTTTGTATTTTGCTATTGATAAATTTATGTATTAAAATAAAAATATTTATATCATTATGTGATATTTTATTTAACTTTTATCAGTATTTAATCCGCGCTTAAACGATCGAAAAAAATCTCCTTTTAAAAAACGGACATTTTGAACGGAAAAACCTATTATTTCATAATTATGTAATGATTAATGATTGATAAATGAATGTGTGAGTGAAAAAATATTTGATATCTTTAATATTTACACTATCGGTGAAATCTTAAAAAAGAATTCGCTGCATCTTTGTCAAATGGAATTGCGCGCGCAACGCTTCTCTTTCACTCTCAACGCTCACGAAGAAAATTGAACATCTTAAATCTAGGCAACCATGGATTCAGGCAACTTTTTGATAAGGCAACCTAATACGGTTGGAATGGGAATAAAATAAGCTTTCATTTGATGTGTAATTCGATTAAATAACTTATGAGAGTATATTAACAACGCTTACTTACCTGTTTATACCTGGCAACCCCATAGTTGGGCAGAGTCGAGAGTAGGCAACCCTTATTTTTTGAATTTCTTGGGGTATGTTCTCTCAGCTGATTCTCGACTTTCATAAATAACTAATCGGGGAAGTTGATCAAAAAAATTTAATTAAACACTTTATTGTTTAACATTATCGGCACGTGATTTAGCTAGGCACCCTATTTGCAATGTATCAATCTATAAATTATCTAACATATATTCTTTGTTATCATTAAATAACAAATGAGGGTATATATTTCTTATACCGGATCTCGTACTATTAAAAAATAAGGTACAACGTAGTTATTCCGTCAACCAATTTCGCAAATTATATAAATCGCCAAACCACTCGCCAAATTGTACAGATTGACAAATTTTTTATTTTAAATAACGAAAGAACAAATAAATTAGTATAACATTAATAAATATAAAAATAAAACGTCGAAATAAAAATCACTTGATGACGTAAACATGTGTAACTTGCTAAAAGTCAAGTGAATGTGACATTTTCGATCAACCGTTATTGGCATTTAATCTTATAGTTCGCGATAGATTTTTTGTCGACGGGATAACTAAGTAGTACCAAAAATACATATGTAACTGGTATTCGAAAACGAGGTTTTCGTCAAATTTTCGTTAAAAAAAAAAATCATGCCAAACATGCGGTGCGTATATGACATCTGGCGAAATATTAAATTATGTAACAAACCATGACATTTAATTTCAACTTCAAATCAATGTTTTAATTTACCACTTGAAGAATAAAAAAATTCTAACTGGCGAGTTGCAAAAAAGATATTGGCGAGATTTGCACCCGGCTTTGTTTTCTTTCGGCACAGATACGGTCCCATATTGGCGCGATTTTTTTCTGACGCCAATGTCATATACGCAACGGGTACTTAACTGGCGCCAAAGTATCGTTATTTTGCTTGATATGGTAAGCCGGATGTTGTTGTTTATGCTGTTGATGCGTTCCCCAAATTGGCGTTGGAAAAAAAATCGCGCCAATATGGGGCGTACATGACATTTGTGTCAAACCTTCATATGAAAGGCGAAGGGATCAGACCGTATTTGTTTATGGCATTTGATGACTTGAACTATTATAATATAGATGAAATGGTGGGGATAAAATAATATTTGGCTACTTATCACCTGTTCCTGGATAACATTAAAGTATCAAAATGGCACCTAGAGTATAAAAAACGAAGTGTTCCGCCGGGAACTGTTGATGATAGTCACATGATTTAGGCTATTGTTATAGAGATTGTTTTAAAATATCGGGAGACAAAGACTCTGAATACTTAATTCATTTTATTTTAGCTTCTTTTCAAATGTTTAATTGATCCTCTTTAACCAAAAACGAAAACGATGATTGGATGTCTTAACAGCAACTGCTTCGCCCTTAAATTTTTGCAATCAAAGGGAATTGGATGGAAATCGGTTTACAGTGAGATCTGCACAGCTTTTTTCAGTATAATTTAATCGTCTCTTTTATTTTTAAAACCCATCAGATTAGCATGTTTTTTTATTTTTAGATTCTGTGGTGTCTGAACGGGGGTTGGCGAGCGTAGCTTGCAGGGGGCAGAGCCCCCTAGTATTAAACAAAAACATAATTTGAAGAACAAATTAAAAAAACGAAATTTATTTCCTACATTGTTTAAGCCCGAGAAGGGACAGATATTAAGAGATTTCATTCAATTAGTTCTACATTTAATGTTAAATTTTTGTAACAAATTTGTTAAGCCAATTGAAGATTAAAAAATAAAAATAAAATTCATACAACATGATACTTAAAACACCCTAAAAAAAACAGATTCCGTTCAAGTGAAATCGAAATAAATCTTAGGCTTCTTCCAGTTTTAATTGAAAATATTTGTATTGCAGATTTTGCATTATGTTTATGACAATTGTGCATAAAATGATAAGATGCATGCAAAATACAAAACTTAAAAATAATTCTAAGATTTATTTCGATTTCATTTGAACGGAATCTATTTTTTTAGAGTGTTTTAAGTATCATATTGCATGAATTTTATTTTTATTTTTAATCTTCAATTGGCTTAACTAATTTGTTACAAAAATTTAACATTAAATGTAAAACTAATTGAATGAAATATCTTAATATCTGTCCCTTCTCGGGCTTAAACAATGTAGGAAATAAATTTTCTTTTTTTAATTTGTTCTTCAAATTATGTTTTTGTTTAATATGTCAAGTTTTTCAATAACTATTGCACTCAGACGAACGTATTTCAAAATTAATGGAGAGTATCATCATCAGGCGTTGATGTATGCGGTATTGCATCACAATGTGGGTTGCAGTTTACCAATGTGTAATTCAAAATGTTTCACTACTGTAGTAATGCAGATTGCGGTAGTTTGGACAAAAACTTCCAATCTGAACGTAAAAAATCTGTAATCAAAACATAAAAAATTAACTTAATTTAAATTTAGATACCTTTTTTCTCACTCAGAAACGCTATGAATGTAAATGTAAATTGTGTTGAATCCTTACTGCTAATATTTAACAATATTATAGCTGTGATACAGCAAAAAATAAAAAATAAAAGTTTTACTTAAATTTTTAAACCCTATTCTCTCCCAAGGGGTGATGTAAACACATCAGAAAATTATTACCTAAGTTTAACTTGGGGTATAAATAGTTCTCATCTCGGAAAAAAATACATTTTAAAATTTAAGTTATATAATTTTCCACTAAGTTCGCTACATTGCGTAAAAATAGCTATCCATTAGAAACTTTTTACTAAAATATAAACTTGACCAAAGCAAAAACTTATTCTGAAAATATCCTTTTTATTTCCACTATGACGCCATATTCACCTTTTTAATTAAAAAAAAAAACTAGCTCAATTTAATATTTCACGTGGAAATCTTTCAACTAAAAAGAAATAAATTGTTATTACGGCTTTTGAAATGTTTGCAACAATGAAGTAAAAATGTTACATTTTCTATGAAAAATGTTACATTTTCTATGAAAAATGTCCGTTGATTTTCAATGAAAAAAGCGAAAATTGGAATTATTAAGAAAAATATTTGAATAATGTAAAAATAAATTGGCCTCTGGGTTATAATTCACCCACATGCAAAGGTATTTTACCATTCGTTTTGACCGTGGCGTCAGGCAATCGTTTTTACACTTTAAATTTATAATATCATTAAAATTAGTAAAGAATAAAAAATGAGTGGCATCAGGGACAAAAAGGTGGGAAGAAAAAATGAAAAAGTTATGATCTCCATAGGCTTTTCCATGTTAAATTAACATTGAGAAGTGACACTGGAAATAAATAAATATTGCGCTGCCGCGCAATACTTAAATTACATCCCATGTGTAATGCAGACGTCATATTAATGATGAAACCCGTAAAATAAATTTCGGTTATTTGCAAATTTATTAACTTTTAAGCATCCGACGATTTCAATTTTTACACAGTCTTAAAACAATATAAATAGTTCAGTATTTATTTCTGGTTAGTATTCTTTAACGAAATTAAAACTTCATTAACAAATAAATAAAAGGAAAACATAAATAAATCACACAGTTAACACCTTTTTAATCGAATGGTGCATATCTGTATGTAATTGATAGTCATGCTTAAAAATCAGTATCAGTGAAATAGGTTGCAATTTTTTTTACGTGATAGTCACCTGCTTTCTGTATTTACTCTCATTAATGCTTATTGTATTACTAACAAATGTCTGAAAATATCAGTTTTAATTCCCGTATGACGCCCTATTCATCTTTTTTTTAATCCGTAAAAAAATTATTTCAAATTCAATTTCTCACGTGGGAATATTTTAACTGAAAATTAATTACTGTAGATAAATTATTATTACGGCTTTTGAAATTTTTGCAACAATAGAAAAAAATGTTAAATTTTATAGCAAAAAGGTCCATTGATTCTCAATGAAAAAAAGCGAAATTTGGAATTATTAAGAAAAGTATTTGAATAATCTACATAAAGCTTAGGCTATGTTACACTCTGCTTCATAATTCACCCCTATGCAAAGGCATTTTATCCTCCATTTTGACCCTGACTTCAGGCAAACATTTTCGTACTTTGAATTTACAATATCATTAAAATTACAAAGAATAAAAAATTTGTGGCACCAGGGACAAAAAGGTGGGAAGAAAAAGTCAAAAAGTTATGATCTCCATAGGCTTTTCTATGTTAAATTAACATTGAGAAGTGACACTGGAAATAAATATGTATTGCGCTGCCGCGCAATACTTAAATTTATAATGAAAGTTAACTATCCAATTTTATGAATTAAAAGAAAACTTAAATGAATTAAAATTTTTTCAGTCTCAAAATGAAGTCCAATGGAGCCCTGCTGATTCAGTTTTGTTGCTATGGAAACAACGATTTCCTTGATATTGAAATGAATAACTGCAACCTTCTTCCTCTTGCCTTTCTTTTGGAATTCGCTTAAATATATGAAAATATTTTTTTATATGCGAAATTGTTTTTAAAGTAATAAAATTAAATAACAAGCAACATAAATGTGCAATACAAAAAATGCCTTGATTAAACTCTCTCATTGTTTAAGTTTAAATTCATTCAATACTATTGACAGGCATTCTAAAAATCAATTAACACGTTAAGCGCCACGTCAGTCACCGGTGACTGACGTCTAAAATAGGACTATATAAAACTAAAAAAATATGTATTGTTTTAAGTAATTACTGAAAATGTATTTAAAATTTACCTACCTTTTATTTATCACAGGATTATACTTTCTTAAAAATGACTTAAAACATTGTAAATTTTTCAGCGCTTCAGTGTCAGTCACCGTGTTAAGGCTTCTCAAATCCAAAGGGTCAACTTTCTGACATAAGTTTCAATTCATTTTTTTTCGGAAAGGCATGAACAGGGCCGTGCGAAGCAGGGGGCGAAGGGGGCAGTCGACCCGGGCGCGGAAGTTGAGGGGACACCAAATTTATACTACAAACCTCGTCTTTTTCTTCTTTTTTGTAAAGAAAAAAAACTGTATAGTTACATATTGTTTTTTTTTCTCTCTCTCTCAGGGAAAGTACGAACATTTTTCGTTTCAAAGTGATTGCACTCCCCTTTACCTGACACCGAAATACAAATTTATGAATAACTTCTTTCTTTTCAGAACTTGTTTCAGGTTTTTGTCTCTTTTGTTCACTTTCTCTGTTCTGAATCTGTGCTTGTGACGAAAACATATACAGTAAACTCCCGACTATAGGCCGGAGTTCTATAAATATTTACTCAACCTTCAACAACCCCCATTATACTGTAAACACATTTTAAGATAAATTTTACATATACAGTACATACAATTTCAAAATAAGCAAAACATGAACGTAAAACGTAAACCTAATTCGTAAAAAAAAATGAGTAAATCTTATTTTACTATTTAATACTCAATGATTGCACACATATGAAATGGTATGCATAAGATAAAAGAGCCAAAAATTAGTTTTTAGTTTTTGAAAAAGTAGTTGATAGATAACTGCTTCATCCTGTTAGCCTTCTTCAGCGACGCAATGTCCCTCCATTGACGCAAGCAGATAATACCAGCTTCCTCCTGCTGAATCGTATTTTCTCCTCCACATTCACTACAACCTTCTTTCGTTTATCACCTATTTCACTCATCTTTAATAAATAAACACGAAACACACCAAAAGAATACACGAAAATAACCAGGAAAAGCAGAAAATAACGTCCGCACTGATTAACATCTGTTGCACAACTGACGAAACAGGTTATCAAGCCTTAACTCCAATCCCCTCTCCCCCTCCTGGTCTGTGTGTGTTACTGTACACTGTTAAAAAATTTGTGCTACTTTGAACCGAAATTTGGTGCTTAGTAGCTGCCACCATGAGATGGCGAAATCTCGTTCCAAGATTTGGAGCTTCGGTTGAACCATAGTTCCATTTTTTCGAATAAGATGGTGAAATCTCGTTCCAAGATTTGGAGCTTCGGTTGAACCATCCTATGGTGGCAGCTGGTGATAGCTGCAGAGCACCAAATTTTGGTTCAAAGTAGCACGAAATTTTTAACAGTGTATGCTGCAATCCCTTCTTGTCGTATGTTAGTACTTTCCTACGGACAAGAACGTGCCTGTCTCGGCCGCTTGCAAATTTCCTCATTTTTTTTTACCAGACCGGATAGTACGGAGGGCCGGATAGTCGGGAGTTTGCTGTACTATCTAATTAGCATGGGTTTTCTTTCTTGGAATATAAAAGGGATCTAAACTGTTATATAATTTTTTTCTACACTCATTTCCCAGATCTCTTTTCCCAAAATATAAGTCTAATTTTCTTTTATGTTACTTAGTTTTTTGAAATTTCTGAATTAAAATTAAACATAAAGTTTCAAAATAAACGCGAAATATGTATTCAATAGACTTTGTTTCCGTTTCAGCACTTTTCAATTTTGTGACACCTGTCACAAAGAAAAATTGGGAACGGAAGGGGTGGGGGTGGGGGGGCGTCAAATTGAAACTTTGCCTCGGGCGCAGTTTTCTCTTCGCACGCTGCTGGGCATGAAACTAGAAGGTGTTGTTATTCAGAAACTAGGTCATCGAACTGTTTTTTCCGTTTTCTTGTAAACGCACTACATCTTTCAGAAAATACTGCCAAAGTTGTTATTTTGAATCGAACTTCCGAACGAAAGAAGAAAACTCAGTCATTAAGGGGAGAAAAATGCCGTGTCACGCGATCAAAATCGCTTATAACTCGATAGATAATTAATTTATTGATCAAAAAATGGAAAAAACAGTTCGATTCCAAATCGCTTCTAGGGTCAGACTTTCCAATTTCATATCTTTCCGTTCAAAAATGAAATTGGTAAATGTGTCAAAACGTTTTCCGCTTGTTGAGCAGAGCAGTTAAGAACAGCCTTAAAGGGATTCTTCACGCACTTGAAAACACCCGCTCCGTAATGTTAATCCTATGGACAGGTTATTTTCGAATTTCTCGTTTCAATTTGAATATTTTTAACGATTTTTTTTTTTTTTTTTTTTTTTTTTTTTTTTTTTTTTTTTTGCATAGGATAGCTGAGCCCAATCTTTAATAGGACTCTTTTTTACTTTTACGATTTTGGTTGCAGATTTTTTTTAAAAGGTACTTTCACTTTCGGAACCGGTTTCGAAACTGAACACAAAATACTTTATTTTCAAAATAACTTCAAGATTTAATCTGCTGATTTTTAATGCTTTTATTAAATGTGTGATGCCACACTTCTTACCTCCGCCCACCCCATTGTCACAATTTCACGAACCCCCTCTGCTCCTTCCAAGCGGGACATCATTTGTGAATGGGCCCTGTACACTTATACCTCTGAATTAGATTATCTAAATCCCATTACATAAATAATAAATCTGGAATGAAATCAATTATATATATATATTTCATGGGCTATTTATTTTTCCATACTTGATTATCCAAGAGTTTTACATAAGCAAATAAATGATCATCATTTCAAAGAAGCTGGCATACCCAAAGCCATCATGCAATATTACATTTTGCTGACAGAAATATGAAGAGAAAAAGAATGCGTTAGAAAAAGAAAAGAATTATTGCAGATGTGAAGATACAAGCTATTGAGTATCTGGTGTTTGTAACAAATCACCCAATTAAGCAGTGGCGCCACCTTTTGAAAAATATTGGGTGGACTCAATACCATTTTCGGGTAAAATGACATTCCATTTTGCTTTCTTTGAATCTTTGGGAAAAGATGATATTTCAAGTTATAAACAGTTAGAATTTTTTAGATTTGGGGCATTTTATAAATTCTAATATTTACTAGTGTGCCATGAATTTGACTACAGATTTAACTCATGGGATTAAAATACATTAAAATTGTCATTTGATGGGGATACTCTGAAATGCTTCTATTAATAGTACTATTTAGTTAAACTATACCGGATGATTCCAAACAGATACAATTTCTTGAACTTGAACCATTGACAATAGAAAGATACTTCCAATTACAAAAAGTATGCACATATTTCAGATATGGCATTTATTTAAAAAGGGGCTGCATGCACATTAAAATACCAAATTTAATTTTTACACGACCATCTTTTCGCATAACGTATATTTAAAAAAAAAAAGAATGACATTAGAAAGAAGTCCCAAGAAGGACAATAAAATTCTTTCACGGACAAAACATACTGAGTTATGATACTTTAACATTATATTAATTTTTAGTGTTTTTTGTCGTTAAAATCGCACTTTTCCTATTTATAACATAAGTAACGAATTTTTTTAATAAAATGAACCCATCTTTTTTAATAAAATGAACCTCCTAACTTTACCTCTTCCAATAAATGCATCACAAGACCTCCAAAAACGAATTTTCGAAACTGTCCCCATTCATGTTTTTGAAATAGTAATTTTACTAATCCCTAAACGCAAAATGCATGGCATTTGTAGACATGATTTCTGAAATGATTTTGAATCGGATAGCGCTTTAATTATGTATGTATATGCACGCATTACATCTTCACTTATAATTGATTGCTGTCTGATGACAACCGTTTCTGAGTTAACGCATGTTGAAAGTTGTCTTAAAACGCTGTGGCTGTAATTTCTGAAAGATCCTTTAACCAAAAAAATGGAAAAGGCCGAATAATAACTGCAATTTTTTGTGCATTTAGGTAGAAAAATTAATTAGCGAATTTGCAGACTTTTTTTTTTTTTTTTTTTCGAGCGAAAATTGATACTGTATTTTAGGTTGAAAGGTTGAGGGGAGGGCAAATTGTGTTTTAGGCTCCTGCGTGTCTGCCATTGCAATCTTTACTGTATTTTCAAGTAAAAAAAAATTGTGAAAGTCAACGAAATAATTTCTTTTCAGCGATTTGAAAAATAAATAATCCTAAAAATGCAGTAAAGAAATTTCAGTGGGTCGAAGAGGGTGCCCCACGGGCCCATATAAGTTGGCGCCACTGAGGATGAATAACTTCTTAAATTACTCTAAGATTTATGGCTCATGTATTTTTGTTTGTATCAAAACAAAATATTGGTAATATTTTTCATATTCCGAGAGAAGAAACTTAAAGAAAGATTAATCTACGTACACATTTCTTATAAAGTAAAACCTCCAAAAAGAATGGGGCTGAACAAAAGTGGCCGCCTCTTAGAGGTGACTGTTATGGAGGTTTTGGTTAAACTTATTTGAAAAATGATTGTTTTGTACATTTTGAACTTAATTTTTTTTCTGTCGATGCGATATATATATATATATATATATTTGGTACAAATCTTCATTGTTTTTATTAGCAAAAACAAAAACTGAATGTCTCGGACATTTGCGAGCATCTTCATAGAGATCTGCACGGCTCGGACCGATTTTCATTCATGGTACACGAGCCGGGCCTGGCCTGGCCTAACTTATTTTTTCTCCACACAGCTGGGACTGGTTTCATTCCTAGTCGTCACGGGCCCAAAATTTTCAGTCCTAGTTTTGACCCAGCCCGTATAAATATCAGTCTCAGTGTAGCCTGGCCTTTTCAAAGGTCACTAAAATGAGGCCTGGCCCAAAAATTTTTGCAAAAAATGCATTAACTTTTAAAATCGCCATTATTCTACACTTAAATATTAAATTTTATTCTGTTTTAAGAATAGCAGATTTTCTACGCTTATTAAAATATAGCTAATTTAAAATGTAGTAAAACGTGTGAAAAAGAACCTGCCTATGACGGAACCCTGTTATAAACTGAAAAATGTGTTGATCCATGCAAAATTAATATACTAATAGGTAATGTAACGGAGCCGATGTCGTAAGGTGGTGTGGTAGCGGGCAACTTCAACGGCCTGGTCTTATCAATATCGAAAAAATATTTTATTTTATCACAAACAATTAAATAAGAATTTCTTGATTAAATAATTCATAATTACAACATTTTTCATATATTGGTTTGAGTTCAGCTAACAATAAAGTATTTGTAGAATCAAGTCCAGTTCTCTAATGGCAGATTGTTTTCAGGGAGAATGTCTCTAATACATTCAATGTCCACACTTTTCGAAGGTAGAGTTCGAGATGCTCGACAGGAATTTTGCACTTTTTGTAGATGTTTAACCGAGGTTTAGGAACCTCCGATATTCAACTCCGTGATGGAGATATCTTAACAGCCACCCTGGCTTTCGCTTTTCTGTGCTTCGGAATATGTCCCGAAGCCGTCAACCCGTGAGAGATTTCCACTCTGCACGGCCAGAAACACCTTGAAGTCTCAACTTCAACAGAAGGGAAAAAAATAACCTCTCGAGAATGCTCCTGCATCCTCTTTTATCAGTTTCGTTTTTCCGTCTAGGACCAAAGCCACTCCCATTAGCCACTCACCATCCGTGGCCATGATCTCATAGACAAGCCCTTTCTCTATAGGCTACAGTCAGGAACCTTGGCGTCAGGTTTAATATCTGGTTTCACTATCTACTTTCCCATGGGAACGAGACCCTCGTGAACATCAAAAGAATATTTCTCTCGCTAGATAAAGGAGTTCCTTTTACCCTAGTGTCCTCTGCGAAGATTGATTGAAATTGAAGTATTTGTTTCATCTTTAGCGACATTTTCTAGGACTCTGGAGAAATTTGGAGGCTATGTGAAAATACTTTTTTTTCCTATGCTGACTTCTACCTTGTAAATTGAGAGTTTCAATGTGAGATATCGTCGAATTCTCACAACACCCCTCCCTCAAATCATATTTCGGCTGCCAGACGTAATATTCTGTAAGGGAAAAGGTTAGCTCATATATTTTAAGTGGCCCATGTTTAATTACATCACTTCCTTAAAAAACCTTTTCCTGCATTTTATACTTAGCTTGCAAATACTGGACACATTTGATTACGAAATTTCTCTTTAACAGACAAAACACATTTATATTTTACACGATTACATTTACACATAATAAAATGAATATTAATATATACATATAGTCGGGTTTAACGACCGACTTACTCTACTCGGCTCAAGTAATCCACGTGAGGTATATCTTTGCCTGGTCGATGAGTAATTGCATAATGATAAGGCTGCAGTGTCAGTGCCGACCTGAGTAGTCTGGGATTGTTACCTGCATTGCCCATCAATATAGTGCCTAAGCTTCTTTATTGCGAAAATTATAGCGGCACATTCACGCTCGGAGGCACTGAAACTCCGCTCTGGTTCTGTGAATTTTCGGCTAAGAAAAATTATTGGGTGTTCTTTTGAGCCCTTCCTCTGCGCCAAAATAACCCCAATACCCACTTCAGACGCATCGGTTTGTATTACGAATTCGGAATCGTAATCAGGGGCATACAAAATGGGTTCTTAGGTGAGTTTGGTTTTTAAGAGTTTGAATGCCTTTTCCATTTCGTCGCTCCAATCTACTTTTCCCTTTTTGTTTTTTCCTTTTAAAGCGCGCGTGAGTAGTTCTACTATGGTTGCGTAATTTTTTATATATCTCGCCATACCCAAACATCTTCTAATTTCCGTCTTGTTTTGGGGCGCCGGCAACTCCGCGATGGCCTTGATTTTCGCCTCCGCCGGTTTGCGTTGACCTTCCCCCGCTACGTGCCCTAGATATTTAACAGTTTTTTGCGCAAATTTATAGTTTGCGATTTTGACTTTTAATTTAGCCTCTTTGATTCTGGTTAACACTACCTTTATATGCTCAAGATGGTCCTCCCAGCTATTCGAGAAAATGGTCATGTCGTCTAGGTATGGTAAACAAAATTCTTCTACCCCACTGAGTAATCTAGCCATAAATTTGGAAATCTGTAAGAAGCGTTGACCAAAACGAAAGGCATTGTCAGGGGTAAATAACTCCCGAAACTAGTCACGAAATCGGCCAATTTTTGAACTCTGGGGGTCATCGGAATCTGCCAGTACCCCTTAGTCAAATCCAATACCGTTGTTGGATTCCAATGTAAATAAATCTCTTAACTAAATGAATCCCTAAAAGTTAAGTATTAAAATATCTATAAGCTATTAAAACTACCCTCAATAACATTTCTTATTGTTAAAGCGAATATATTTCTAACTTAAATTCAATGACAGAAGAGCCATATATTTCACATTACTTTATTTTTATAAACTTTTCTCTAGAACAAAACAAAACCAACTGTTGCCAGATATTGAAACAATGCAATTACAACCGGTTAAATAATTATGCAGGTGACTGATACATGGATGAAAGATAAAGTTAGTCATTACGTAACATACTCCCACCTTGAGTTGTGGGGAATGCACAGCTCAACAATTTAAAATTACAAGTTAAATCTTTTCGGTACCTTAACTGTGTCAAAGAAATGTTGCTTTGCTGCTTCTTTCATACAAATCACGTGAAACAGGAGACATGCCAGATCTTTGTGAATATGGATCTCTCAAAGATGATGAATAGGGATCCGCATGTTTATCTCTCATGGGCGCAATAGATGGACTACGACGATCATAAGGTGAAGGGTATGGTCTCATGCGAGGCGACATTGAACTGTAGCCACGGTCATAAAAATCTCGACTTCCAAAAGGTGGACAGTCATATCTTCGGCCGTAGCCATTAGCATACCCATCACCACCACGACCCCTGCTTGAACCTCCTCTAGCTCCTCCTTGTGATACTGGCTCATGATGAAGCTTGCTTTTTGAAGGTTCAACACTTAAAGAAGATCCTCTGAAGTAATAATTATTCAGAGCTTTTAAGGCATCCTGGGCTTCTTCAGGTTTGATTAACCTTTCAGGAACTCTTGGACATACTAGAGTTTCATGTTTTTTTCTGCATACAATGCATTTTACTTTTGCTCTGCAATTTCGGGCTAGATGGTTTAATTTTAAACATAGGAAACAAGTTCCCTTCTTTTGCATTATGTCTTTCTTAACATCATACGACATTGACATTGCCTTGAAACATTTTTCCGATGCATGGCGTTTGTCACAAAAAATACACAGTTTTTGTTTAAAATTATTCTTATTTCTGGTATATTTTCTCATATCAATGTTTAATAAATCTGATACAGCAGATATTTGAGATTCTTCGATTTCATGATTATTGCGTGCAGCTTGCGTGTATCGAAAAGTTTTGTCAAAACTCTTACTTGCCAAAGAAATTCTTTCTTCTGCTTCAACTTCGTCTTGCAGAAATTCTAATAAATTATCTAGATCAGTTTTTGAGCCAATTAAAACACCATTATTTAAATCTGTATCATGATTTTTATCTAGTTCAGATTCCACATCATTACATCTATTTGAAGATCTTCTGTGAGATGTTCTATACCTTTCCCATGCTCTAAGAATATCATCTGGAAGAGACGATTCAACAAGCGGATATAACATCGCAGCATATTTGTCTCTAATAACTCCAAGACTTTCTAATGATCGCAATTTCGATTCTAATGAATCATATAATCGTCGCAAAGAATTATGTTTTCCTGGATTTTGCTTCTGCAGTACAAGGCCTAACAAATCTCTAACATAATATTCTATCAAAAGTTCTTTTCGTCCAAAACGAGATTTAAGTTGACTTACAGCTTTGGCATAACTATTACCACCAGGCGGAAAACTTCTAATCAATTCTTCTGCCACACTGCCTTTTTCCATGGCTTGTGATAAATACGCAAATTTGTTATGAAAATCTAGGCTAGTATCTTGATCAATTTTTTGAAATTGACCCCAGAATTGCAACCAATTTCTAATTTCACCATTAAAAGTAGGTAATTGTATCTTCGGATAATGAAGCAATACATCCTTATTAATTACCGAAATATCAGATTTCAAATCTTCATTTTTTACAACCAAAAGTTCGTTTAATTTCTGTTGTAATACACGCCAGCGATCGATGTAAACCTCAGATTCATCGATATCTTTGTCTATTGTTTCTTCGTCAGCTTGGTCGCTATACAATATTTCTCTAATTTTATATTCTACATCGGTCATAAATTTCGCTTTCTCTTCTATCATTGTCAATTTCAGAATTTTTTCAGCAGCCGATAAATTACTTTCACTTGCATCAAATTCGTTACACGCTTTAGTGAAAATTCTACGATGTTGTCGTCTAGCTGCTTTCAACGCATCCATAGTATTCAACATCAACAATATTTTTTTTTATTCAACAATAATAATAATTCTCACTTGAGCAGTTCAAATAAAATTCTACTTACAGATTCCAGTCTTGTCAGCGGACGCCATATGTTGGATTCCAATGTAAATAAATCTCTTAACTAAATGAATCCCTAAAAGTTAAGTATTAAAATATCTATAAGCTATTAAAACTACCCTCAATAACATTTCTTATTGTTAAAGCGAATATATTTCTAACTTAAATTCAATGACAGAAGAGCCATATATTTCACATTACTTTATTTTTATAAACTTTTCTCTAGAACAAAACAAAACCAACTGTTGCCAGATATTGAAACAATGCAATTACAACCGGTTAAATAATTATGCAGGTGACTGATACATGGATGAAAGATAAAGTTAGTCATTACGTAACAGCCGTGATATATTGGGCTGCGGCAACTCTTTCAACTCTATCTTCGATATTAGGAAGTGGGAAAAATTCAGCCCTAGTAATGGAGTTCAATTTTCGGTAATCAATGCAAGGTCGAGCTTCCTTACCCGGGGCCTCCACTAAAATCATGGGAGAGTTATAATTCGATTCCCCCTCCTTTATGATTTTTAAATCAAGCATACGCTTGATTTCTTTTTTCAAAATTTCATTTTGCCTGACTGATGTTTTATAAGGTCTTATCCTCACTGGTTTATTTTCGACAAGCTCAGTATCATGCTCTGCTAGATCTGTTAATCCTGGGTCGTTCGAAAAGACTTCCCTATACGTGTTTAATAAATTTTCTAACTCCCGCAGCTGTTCAGCCGTGCACAGGTCCCTCAAGTCACTTTTCTCCACTACTTGCCTGAAATCATAACTTTTAGAGTCGGCCGAAGGGTAAACTATCTCTAAATCTTGCATCGCGTCTAGGTCGTGAAATTCATGGGTCAAAATGTTGATTTTCTCCACGCGTTTCACATAAGGTTTTAATAAATTCACGTGGTAAATTTGGGATTTTTCGCGTCTACCTGGAGCATTTACAATATAATTCGTAGCGAAAATTTTAGATTCGATTACGCTTGGCCCAATCCATTTTACCGACATTTTATTTGGTTTACTAGTGGCCAAAACCAGTACCTCGTCTCCTGGCTCGAAACTCCTTTCGGTCGCGTTTCTATCGTACCAGAGTTTTCTCTTATCTCTGCTAGTAGTCATGTTTTTGACGGCCAGCTCTTGGCAACGTTTTAACCGATTCATCAGTTTGAAAACGTATTCAGTGACTAATTCATGTTCTTGATTCTCTCCCGTCCATTGTTCAAACAACAATGTTTTCGGCGTTCTCAAATTTCTCCCGAAAACTAGCTCCACGGGACTGAATCCCGTCGATTCGTGGGTCACTGTTCTTAAAGCTAACAGTGCATGGGGTAAGTTTGCCTCCCAATCACTCCCATTTTCGACACACATCGCCTTCAATAATCTCTTAACTGGCCTGTGAAATCGCTCGATTAAATTCGAGGAAGGGTGACACACGCTCGAATATCTTAGTCTTACACCGAATTTCTTCAGAAAAGCAGTAGTTAAATTTGAAGTAAAGCTACGCCCTAAATCTGTCTGGATTTCCGACGCGTAACCTACACGGCTGAAAATAGTTGTCAAAGCTTCAATTACCGTTTCCGAAAGCATATCTGCAATTGGAATCGCTTCTGGGTATCGGCTATACACACATATGGCGGTCAACATGTATTTATTTCCCTTTTTGGATTCTGGCAAGGGGCCAACTAAATCTATTGATAGTTTTGAAAATACCTCTGAAATAATCGGTACAAGTGTCAAAGGGGCCTTTTTCTGCTCCCCCCGATCTCCCTACGCGCTGACACGCGTCGCATGATTTTACAAAATTTTCCGACTCCCTTATTACATTAGGCCAAAAGAAGTATCTCAACAACTTGTCTTTCGTTTTCTTCTCTCCCAGATGTGCCGAAATGCCCTCATGGCACGCGATTAAAAGACCCTGTCTAAACTTCAGGGGTATGACTAATTGTATCCTTTCATTTCCCCGGTGGTCGTACGTTTTCCGTACTGTTAACGAGTCCTTATATTCGTAATGCGACTTCTTTAACCCTGCCCTTTTTCTAACTTCGCTAAAAGAGTCATCCGTTTCTTGTTCTCTTTTAAATTCCTTCATCCCCACCTGGCTTAATCCTATGCTCAAGTCCTCCATTAGATCGGGTAACAATAAATCCTCTTCGTCTTCCCCCAAGTACCCATTCATTTCCCTTGAACTGGTTTCGTCTTCTATACGTTTTCCCCATGTATCCGCGCCTGTCTCTTCCGACTGGGGACTTCTCTTTTTCGCGTCCTTCCCCGTTGTCGGATCGGACTTCAATTCTTCTGGTTTCGGTTTCGCCTGACTCCGTGTTATCACGGCGTTTAAAATATGGGCATTATCGCTCTTAATTTTATCGATCAATTTTTGAGTTTCGTTCTCCAGGATGTAATAAGACATGTCTGATTCTGTGTCTGCTACTATGGCCTTTGTTTTTATGCTCCCCAGTCCGTCCAATTCTAACGTTACATCAGCCGTCGGCAAACAACGTAAATCGTTCATTAGCGGTTGTCTAACACACACAACCATACCATCTAATTGCTCCGGCTTAATGAATTTGCCTGAGACCACATCGGAACAAATTCCACTGTCCCTTAATACAGTGATTTTCTCTCCATTAATTAAAGCATGGCTTAAGTAGGGTTTGAAACCTTCCTCGAGATCAATACTTCCGCTAACGTGATGAACTTTAGCAACGGTTTTTTCGGTCCTTTTGTTTTCGGGACAATTGGCCCTCAAGTGTCCAGTTTTGGAACAAATAAAGCACTTACTCCAATTTTTACGTTCGAAGACTTTTTCCTTTTCTTTGTTTTTTCCCGCTCACGCCAGTTGAGTTTACTTTTGGAATTCCTATCGCGCGATTCATCTTCATACTTAGGCCTTTCAGATTTCCTATCAAGCGTGGGTCTCGTGTTCCACGTTTTTTTGGACACTCTTTTTATCGCCTCGTATTCGTCTAGTGCCGTAGCGAGCACCAAGGGATCTTTATAATTCGCCCACGAATCAATAAAATGTTCTTTTAATTCGACCGGCGCGCATCGTTTGATCTGATCAGTGATCAACAAGTCTTTTAATTCAGAAAATTGCATAATCCCCAAACCGTTAATCCATCCTTCAAGAAAACTATTCAATTCGAATATGAGATCTCTCCACGGGTTTCCTGGATTACGTGTATGTTTATTCAATTTTTGATGGTACGCTTCCGCACTCAGCCTGTACCGGGCTAATAAAAGTGATTTAACATGTTCGAAATTGTCAATTTTTTGAGCTGGTTCGCGTAAGATCAATTCTGCAATTTCCACCGGCAATAATGCTAAAAAGTGTGTGACTTATTCATCTTGCTCTATTCCGGACCTATTCGCCTGTCGTTCGAACAAATTCAGGAATAATGTTATGTCGGATCGTTTAGGATCAAAACGATGCATAATACTTTTAAGAGGTAATTTAACGGATCTTTCGGAGCCGCTGCTTACCGTAGAATTTCGCCTTTCTGAACTCTGCGTTAATTTTAGCTGTTCTAAAGTAAACGCCCTTTCCTTATCTTTCTCTCTCTCTTCCCTAATTCTCTCTTCTCTCTCTCTTTCCTCTCTCTCTCTTTTTTCCCTCTCTTTCTCTTTTTCTGCCGCGATTCGCTCTTCACGGTCTTTTACGATGTACCCTGCCTGCACTAAAGTAAGTTCCTCGTCGTATTTTTCTGCTGCTTCAATTTTTTCGATTATAATTGCCATATTATCTTGTTCATCTATTTCCACACCTAAAACGTCCGTGAGATTCTGTAAATCCGCTTTCCTGCAGTACTTGAGTGAATTATCTTCGACATGACTACGGTATGTTGAAATAATACAAACGAAACTATTCGTTTTGTTTATCAATTTAAAAGTATATGAACCTTACATCTCACAAGAAATATTTTACGCCTAAGCAAAAAATACAAATAAACATTTCAAATGCATAACCAATATGTAAAAATAATTTTATGATTTTTCAAAAGATTTTCAGAATTTCTATATTTTTGTGCCAAACGTAAAGCAAAAAAATAAAATTCAAAATTTTAAAGCTTTAGAGTCCCTATACACACCATATGAAAACAATAAGTAATTTTTCAAATACTATAGGCAAACTACATTCCCAGTATTTCTCAAGAACTGAACACTCTCTGCAACCTTTATCAAAATGCATCTATACTATTTAGGGTAAAAGTTTAATTTACTCTGTTTGTCATTTAGCAATCCAGCATGCATCAAAATTTCTCTTTATACAATCACTCATCAAAATATATTTCTTACACAAGTTATATAAGAAAAAAAATTTTACTGGGCATTTTTTTTCTTTTTTTTTGAGTAGTTATGAATTTAGCCTATCTAATCCTTTCTGCATTCCAAACATTAAAAATAATGATAAAGATAACATAACATATAAATTTGCATTAATCGTTAGATTTCCATTAACTATACATTATCGATTTATCATAATCTTAATATTTTCATTTACCTCAAAAAGTTTCTCATATTTTTATTTAAACAACATTTTAATGTCCTATCAGTATGCTAAATAATAGTTTATGAGCCACTCAAAATGAAATGAGCTTACCTGTTGCAGTTGTTGCTTGAAGTATCTTGTCTGGGGAACGGTCCGTTATGGCACTCCGCGGGTGTCGTCCACTGTAGCTCAAGGGCTGGTATCGGGCATGTTGTGTCCTACTGTTTGTCGTCCAAGGTCCAGGTTGCACTGTCTCTAAGCACTGTCTAGTTGATCTAGATGAACTGTCTCCACTCCGGAAGGGCTGTCCGTCTGTCTTCCTCGGAACTGTCGTTTCGATTCTTTAACTGCCTCTCGAGTTGTTGTCAGAAACTCCGGGCGTTCGCCGTCTGTTTCCTCCTGGGCTTTCCTCTAATAACAATTATTCTTCCTGTAAATCCCACCGCTGCCACCAAGTTGTAACGGAGCCGATGTCGTAAGGTGGTGTGGTAGCTGGCAACTTCAACGGCCTTGTCTTATCAATATCGAAAAAATATTTTATTGTATCACAAACAATTAAATAAGAATTTCTTGATTAAATAATTCATAATTACAACATTTTTCATATATGGGTTCGAGTTCAGCTAACAATAAAGTATTTGTAGAATCAAGTCCAGTTCTCTAATGGCAGATTGTTTTCAGGGAGAATGTCTCTAATACATTCAATGTCCACACTTTTCGAAGGTAGAGTTCGAGATGCTCGACAGGAATGTCGCACTTTTTGTAGATGTTTAACCGAGGTTTAGGAACCTCCGATATTCAACTCCGTGATGGAGATATCTTAACAGCTACCCCTGGCTTTCGCTTTTCTGTGCTTCGGAATATGTCCCGAAGCCGTCAACCCGGGAGAGATTTCCACTCTGCACGGCCAGAAACACCTTGAAGTCTCAACTTCAATAGAAGGGGAAAAATAACCTCTCGAGAATGCTCCTGCATCCTCTTTTATCAGTTTCGTTTTTCCGTCTAGGACCAAAGCCACTCCCATTAGCCACTCACCATCCGTGGCCCATGATCTCATAGACAAGCCCTTTCTCTATAGGCTGCAGTCAGGAACCTTGGCGTCAGGTTTAATATCTGGTTTCACTATCTACTTTCCCACGGGAACGAGACTCTCGTGAACATCAAAAGAATATTTCTCTCGCTAGATAAAGTTCCTTTCACCCTAGTGTCCTCTGCGAAGATTGATTGAAATTGAAGTATTTGTTTCATCTTTAGCGACATTTTCTAGGACTCTGAAGAAATTTGGAGGCTAAGTGAAAATACATTAGTTTCCCTATGCTGGCTTCTACCTTGTAAATTGAGAGTTTCAATGTGAGATATCGTCGAATTCTCACAGTAAGAAAAGAATATATACACTCTAAATAAAAAAGAGTGACTATTCACACAGGAGGAGTGAATAGTCACTCTATCGCAGAGTCAAAATATGCCCAACCTCTTTAGAGTGACTATTCACTCTGAGCAAAAGTGAAATTTTTGACTCTCTGAAAGAGTGAATAGTCACTCCTGGGAAGTGAATATTCACTATAAACAGGGGTGGATAATCACTCTTTC
The DNA here is from genome assembly GCA_963932465.1 of Maratus speciosus. Classification (NCBI taxonomy): domain Eukaryota; kingdom Metazoa; phylum Arthropoda; class Arachnida; order Araneae; family Salticidae; genus Maratus; species Maratus speciosus. The sequence goes on from OZ010800.1 coordinate 4,133,819, forward strand.
GGAGGAGTGACTATTCACTCTTGCTAAAGGAGTGCGGTTTTCCACCCCTGGTAGGAGTGAATAGTCACTCTTTCATAGGAGGTAATGTTCATTTTTTATGTAGTCATTTCTTCTTTTTTTTATTTTACTTCTATGGGCATTTTAAAAGAATCACATCTTTTACAGCATGCAATAAAAATAGATACAACCGTGGTAAAGATTGAAATAAAATACTTTATTAGCAATATTTATTCATAGTTTGTAACTCTAGTTGGACTTTTAAGGAAAAAATCAGTTAAAGTTACATATGAATTTAAATTAGATTACTGACAGAAATAAATTAATATATTTTATTCCAATCTTATCCTTTGTGTTTTCTTTTATTGCATGCCTTATAAAAATATTACTTTTAAAATTTTATAAATAACTTTTTAATAGGTGGATGTTATATGTTTAGCAATGTTTGATTTCATTTTAATTTTTGTTTTAAATATAAATTTCTTTTTACAGTATTTTTTCCGCGAATTGTTGCTATTTTTGCAAAGTCCTATTGTTCTAAAATATTTTTCATTTTTTCACATAAAAATAATGCTTTTAAACTTACATCTTTTTTTAAAATCAGTTATAAGCATGATTTAAACATTAAGAATGCGTGTGTATTTTTTTTATCCGCTGTGATTTGCTTTTGTTTTATTTAATATGAGCATGGAGTCTAATTTTTAAGTTCTCTGGAATATGTATATATTTTTCTTTTAAACATATTCCTCAACTTAATGATGATTTCTAATTTTCGCCCATTATTGCTGAAAACAATACTTATTAATGAAACAAAAAGTAAGCCATATTTAATTAAAATTTTTTATTCCCGTAGATATTGTATTTTGGAATATGAGCAAAATAGATTTGATATGTTTTATAGGAAAAGATTGACCTAGGAAATAGAAAAAAATAAATATAAAAATAAACACATTACATTTATCTGTATCTGTATGAATTTTAATAAAAATAAAGTAAATGACTGCACATGAATGACTGCATCGATCTTATTGTTTGAAAAACATTTATGCAGAATGTCTATAATTAATTTATTTTATATGTACAGTCTCGAAATTTTAAAATCATAAACCGCAGAAAAAGCTTACATACAGTTTAAAAAAATTAATGTACCATCTAAAGACGGCCGATTTTCATTCACGGCACTCGGGCCGGGCCAACTTATTTTTTCTGTACAGAGCCGGGACTGGTTTCATTGCTAGTCTTCACGGCCCAAAATTTTCAGTCGTAGTTTTGACACAGCCCGTATGAAAATTATTCTCTCCGCGTGGCCTGATCCATTCAAAGGTCAGTTAATTTAGGCCTGGCCCAAAATTTTTTGCAAAAAATACATACATTTTTAAATCGCCATTACTCTACTCAAGCATTTTTTTTTTTTTTTTTAAGAATAGTAGTTTTCTACGCTTATTAAAATATAACTAAATTAAAATATAGTAAAACGTGTGCAAAGGAACCTGCCTATGACGGAGCCCTGTTTTAAACTGTAAAACGTCTTGATCCATGCAAAATTATTATACTAATACGTAAGAAAAGAATATATAATACATTTACACTTGCTAAGAAGGAAACTTGTCCATAACGCATTTCTTTTCTTTTTCTTTTTTTTTCTATACAATTCCGTCTTAGAAGATTTTACTGTATAGTATTTTTCAGATTTTTAACACTTCAATACATAGGATATGGATTAACAATATTAATGATAACTGAAGCATTTACATGCAAGAAATAGAGATTCATTAAAAAAATAAATATCCCAGCCTGCGGCACTTCTATAAAAATGAAGATTATAAACATGAAAAAAAAAATGTTAAGATAAATATTTTGGGTCAGAACTCCTCGTACGAGACAAATTTTTAACAAAATCGACGTAAAAATCAATGTTTTGTAGAAATTCACTCGGGCCGAACTTTGAAGTATTTTACCGCACCGGGCCAATATTTTTTCTACTGGTCGGGCTGGGCTCGCGCCAAACTTTTAATTTTCGTATCGGGCCGCGCCGGGCCGAATTTTTTTTCTATGATTCGGGCCGGGCCCGGGCCTGGAAATTTCGGTCCGTTCAGACCTCTAATACCAACCTTTTCGTAATATCATAATCATGAAATATCATATTTTAACTCCAAAACAATAATAATGATGATAAATACTCTAAGTGTGTAAAATCTGATATCAGTATAAACAAACGGCAAATTAATTTTGATTACTTCGCATCTGCTATGAATTGGAAGAAATCCAGATGCCCTCGTGAGTCACTCAGCTTTGCAAACAAAACAGATAAAATTTATTATTATTATTTTCTTTTTTGGATAGTTGGAAAACGTTGGAATGGGATTGAAAAAATTGAATGGGAAGAATAAATAGAGTAAAATCTGTCTAAGGCGGAATCGATTGGGACCGAAAAAATTTTCCGTCGTAGACAATATTCCGCCTTATGCAAATCAGTAAAAAAAAAAAAAAAAAGAAAGAAAGAAAGACTGTTGCGTATTTTTTACGTTTGTAATCTTCAGAACCGTTCTTAACGTGAAATATTATTTAGTATAAATATTTTTGGAGTTCGAATCTCAGCAAAACTATTGCTTCCCAACAAACAAATGGTCTATTATTTTCACACCATAATAATGCATACATATTTTTTTTTTGAGATAAATAAAAAAAAACATGATTTTGCACGTGTATTTATTTATTTAATTTTTTATATATATAGAGAGAGTTTTATGTATGAGATTTTGCATTTTATGAATTTAATGAAAAGTATAAAAGTAAAAAATGTGCAGATTTTTATTTGTTCAATCGGCATTTTCTTTTTATTTACAATTGTTTACAGTTTTTCACACAAATAAACTTCTATTTTTCTCAGCGAAATGGATTAAAATACGGTATATAAAATTAAACTATACTATTCTAAATTATTTTTCTTTTCAACTATCCTAATAATTTGAAAAAAAAATTATGGTTTTTAAAACTTTGTTTTTTAAATTTTAAATGTATGACCTTTTTTAAATCTCGTAGTTTTGTATTTACAGTTAGAATATAGGTCTGTAATTTTTTTATTTTTTTTTTTTTTTATTATAAGGGTAATAAAAAAAAATAAAAACGCATATTTTAAATGTAACACTGTAAAAAAAAAACAAAAAAAAAACAGAAATCTGTGTTAAATATTGTAAATAAAAAGAAAATGTTGTCGGCTAAACAAAATAGTTTCTTTTGCTTTTTATTAAATCCGCAAAAATGCAAAATTTCATAAAAATTCTTTCGCTGTAAAAAAATGAATGAGCAAAAATCTGGTTTTAAATTTTCGTTTACTGAATGTTTTTTATTTTTAAAAAATCCTTTTTTCCGTCTTATGGAAAAATTTGTTTACCGCGGGACCTTAAAATCCTTTCCATTTCCGTGTTATTCAGATTCCGGCTTATGGAGCACGTATTAGTGTTATTTTCTATGCATTCGCCGGGACTTCAAAATATTTCCGCAGTAGACAGATTTCCGGCTTACACAGAGTCCGCCTTAGACAGATTTTACTGTATTTACACCCATTTTTTTTAAAATTCACATTGGCCGAATTAATGAAGTTTTCATTATCTTTTGCTAACCATTTGTGTGCTTTTTAATTGTTAAAACAATTATATTTCAAACCGCTACATGAAGAAACATAATAGACAATCTCTTTTCTAGGAATAGAATCCTCGATCAGTCTTTTTCTATACAAAATACAACTATTTGGCTCATCTAACATATCTACACGAATAAATGGTTAAAATTAAATAAGACTTACCTTTATTTTATGTATTCCATTACGAATAAGTTTAATGATATCCTAATCTGTTAATCGTAAAATTGTAGAAAAATTATATAATATGAGGAAAGAAAGAATTTATTAAGTTACGTTTTAACAGGAAAATTACAGTACGAACATCTACTCACTCGTCTCGCCGGTAACTGCGAAAAGTAAACATAGTGAGAAACATACATCGGCACAGCGCCGTCTATGGGAGATACGGAAAAGTACAATTTTATTTTAACACTCTCCCTAAAATTGGACTATTCCTGAAATATGAATAGTTCAGTCTTAAACAAGTCCAATATTTGCACATAGTTCTTTTAAACGTAAATGTCCCATAGGCTTTGTCATCATATCTGCTACTTGATTTACAGTGTCCACATACTCTATCAAGATCTTTTTCTCTTCCACTAACTCTCTTATGTGATGATATCTAATATCTATATGCTTGGTGCGTCTATGGTTAGTTGGATTACTAGCTAACCGAATTGCACTTTGGTTATCAACGAGTAGACGTCCTTGTATTCCAGGTTGAAATTCACTTATTAAATTGGTCAACCAGACCAACTCTTTGGATGCTGTTGATGCAGCCATATACTCAGATTCTGTCGTAGAAAGGGCCACACATCCTTGTCTTTGGCTACTCCAAGTAATTGCACCATCACCTAAGGTGGAAATGTATCCTGTTGTGGATCTTCTTGTTTGCACATCCCCAGCATAGTCAGCATCAGAAAACACATTGATATAACCGTCTGTTGAGCCACTGTAGTGGATTCCCATGTTTATTGTACCTTTCAGATACCTCAAAATATGTTTAATGAATTTCCATGATCCAACAGTAGGTGTTGACATCCACTGGTGCAGCTTTTCCAACTGCGTATGCCAAATCTGGTCTTGAAACAACAACTAAATACATTAATCTTCCAATAGCTGATGCAACTGGATGTTCAGAATCTAATTCATTTTCACGATACAGAATATCTAAAGCTGGCACTTTAGCAGGTTTACAGTCACCCATTTCAAACATTGACAGTGTTCTTTTAGCATAAGCTGCCTGATGAATTCTTATGTTGTTGAGGATGTCATTAGATCGAGCTTCTCACTACGGATATTCAATACGTTTTAATCTTGTTTAATTATAAATCTATCATAATGATAGCAGTGCGTTACTTTAGACTTAATAATAAGCTTGCTAATTTAAACACTCATTTAATTAGAAATTACAAATAAAAAAATAAGTTAGCAGATAAGAATTTCTCCATGTGACATGCACATTGTATAAGCGGTGGAGTCAATCGTTTTTTAGCGCGTGCAACAACAGCGACGATCAGTTCACAACTGCCTCTCTTCTCTTCTGTTCCAAAAGGTCTTTTCAAAGTAGCGTATGTGGCGCCATCTGTCGCCTACTTGTTAATTAAAAATGTTTATTATTGTAGAACGGAGGAAGTCACCTCAGCACCCCCTTCCTAGTGCAAACGATATGTCAATGTTCTACTAAACGATCTGGAAATCGGACAGTTCGGCCAGATCGTGTGGTACGAGACGGTTCCGAGTCACAAGTTGAAGCCCTTGTCTCAGAGGTTGAGGGTTCAGGGATGGAGGCTGTTGATTCAGGGGTAGGTGCGTCGTTCACTAAGAAGGCCGGCTTCAGTCTATCCAGTGAAATGTTGACAATTTTACCTTTTATGGCTATTTTAAAAAGTTTATCACCTCGCTGGATGACCTCAAAAGGTCCATCATAAGGTGGTTGGAGGGATTGTTGCATACCGGCGTGGCGCACAAATACATGGGTACACGTGTTGAGATCCTGTGATACAAAAGGTTTTATGCGATGATGGGACTTTGTTGGCAGTGGTTTGAAATCCTGGAAAATGTTCCTTAATCGCTGGACCAATTCTTCAGGGCTTTTAATAAGGGAATTGTCGTCAAAAAAATCCCCAGGCAGTCGGAGTGCAGACCCAAAAACAAGTTCTGCTGGTGAAACTTTTAGGTCTGTTTTCAGTGCAGCACGAAACCCAAGTAACACTGTTGGCAGTACCTCGGTCCATTTTTCAGTTCGTCTAGCTTTTAATGCACATTTTAGGGGCCTGTGCCAATTTTCAATAATCCCATTACTCTGTGGGTGGTATGGGGATGATCGGTACTTTTTAGCACCTAGCAGTTGAGCTAATTGTTTAAAAAGTTCAGACTCAAACTGTCGGCCTTGATCAGTGGTGATCTTTTCAGGACAACCAAAACGAGCAATCCATTCGGAGAGAAGTGCAAATGAAACTGATTGTGCCGTTATGTCACTTAGTGGATATGCCTCTGGCCAGCGTGTTGCTCTATCAATTACAGTTAAACAATACCTTTTACCATTTGATTCTGGTAAAGGCCCAATTATATCTAAATGTATGTGTGAAAATCTATCTGTTGGAAGGTCAAATTTTCCCAACTCAGTTTTCGTGTGCCTAGTGATTTTGGAGCGTTGACAATCCAAACATTCACGAGCCCAAGTTCGGCAATCTTTAGCTAGGGAAGGCCAAATAAATCTTTGTCGCAATAGATTTACACTACTTTTAGTTCCAGGATGGGAAAGTGCATGTAAATTCCAAAATGCCTGTTTTCTAAAGGTAGGGGTTAAATATGGGCGTGCTTTGACTCTAGAAATGTCACAATAAATTTCTGTTGTAGAATTAGGAAGGGTGATTAATTTGAGTTCCAAACTGGATTGACCGCTTTGCATAAGGTCTTTAAGTTCTGCATCCTCTTTTTGCTCGATACTTAACTTGTTGTAATCTATAGTAGTAGGCATTTGTATTTCATTAATTCGAGATAGTGCGTCTGCTGCCGTGTTTTGGTTTCCATTTACAAATTGTATATCAGTGGTGAATTCTGATATAAATGATAACCACCGACTTTGTCGGTTAGTGTAATTATCAGTTCTTTTTTTAAATGCATAAACAATAGGTTTGTGATCAGTGTAGATGGTGCACTGACGGGCTTCCAAAAAGTGTCTAAAATGTTTAACCGATTCATAAATCGCTAACAACTCACGATCAAAACTAGAATATTTTAATTGTGTTTCATTTAGACGTCTGGAAAAAAATGAAAGTGGTTTTAGGCCCTTTTCTGTTTCTAAACTTAATGTAGAACCAATAGCAAAATCACTAGCATCCGAATGAAGCACTAATTGGCCATCGTTTGTAGGAAATGCAAGAGTTGCGTCAGTTAAGGCTTTTCTTGAAGCTTCAAAAGAATTTATAGCATTTTCGGACCAATCAATAGGGGTTGAATCTTTCTTTTTGGCTCCTCGCAACAAATCTGTTAAGGGTGCGAGAATAATTGCAGCATTGCGACAAAAACGTCTAAAATAATTGAATAATCCAATGTATTTGCGAAGTTCCAAAAGAGTTTCTGGTCGCGGATATTGCTTAATAATTTCAACTTTGGATTGAAGAGGCCGAATTCCGGTTGGAGAAATTTCATGCCCTAAGAATGATACATTAGTTTGTTTGAAAACACTTTTTGAAACATTTATGTTTAGTCCGTATTTAGAAAGTCTGCTCAGAACAGCTCGTATATGTTCTAGGTGTTCAGATTCGTTTTCCGAAAAAATTAAAATGTCATCTAAATAAGCGATAGCAAATGGAAGATCGTAAAGAACTTCGTTAATAAATCTTTGAAACGTGTTTGCTGCACATTTTAACCCAAAGTTTAAATACAGAAATTCAAAGCTTCCAAAAGGAGTTATTACTGCCGTTTTAGGGATATCTTTTTCATTTACAGGAATGTGAAAATAAGCGCGGACTATATCTAGTTTTGAAAAAATTTTCTTTCCATGGAGAATATTTGTAAGATCATGAATGTGAGGTATTGGGTAACGATCCGGAAGAGTTACTGAATTTAACCGTCGATAATCACCACAAACTCTGTAATAGTGATGGGCGATTCTCGAGAATTCGACAATCGAGAAAAATCGTCATCGTAAAAAATCACAATCGATACAGCCATCGATTAATTCATAGAATCTACAATCGAGATGTTTTACAATCGATTATAACGAGACAAGCTAAAAACAGTTATTGGAAAACTTAGCTATTATTCTGGCCGACAATTTCATAGCAGTGATAGGGCTTAGTGATGGGCGATTCTCGAAAATTTACCAATCGAAAAAAATCGTTATCGTAAAATACACAATCGATACAGTCATCGATTACTTTCGAGAATCTACAAAGGAGATATTCTAGAATCGATTATTGAAATCATTGTTTTTACATATATATAAGGCAGATTTTATTAAATATAGGGTAACTGAAAACAGATGGAATAAAAAAACAACAAACCAAAGGGAAACTATAAAGGAGCCACAAGACTGGAAAAGTCTTGTAAGGGTGCCCCTTGGTTGAAAAAAGCTGAAAAAACGCGAGTAGCTATGAAGCGGTAAGGGGAGTTTAAGTATCAAAAATTAGAATTTTTCGGCAATTAGTACCAAAATGGCCAAAGAAATAAGAATCAAAAGCACCCCCTAGTGGCAAAAATATGAACTAAAGGATGATAAAAGGGATCGAAATTTTTTATTGATTTTTCTACGTCATTTGAGATTGGATCTTTAATTTCCCCATTTTTAGAAAGTCTTCGACTGGAATACATTAAACGAACCCCCGCGGGGAGCAAAGTAGGGGGGAGGGGCAAGGAAGGTGCATAATATGAATAAGTGGTCACAGGACTTTCCAACGATATGTCACATGAGGGGTGTCGGCTAAATTTAGAAAAGTGCCCCTTTGCGGGGGCAAAGTAAGGGGAGGGGCGCGGGCGATATATAAAATGAAATAGTAGTCACAGAGCTTTCCATTGATATATCACATGAGGGGTGTCAGCAAAAGATAGAAAAGAGTCCCAACTCCCAGGATTCCAATTATCGTGCCCCCCCCCCCCCCGAAATATACCCTGCCCATCCTTCTCTTTGAAATTTTCATATATTAAAAATTATTTATCGGAGGGCTCCGTAAAAAAATCCGATCTAAAATGTTTAAAAACGCTACGATTTCAAAAAAGTTCGAAAAGTGCCTCTCTCGGGGCGCCAAACTAAGGAAGAAAGAAGAAAGGTTCATAATATGAAAGAGTAACTTTGCGATGATAACCGAAAACTTTCCGATGATAGATCAAATGACTGGTCCAAAAAAAGTTTGAAATCTACCCCTCCCACGTGGGTTCCCTCTTTTATCCTAGAATATACCCGGAAATCACGGAGCCCCACTTTTAAAATTTCATATTTAATAAATAATATTTATCGGAGAGCTCCATTAAAAAAACTCATTTAATGATATTTATTGTAGAAATCTCTACAATTAAAAAAAAAGTCACCCCCGCACCGCCCCCCCCCCGAACCCCTTCCGGAATTCAACTCTGGGAGGAGAAAGGTTCATAATATGAAAGAGTGGTGAAAGGACTTTCCGATGATATGTCAAGGAGAGGTTTGATAAAAGTTTGAAAATTACCCCCCCCCCCTCCTTTTGTGCACTCTCGCGCACCCCAGAATTCACTCACCTTCCTCTTTGAACTTTTTATATTTAATAAATAGTATTTATCTGAGTCTCCAGGTATGGGGCAGCTTGGCAGAGCTAAAATAAGAGAAACATTGAAAATTCGTGGCAAAATGACACTAAATTTAACAGTAAAGTTTGAAACTAGGACTATACAGAACTGAATACATAAACCACTACACTTCATAACCCACATCGGTTAACAGCAATAAAATGATAAGTGCCAGTTAAACTGATGGCATTGAGCTCACAGGTTATTAACACTAACAGTATATTATACTCTTATTTCAAAGAATAATGTCCCTCAAAAAATAAATGAAGGGAAATATCTCCCGTTTGCCCCTTTTATACTTAACCAATGAACCTCCAAATCTAATCAGGGAAACTCCTTAACTATAATAAATCAGTATATCAAATTTGAAGCAAATCAGATAATTCTGCATGAAAAAAAGAAACATATCGCTAAATTAAGGGTAGTGTAACACCTTTAACCTTTTTATACTTAACTAATGAACCTCCAAATCTAATCAGGAAAGCTCCTTATCAGAACAAACATATAAAAAAAAATTAAAGTAAATTGAATAATTCTCCATGAAAATCCATTTATCTAAATTAAGGGGACTTGCCCCCTTTTCGCCCTTGTATACTTAACCAATGAACCTCCAAATCTAATGAAGGAAGCGCCATATCGGAATAAATCGGTATATTAAATTTAAAGCAAATCCAATAATTCTGCATGAAAAACCATTTTATCTAAATTAAGGGGAGACTAGCCCCTCCCCTTTATACTTAACCCATAAACCTCCAAATCTAATCAAGGCAGCTTCTTAACATAATAAACCGGTATCCCAAATTTGGAACAAATCGAGTAATTCTGCATGAAAAACCCATTTATCTAAATTAAGTGGGGGACCAGCCCCCCTTCTCCCCCTTTATCCTTAACCAATGAACTTCCAAGTTTAATCATGGAAGCTCCTTAACATAATAAACCGGTATACCAAACTTGGAGCAAATCAAATAATTCTGCAGGAAAAGCCCATTTATCTAAATTAAGGGGGGACCAGTCCCCCTTCTCCCCCTTTATACTTAACCCGTAAACCTCCAAATCTAATCAAGGCAACTTCTTAACGTAATAAACCGGTATACCAAATTTGGAACAAATCGAATAATTCTGCATGAAAAACCCATTTATCTAAATTAAGGGGGGGGGGGCGGACCAGCCCCCCCCTTCTCCCCCTTTATCCTTAACCAATGAACTTCCAAGTTTAATCAGGGAAGCTCCTTAACATAATAAACCGGCATACCAAATTTGGAGCAAATCAAATAATTCTGCAGGAAAAGCCCATTTATCTAAATTAAGGGGGGACCAGTCCCCCTTCTCCCCCTTTATACTTAACCCGTAAACCTCCAAATCTAATCAAGGCAACTTCTTAACATAATGAACCGGTATACCAAATTTGGAGCAAATCGAATAATTCTACATGAAAAACTCATTTATCTAAATTAAGGAGGGGTCTATCCCCCTTTCCCCCCTTCATACTTAACTAATGAACCTCCAAGTTTAATCAGGGAAGCTCCTTAACATAATAAACCGGTATACGAAATTTGGAGCAAATCGAAGAATTCTGCATGAAAAACCTATTTATCTAAATTAAGGAGGGGGGGGGGGACCAGCCCCCCTTCTCTCCCTTTATCCTTAACCAATGAACCGTCAAAACTAAACAGCGGAACGCCTATCAGAATGAACATAAAAAAAATTGAAGCAAATCGTACATTTTAATCAAGAGTTATCGCGTTACGTACATACATACGTACGTACGTACGTACAGTACATGCATACACACAGAACCGACGGGTACATTAGCTCTCAGGCTTAGATAGCCTGTGAGCTAAAAAGAGATTGGATAAGCAGATGGACTCCTTTGAGAAATTATGACTTAAACCAGAAATGCGGTAAGTTTGACTCTGAAAGCTTCATTTCCACCTCGCATTTCGGCAAATCTCATCTCGATGATTTTTCCAGCATTTCGAGGCTTCCAGATGGCAAGCTGCTCGATGGTTGGTTCTCTCGCGGTTTTAAACCTTTCGGGATGGGAAGTCTCTCGAGAGTTTCCTGTCGCCCTTTTCAACCTTTCCCGATGGGAAGCCTCTCGCTTGTTACTCTCGTCCTTTTCGAAATCTCCCAATGAAAAGCCTTTCGAGGATTTCTCTCGCGCTTTTCAACATTTCGCTATGAGAAGCTTTTCGAGGATTTCTCTCGTCCTCGGCAGAGAAGAAAAGTAAGAAAATTTATCGAGAGTACCAAGGGACGAGATAGAGAAAAAGGCATGACAATGAGCTGTGAAATGAAGCTTTAATTTTCAAAGTTTCTCTTATTTTAGCCCTACCAAGATGTCACATACCTGGAACCCTCCGATAAAAATTATTTATTAAATATAAAATTTTCAAAGAGGAAGGTGGGTCGGGTGATTTCGAGGGAGGAGGACGTGAGAGTGGACTCATGGGGTGCAATTTTAAAAATTTTACCGAACCTTTCCTGTGGCATATAATCGAAAGGCCCTTTGGCCACTCTTTCATACTATGAACCTTTCTTCGCTCAAAGGGGGGTGGGAAAGGGGCAAACAAATTTTTAAAACCGTAGCCGATTTCTATAATAAATTTAAATATCACTTTAAATATGGGTTTTTTATGCAGTCTTCCGGTAAATATTATTTATTGAACATAAAAATTTTAAAGTGGCGGCTGTGTGAATTCCGGGGTGAAAGAGTGGGCCCACGGGGGGAGAGAGGGGGAGCAATTTTCAAACTTTTTTGGACCAGTCATGTGATATGTCATCGGTAAGCTCTCGGATGACTCTTTCATATTATGAGACTTTCTTCCTTCCTTCCCCAATTTGGCCCCCACTGCGAGGGTAGTTTTTTCCGCTTTTATCATTTTAGATCGGATTTTTTTATGGAGCCCTCCGCTAAATATTATTTATAATATATGAAATTTCAGGACATTTTCCAAATTTAGTCAAGACCCCTCATGTGACATATCGTTAGAAAGGTTTGTGACTACTTATTAGTGCTATGCACTTCCGGTGGCCGCCCCCTCCACTTTGCCCCCCCGGAGAACACTTTTCCAAATTTAGTCAGTACCCCTCTTATGAGATATCGTTGAAAAGGTCTGTGACTACTTATTGATGTTATGCACTTCCGGTGACAGTCCCCCCACTCTTTGCCCCCCCTGGGGGACACTTTTTCAAATTTAGTCAAGACCCCTCGTGTGAGATATCGTTGGAAAGGTCTGTGACTACTTATTGATGTTATGTACCTACGGTGTCCCCACCACCACTTTGCCCCCCCCGGGGGCACTTTTCCAAATTTAGCCAACACTCCTCATGTGAGATATCGTTGGAAAGGTCTGTGACTATTTATTGATGTTATGCACCTCCGGTGACAGTCTCCCCCAATTTGCCCCTCCCGGGGGACACTTTTTCAAATTTAGCCAAGACCCCTCATGTGAGATATCGTTGGAAAGGTCTGTGATTACTTATTGATGTTATGCTCCTCCGGTGTCCATCCCCCCATTTTGAACCCCTCCCCGGGGGACACTTTTCCAAATTTAGCCAAGACCCCACATGTGAGATATCGTTGGAAAGGTCTGTGACTACTTATTGATGTAATGCACCTCCGGTGACCGCCCCTCCCACTTTTCCCCCACTGGGGTGTTTTTCTAAATTTAGCCGAGACCCCTCATGTGACATATTGTTGGAAAGGCTTATGACCACTTACTCATGTTATCCACCTCCCGCACCCCTCCCCCCTTTCCCCCCACGGGGAGGGCATTTTTATAAATTCAGATCCAGACTTCTCATGTGACATATGGTTGGAAAGGCCTAAAGACCTGTGACGACTTAATCATATTATACAGCTGCTGTGCCCCTCCGCTCGCTTTGACCCCTCCCCCAAGAGATCTGGTCCGACGTTCATTCGTTTCAATATTATATTTTTTACAAGATTTTGTAGTGCGTGCACACCACACCCGCCTGCTATCATATATCAGTGCCGTATATAGCGGGTAACCTGTTCGACATTTCATATTACAAGATTACGTATAAATTAGGGGCCCCGATTAAAGGAGGGGCCCGCTAGCGGTCGAAGTCACCTAATCTTTATTAACATCGACTCATTCCAGTTCACCCGTAGACGATTTTTGATAAATGTATGACGTATATAATACATAATATATGATTTATAAAAGCAATTTGCAAACTGTAGTCATCGAGAAAAAATTTATACAATCGAAAAATATCGAGATGTCCATACAATCGAGAAAATCGAGAAAAACATCTCGTCATCGCCCATCACTACTCTGTAAGAACCATCCGGTTTTGGTACAACATGAATAGGGGATGCCCATGGAGATTTTGAAGGGCGACATATACCCTCATCCATAAGATATTGGAATTCTTTTTTAACTTCCTTTAAAATTTTTGGATGTAAGCGGCGAGGTTTGGAATAAAGTGGAGGTCCCGTAGTTTCTATGTGATGAACTGTGTCATGACATGATGGTTTCTTAAAATTTGGAATGGGGTTTAAGAGGTCTGGGAATTCTTCAAATATAGTTTTAAAAGACATGTCTTCAGAAATCAGTTTAATTTGGGACTGAGTTGTGCAAGTGAGTTCACCTTTAGTGGACAATCCAGTTACAGAATCAATTAATCGGAATTTGTGTAAATCTACAAGCAAAGCAAAATGTCTTAAAAGGTCGGCTCCAATTATAGGGCAAGAGACATTTGCAATAACGAATGACCACCTGAAATTCCTTCTCAAGCCAATATTTAGGTCCATGAGTTTGTTTCCATAAACAGGAATTTTGGAATTATTTGCAGCGTAAAGATAATTAGAAGGGTTTTGTTTACTTAACTGCTTTGAGGCGGGGATACAAGAAATATCACTACCGCTGTCAATTAGAAATTTTAAACCCGAGTTTTTATCAAAAACATGTAATCTACATTGTTCTAATGCTGCTACGCCAAGGGTATTTTCGCTTGTTGACCTAGCAGCGGCCACTAGTTTTTTTTAATTTCGTTAAAAGTACAAGGTTCGCGGCACTTTTTTGCTTCACTACCAAATTTATGATGATAATAACATAAACCAGAGGATGAATCAGATGAATCTTGTTTACGATCGGCACTCCTGAACCGTCTATTTTGACTATAGTGCCTTTCTCTGTAATGCGGCCGCCCGCGAGACATCGATCGCCTAAACACATTTTTGGATAATTCTGAAATTTGCAGTGTTAATTGGTCGATCTGAATTTGCAATTTTGAGACTGCGTTTTGTTCGCTTTGCGAAGTTTCAACGGGTTTAGAAACGGCATACACAGCAGATTCCGATTTAATTTCGTTTATTTTGTCAGCTAAGATTGCTAGTTCCTGTAAAGCAGCGCTTGAAACTGACAAAATCGCTTGTGTATGTGTCGGCAAACGCTCCAGCCAAATTGTTTTTAGAAAGTCTTCGGAAACTGAATTTTGCGCTAATTCTTTCATTTGCCGCAGCAAAACAGAAGGCTTTTTATCACCTAACACTAATTCGGAAAGTAATTTACGAATTTGCTGAGACTGCGAATAGGAAAATTCTTTAATTTTTCTATCTTTTAAAGCAGTATATTTATCATCCTGAGGCGGATTTAGAATTAAATCTGTTACTGCACTTAAAGTATCAGTATCGATAGCAGATAATAAATAATTATATTTTGTAACGTCGTTTGTTACTTGCGCGACGGCAAAATTTGCTTCGACTTGTACAAACCATACCGAAATATTACTTTTCCATAAGGGAGGAATTTTAACAGCTACCCTAGCAAGATTTTCTGGCGGAGCAGCAATACTATCATCAGGCATTGTGAAAGTATAATTGGGCAATAAATGATAGATAGAGCACTAATTAAATAAATACACAATTTAGCAATAATATTTTGAACATTAAGGACGTTGGGCTCGAAAAATTTTAACTATATAAAATCATTAATAAATTAAATAAGTTAGCCAGAGAATACCACATATTAACACAGAAAATGGCACATACCGTTGATTTTTGCAGCTTTGCACACCTGGTAAACTTCCATCATAAGCGATCAGAAGGGCTTGTTTTAGTCCAGTCACCAGTTGAGGATGTCATTAGATCGAGCTTCTCACTACGGATATTCAATCCGTTTTAATCTTGTTTAATTATAAATCTATCATAATGATAGCAGTGCGTTACTTTAGACTTAATAATAAGCTTGCTAATTTAAACACTCATTTAATTAGAAATTACAAATAAAAAAATAAGTTAACAGATACGAATTTCTCCATGTGACATGCACATTGTATAAGCGGTGGAGTCAATCGTTTTTTAGCGCGTGCAACAACAGCGACGATCAGTTCACAACTGCCTCTCTTCTCTTCTGTTCCAAAAGGTCTTTTCAAAGTAGCGTATGTGGCGCCATCTGTCGCCTATTTGTTAATTAAAAATGTTTATTATTGTAGAACGGCGGAAGTCACCTCAGTTGTCTTTCATTAATTCAATTTGAAAACCAAGAAATTGTCTGACATTTTCACAAATCGTGATTTCAAATTCAGTTTGTAACTGGCTAAGAAGTGTTTGAATATCTTCCTTATCAGTGGCAGCAATCAGTCCGTCGTCAACATATACAGCAATAATGACTAAATTTTCACCAACATACCTCAGATATGCACAAGGGTCATAACTACCAGCTCTAAATCCAACGCTTGTTAAAAATTCAGTTAGTCTTTGATTCCAGCATCTAGGTGCCTGTTTTAAACCATATAGACTTCGAATCAATCTGCAAACACGTCCAGATCTATCATTATAACCTTCTGGTTGCTCCATGTATATCAGTTCATCAAGTGTTCCATTTAAAAATGCAGTCTTGCAATCAAATTGTGCTATTTTTAATTTCTTAAAATAAATAAACCAAAATAGAAAACGTACAGTATCATACCTTATAACCGGACTAAAAGTCTCTTCATAGTTTACTCCATATTGTTGCTCAAATCCTCTAATCACCAAACGTGCTTTAAAGCGTTCAATTTCATCATTTTCATTTGTTTTGACACGAAAAACCCATTTGGCAGTCAATGGTTGCATCGTGTTTTCACGTTTCCCAAGTTCCCAAGTGCCGTTCTTTTGATGGGAATGCATCTCATCCTCCATAGCTTCAATCCATTTTTGTTTCTCAGGTACTTCCATAGCTTCCTGGTATGACTGAGGTTCAATTACCTTTTGACAAAGATGGAAATAGCGTATAGGTGGTTGTATCGTTGAACGATCTCTCAACTGGTATCTTACTGGTTCTTGTTCCAATTGGTTATCTTTGTCTTCCTTCTCTACCAATTCCACCTCTTGCTCTCCCTGACTCCAATCTAACAATGTATTTGGCACTGAAACTTCATGAAATTCAACACCTCTACTTATTTCTATTCGATTTTCACCTGTATACACTCTATAATTTCCAGTGACTTCTTCATAGCCCACAAAAATTCCCTGTATACTTGTTTTACCAAACTTCTTGTCAACACGTCGTTGCTTAGGAATTTGGACAATACATTGGCTTCCAAAAATTCTCAAGTGCTTTAATGAATATTCCCTTCCATACCATGCTTCATAAGGTGTTTTACTTTTATCACGACTCTTACCAGTACGATTTAAGATATATGCAGAACAGTTCACTGCTTCAGCCCAGAAGCGTTTTGACAATCCCTTTGTCAACAGCATTGTTCTCGCCATTTCTATCAATATTCTATTCTCACGTTCAGCACATCCATTCTGTTGAGGTGTATACGCAGCTGATCTTCCAATTTCAATTCCATTTTTCACTAGGCAATCTATGAAATCTTGATCTGTATACTCTCCTCCATTATCTGACATAACTGTCTTGACTGTATTTCCAGTTTGAGTTTTAACATATGCTAAGAACTGTTGCAATTTATCTTTCACTTCACTTTTATGTTGCATAAAATATACTTTACGGTACTGGGTGTAATCATCTTTGAATGTAACAAAATATTTAGAACCTTGAAAAGATGCTTCTTGCATTGGACCACAGACGTCACTGACAATTAGTTCACCAGCTTTACTGGCTTTTGGCATTTCTCGAAAATTTGTTCTCTGAAACTTTCCAATTGCACAACCATCACAATATTCATTCTCATCAGTTTGAGATAGTTCAATTCCTTTTATTTTCAGCAATTCTTTTGTATGATTTTTACTCTGATGACCAAATCTTTAATGCCATATTTGAAGAGAATTTTCTTTGTGATTTCTTACCATAAGGCTACTTTCTTCATTTTCCAAAACATCTATATCTAGAAAGTACATATCTCCATATCGATATCCTTCAACAATAAGTTTATTATTTTTCGTAAATTTCCATTTATTTCCTTCAATGGTTTGTATGAAACCTTTCTCTGCTGCTGATTTTACAGAAAATAAATTTGCCTTCATTTCAGGAACATACATAACATCACAAAAATGATGTTCTTTTCCATCTAGATTTGAACGAATTTTGATATTACCAATACCTTTGGCTAAAATTTTTCTGCCATCGCCAAGTTCAAACATAACCTTTTCTTCTAATTCTTTATATGTTTTAAAATATTCAGGTTTCCAACACACATGTTGAGTACATCCAGAATCAATTATCCCCTTTGATCTTCCTGATTCATCTGACTGAAATGTATTTACAAAGCAAAACCGTTACTATCTTCTTTTCTCTTATCAGAATATCTATTATTTTGTTGATTCTTTATACAATTACGCCTCAGATGTGGCCCTCCACAAGTCCAACATCGTAATTTTGGTTTCCTTTTGTCATACTTGCCTTTTTCATTATTGAAATGAACATTTTCTACACTTCTGGTTTTGGAAAAGTTATTTGGCTGTCGTTTTTCCATTACCAATGCTGATTCACGATTTATATTCACATCAACAATACCTAATCTAGTTTCTTCAATCATAAGTCTAGATGTTAATTTCGACAATGTACGATCATCCAAAGGTGTTGAGTCCCAAGCACTATGAAAATGACGATACTGCGAAGGTAATGTATTCAAAATGGTTGTTATCACTAGTGAATCTGATAGTGGTTCTCCAAGTTCACGTAATCGTCGAGCAAAAGATTCGATTTTGCTAATATGTGTAGCTATATCATCACCAGCAACATAGCGATACTCTCGGAATTTAGTTTGAAGTAAATAAACAGAGTCCGCTGATCTTTGCTCATACACATCCAATAATTTAACCCACATTTCTCTAGCATTTTCACAGTTCATAATTAAAGCTAATGGCTTCTTATCCACCATTGTCGCAAAAATCTCTTTTGCCGTTTTGTTTGCTTTTTTCCATTTTTTCATTTCAGCATCGTAATTATCGCTACCAACTGTCGGTTGTACATGCGTTCCATCAATCAGTTCTAACGCATCACGAGCATCTAAAATCGCCCGTACTTGGAATTTCCACTGTGTCCAATTATTTGAGTCCACAAGCTTTTCTATTTTCACTCTGTCACTTTCCATTTTTGTCAGGAAAATCGAAAACAAAGTCCAGAAAACAGTTCAAAGAAACGCTTACTTCGTTAGGCTTAGCGATCGCCGTAGAACTCAAAAAATCAAAACGCAAACACAAGTTAAATTAAAAACTATCAAATTCTTTCCAACAGAAAACCTCACACGCAGGCCGCAAACGTGACTGGGGCCGATAACCTGTAGAAAAATTATATAATATGAGGAAAGAAAGAATTTATTAAGTTACGTTTTAACAGGAAAATTACAGTACGAACATCTACTCACTCGTCTCGCCGGTAACTGCGAAAAGTAAACATAGTGAGAAAAATACATCGGCACAGCGCCGTCTATGGGAGATAAGGAAAAGTACAATTTTATTTTAACAAAAATGGCGGACGAAAAAGTGATCATTTTTCTTATCTTACGAGGGCGCTGTCGCTTTGCTGTTCCTGATTGGTTAATAAGCAATGCATACGTAAGCCACTCTTTCGGGAGTGACTGTTTCACTCTCGATAACGGAGTGAGATATTGCACTCCTTTTTAGAGAGTGGAAAATTCCACTCTTTAAGGAGTGTATTTTTACAAAATTCACTCCTAAAAGAGTGAAAATGCCTGTCACTCTTTCAAAGAGTGGGCTTTTCACTCCTCCCAATTTTAGAGTGTACTATATTTACATTTGCTAAGAAGGGAACTTGTCTATAACGCATTATTTTTCTTTTCTATGCAATTCCGTCTTAGAAGATTTTACATTATAGCATTTTTCAGATTTTTATCACTTCAATACATGGACTATGGATTAACAATGTTAATGGTAACTGATACATGCGGCACTTCTATAAAAATGAAGATTAAAAACATGAAAAAAAAAAGTTAAGATAAATATTTTTGGTCAGAACGCCTCGTACGAGACAAATTTTTAACCAAATCGACTTAAAAATCAATGTCTTGTAAATTTACTCGGATTGGTCCGGGCTGAGATTTTAACTTTTCTCCGGGCCGGGCCGAATTTTTTTCTCTATGAGTCGGGCCGGGCTCGGAAATTTCGGCCCGTGCAGACCTCTACGTCTTCATAAGACATTGGTTTGGTTTCATTTCCGCTTCGTCCTCACTCAAAGTTCACATCCTGAACTATTTCCCGATGCTTAGTCGCTGATACGGGCAAATTATTATCAATAGAAATAAATTCATCTGGCATTATGTCAGCAATTTTTGCTATTTTAAAATAATTCGTCACTAAGGTCTATAAATCACTGGATAGTTTTCAAAGTTGTTACCTATATTTGAAAGTTTCTGAAAGGGAAAATAAACCTTATAAATTTTGGAAGCTTAATCTTTTATTAATCCTCTCCGGCAAGGAGTCATTCTGTTTGAAAAATGGTAAAATGATTGACTGATACAGGAATGTACAAATAGAATTTATAAGAAAATAGATATTTGTTTATTTTCCCGTACTACATAAAAGGAAATTTTTTTTTTACATATTCTGTGTGCCAGAAAACTTAAAATTAAGTATCCTTTTTTGTGAACACTGCCCGCGAAGGGGTTAAAGCAGGGGTGATTCTGAGTAAAAAAAAATCTGAAATTCACAGCAAATTTTCTGAAAGGTTACACCAGAGGGGGGGAATGGGGGGGGGAACCACTCCCAGCACTAACTATGTAGTTTTCTGCAGCCCTTTGATGAAATTTGCGTTTTTTTATATCCTTAGATGAAGTTTGCGGTCTTGTCTTTTGACGAAATTTGTGGTTTTTTTCGCGATCTTTTAACAAAAAATTTGCAGTGTTTTCGCTATCTTTGGACGAAATTTGCCGTGTTTTCGCGATCTCTTGACGAAATTTGTGTTGTTTCCACGATCCCTGGACAAAATTCGCATTTTTGTCGCGAACCTTTGACGAAATTCGAGTTTTTCCCGCGATTCTTTGACGAAATTGGCAATTTTTCTGCGAACGATTGACAAAATTGATTTTTTCTTTGGTGACTATTTGTTGAAATTCGCGATATTTTTTATGTCTGAATTTTTGGAACAGAATCACCCCTAGGTTAAAGATGAAAAATCAAAGTAATAAAATGATTGTAAAACAGAGATTTACCTGGAATCCAACATGTGTGAAACACTAACATTTGAAAAACTGATTTTAGCAGTTACCGTCCATAGCAAATATGTATTTCAATTCTTTTGAACAGCCCTGTATTGGATCTGTAGGTTGATATATATGCTATATAATGGGGAAATTTAGTTTAGCATGAAAACACATAACAGGTTGAAATTTCTTTTTCAGCAATTTACACTAATAGATGACATAGGCGTAACCAGCCTTTTGAACGGGGGGGTGCCCAGACTGTTTAGCCAGAATATGTTGGATACAAACAATATCTTATGTAGTAAAACCTGCTAAAACGGAACCTCATTAAACCGGCCGAATTTCCGTTTTAGACAGGTTTTCCTCTTAGAATTCATAATTGTGTGTTATTTCTTTTAAAAGGAGCTCAAACGCGATTTTGTTTGCGTGAGGGGGTGTGAAAAGGTGTTCAAAACATCAAAACTAAATCTAATGGTAAAAAAAAAGATATGTAAATCTCCTTGCAGCAGTGAAATAAGACAGTGACTAAGTGTGGTCACAAGTGTAAAATTTTTTGGAATCCTAACTTCTTTAAAAGGTTAAAAAATGCCTTTAATCTTGCTGGAAACTTTTATAGGCACAGGGGCATTGCATGAGACATAAACCTAGCATTATCTATCTCAAAGTCTTGTAGATGAAATTTTGCCGGATGATAAATCTCAGATAATACTTGCTGTACACAAGTACATACCCACGAAAGTTTTTCAGAATGTGACTCCATGACTTCTTAGGGATCACCGGTGGAGAACCAAGAAATTTTGGAGGAAAGTGCATATAAATAATTATTATAATATTATAAATAATTACAATATTCATTAATAATTCATGTTTTTTCCTCAGAATGTGTCCAATGTATTAGGTAAAGCAATACACTAAATTTTGTCAAGATGATAAAAATTATATTATCATGATGCGACTATAATAATAAAGATAGGTCAGTGGCGTGGCGTGAAAATTTTCGGTGGTCATCGCAATTATTTAAGTTTGTGGTGAAAAATTATTAACTCTAAAATTCGATGGTTGAATGTTCAAAAAAGAAACTTTAAATCTTACCTTCACTTATACATGAACTCCAAATGTTCTGCTAAAACTGGATCGTAGAGTTTTAAAAGCTTATTAAGAGTTTTAAAATATTGCTTGGTCATCGCCGCATCCAGCGATGACCGGACGCCACGCCACTGAGATAGGTGCTTGTCTGTCTCCGTGTGTGTGTGTACGCGCGAGCGCTGAACTCTGAAAAAACAATGAGGTCCTCACAGTCGCAAGATTTGACAGGAAAGTACCTGTTTGCCTGAAGTCATGCATATCGAAGACAATTTCTGGAATTTTTCAATTAATTTTTTATGCGAATTTTTTCAAATTAGTAAAAAAGAATTCGATTTATATATTTTATCCAGTAAACTTTGTCTTCTTTTCAATAAAGTTTTTTCGAGATTCTTAGAGCGATTTTTAAATTTGTAACAATTTTTTAATGTTATTTTTAGAGGGTTTTTTTCGCGTTCCTAAAGAAATCCGGTTTAAATATTTTACCCAATTAGTTAATTTCGTTCCCTGCTGCCCTTTAATCTTTTCCGAATTTTTAATGCGATTTATAACGAGGTTTTTTGCACTTTGAGGCGAGTTTTTGACTTTTTTTGAAACATTAAAAACTCTCCGGTAATTTTTGCAACTGCCGTGATTAAATACAAATTGAAAGAATGTCAAATCAGTTCTCATAAGAAAGATGAAAATTTAATTTGGCTCGGAAAAAAAAATCGCGATAATTCAGGATTCGTTTGTTTCGAGGCGGAAGTGGTCGTAGCTTGGGCGAGAGTACGTTGCCAAATGCAGTCCCTCCTCCCACCCTAATCTAGATTTCTTTAATTCTATGTTCGTTTTAAAAAAAGCAACATGCGAACTCCAATAGTAATGAAGTTTTCTTTGAGGGGCAGAGTTTGAAATAACGTGCGGGATTGCGGGATTTGTGCACAAAAAAGGAAAGATCCGTATAATAAAAAATGCCGTGTAGTATTTCCGCCTTTAAATTCTTTCACAGATCTGTGATTCTTCAGTGGATATTTTAAAAAAAATTAAGTCCGCGATTTTTATTTCTTTTGTTGAACTTCTTAAAATCAATTCGTGACTCGATCCCGGAAAAATTTAAGAATTTCTTCAAACGAGCGTGAAAAACATCGTGAATTTCGATAAAAGAGTGCAGAAGGAAATCGCGAATTTCGTCAAAGATTGCGCAAAAAAATCAAGAATTTCGATAAATGATTGAAGAGAAAATGTAGCAAATTTCCTCAAAAAGTCGCGGAAAAGAGCAAAGGATTTTATTAATTGGTACGGAAAGATATCGAGAATTTTCTCGATCGGTAGCGCAAAACTATCGCGAATTTCGACAAATGATCCCTGTAAAAAAAAAAAAAAAAATTCAATTTCGTGAGTAGGTCGCAAAAAAAGGAAAAAAAATTCGTCAAAGGATCTCGATGAAAAAGAGAATTTCGTCAAAGGATCGCAGAAAGAAAATGCGAATTTCGTCAAAAGATCACGGAAAGAAAAAGCGAATTTTGTCAGAAGATTGTGTAAAGAAAACACGAATTTTATCGAAGGATCGTGTTAAAGACATCCCAATTTCGTCAAAATATCGCGGTAAAAAATGCGAATTTCATCAAAGGATCGCGGTGAAAAACACGAATTTTGTCAAAGGTTAGTGTTGAAAAGTGCGGATTTCGACAAAAAATCGCGTAGAAAGACGTGAATTTCGTCAAATGACTTTGGGAAAAATTATGTAAATATCATGTAATGATCACAGAATAAAGTCGCGAATTTCATAAAAATTTAAAGCATTGGGCTAAAACATTGAAACCGGGTCCTTTTCCTAGTTTCAAAAGAACTCCACGAAATGAGAAGAAACTCCAAAAATCGCGTTAAAATTTTCAGAGGAAACAAATTACTGTATTGACTTGAAAGATTACCATAAAATACAGCCATATTCCTTTTACAAATGTCAAAATATGGTCGCGAAACACGAAATTCAACCAACCAACCAACTTCAGATTAATTTTAATTTCTGTGTTATTATTTCTTATTTTCAAAGGAGGCAGGTTCTGTGCACCCCACCTTTCACCCGGCTAATCGCATTTTATTACAATTACTGTTTCACATCTGCATTCCCTTTCAAAATTTTTTGCTTCATTCTAGACTTTAGACTGCGAAATCAAAGAGACAAATAATTTCTGTTTCTAACCTCGTCAAGAACTCGCGTTAATTTCTCATAAAATTGCAGAAATATGCAATAGAAAGAGCGGTGTTAAAAAAATCTCCCCCCCCCCCCCCACACATAAAAAAAAAAAAATAAAAAAAACGTCAAAGTGGGATTATAAAATCTGCTTTTTGGCTCACTACGACTAATACAGATTCTTGTAAATATTCTAGTTTTAAAAAAAGATAAAGAACATTAAAAAAAAAAAAAAAAAAAAAAAAAAAAAAACGTGGAAATTTTTTTTATCACAGTTCAAAACTTAGGCTATTAGTTATCTGAACTAAACTAATTTGCCAAACTATAAAAAAAAAAAAAAATATATATATAATTGAACTCTGCTTTCACTTATTTTTTCTTTTGTAGACTTCGATTTTTTAAAATAATTGTGCTTGAGTCTGCGCAAGCGGGGGGGGGGGGGGGGGGGGGTGCCCGGACACCCAGGGCACCCCCCCTGGTTACGCCTATGAGATGGAAACATACTTGTATACTTTTGTACAACCCTGTAGTTAAACTAGCACCTTTATTACATGCACTATTTAGCTAAAGTTTAATTGAAAGTAAAACACTCTTAAAACTACTGGAATCACATTTCCAGAAATTATCATTTATAGAAGGCCTTCTTTTCAATTCTTTGCGTGACCCTGTATATCCTTTTATCTATTTTAGTTCTACAAACATTTCTTAGTAAACTAAATTAAGTTCAGCGTAAAAATGCATAACTCATTTAAAAACCACCTTTAAGCAATTTGCAATCATACCCAGTAACCCTTTCGAATTCTTTTGTGTAGCCCTGTATATAAATTACAGCATTTATACACACCCTATACATTGTACAAATATAGTGAAATATAAAAGCACACACTGCAAATAGAGGCGTCTTAAATTCAGACACATATGTGACTGAAAAAGAAATTCAGACACTTAAACGTCTGAATATGAAATTTCAGACATCACAAGTGTCTAAATTTAAGGCACTTAAATGTCTTACTGTGATCGTGGTATAAATGAACTGAGAAAAACGTCTGAATAATGATCATGTGTCTGAAATTAAGACATGTAGAAATTCAGACACTTATATGTCTGAATATAATACAATTGTATTATACTGTATGTATGATGAAACGATGATTGTATATGAGGACCCCAGAGGCCAAGGGATACAAGTGACAAACTTTAGATTTGGAGTAAATTGAATTTAAAGATGAACATCAATAGTATGTGTCTGACTTAAAATATGAAACTGTTCCTAATTTCATAGCGGTCTTTGAACTCTTATTTCAATAACTGTGGAAGAAAAGTGGAGTACAATATATTTTTTAAATTTTAAGTAGAGATTAAAGAGGTTAAGTAATTTATAGAGCTTGAGTAGTTGACCTCTAGAACGCAACAGATAATTAGAAAATCTCTTATATTTTGCGTTTTAGTTTGGCGAACTAGGCAAGGGACTCCAGGCACATCTGTCCAACGTTTCCCCTCCCTATTTTTTTTTTTTTTTCTGGGAGCAATTATAAAACAAATAGCAATATTTCCAGATAGTCTGTGTACTTATCTCAGTTTTTTTCACTTTTGTGACTTATACCCCTTCGCTTCTGGTGTCCTCATATGCAATTGTATCGCAATATATCTGGCAGCACTATCAGAAAATGTTTTCGAATGGATGAAATGCATTGCCATTTACTAAATTTGGTATTAGTGTAAAAAATAAGCAGCTTGATTTGACCATGAGGACGTCTGCCAAAATTGTAAATGCCCGTTTACTAACTTTCGAACTCGATTATGTTTGGTGCAAAAGTACAAGCTAAGAAACTTTTCACAAAATATAAAGTTTCTCAAAAACTACTTCCACTCATCTGTATACGTAAAGGCCGCTCCCTAAATACAAAGAGATATGATTGCACTAGATCAATTTTAACACAATTATTCTAATTGGTAAACAAATCATATTAGATGGAAATTTCCATCTAATATGATTTGTTTACCAATTAGAATAATTGTGTTAAAATTGATCTAGTGTAATTTCGTATCCAGCCATTTCTGGAGTTCCATTACCTGAGGTTTATTCTGTTGAGCTGAACCAGGTTTCAGACCAGATGCTGTAATCATCAAGGTTAGCTGGGTGAAAAAGTTCGACCAGAATCGTCCGGGATAGCTCAGATGGCAAAGCACTGCCGGCTTCAGCCAGGAGATCCCGGGTTCGAATCCTGGTCCGGACATTTTTCGCCCAGTTGGAAATTTACATCTAATAAGATATGATTGCTCTCAGAAAAAAAATGTATGGAGGTGAAAGGTTGAACAGATGTGCCTGGAGTCCCCTGCCTAGTTCGCCTAACTAAAATGCAAAATATAAACATGAAATAAGTTAAACTAAGAATCTTTTGTCAGAACACCTCGTACAAGAATTTTTATATAAAAGAAATATAAAAAAAAATTAAGAAGTAAGAACTATTAAATATTCAAAAATAAATTTCTAACAACATTTTTCAAAATGCAGAACATTTCTTTCCTTCTGGTGGAGGGTATTGCCCTTATGAACACCCCTTATCTTCCAATTTAAGATAAATTAAAATATATGAACGCCAAAAGGAAATAATTAAAAATGTATTTCTATTAGTGGCTTAGGAAGGGAGGGGGGGGGGGAGAGGTGTTTCTCTTACAAAAATTTATTAGTTCCTTTTTGTCTTAGTCTTTAATTATGTAATAATTTAAAAGAATAAATTTTATTATTATTTTTAAATATAAAGACAATTTAATTCAGTAAATTTCAAAATACAGGGAAGGGAAATGGCCTGCAACCACCCTCCTGTCTGTGATTATGCATAATAAATGTATTATTTAGAAGCGTTACGACGATTTTTTTAAATTTATCATATGTTTTTCACCCTCTGCCTGAAAGTATAAAAACTGTAATAATTATATTCAGATAATTTATAAGTGTAAGCATTACGAAAAATGCCAAATAAAGAAAGTAAAATGCTTCTGATTTCTTCTTATACAACGTTCCATTTCCCTCTAATAAAAAAGTTTTAATGAACTTATCATACTGTAAACCGTATGCTGACGTAATGACTGACGTAATGCTGACTCAATCTTTTTTTCCTTTGTCAGCTGAATTCGAGTTCTGAGTCCAATGTCGCTTTCAAATCTAAACGTTTTCCAACAGTTCACATCTTTAACCGATCCTATTTTTTACTGTGAAAAGTTTTGTCATTATAATTCTACTGTGGCTGCGTCATTTCTGGAAGTGTTATATTTAGAAGTTTCTTGCATTTTGGATTTCTGCGTGATTCATATGTGTTTCAGATATTGATATAACAACGGAAAAGAAACACTTGAAAATTACATCCAAGAATTCTACAAAGAGCGCGCAACAGAGACAGTATTACCTAGCCCCAGACTTACAAACTAGTCCCACGGGTTGTGTTTTATGGAAAATTTTCATTATTTTAACACAACTAGTAGGATATATGAAGGGGTTTTTTTTTAAAAAAGATGCAAGTATTTTGTTACTCATTCACTATGACAGATCTTTTAAACCAAGACAAGGATATCGATAACAGTAAGTGGTTTTGATATTTTGTTTATAGTACCACATAAAATATTGCATGAAATATAAGTTAGGTTTGAATCTGTTAGCGAAAAACAGCTAATTCTAGAAATACATATTCTTACATTCATGTAATTATGCATGTTACTGTAACTTAAAAATCCTTAATGATATACATATATATTTCATTTGAAATCAATTTTAATATCGATTCTTAATTATTTTTAGCAAAAAATAAATTTGAAATTTAAAAAGCTAGAGTTATATACATTTACTTTCATAACTAGTTTTGATTAAAATTGCGGTTTATCATTTTATTTATCATCACTTACATGAAATATTTAAAAAAATGACAATTAGATATTAAAATGTATGTTTAAGACAAAAGAAGTTTAGGAATTAGAAGTAATTTTTTCTACATGTTATTTAAAATAGAATATTTATTTATTTTTTATTTATTATTAAATAAATAGCTCTTGAGATTCTCATCTGATCTGATGCATAAAAAACTTGTCTATGTAGCAATATAAATTTAAAAGAAGAATTTAATTTTTAAATGATATGCATTTTCTTTTTATTCTGAAGGGGCGGGGGGGAATTTTTGTGCAATTTTGTAAAGCTGATATTTTAAATCTCTTTCGACATTGCTCTGTTTATAATGAATATTTCGAACTTTTAGAACAGGATAAGACTAGAAACAAAAAATATATATTTATCCGAATACCGTAAAGGTTAAATAAAAAGAAAGTCTTCAATAGTGGATACTATGGAACTGTGGAATTTGTTCGATAATCACTGGTCGGCAAAAAAATTAAAATTTTTCTCCCTGCACACTAAATATGTTATTGAAAATGCTCCAGCACGTACCATTTTTCCGAGAAACAGTTTTATAATAATAACAAACATGGAAGGATTATTATATTAATTTGCAATGCTAGATAAAATTGAAATCATGAAGGAAATGTTTTCACTGTCTTAGATATCAAAGTGACAAAATATAGCATGGAAATTTTATTTGTGTAAAGCATTTTTTTTTTTATCCCCCCTCCCTTTTTCGTGTCCGAATTTACTATTTGCTATCCACTAATATATTTTCATTCCTTATGCCGCTGTAAATCTGGTAATCATATTTATACATTTATTTGCAGGTAATTTACCCATTATTATCTACATTTTATGGTTTAAAAATTTTTCACTCATGTTTTAGCAAGATATAAAATATCTTAATTTAAAATTTAAAAGCAAAGCTCTCCTGCCAAAAAAATGGTACGTGATACAGTAATTTCGTTACCATATTTTTATTTAGAAGATTAAAATCTATAAGAATCAACTATTATTTTTTACAGAGAGGATTTTGGTGCCGACCAATGAATCAGACATGCCTGTTTTTTTTTTTTTTTTTTTTTTTTTTTTAGGTAAAAATAAACAAATGTGCATGCGTTTTGCTTTTAAAAAGTTTTTGTTAAATAGAGCTGTCCGGTATTAGGGAATGTCCATTAGTCTCCATAACGAACACTTCCGAATACCGGACATCTCTATTTAGCGAACATAATGCAGGGTTGGATTTTTTGCAGAAGAAGGATTTGATTGAAGCATGGGCAAACTGGGCAGTGTCCCCTACACCCTCCCTACAATTTTAGGGGCCCCGGAATTAGATATGCAATTATTGTAAAGTTTATATTTTAAATTTTTTCGATAGTGGGCCGATTATAATAAAGATCTTGAACATTTAAGGCCGACTAAGATTAAAAACTGAAAAAAAAAAAAAAAAAAAATCTAAATACAGGAAACCTCTCAATCACATGCACCTCGGCAACGAATGGTGGATAAATGTTCTTGAAACCCCTATTGAGAGGTTTTATTGCATTTAGATTTTTTTTAGCTCACAGGCTATCAAAGCCTGAGAGCTAATGTGCCCGCCCGTTCTGTATGTATGTATGTATGTACGTAACGCGATAACTCTTGATAGAAACATCCGATTTGCTTCAAAAATTTTTTCTAGGTTCATTGTGATAAGGCGCTTCCCTGATTAGTTTTGGGAGTTCATTGGTTAAGGATAAAGGGGGAAAAACGGGGTTAGTCCAACCCCTTAATTCAGATAAATGCGTTTTTCATGCAGAATGATTCGATTTGCTCCAAATTTGGTATACCAGTTTATTATGATAAAGAGCTTCCCTGATTAGATTTGGAGGTTCACTGGTTAAGTATAAATGGGGAAACGGGGGCTAATTCCCATTCACTTATTTTTTTGAGGGGCATTATTCTTTAAAATAAGAGTATAATATACAATTAGTGTGAATAGCCTGTGAGCTCAATGCCATCAGTTTAACTGGGGACTTTTCTTTTCTTTTTTTTTTTTTTTTTTTTTTTAATCGTATTCTACTCTAGAAGTTCAAAATACTGATTATAATGTACATTGTTGAAAAATATTTAAATTATCAGCTTTAAGAAAATTGCATACCAACTTTCAGAGCCCCTAAAATCGCACTGTATGGGGTGGAGGAGTAGGACCATGGCCAAAAATTTTTCTAGCTTTCAACGTGGTCAAACATGGCTGCGTAGAATGCTTAAAAAAAAAAAAAATGGTTGCCATTAAGACGTTTGAAGTGTCTGAAAAAATTCAGACATTTTAAAAGGTCTAAAAAATTGAACACTCCGTTTCACACACTTAAGTGTCTGAATTTCAGACATTTCAATTTGCGGTGCATACCATAATTAAAAATGCATTTCCAGCCATCCTCGCTACTGTACAGTACTTCCGATACACTATAGTAACTGAAATCTTTTGTGTGTCCCTGTCAGTGCTAAGCACTTCGTATTATACATGAAATAAGTTATCGTAAACCGCAGCGACGTATATCCATTTGATTACGCATGAAATAATTTAACCTAATTGAAATACTCCGCAAACAATTCCCTCTATTAAAATAATAAAACTTTGTAAAAAATCACCATAAAATTAAAACAAAACACAGGACGCGTTTCGAGCTAAAAACATAACAGCTCGTCATCAGCTAAGCATACACGTGTCCGTAAACGAACAAGTTCAAAAATGAACTTGAGAAATGTTTCGAAATTGAGTTCATTTTTGAACTTGTTCGTTTACGGACACGTGTATGCTTAGCTGATGACGAGCTGTTATGTTTTTAGCTCGAAACGCGTCCTGTGTTTTGTTTTAATTTTATGGTGATTTTTTACAAAGTTTTATTATTTTAATTGCTTCATATCGCCAGTTTTCGGTGCTGTTTCGTCCAATTCCCTCTATTGTTATGTAACGGAATTCTTGTGTGGCCATGAATAATATAACTATTCTTTGCCACCGCCTGTTCTACGGAATGCCTATTTGAGTGCACTTGATCAATGCCTATCCATTTTATTATGTTTGAAAGCATGTAGCATCCATTAAAAATCATTTGAAACGATTCTTTTCCTGATGTAACGGAAAACTTTTGAGTGTCCCTGACAATGAACTACAAACTTCATTTGAAATAGGGTTCGTGCTAGGGTCACTCACATCCAAAAATTTCAGAGTTAACGGGAGGGAGAGCGTCCTAAACACTTTTCAACTTTGATGGAAAGTGTTAAAAAAAGGAACACTGTCATATTGCTGAACTTTTTGTTGCTTGGGTTGCAGGCAGCGGTGTCCGTAAGATTCGTGAACATTTTCGAATTCCGGTTTTCGACGGATGGACACGTTTGAGGGGACAGAGAACCCGAAAAACATGTATTTACAAAATGTATGTGTTGGACACACGTTTTATGGTCGGCCTATCTCCAGAACGAACGCACGGACTTTCAACACACTTCAGATTCAGCGAGTCCTTGACAAGAACTATCTAAGTCTTATAGATTTTGGTATAAATTGCTCAACAGGTGGCGCTGTTAGGCTCCCTTTTTTGCAATTTCCGCAGTAGCTCTCTCCCAAGAACTCATGCTTGGATTTTTGACACACTTCAGATCCAGGTATACCTGGACGTGTCTTTACAAAAAGTCTGTCTGTCTGTATGGGACACACATTTTGTGGGTGCTGTATCTCAAGAAGTAAAGCACGGAATTGATTAAAAATGTATATTCATAGAAATGGGTGCTGATTATTTTTGGGTGTCCATCGCCCAACAGGGAGCGCTGCTAGGCTGCCCTTTTCACGATTTCCGCAATAGCTCTATCTCAAGAACTCATGCTTGGATTTTCATGCAACTTCAGATTCAGGTATACCTTAATAGGAATGAGTGCTGTTTATGTTTGGGTGCCAATCGCTCAACAAGGGGCGCTGCTAGGCTGCCCTTTTCACGATTTCCGTTATGGGTCTATCTCAAGAACGAATTTTCATTCAACTTCCAATTCAGATGCATACTTTGATAGGAATGGGTTCTCTATGGTTGTCACTTCTTGTACTCTTTCAATGGACGTGATGGAGAGAGAAGAAAGTTTCGGGATGGCCACAACATACTCGTTTTTTTTTTTAATTTCGGTTTTGGAATTAAATTCATGAACTCCCGTGCACAGAACGAGCTAGTATAAAATAAAATGTAATTAATTCCTCCACGAAACAGAATGATTTTCAGATTATATGAAATTCTTCTCATTAAAAAATGTTGTTTATATACATACCTCGATTTATCTTTTACAATTAAATTGGAAATGATTTTTGTAAGGGATCCTCCGTTATGTTAGAACTTTCTCAGTGTTCGAAACACTTCTGTAGTTTCAAACTAACAATTTTCTATTACTTCTCCAGCTTTCAATGAGCATGTGGGAAGCGCCTTCCAAGTTGGGTTCTACAGGCACTACAGTAGAACCCCGCTCATCCGAACTCATTGGCCTGTTCGGATGACCCGAAATTTCTATAAAATTAGAAAATAAAAAGATGCGTGCTAAGTCAGAAGTACAGTAAACATACTCTAATCCGACATCCTAAGGTACGGCATGCTTGGAATACACCCTTCTCATAGAGTTTCTCTTTATCTTTTCAGTGAACAGTATCAACCGTCCGAGCCTCATTTTTGCGGTCATCCAAATAAATCTTGGAAAACTATACAAAGTTTCTTTAAGTCTAAATTTCTGAAGCAACGACTTTCCAATAACAACTGGTTTTTCAAACTCACCTTCCCACTCAGGGGTGTAGGCTACAGATATTTTTCCAGGGGGGAGAATTAAAACAATTTTCAAACTTGAAACAAATTGTTCTCTTTTTTCCAACTGAAATGATATGTGCAATGTGTGTTTAATGATATTTAAACTTAAAAAAATTTCTTTCCAAAGAAAAGAAAAAAAAAAAATGCCTGCCGGCTCAGCCTACAGACGGAGGTAGATTTCGAAGTGACGTACTCATTTCACCCACAAAAACTAAATCAAGAGGAGAGACAAACCCAGTTTAACAATTTTATCTGGCCGCTTTTGACGAATTTTTAATTTCATTTTTCTGTAAGAGCTTGTTTTATCACACTCCTGTTAGGTCGGTATTAAAAAAATTATTTTTCCCCACTCAACAACTCGAAATTTTCTGACACATTTTTAAAAGTAAAAACATGAAACTTGCTGACGTGATTTTTTTTTAAAGAGATTTATAAGCGACCTGTGTTTTTATTTTCCGTTCAATTCATTAGAACTTGATTTACAATTATTTTCGCTTCAAAATGGCCACTTTGACGGCATTTTTTGAAATATATTCTGCCTTTATCAAAATATCGACCCATACAACACTTTATATAGTTTCTGAATAAAAGAACCTGCCAATCGAATGCGTTTCAGAGCGAAAAGGAATTTAAAAATGAGTCAGAAAATAAGCTGTTAAGTGCACCCTTAATACGATCATTTTTTTCGTCAACCCCTATTTTTGTTTCATTTGTTTCTGCTGTAAGAGTTCATACTATCAAAAAGTTGTAGATAATATTGATACGATGTATAATAAATCTAAGCGGATTAGATATCTTGTGAATGGACGAAGTTATGAATTGTTTTCTTCTTCAACCCATTTTTTTTTTTCAGCAGTAAGAGTTGCTTTATCAAAAAGTTGTTGATACTATTAAAAAGATTTATAATAAGTTTAAGTGAATTTGATATCTTAAGAATTGAGGAACTTATGAATTTTTTTCTTTCTAAAAACCCATTTTTAATTTTATCAATAATCTGTGATACATAAATTTTTAGCCCCTTTCCTAGAAGTAAAAATAACTTTAAACGGATTTGATATGTATAAGATTTCAGAAGTTATGGGGTTTTTTTGTTTTCACAAAACCCCTCCCTATTTCCACACCCTTGGTCCGATTTCGCCCATGAACGAACTTGGCCAAGATTTTCTAGCCCTTGATTTTATGTATCAGTTTGGAAGAGATTTGTGCAGAATTATGGAAGTTATCGTGTCTTTTAAAAAGTGATATATATAGATAGATAAAGTTTTTTACTAAGGGTGGTTTTGGGTTCTAGGATTCATGATCGTTGTAGATCTGCAAAAATTTTTCAGAAATTCCAACATAGGAGCGATCGCAATAGGTAGTATTTTTCATACGAAATCTGCCAAATACTGAAACTAAAAACATTTTACAAGTACCGTTTAATAGGAAGCAGATCATCGAATAAGCAATCAAGTACATCCATTATTGTATTGTATTTTATTTTTTTAAGAAAAAGAAAAATAATCTTTTAACTGAAAAGGTGAATAAAAAATAATTTAAATTTGTATCTTTTTTTGTAATATTTTAAGAGGGGGGGGGGAGGGGGGTTTCTATACGTTTTGCATAGTTTAGCAATGTATAACAAAACGTTACATAAAGATAAAAAATAAATATTCTTTTACCAATTTTATTTATAGATTATTATATTCTTTAAGTAAATAATTTGTTTTCTAATTCTTTTTAAATACGTTACTGAAATAGTCATTCAAAAGGAATTGCGTTATACATAATTTAAATAATTACTTTTTTTTTGGTAGAAGCAATTTTTATTTATGAAACTTAAATCGACCTATTAAACTAGTATCCACAAGAATAAGTAAAGCACACACACATAATTTTTTTTTGTATTAGCATACTTAAAATTTAAATATCGTATTAATAACCTCGCTGTGATGTACACGTACATTTCCGCATTACAAGATACATATTCAGAACATTTTTATCTATAAAAATTAGAAAATTTACCAAGCTGTTAATAATTTTTTGAACTGTTGCATACATGAAGATAAATTGCAGTTTAATAAATAATACAGTTTTATACTTTGGAGGGGGGAGGGCTCATACAAAGGTTTATTAAACTATCTCTTTAAATCAAAAGAGCGCAAAATTTGTCATGTAAATTAATTTTTACTTAAAATCTAAAAAATATATTTTTTAAATTACTTTTTAGTTTCGCAACAAAAAACCTTGCAAACTTCCCATGTATTTACAAAAAAAAAAAGTGAAATAAAACTTGAAATTACATAATTCAGTTGACCAAATAAATTATTAAAAAATTGCCTTGCATTAAAAAATCTACAAGGTACAAAATATAATTGAAATCAGTTTTTGAAATGTCATTTAAATTTCTTGTTACATGACATCCATCATTAAACATCTTCTTGCAGGGTGTCGCCACCTATTAGTTAATTTCAACATTAACAATCATTGGAGATATAAGAAAAAGTATTACAATAAAACTTTATTTTGTATGACGGGAGCAGTAATAATGTATTTTATGCATTTCATACAGTAGTAGTTGTACCCCCCCCCCCCCCCATAGTCCAATTATAAATTGAACATATATTACGGGAAAAAAAAAAAAAAAAAACATGTTAAATATAATGCTTTTTTATTGATTTTTTTAATGTATTTTTTCATCTTTTGAAGTTCAGATAAATTCCTAAGTATTTAACGTCTGAAGACAAAATTCTTAACATACTTTTAAAACATGCATCATTATGATTTATAATAAACCTATATACAGTGATTAAAATCTTAATATTTCAGAACAGGACTTAATTTACAATTTTAAAAAAACTAGTAAACAATTCAACAATATTTTTAAATTTTCTCCACTTATAGACTTTCTTTTTTTATAATTCTTGTCTGGAATACAGCAGTAAAATTATGCTTTCTACAGTTTACTTGGAGTTATTCATTCTAAATGTAATCATCTTTTAATAATGACTTAAAGTACAAGGAGGGGGGGGTGATTTTTCACATTGGGTAGATTGAAAAATATTATTGAAATTTTATCTCATATTGAAAATTTTATCTAAATCCCCCCCCCCCCCCCCCCTCCTTCAAAATTTTCATTCCACCACACTTTGTCCTACCTCCCATTTCTCATTAGTTTTGCATCTATATTTTATGAAACTGAAATAGTATTACTTTACATTACAGTTGCAAATAAATGTTTAGTAGGATGCCACATATGGGTGGATTAAAAAATTACAGGATGGAAAATTATTTCTTAAAAAAATCGGTAATATCCCAAATAAATTTACTTGAAAGTATTTTTTTCCCCTTTCTATTCTAATGAGTAAAAATTGGATTTATAGAAATATAAGCAATCCAAGTGAAAGTGTTAGAATGGGATATAATTTTGTATTTTAGTTTAGCATTACTGGCAGATGTATTTTTGCTTTCTATAATAATTAACAATTTAATAAGTAACAATCTAAATGAGCCCTTGCCTAAAAAATTTCCTTGAATTATAGTCCCTTGAAACTTATTAATTATATATTTAAATAATAATATTAATTATAAATATTTAAATAAAAACTAGCGGGGATGACCGAACTAAGCTCGGTCAAAATTAGCCTTGTGTTCAATTCGATATTTTATTCTCACTGTATGGCTGTTTAGATACAACTGGCATGATCCTGAGGCACAGTGACCCACCAACAGAATTTTTTCGAACATGCGACCCAACCCATGCTCTTCTCGGACCCGAAAACGATAGAATACAAAATTTAGCCAAAATCATTAAAGTCGTTTTATAGATAAAATGAGCTTGACCCACAGTAACCCAAAAAGGACCCACTCATCTAAATGTATCGAACATGTGACCTGTCCCAATGATCTTCTCGTGCTGGGAAACGGTGTAATCAATTTTTTTGTCAAAATCGTTTGAGCTGTTTTTCAGATACAGTTAGCTTGACCTTCACCCGTTGTGACCCAAAATGGCCCATTAATCAAATTTTCTTGAGCATGCAACTTAGCCCAATGGTCTTCTCGAACCAGAAAACAATAGAAAACAAAATTGAATCAAAATCATTAAAGCTGTTTTTTAGATATAATTAGCTTGACCCACAGTGACCTATTAATCAAATTTTCTCAAACATGTGACCTAACCCAATGATCTTCTCATGCCTGAAAACAGTATAATACAAAATTTTGTCATAATCATTTGAGCCGTTTCTTTAGATACAATTAGCTTGACCCACTAATCGAATTTTCTCCAGCATGTGACTTACAAGGAGAGGGTCCGAGGTTGGTCTCACAGAATCCAGCGATCCTTTGTACATTGATAGAGTATAGTTAATAGATAAACATATCAACAGGATAAAGTGCAATATTCAGGAGGGTCGTAAAAAACGAGCCCCAAAGTTCACCCATTATTGACTCTTTAGTATATAACCAGATAAATTACTCTCGCTTGCAAGAGGCTCGGTAGTACAGTTGGCAGCGCGCCAGACTTATAATTTTCTTCTTCTGGGACGTCTGCGGGTTCTGTACTCCAACAAGCTTTTTTTTTTTTTTTTTTTTTCAGACAAAATAATGATCAGTTATTTTCAAACCACAATTAAAAAATATATATCTAATTATTTAAAGTTAGACAAATATTCATAAAAATATGCTTCTGCACGCACACACACTTATATATATTATGTGCTTATTAATTTACAGAGATATTGCCGCTTTATGGATCTAATGGGGGGAAAAAAGGAAAATAACTGAATTATTCAGTCGACAAAATTTAATTTTATTCACATTTATTTATAGACTTTTCTATGAATAGATACCTGTTGTTTTCAGCAAAGTAAATTCAAATACGCTACATAAAATTAAAATATGCTATTTTACTTTTATCTTGTCAATTTAAAATGTTATAATTTTTAATTTTTTTTAATTTTTAAAACATAATTATTTTTTATCATGGGATCTCATGTTTGGAATTAGAATAACTGTTTTCAGTTAAAAACCTTGTACGTAGATTTGCAGGTGGTTTTTAAGCAAAACAAGTACGCTATAGAAAATGAAAAGGGTGGGTTTAAAATGTTTACCTTTCTTTTGTTGAAATTTAAGCACCCATCTGCCGCAGAGCGAATGAGTACGACATTTTGTTTTTAAAGTTTTGAAGTGATTAGACGTTGTTCTTTATTATAGTGTCATAATTAAAATGAAAAAAGTTATTTTGTAAAAAATGTCTAGTGAAGAAGCTTCTAAATTTACAAATATTGAAAAGCGAATTTCATAATACACAATTCATAGCGATTCATCAAAATTGATATTGAAAGATGTAGTCGTGTATTACGCAAAGTTACTCTCTGAAAATAATTTAATTTCATCGGAGTCTTCAGACGCTATTTCTT
The DNA here is from genome assembly GCA_963932465.1 of Maratus speciosus. Classification (NCBI taxonomy): domain Eukaryota; kingdom Metazoa; phylum Arthropoda; class Arachnida; order Araneae; family Salticidae; genus Maratus; species Maratus speciosus. Next base: position 4,172,145 of record OZ010800.1, read on the forward strand.
GTGAAGTCAAGCTTATCGGGAATGAACTTTTTCACAATAATCTAGAACTACTTTGTGATAGAAAAACTTATAGTTGAAGCACAGCTTTGGTAAAACCAGGCGACGTTTATTTTTATAGGCAGGTGAAAAATATGATTAAGCGCTTACAAAATTGTAATTGTTTAATTGAACAGAAAAGAGAAATTAATTCTCGCTAGGATTGTATAAAAATTCATTCAATTGTGCATTATCAACTCTCTTCACCTATATTTTGTAACATGATAAAATACAACTGGCATGCATCGAAACTTTCACATAAAAGAATAATATTTATGAATGTCAATGAAGTGTGTTTTCCAAATGATCTTTTTAAAACGTCTTGTTCCTGTAAAAACATTTCTTTTATTATTCGTGCACGCTGTCGCAAAAGTTTCTGTTTCATATGTTTTTATGATAATTATCATCCCAGTTCCTGCCTGTGATCAGAACCTTAATTTTAATAGAATACATTTATTTTTTAAGTACATAGTATAGACAGAAACGTAAAATGAATTTAAATAAGTGTAAAATAAATGGATGCAATAAAACTGTCTCTCTCTGTAAATATAATAAATAAATATGTGTGAATGCGCCAATATTTATATTTGTCTTACATTTAAATAATTATATATATATATATTTTAATTGCGGTTCAAAAATAATTTATCATTATTTTGTCGGGGGGAAAAAATTCTCGTTGGAAGATCGAACCTGCAGATATCCGTAAAAACGAAAATTAGAAGTCTGGCGCGCTGCCAACTGTGCTATCGAGCCTGTCGCAAAGGAACTTAATTTATCCGATTATATACTAAAGAGTCAATTGGGTGAACTTTGGGGCTCGTTTTTAATGGCCCCCCTGAATATTGCACTTTATCCTATTGATATGTTTATCTATTGACAATACTCTATCAATGTACAAAGGATCGCTGGATTCCGTGAGACCAACCTCGGACCCTCTCCTTGTTACTCCAATGGTCTTCTCATGCTCAGAAACGATATAATACAAAATTTTATGAAAATGTTTTGAGCCTTTTAATTATACAATTAGCTTGACCTACAGTGACCCCCAAAATGATCCACTAATCAATTTTTCTTGAACATGTGACTTAGCCCAATGCTCATCTCATGCCCAGAAACGGTATATTACAAAATGTTTTGAGGCTTTTTTAAGATTCAATTAGCTTGACCCTGACCCATTGTGACCCAAAATGACTCACTAATCGAATTTTCTGAAACATGCGACCTAGCCCAATGGTATTCTCGTGCCCAGAAAACGATAGAATACAAAATTTAATCAAAATCGTTAGAGCCGTTTTCTAGATAAACTTAGCTTGACCCATAGTGACCTACTAATCGGATTTTCTGTAACATGTGACTTAGCCCATTGGTCTTCCTGTAATTCAAAACAGTAAATCACAAAATTTAGTCAAAATCATTAGAGCCATTTTTAGATAAAATTAGCTTGACCCGAAGTGACCCAAAAACGACCCACTAATCGAAATTTCTCGAACATGTGACCTAGCCCAATAGTTTTCTCGTGTCCAAAAATGGTTGGATACAAAATTTAGTCAAAATCGATTTTTAATATAATTAGCTTGACCTTGACCCATTATGACCCACTAATCGAATTTTCTCGAATACATGACCTAGCCCAATGGCCTTCTCGTGCCCGAAATTGGTAAAATACAAAATTTAGTCAAAATTGTTAGAGCCGTTTTTAAGATAAAATTTATACACACACAAACAAATTTTTCCTTGTATTATAATATAAGATAGCAATCAATAGTTATATTTAAATATCAATATTAATTACATATTTGAATAAAAATGATTAAAAAAGAAAATCTCTAATTATGGTAATCTTTCACTACTTTGTAACTACAGATGAATCAGTAATTGTTGAATGCTATTTAATGAATATAAATATTTATATATGAAGGATAACTCTTAGTTTTAAAAGTGCAACATAAAAATATTTTTAATGTAAGTTTAAAAGTTACATCATTTTAATAAGTGTTCATTTAATTATTTAAAAAAAAACATGAATTAAAAAAATCCCCGCTGGCTCGGGCCTACAGGCGTAGGTAGATTTCGAAGTTAAGTACTAAATTCACCAACAAAATTTAAATCAAGATTAGAGATAAACCCAGTTCCTTCACTAAGAATGAGCTCTAGGGAGCTAAACATTTTGTGAAAATTCTAATATACACGAATACACACACGCATGTATATGGAATAGGTTTAAAAATGGCTAAAACAAATTCAAAGAACCTCAAATTGTTAAAATATGTAAATATTTCCATAGTCAGGTTTTTATCATGTTTTAATACGTTTCTTCAAACTCAGATGACGTTACATGTTCACCTGCTGAGGTCTATTATATTTCCAATATGACGCAATATATATATATTTTTAATTCCTCAAAATAGTTATTTCATTTTGAGTTTTCATGCTGAAATCTTGCTCTAGAAAACTTATGACATAATATTCAATTTGTTTTCAATTCTTCAAACTATTTATTTAATTTATTTTTTCACGTGAAAAACTTGCAATAGAAAAGCAATTGTGGTGAGAATTTTATTGTTTTTTTCTTAATTGTTGGCAACTGCTATAACGAAAAATATTTATTTTTTCCTGTCATTGTGTAAGAGCTGGTTTTATCAGAATCTTGTTAAGAGGGTATTCAAAATTTTGAACCCTCCCCATTTCCATTCCCTTGGGCCGATTTTGCCCATTTTCAATCCCCGTCGAGATATTAGCCATCTGAAAGTTGTTGGCGCGTTTGAAGACGATCTGTGCATAATTGCAACTTTTATTGTGCAGATAAAATTTAGTACATACATATATATATATATATATAAACTTTTTAGGTGGGGATGGTTTTGGGTTCCTGGGGTCATATAATGAAAAGTTATGAAGGAATTTTTCAAAAATCGCACCATGGTAACGACTGCAATAGGTAGTATTTCTTACGAAATCTACCTAAAAATAATTAAGTTATTGAACTTTATTTAAAATTAAATTTTATTTAACTTAATTATAATTATCTTGACCCTGACCCATTATGACCCGCTAATCAAATTTTCTCGAATACATGACCTAGCCCAATGGCCTTCTCGTGCCCAAAATTGGTAAGATACAAAATTTAGTCAAAATCATTAGAGCCATTTTTAAGATAAAATTTACACACACAATTTTTGCTCGTATTATAATATAAGATAGTAACCAATAGTTATATTTAAATATCAATATTAATTATTACATATTTGAAAAAAAAAATGATTAAAAAAGAAAATCTCTAATTATGGTAATCCTCCACTACTTTGTAACTACAGATGAATCAGTAATTGTTGAATGCTATTTAATGAATATAAATATTTATATATGGAGGATAACTCTTAATGATGAAAACTAATAAATTAATTCTGTTAATTTGATATTTATCTGTTACATAAAAGTATTTTTAATGTAAGTGTAAAAGTTACATCATTTTAACCCATTAAAGCCAACTTTTAAATACTTTTAAAAAATTGCTTTTCCTTCCATATCTTGTTCATTTAGGTCATTTAAAACTAAATTTTATTTTATGCAATAAAAATTTTTATTTAACCTAATTATAATTTAATTATCCAATTGACAATTAAAAATTACAAAGCAAATGATAAGTAATTTTTATTATCAGTTAATAAATACTGTTTATTAACTTAACTAATTCAACAAAGATCAAAAAAAAGAAAAAAACACATTCAAGAGGACACAGCTTAAAACCATAAGATTACTATTTTTGGAAATACTAATAAATTAATTAACTTAATTTGATATTGATCTGTTACTAAATTCCGAGATAAAAGAATTTTTAATGTTAGTTTAGGAGTTATAGTAGCTTAATAAACGTTCATTTAATTATTAAAAATAGCTTATATGAATTAATAAATTTATTTAAAATTAAATTTTATTTTATGTAATAAAAATTTTATTTTATTTTATTTAACTTAATTGTAATTATAATTTAATTATCCGATTGACAATTAAAAATTACAAAACAACTTATAATAAGTAATCTTTATTGTCAGATAATAAATACTATTAACTTAATTAATTCAATAAAAATCGAAACAAATCTCAAAAAATCCTTCCAGCCAGTTCCGGGAGGAAGAGGTAGCTTTCATATTACTTATTTTTAAAAAGCAAGCTTATATTATTCAGACACACGAAGCTCAATTTAGTGGAAACCGAATATAGGAGATTCAATACTAATTTTTATCAATACTAAATCATTATGAATGAGAATTTCGCGAAATTAGACAGCTTTACCCAAGCTGCTTTTATTTAAAGTAACTTATATTTGGTTGCCAAATTCAGTGATATCTTGAAGTTCCTGCCATTTTAAGACAACATGGTGGATGAGGCTAACGAGTGAACTGGGTCGAGACCATAGTAATTCCTGTGCACATACTCACTCACATCGGAATCGGTTGATATATAGGAGTGCTGTCACAGGCAAATAATCAGATTTTTCAAAATGTCACCCATATTAGAAATTGAAACTGCTATATCCAAGCCATTGTTTAAGATAAAGGCAAAACAAAAAATGCTCCAGAATCCTTATATCATGGTAAGAAAGAAACCTTTTTCAATTTCTAATTTTTTTGCACATCACTTTAAATATAATTTTTTATTTAATTTTATGGCCTCCATTTTGAAACAAGACGGCTGATGAAGCTGGCCAGCGAACTTGGTCGAGATATTACAATATACTATCCACATGCCTTCTTACATCGAAATAGGTTAATAAATATGCGTGTTATCACGTTGCAAATATCAGATCGTTTCAAAATGTCAGCCATGCTAGAAATTCAAAGTGCTACAATTCAACCATTTTTTAAGATATAGACGAAACAAAAACTGCTCTGGAATCTTTGTATCAAGGTCAAACACATAAAAAAAATCTTTTTCATTTTTCAATAACTCGTTTTAAATTTAAAAATTTTATTAAATGGCAGCTTTTTTGAAACAAGATGGCGAATGAAGCTGGCGAACAAACTTGGTACGTATTATGTATACACCAAGGTAGATCCAAATCAGTTGATAAATACGCCTGTTATCGTGTGACAAAAATCAGGTCGTGTCAAAATGTCAACCATACTAGAAATTCAAAGTGCTATAACTCAGCCATTTTTTACGATACAGACAAAACAAAAACTGCTCCGGAATCTTTGTATCAAGGTCAAACACATAAGAAAAAAATATTTTTCAATTTTTTAGTACCACATTTCAAATTTTAAATTTTTTAAAAAAATTTAAATGGCCGCCATTTTGAAACAAGATGGCAGATGAAGCTGAGCAACGAACTCGGTCGAGGTATTGGTATCAGACCTGCCAACCTTTGAAAATGAGAAATCGTAGCACACAAAATCAAAATTAATCTGAAGGTTGGTTGGTTGGTTTTTAGTGTTTCGCAATTTGTAAAAGGAATAAGGTTTCATTCTTTCAACTCAATATAGTAAATTTTTTATTCTGAAAATTTTTATGCGATTTTTAGAGTTTTTCTCGTTTCGCAGCGTTTTTTTTATTTTTTTTATTTATTTATAAAAGGAGCCTGGTTCCAATTTTCTAGCCCAGTGGAGTAAATTTTGATGAAATTCGTGATTTTTTTCCCGTGATCATTTCAGGATATTCACAATTTTTTCCCCACAATCGTAATTCACATTTTTCTACCACGATTCTTTGTTGAAATCCGCACTTTTTACCATGAACTTTTGACGAAATTCGTATTTTTTTACCACGATCCTTTGACGAAGTTTGCGTTTTTTACCATGATCCTTTGACGAAATTAGTGTTTTCTTTCTGCGATCTTTCGATGAATTTTGCATTTTCTTACTGATCTCTTGACGAAACTCCGTTTTCTTTCTACGATATTTTGACAAAATTCACACTTTTACCACGATCCTTTGACGAAATTAATTTTCTTCTGCGACCAATTGACGAAATTGATTTTTTTTACATGGTCATTTGTCGAAATTCACGATAGTTTATCGCAACCGATCTGCAAAATTTTCGATATCTTTTTGCGACCAATTAACAAAACTCACTACTTGTTTACACGACCTTTTGGCGAATTTTTTCCTCGATAGTTTATCGAAATTCGTAATTTTTTGCGCAATCTCGGACAAAATAGGCCAAATTCAGCGACCTATTGAATATAATCCCTATTTGTTTCGGAGATCTTTGACAAAATACCCGATATTTTTCACAATCGTTTGAAGAAATTCTCAATTTTTTCCGCGATCGATTCACGAATTAATTTGGGAAAATTCCATAAAAGAAAAGAAATTTGCGGTCTTCCAAGAAATTTCAAAATATAGTTGCAGAAGAATTGGGTCTGTGGAAGAATTTGCAGGGGGAAATACTGCACAGCAGTTTTCATTATGCAGGACTTTCCTTTTCCGCATGCAAATCGTGCTATTTTGCACACTATTTCAAACCTTGCCCCTCAAAGAACAAACTCCCCCCCCCCTCTGGAAATTTTTAAAATGGCACCCCTGTTTCTAAGGAAGGGAATTCCTGTAGAAATATTTACAGAAACACGATTCACTTGTGCTTAATATACATAAGGAGGGTTTTATGTTAAAAAGCTTGTTTTGCAGCCTAGATTTTTTCCCCCCAGTGAGCGTTTTTTAAATGTCCAAATTTTCGGACTAAAGACCAATTTTTTAAAACTTTCGGAAATGAATACTTTGAAATTTTGGAAATTTCAGAATAGAATCACGCCTGAAAAATAGGCTGCACGGGATAAAAATCGCAACTATAAACAAAAAATGCGTGTGTTTTTTGCAAAAAATCGTAGTTTAAGGCCGATTTTCGTAGCATTGTAGTTTATAGGCCCAAATTGTAGCAACTACGATTTATTTGTAGCACTTGGCAGGTCTGTTGTATGCACTATGCATACACGAAGTTACATCCAAATCGGTTCATACATACGAGAGTTACAGTGTGACAAAGATCAGATATATATATATATGGATATATTGTATATCAACATTTGAATGGGGGGTGGTTTCGGGGTCTGGGGGTCATGATCGATGAAAATATACCAAAATTTTTTGAAATCGCTTTCCTCCGAACGTCTGCAATAGGTAGTTTTTTGTAATGAAAGAAAAAAAAAAAAAAAGCACATTAACAAGGCTAGAACTTGTGCTTTAACCACCCTACTGTATGATTCACAAGACAGTTTAGCTTTCAACCTTTTCATCGATACATTTAATTCCTCCCTCAGAAACAACGTCACCCACTTTCTGCCAATCACCCTTTGATAGAGTGTACTTCATCGCTCTGCGTGTGATGCTTTGTAAAATCGCATGAAAACAGGGAGGACTGGGCGCAGGAAAACACAATGGTCAACCTACGAGTCAGCCGCTCCAATCGGGTTTTCAGATGTTTTTCCCCCAGATAGGACTTGGCAGACCGATTGTGTCTTAATAGGCAAATCGAGTTTTAACTCATCCTAGAATTTCCTCCGTTCGCTCAATGGGGTCTGTGCTGCCGGTCTATTTGTATAAATGACCCCCCCCCCCTTAAAATGGGTCCATCCATCGGAAACCGGAATTTGAAAATTTTCACGCATCCAATACTTTCTTCTTGTAAAGATAGAAGGAAGTAAAACGTACTCTCTAGATATACTATTTTTATAGCTACCCTAATTTTTACTGTTTATACTGAACAGTTTCATTGGATGGAGTGAATCGATGTGTGCACTGAACGGATCCTTTATCAGTCAGTGAATTGAATATCTACTCACTTACATTCAAATACGTATTTATTTTCACCTGAAACTTTTTGTGAAAATCCCAACCCTATAGAGGACCTGCAAGAATTATTCTAGGGTGAACCTGACCCGTAGAAAGGAAATCAGTCATTGCGACCAGAAAAAGGAATATTAGATAACATGACCTGAGTCAACCCTCCAGAGGTTTTACTGCATCTGAATGGTTACACATCCATTACTTTTAGAGCATCATTAAGCATTCCGAAAGATTTAATAAAACTGTAAGGTTTGATGAGTATTTACTTTTAATATTGATGTATGTTTTGCTTTTCATCCTCTCTTGAAGAATTGTTTACATATTGCCAGTTTGTTTGTTAACTCCTGAGTCACTGCCAGTAACAGTGATTCCGTGAAGGGTTGACTCGCAACATCATAGTTTGTAGCCAATGGTGCTTCGGATGTGTTTGTATTTGAGGATTAGCAACAGGTTTATGCAAAATAACTTCTAGTTTGTTGCATAAATGTCTGGACTGATCGAGGATCTTCAGCTTCTTGTAATTTTTTGCATGTATATCATCTTTCGTCCTCTAGCTGCATTGGAATATTATTTTTTAGTTTTCTTTTAAGTTAATGGCAAAGTAATGCTGTTTTAAGTGTAAATTGTCCTATCATCTCACTTCTAATAAATAGTTCTTTCATGCACCTGGTGTTTTAAATCAAGTTTTCCACATTCACCACTGCAGCTCTCTTCAGCCACGTTTTCACAGGCTGACATGAATATTAGAGAACATAGATTTGTATATTTTTCTGTGACAGAAAAGATAAAATTGGTATTAGAAATATAATTGAAGAGTCATTTTTTTTTTTTTTTTTTTTTTGTTCATAATTGCATCACAGGGTTCCCAGCAAAACATGACTGGCAAATTCCCTGACTTTCCATGACCCAATCTAAAATAATTCCCTGACCAAACAGGCATATAATGAAATTTGCTACTTATTTTTGCAATCCTTTATCAAAATTAGTGATTTTTTTTCACGAGACTATTTGATGAATTTCGTGTCATTTTTAATTTTTTCTCCAAGACTAGAAAATATTTGTAAATTCCCTGACTTTCCATGACGCTGGGAACCCTGCATCAAAACACAACTTACTTTCTATTCATTTTGGGTTCAGGTCGGGTTGAAGTATTTTGGGTTACGGATCCAGGAGATTCTTTTAATGGTGTGGGGACAACCATTAGCATGAAAAATCAATTTGAAAAAGATTAAAACAACAAAAGGAAACAGTAAGACACTGGATGATTGTTTTAGAAATTTATGTCAATAATGTACAAGTGAAAACACCTTTCACAACACAAGTGAAAACACAATTCTTAACACACGTGACAGGAGCATTTTCTTTTTATTTTATATAAAAAAGCTGTTTATCTTTTTACAACATTTAAAAGATTTTTTTTTTCTTTACAATGACAAACACATCCTATGAAAGAGGGAATGCAGTCCTTTTATTCACAAAGTAAGGCTGTTCTTAAATCCCTTCCGTTTTCACACAAACAAAGCAGCCTTTTAAACTGGGTCATTCCATGTCAAATCAACCAGTGACTCAACCTGACCCTTTCAGATTTCAATGAAACTGCCAGGAATCATTCTCCCTGGTGATATAAATGAGAATACAGTTTTATAATTTTTTTATCGCGTTAAATTTCCATGCAATTAAATCATCATTTTTTGGCTTGCATAAAGTTTTCAATCTTGAGTTTCTCAAGTTCTATCAGGCATACAGAATTTTATGATCCCTCATTTTAAAGAGAAATTTATAAGGTTTAATTTGATACCCAAGTTGACTATGCTCAGTTACGAAAAATAAATTTAAAAAATGTATGTTTGTTGTAATATTATAAGCTTAAATTTCTGAAATTTTTAGAGTGGGATCTTAATGGGATCAAGAGTTATGAAACAAGAACTGAAAATTACCATTCAAATAACAATTTAATTCTAGCTATTTTGTTATTTATGCATTATTTGAATGGTAATTTTCAGTTCTTATTTCATAACTCTTGATTCTATTGAGATCCCACTCTAAAAATTTCAGAAATTTAGGCTTAAAATAATACAACAAACATACATTTTTTTTCAAAATTTTTAAAAAACACTATCTGACAATTTTTTTAATTTTAAAATTAATTTTTTTACTTGGGTATCAAATTAAAACTTATAAAATTCTCTTTAAAATGAGGGGTCATAAAATTTTGTACGCCTGATAGAACTTGAGAAACTCAAAAAATTTATGCAACCCAAAAAATGATGATTTTTCAAAATTTAAATAATTAAATTGCACGGAAATTTAACGCGATAAAAAAATTATAAAAATGTATTCTCATTCATATCACCGGAGCGAATGATCCCTGACAGTTTCATTGAAATCTAAAAAGGGCCAGGTTGAAAATTGAAATTTTTTGGTTGATTTGACATGGAATGACCAAACTGCAAAAATGCTTTGGTCACTTTCAAGTCTACAAAAGTACACGAAACCAAGTGGTCTCTTCTGTTGTGTTTAAGAACAGCCTTAAGGCAGAGATGGAAGCTTGCTCTCTTTAACTCACCACAGTTCTTGCACCTCGGTTCATTCCAGATATTGCATTCTCTACATTTTCGTATTTTTTTCAGCTGCATTTTTAATAACTTCTCGGTGCATGTAATGCTTTTTAACAACTTTGCACCCCCTCCCCCCCCCCCCCCCCCAGAAAAAATAAATAAAAATAAATAAATGTAGAGTGACTTTGCCAAGGAGTGATCTGAGCCCAAATTAACTTAGAACAGGTCGTAGTGCATTCATCGTTGGACCTATTACACACCTGTTATGTTAAATCTGTCTTTACTGTCCGATGCACTCTTTTGAAATAAAGGGCTGACACACACAAGTAGGGATGACAAAACGAGAAAATGGTACAGCGATCAGAGTTGCTTTCGACAGTTCACAAAGTCGAACCACTTCCGTATGAAACAGTCAGAACCGATGCCGAAGAATAATTTGAAACGTTAGGTTATTTCCTTGATGGTGACGGTGGAGGTACTCGGAGCACTGATGATGGTTGAGGTCGTCGAACCCGGACTGCCATTGTCGTTCTCGTTGGGCGTCGAATCGTCCACCTCCGTGATGACTGGTCCCGTGCTGTGGTTGCTGGTCGTGCCGGCAGCAGCTGTGAACTTGGCCCCCTGCGCCGCTTTCATGTTCGCCAGGTATTGGTTGAACGCTGCACGCTGGAGCGGGTTCATTTGCTGAACGCCAATGGGGGTGTTGGTGTTGATGGTGTGGAAGATGTTGGTGGGTCCACGGAACATGTTCTGGTTTTGGAAGGCAGTCGCTCGTTGGTTGAACATCTGCTGCTGCTGTTGCTGCTGCATCCTTGCCATTTTGGTCTGTTCACTAGTGATGGCCTGAAAAAAAGTAAATGATGTAATTTTTTTTTTTTTCAAAAATGTTTGAATCATGTGTTTGACAAAAGGTTCAGCAAAAAAAAAAAAGAGAAAATGTTTTTTTTTATTAGGGGGTTAAGAAGCAGTTTTTTTTTAAGGCTTAATTTTTTTTACAAATATTTCTTATTGCTAGTTTGTGATAAATTTAATGCTGTTAAAATTTGACGGGATTAGATTTAGATAGGTATTAGATTTAGCAGAGTGAGTTGAAATGCCCAATGGAAACTTAAGCTGATAACCCCAAACCTGTATATATTAAATAGTTAAGGGAGAATAAAAGATAAAAACAATCTAACGTTTATTGAGCAAAAGATAAAAACAATATATAAGTTAACTTTTTAACATTTCTAAAAAGTGAAGTTGAATCACTAAAAGGTTAACATGTGATTCAATTCTAAAATTTATTCATGGATTGACAGATGATCCTAAAACCTCAAGATCTGGAGGTTAACTTCAGATAAGCCAATGAATCACAAATTCCCAGGGCTTAACACATTACTGGAGCTCTTTCTCATAAGCATTAAAACTTATTTAAAATGAAGTTAAATTCCGGAATCTCTGCTTTCATTATGATCTCTGATCATTTAAACTAAATCCACATGCCAATGAATGAACATGCCACAGGCCAGAAGGGGAAAGGTTAAAAATCTTTTAAAACTTATGAAAACTTAAACAATTATAAATATTGCACATGTAACATTTAAAGCTAAAACCAAAAAGTCCCCCCCAAATCTAAATGTTTCCCTCAGGTAATAAAAATCACAGTGTCTTAAAACAGTACATGACACAAGATACTTATACCAAGAAAACTAATGTAAATGACTAGAGGAAACTAACATGGCCAGCATAAGTCACATGAGTTTAATTTAAATAAAGATAAAATAATTAAATTAAAGCATTGCCGTAAAAAGGTTTCTCAAATAGAACCCTGATATAGGATTCAAACACTAAGTGAAGACCCAAATTGCTTATCTTTACACTTAAATTTAAAAATTTCAAAAGTTCTTAAAGAAAACCCTATTAAAATTTATAGGCAATGCAAAAAAAAAAAAAAAAAAAAAAAAAAAAAAAAAAAAAAAAATTAATTACTATTATAAATTATATTAAATTGAAAATAAATAAGTCACTTAAAAAGAGCTTTAAAGAAAAATTTAAATTAACCCCAATTAATGGCCAAAAATTCATGATCTTAAGCATGAATCAATAAAACTTTATATATATAAGCACTGCTTTTAAATGATTCCATTGTTGTGGACAGCTGGAAAGAAAATACATCAAAATGCACATTCATATCAGGGAGGAGAACACTAATCAGGGCAAATAAAGCAGCATGAATAAATTACAGATTTTTCTTTATTAACAAAATATAGCATAATCATGAAACAGTAAATAATTATGTCACTTAAAATAAAAGCACCTTAATCAACCGACTTCTCATATAGCCCAGCTATGCACATGACTAATTAAAAAGGATAAGTCTAAGTTGAAAATTTTGCAAGAATTCAGTGACAAAAAAATTTCAAAAAAATTAGATTAAATGTTCAAGAAAAGTATAAAATAATTGTATCTATTGAACTTGACCCTCTGATAAATTAAAAACAAAAGGTAAGCATAAGTTCAAAAAAAAATTTCTTAGCTCTTACAGATATAGAAAATCAAACTTATTTGTAAAAACTATCAAAATTTTGGGTAATCGGTCCTGTTATTCGAACTTCCAAAAATATTGACAGTAACAAAACCATCCAATGCAAATTACATGCAAAATGCCCGTAGCTGTACAAGCAGTCGATGTGCAAGAGGAACTACAATCAGGGTTGTAAAAATTGCCCATTTAACACGGGTTTTAAAAAAACCCAGGTTAAATGAGCCATTTTCCCTGGATAAATTGGATTAAAAAACCAAAATGTGGACTAGGATTCCACCTTCCTCACAAATAATAATCTTCTGGGTTGCCACTGTATAGGGAAAACTGAGAAAATTTAAAAATGAGTATTAAAAACAAGAAATTTTACTAAATTTTAGTACTTTGAAAAATTTATCCATTGATATTTTGAAAATTCTCAGAGGAATTACTCTGGAAAAATTAATTTTTTTGCTCAGGAAAGTGCAAGGAATTAGATTGCCAAAATAGATGGCAATCCTGATCTCAAATACAATCTTTGTGAACACTTCATTAGTCTAACAGATGGGAATGACTTCATAGTTTTAAATGGGCAATTTTCCCCGGATAAATTGGATTAAAATGCCAAAATGTGGACTATGATTCCACTTTCCTCAGAAATAATAATGTTCAGTAATAAAATAATAAAATCAGCAATAAAATACAGTAAAACCTATGATAACGGAACCTGTTTACAACGAAATCCTGTCTTAAATGTAAAAATGTCATTGACCTTACAGTAAGAATATCATACCTGCTAAGACGGTAACCTGTTTAACATGGAATTTTTCTTATGTTCCTTGAAATTCCATCTTAGTCAGTTTCATTATACTAAATAAACACATCCATCTTATCAAGGTTGTAAAAAACCTGGGTTTTTTATAAAAAGTCCAGCCAGGGAGACAGCTGGGTGAGTAACCAGGCAGCTACCCACTACAATAACTTAATTTTTTTATGAATTTAATTTAAAATCAAGTAGTTAAGAGTACTGAAGTTGGGTCTTTTTAGGCCCGGGATGGTGTGCTATTTCTTTCTCCCAGCTTATTTTGTGTCATCTGCAAAAAATAACATTACCCTACAGAAGGCAGCAGCTGTAAAACAAATCAGTACGATTCAATACTCTATAGCGATCTTTTAAACTTCTAAGCATCGCACATTTTCAATTTTTATACCATTGTATTGCCCCCCCCCCAAAAAAGTACTTTTAAATGCAATTTGTTTGAAAACATTTGCCTCCATTTATTTTTGAAATATTTTTTTTTGAAGTTTTTGGAGCCATTTGCTTAATATTGGCAACAGAAATACTCCATTTCTGAAGAATGTAAAGGAAAAATAGTTGAAAAATAGCAATTTTTGTTGCCATTTTCTCATAACAACCGAAAGAAATGTCATTAAAACACGTGCTATTTTGAAAAAATATAAACGAATGATTTCTGTTAAAACATGTTAAACTATATTTAATTTTAAGTATCTATATTAATGTTACAAACAAATGAAAGTCTATGAATCATGAGACAGTCCTTTTTTTTTGGGGTCGATTTTCTTGAATGACGGCCTCTTTTTGCTGCATTTGTGTATTATTTTGCGATAGTGACGTCCTATGCCTGCTTTACTGTAGATGTTTAAGAGTGGATTGTCCATGTGGAATTTTTAAGCGGATGCGAATGACGTCATTTTATGTAAAACAAAAGTGTGTGCTGTAATTCTTAAAATTGAAATATGTTTTGTACTATTTATATACACATATCTATTTTTTCATCGGGAGTGACACTCAATTCTGAAAAAGCAGAATTCCTGTTTTCTAGTTTTAAATTTGTATTACTCATTTCTATTGTGCAGGGACAAAGAGAAAGGTGTTGTTCCTCACCCCGGACAGCCTGGTGATGTAGTCGCCGGTCGCCTTGAGTATCTGGGAGAGTTCGTCCATGTACTTGTTGATGGCATTGGGCACGGCACCCCTGCTGAAGTACTCCTGCTTCATGCGCAGCACCTTCACGTGCTTCTCCTGGAAGGCCTGCCTCACCGAGTACACCGACGCCAGGAGACGCCGCTTGAACTCCAGGGGGTTCTTCTGCACGTCCGCACCTCCCTGCCAACAGAGAGAGAGAGAAAACATTTCGGTCACAGCCTCTATCATGTCAAACCCGATGACAGTGTCCTCCAAGGGACTGCTGTATGTAGGACGCTATCACCGAGTTTGGTAAAAAAGATGGAACATTTTTTCCATCTCATACAATAAGGACAAACTCGTATAACATTTTAACAGTTATTCATACAATAAAATGAAATATAACTGCACATAGGATTGTTATTTTCTTTTTCTAACTTAAAAAGTGTTAAAAGAAAAAAAAAAAATAACAATAAATGTGTCAATTCATTAAATCAAAAAAGAAAATTGGAAACATTTGCATCCACCCAAATGTATCTCATGAACTTATGTGAAGTACAGAGATTATTTTTTCAAAATAAATGTATTATTTTGACTGTTTAGGACTTTACTTAAAAATCTCTACGCTAAATATAGGCATGCCAAATTGATCTTTACTCCAGCAATACATCACTGAAATGACCCAGAAGTGCTTTATAAATCAAATAAAACACTCTATTCCAAAAAGAACCTTATGGAAACTTCCTTTTCCTAGTTAAAGAACTTCATTGACATGACTTTCAGATGCTTCTAATAAAAGCTCACCTTTGATTGGATAGTACAGCCATTCAGAAATAAACTCCAAGGATATGAGTAGACAAAATGTCTAATTATTAAGTTTTCTAGATCCCCCCCCCCCCCATATGCATCTAATATTTTCTTTGCATTTTTGCATCCATCCGGAGAATGTCCGAATTTGCTTTTAAAAAGGTGGAATTCCTCCTTTAGGAGGAACTCTTTCATGCCTGGAAACAGGGGGGTATAAGTAAATTGCCACACAATTACATAAATGTAATGTCTGAAGGGGTTGAAAAGTTTTAGCAGAATAGCATATTGCAGCGAGAAGCATAAAGCTGATTTTATAACCCCATAATAAACTTTAAACTTAATTGAATTAAATCTATAAATAACAGATTACTGAAATATTGAAGCTAAAAGGAAAAGAAATAAGATTTAAAAACAAAACTAGCAAAAGCCATGCTTCGTTTGGATTCGCGAAGCATTATTTAATAAGATAAATATTTGAAAGTAATACTAATTTTTTTATATCATTTTTTGCATCTTTATTAAGCAAAAATGTTATTTTATGTTTTGGCGCATTTTAATTTTAGAAATTTAAATTCAGCCCAATAACTAAGAATTTTTTATTTATGATATAAAACTGGTATAAATAGAAATATTTTCGAAGCAAAATTTTACAAAATATTTTTAAATTTTCAACTAAAAGCTCTTTTTAAAGATTTGTTTTACATTTTATTAATTACAACAATTGATTTTATTTGTTTACAATTCTTAATCATAATTCTTTTAAAATGTAAGTATAATTCTTCATAATATAAATCTTTTAAAATGCATAAGTAAGTAACTAAAAGCTCTTTTAAAGATGTTTTTACATTCTATTAATTACAACAATTAATTTTATTTGTTTACAAATCTTTCGTTGCCACTTTACAAAAAAAAAAAAAAAAAATCATACTATAATTCTTTTTAAATGCGTAAGTATCGTCTGCGTAAATAATTTCACATAATAAGAATAGATTGTGTATTGGAATTCTTAACACTGAAAAATACTTTTATAATTGAATGTAAATAATTGAATTTTCACAAATTTTAATTTATTAAAAATATTCTATAATTTTCATAAAAAAAGGTATTTTAAAAATTTCATAAAAGAAATCGTGAAACTATCATATGATTAAAAGGACTGAGCACCAAAATTAGCGCCATTTCCAACCAATCTTAATAAAGTGCTCTATTAAAATATATATTATCCTCTCAAATAATATACATTTTTAATATAAGAAAGTTGTTTGTTCTTTTACGGTTTGAAGTATAAATTCAGCAGTTGTTTTCAATACTTAAAATATTTCGTCTTCGCAAAATGCAGATACATAGGTTCTTTTCCTTATTTAAATAATTTTAAGAAAAGAAAGAGAAATTTTCATGCAACGATAATAGTTCACGTACTTAATCATTCATGACTTTATTTATTTTTACTGACTCAATGATTTTTATTTACTGCAAGAAATATGCAAGTTTCATTATCGTTTACAAAAATAAATCCGTATAATGGTAAAATATATTCAACAAAATAATAAAAAATGTTTTTTGTTAAATCATTCGATAAGAAAATAATATTGTCAGAATCTAGAGATCCTATTTTATTTCTAACAAGTCCAAAAATATTTCTTTCCTTAATTAAGTTAAAACAGTTTTTCAGATATTTTGGCAGAATAATGAAAATATATTTTATTTATATAATTAATCATGATTCTATCTATAATGACTAACTCCATGATTTATTTTTTCTTCTGAAAATAGACGTGTATCATTTTTTATTTACAAAAATGTGTCTGTAATGGAAAAACATGCAAATTAAATTAATTTAAATAATAATTTTTTTTTTAAATAATATTGTGCAAATCTACAGATGACAATTTATTTTTACGTTTAATTTCAAGTCAAAATACTGAATAGTTTTTTTATAAAGTGTATGACATAATGTAATTTGTGTAGCCTAGTAGAAGATTTGCTTCGCTCATCCTAACAATAAAATAAAAAGAAACTTTAAATTAAACAAAGTTACTTAGCATGAAATAACAACAGCAAACAAATAAACTTATCTGCCTTGACATTATATAAGAACTCGTGGCATATTGCATAAACACATCTAGTCGAAAAATAACCGAGGGAAAAACTATTGCTTTTAATTGAACATGACATTCAATGCATCAAGATGACTTGCCTCAAATATCAACTAGGCGATAAACTCACTTTAAAAAGACAAACTCTGAATACGTTCATAAACACACGGCCGATCGTAGAACTTCATTGACAAGTGGATGAGGTACGATGAAACGTCTTGAACATACAGTTTGGACACATTCTGGAAAAGATCCATTCAAGAATAACATCTACGCTAAGTAGGGATGCCAAATTTATCTTAGAAAAAAAAACGGAAGATTTTAATTGACACTAGTTAGTTTTGGTTTTATTGCGCTTTAGTCCTTTTTTATACCATACTAAACCATGTTGATGGTAGCCAGTCATGTTTTCAGTAACAAATTTGTTTAAAGATGTTATTAATTAACCTATTTAATCATTATTTTGCAAATATATTTGTATTACATTATTCCATTAACATTCTTTGACTAAGTTTGAAGTCCTATATCCCACTTGGAATGAAAAATTAATTGAGCTGTAAGAACAAAAATAAATGAAAATTTAAACTAATTAATGCTGATCATTGAAATTTTATTAATGAATTTCATACAAAAATAAATGTTTATATTGAAGCATAAAGGGAGATAATAAATCAAACACAATATTAAAGGTTGAGATACAGATATACTCGGGGGTGGGGAATTTCTAGAAAATCTTACCAGCCAGCAAAATGTAAAGTACAGTTGAACATTGTTATGACGAAATTTATGCAACTGCAAAAATAGTTGCTTACTATTAATATTATGTTTTTATAATTAAGAAATATATACAAGAAAGTTTAATATAGAATAGAGCTTGTTTACATCACAGTAATTTGTAAAATTGCAAAATATAGCTAACTAGTGAAAAAAGTTATCGGAGCATATTTCTATAATTAGCAGTTTTCAAGGACTACCCAAAAATTCACTCACCCTGTCAGAAAATTCACTCGCCAGTGGCGAGTAAAATGATGCATTTCCCCACCCCAGGATATACTAAATTAAAATTTTCATAATGTAGATATACTTATAGTCTATAATAATGTCAAGCTTAGTTGATCTAATCTTACCCAAAATTTGTGAAAGTGCAATTAATATTACTCTCAAGATTTTTGTCATCCTGATCGGAAAATAACTTTTCTTTTTTGGCAAAAAGTGAAATTTTGAAGCAAAGTGGAAAAGAAAAAAAATCTCCAAACTTCCGAAAGTAAGATGTGGTAAAAAAATGGAAGAAATTTAAACGTACACTGTACGAAAGGAATAAAATATGCTAAAAAACATACAACTTACGGGGAAAATGTACAATCTGGCAAACCTAACACTAAGCACTCCAAGGATCATCACTGGAAAACATCAACTTTAACAATGAACCACTTGCTTAAAAATATAACGACAACTCGAAGGTATGTGTAAATAATGAAGTCTAAAGTCCGTCTAAATATTCAAACACATTCCTTCAATACTGATACAAAAAACTAATTAAAAAACTATTTCCTTTAGTACTGACTTTATAGATACAAGATTAAAAGCTGACAAAACATAACAGTCATGAAACATACAAGTTGACACTCAACGCCAACAAACAAGGATTATTAAAAACCCAAAACTACACTTCTTCTTGATTGAAAGATATTTATATCACACGATAATAGCTTTAGTATGCAACTCCAGACATACTCATCGATGCATCATTACAGATGAGCATAACCATGACAAACACCTGCCAAAGCAAGACGACTCATGCTGAGACCGCCATTTAGTGATGGTTGGAAAAACTATGCGTATGGCAGTAAGTAATAGAATCAATATTGTAAATGAAAGAATAAAAAATAAATAGGATTACATTGAACTGAATTCTCGGTGATGAAAAAGGAATAAAAAGATGTTTTTATTTTAAAGCAAGAAAACTATATCTGGAGCTTGAATGAAGTTAAGACATCCTTGTGTACAGCGACGAGAATAAGGATGCTCAAATTGTCTATCATAAATAATGCATACATACTAATCCTTATAAAATAAGAATGATGGTACAAATGATAAACTGAGTATACACTCACTCTATACTTTCAAGGAAAAAATTATGACAGTTACACATTTTAATATTTTTTAGACCTCAATTATAAATGAATAACTTCATTTTAAGGCATTTTCCCGTTGGCCCACCACAGTTGATACATTCTTGAGGGCTACCACTGCATACCAGTTTCAACAACAATGGATAGATTGTTCTTTCACTTTTCAGCTTTTTAACTAAATTGAACCAAAGTGTTTCATTTTGGGGTGTGTTTCCTAAACTGCAAAAGAGGATATTTTTTTAGTATTTCTCACTGACAAGCACTCACCTGTTGCTTGAGCCGTTCGAACAAGCACTCGACTATGGATTTGAGGTCGGGTATTTTCTTGCCATCGTAGTCCTGGGAGAAATCAGGTTCATTCGTGAGGGTGCTGGCATCTGACGAGAAAGAACACAAGAAAATGAATATAATAACAATTGTTATATCTATTAACTTGATTTAAAATTCAATGTTAGTATCTAACAAACTCATTCCATAAAAACTACAAATGTAGTTTATCATAGCAATCAATACGCCTTTAATCCACTCAATAAATCTGAGTCAAAGAGAACAAAACACAAGTTACATATCCAACATTTTAATATAAACTAAATTTTTAATGTAATCACATAATATTTTGATTGTAATCACTCGATTACATTCTCAGACCTGCCAACCTTTGAAAATGAAAAATAGTAGCACCCAAAATTCAAATTAATATAGAGGTTGGTTGCTTTTTTTTATGCTGCAAATTGGGTTAAATCTGATTGCTTTTGGTTCCAACCCAGTTCAGATTCCTGCAGGTTGGGTTAACCAATTTTTTAAAAGTTAGTTCTGTATATTCTTTCAGATTAAAATCAATATCGATCATAATAATAAACAGATTTTTGTCTCTGTGTGATGTTTCTGAAGAGAGCACAGAGCTGGGGGTGATTCAAAAAAAAAAAAAAAAATTCAGAATTTGACAGAAAATTTTCTGAAAGGTTACAGCAGTGGGGGATGGATTTCTTCATGGGCTAATTATGCATTTTGCCATTACATAAGTAATGGCTGGGGTTTGTAGATAAAGCAGAGTACAAAATATGCAACTGAAAGCGTTTATGCTGAGTTTTAAAACAACGATAATTTAAGTAAGAAAAACATTAGCTAAACTTATGGTGGAAAGAAAAGATAACAAAGATTTAAAAAAAATATATTTATTAAAACTTAAAATGACAAACAATAAATGAAAAATAAATTATATATTACTTTTACGATTACGAAACAATAAACATGACATGCAGTAACTAGATCAAATATCTTTCTATAAACTTCATAATAGAAGTATCATTTATAAATATGTTTTTCACATTTGATGATGTACTCAGGACTCACGGTAAACTTCATGGCCCTAGTGATAAATGGTACCAATAAAATAAACGCATTACATGCCGTGATCCAGAATTTATATTCAATGTCTAATACACTGATGTTCGCACGCCATTAACAAAAAGTATGTTATTCGTTGTTTACTTAGTTCATCCAAGCTTCGCTTCAACCCTCTGTGGTTTCACAGCATAAGACCAAACAACTTCAATACTTCATAAGACATTCTCTTAATGGCACACTAAAACATTCTTAAAAATAGTGAAGACATTTTTAAATCAAAAATGGATGAAAAACGAGAACTTCAATGACCGTCGAAACGACAATGCTGACCAGAGATATTACCAGCAAACTCGAGACTAAACTAAAAGTACATCTACATTTCTGACAAGAAGACAGCTGTATTTAAACCATCTAGACTGGCGAAAAGTTACAGTCATACAGCAAAACATATGTTCCTTTTGACTTCTAGAACAAGTTTAGAAGTGACGTCATGCTTCACAGAAACGAGGACGATCGCAACGGATCTTGGCAAATGCCATCTTGTGGATAGAGCCTGAACTAAACCAGTGGTTGATGTAAACATCGCATGGCGTGCATCATTTAAAGGGTAAATGTGAGTTATGCCGTGATATAAATAAATGCCAGTGAATAAAAGTAAGAAAGTTGCAATAAAAGAGAAAAAGGAAAAGGCTTTATATAAAGGTAAGTGAAATCATGAAAAGAAAACATATTAATAAAGAAATGGTTGCTTGTATGAATGAAGGTATGTACTGCACAGTGACAAGAATAAGAGTTACACAACATTATTTCTAACAGTTCACAGTCTTTCATGAAATTCGCGCTTTTTTCCCCTGATGCTTTGGCAAATTTTTTTCCTGCAATCCATTGATCAAATTCACATTTTTTCTGCGATCTTTGTAGAAATTTTTTTTTTTTTTTTTTTTTTTTTTTTGCAATCCTTTGACGAAATTTGCATTTTTTGACAAGATTTGCATATTTTTCTGCGACCTGTTGATATTATTGCTGTTTTTCTTCTGTAAACAATTGACGAAATGGATTTTTTCTGCCGTGTGTTTTTTTGCAGAAAATCATAGTTTTAGACCGATTTTCGTATCATCGTAGTATTTATCTTCAAATCGTAGAAACTATGATTTTTCCGTAGCAGTCGACAAGTCTACATTCTTGTCAGAAAACTTATCTGACATCGCAGAAACCTACGAGCTGGCATCCGGTCAGAGAATAAATGCATAAAGGCAATAAATCACACTTAATGCTTTAGGAAATGATCACAATGACAATAAATCTCACTTATTAATTTGAGAAATTATTATACTTCATTTATGACTAATTTATTATCTTTAAATGATTACCTGTAGATAACAATAATAATAACAATAAATTGAGCTGACTATGTGATATAACAGCCAAAATTATGATTTTTTTTTTTTTTTTTTTTATCGGGTCAAGCAGGTATTTTTAACACCCTTTCATTACCAAAATAAATTTATACAGAAGTTTTCAATTTATTCGCTAAAAACTTATTTGAAATAATTGTTAGGAAGATTATTAGTGTTGGCATTTAAAGAAATTCTCCGCGGGCTGAAATTGCAGAGATAACCTTTATAGGAGTTTTTCAGTTTCAGAACGCGGTAAAGCAAGCCGGTGTGGAGTCCCCCTCATTAGTTTCCGAGCACGGGCTCTTCCTATGAAGTGTCCCGCGATTAGGATTCGATGATGTGACGATGGCTCTGCATCGGGTCGAACCTGTTCCGACCCCTCTTTAGAGTTATATTGAGCTGTGTTGCTTCGTCAGCGTTCGGACATTGGTAGTGGATAAGTTCGGGGGGCCGTCATTGACTCACGTGAGTGTGGGTCCGTGGTTCCGCGTATTGTGCAATGCCCCAGAGGAGACTAAAGCGGGACAATCCTGCTTGGGATGCCCTACTTATGAGACACATTGGTGCAGGTCAGAATGACTAGCCCGGTCTTGTGGGGACCCCCTTGCAGTGGGTGCCGTGGCGGTCCTTTTGGGGGGCACCGTGTTGTGGTCAGTAGTGGCCGGTGCACGTACATAGTCACGTCTTAAATAAATTAGCCTTCATTATAAACTTCACATGTTTTAAACAAGTTCTGAGGCATCTTATTACGTAAGGGGAAAAAATAACTCATTATATTTTAGTTTTTCCAGTTTCACTTGCATATCGATAAAGTTGTATTATGAATGTATTTCAGCTCAAAAAACCAAAGCAACTTTGTCCTTCTAAAACTACGATATGACGTCATAACAAAGATATTGAGAGGACTATCAAACGACAGTTTGATGTCATTGTGTGATCATTGTTCAGCCAATCACATGTTCTTTAACTTTCCTTTATTAGAAGATTAGATGTCCTTTATTTTTCAGAGATTTTTGGCAACTTCAATCTTATCGGATCGCAAAATTTCTGCAAAGGTAATAGTAAGTTTAGATGCTTTTAAGACATTGGCTGAAGATCAAATGTTGTCTTTTTTGAGCGGTTTCTATTATGCAATGGTTATTTTTAAGAAAACACTGCCAGTATGTTTACCGTGCAAGCACATAATATAAAGTTTAAGATGCTGTTAGTACAAGATGATAGATAAATACATTTAGTTCTTTTAATATGAATGTTAGGTTTAGATATATGTGAAGAGTGGAGATTGTGCCTTTTTTAGTATCGCTAATAAAGAATGTCTCCATGTATAACTGCTCATTCTTTATATACTTTCACAATCAAACTCTGCTATATTTATGCGTCAAGTTAACAAATATGAGAGGAGGAGGTTATCAATTAGGTTGATTTCTAAGTTTCCTGATCCAAACATGGGTACCAAACAGTACCACCCTGCATCACCATCAAACAAAAAGGAACAACAAAACACAACGAAGAATGAGCTTACCGAAATCGTTGGCGAGAGGATTGGTGGAGTCTCCGAAGGCAGCATTGGCACGTCCTTCTTTCTCGTTCTCGTACTCCGCCCACGCTGCCTGTCTCTCCTCCTCTGTCAGATCGGTCTCGGTCTCGCTCTGCAGCAGGGAGTCGTGTTCGTGGTAGGTGACGATCCAGTCTTTGTGTCGGATCAGCAGTTCTGCCAACAGACGATCCCTCGGAACCATCGGCGTGGGACGCTGTTTGGTAGAATTCCTGGGGACACAAACATAAGGGTTTCGATTTTCAAACCTAGTCCTTATTTTTTACACAACACTCAAGTCAATTAGCTAATAAACTTATTCATTATTTTTTTCTATTAAAATGGCAACATTGTGCATCGAAACGATACCTGTCGAAAGAGTAGAGCTCCGCGAGATCAGCCGCACTGAAATGCCTGTCGATCTGCTGTTCGTCGACAACCCTGTACGACAGCGAGATCTTCGTAACCTGACGATCGTAGATCTTCTCTTCCATGGTGCCCTGTAGAGAGAAATGCATTTCAGAAAGAGCTGCTACACAAACACCAGTTGTATCTTAACTCAATGTAGAAAAAAAAAAATGGTACTTTTCTGTTACAGCAACATCGAGACCATGTTAATGCACCATTTTCAAATTTTATTTATTAAATGCTCACTTTCAATTGACAGTGCTTTTCATTTTACATGAATCTCATTACCATCCAGGGTTGGCAAAAAAAAGGGGAGTTTTGTAAAAAAAAAAAAAAAAAAAAAAAGGTTTATTTGGTTTAAACCATGTTTTTTTAAATGTAATTTCCTATTGCATACAGATGCATATCTGTTGATAAAATAAATGTTGTTGGATATTATATAAGTAATATAACTTCATTTAAAAATATTCAAATTAAATAGTTACGGTCAATTAAAAGTAAAAATTGAAATCATTTCTAATTTAAACACAGTTAAACACAGTTAATTAGTAACAGCTATGTCACATGTTCAAAGAATAAACTGCTCTACATAGTGAAACATTGACACCTTGAAAATCATATGAAGAATCTTTTGATTAATAATATAATAATCAAAAAATATTTGAAGCCGTTTCATGAATATAATATATTATTCTGTTTTTTTTTTTTAATCCAAATACATCTGGTTATTTTGCTTTCTGAGGGATAATTCCATGTCATCATTTTTGACCATTAGATTCAGCAACTAACAGAAAATATTGATTGGTATTATTGAAATGCTATAACTCACACTCAAATTTTGCAAGCTGTGTTATTCAACTTCATATCTTCAGTTACTTTTTTAAATTCTTTAAGAATAATCTCCCCCAATCCAGAAAATTTTCAGTCAGAACTTGACAAAATCTTAAAGATCATTGTATTTTGTTATTAGCAGCTGTTAATAATCTGCGTTTTTTAAATAAAAATATTTTATGCTAAATATCGAAAATTATTAATCTATTTTATCTTTTCTAATTTCGTATATTTTTAAGATAAAACTTTAGTGTTCCAGATATGTTCATCAGCACATGCCAATTTTCATTCTACATGCAAAGAAACATGACCTAGGCTCATTATCTCGCATGTTGACTGCCGAGATGAAGTGTTAAAAGTAGAAATTACTTCTATCAATAATTTAAACCACTTAAATTACAAAAAAGAGAAAATATTACATTAAATTTGTTCTAAACCGTGCCCAATCCTGTTAGCATCCATTTTTACGTTCAGATACAACAGTGTTGGTTTAACGGAAAAGTACCAAAAAAACAATTAGACTTATTCAGGGTTCATACAGAGTTGGGAAGAAAAAATCCAAGGAGTCAAAAAAATTTTAAAGGATTTGCAATTTTTTGTTGTTGTTGCTTTTATGTGCTTCATCGTTATGTGGTATGCACACTCCAATTTTTAATGCCCAATTTAGAGACAAAAACAAATTTTACTCTATTAGAATCTAATTGTTAGTGCTGGAACTGCACAGTCTTCATAAAATATTGCTTACTGATTTCGTAAGTTTAAATACAAAATAGACAATCAACTTTTTTATGCAGCGACCAATGGTTATGTAAACAGAGATTAGTCAAACCCCAAGCACTTATTATGTATATCACATACATGATACATCTTTAAAAAAATTTTAAAAGGTAAAAAAATGCTAAATGCAACATACAAGAAAAAATATAACAAATTTTGAATTTATTCATTTAGAACAGCAGTAATCAATTTCTTTGAAGGTGAAACTTTGTCGAAATTCGCGTGCTTTTCGCGATCCTTTGACAAATTCGCGTGTTTTTCGCTATCTTTTAAGGAAATTCACATGTTTTTCACGATTTTTTGAGGAAATTCGCGAGTTTTTTGCGAACTTCTGGGGGGAAATTCGCATTGTTTCGCGATTATTTGGGGGGAAATTCAAGTTTTTTCGCGATCTTTTAATGGAATTCACATTTTATTTCGATCGTTTGACGAAACTGGTGTTTTTTTCATGCTCTTTTGATGGAAACCGCGTGTTTTTCAAGATCCTTTGATGAAATTTGCATGGTTTTGGCAATCCTATAGGAAATTCGAGTGTTTTTGCCGATATTTCGAGGAAATTAGATTGCTTTTCGCGATCTTATGGGGGAAATTTGCGTTTTTTTCGCTGTCTTTTAATAGAATTCGTGTTTTATTTCGATAGTTGGACGAAATTGACCCTTTTCTTCCGATCTTTTGATGGAAACTGCGTGTTTTTCGTGATCCTTTGAAGAAATTCGAATGTTTTTCGCGATCTCTTGAGAAAATTCGCGTGTTTTTCGTGATCTTTCGAGGAAATTCGCGTGTTTTTCATGATCTTTTGAGGAAATTTGCGTGTTTTTCGCAATCTTATGAGGGGGAATTCGCATTTTCGCGATCTTCTGAGAGAACTTTGCGTTTTTTTTGTGATCTTCTAGGAGAAATTCGTGGATTCTTTTAATGGAATTCGCACTTTACTTCGATCGTTTGACGAAACTAATGAGCTTTTGATGGAAACCGCGTGTTTTTCTGAAGAAATTCGCGTGTTATGCCATCTTTTGAGGAAATTCACCCTTTTCTGCGATCTTTTAATGGAATTCGCGTTCTATTTCTATCGTTTGACGTAATTGACGTTTTTTCGCGATCTTTTGATGAAAACCGCATGTTTTTCCTGATCCTTTGACGAAATTCGCGTGTTTTTCACGAGCCTTTGACGAAATTTGCGTGTTTTTCGCGATTTTTAGGAAATTTGCGTATTTTCGCGATCTTTCTCGCGCTTTTTGCGATCCTTTGAGGATATCCGCTTTTTTTTTTATAACTAATTTGAGCTTTCCCATTCTTGTCCCTGTACATATGAATATCCATTTTCCACCTCATTCTACAAGTTCCTGTTTTTGGCTCACTTACTTTTAAATAAAAACATCTTTTTATTTCTTTTCACTTTTCTAGGTTTCTGTTAATATAATTCTGTTTATTTCTATTATCTTTCCTTTAGTTGCAATATTGATTTCATTTACAATATTGTTTATATTACTTTCTGCCATATGATCTTTACGTAGTTTTTCCAACTGCCACTAGATGGCGTGAGTCGTCTAGCATTGTCAGGTGTCGCTATGGTTACGTCTTCTGTAATTATTCATAGCTGACCGATGGGCGTGTCCGGAGCTGCGTACTAGCACTGTTATCATGGCTGGCTGTGATATAAATATTCTTCAACCGTGAACCTCCAACAGTTTCGAGTTTTTAAACGTGTTTGTTGCCTGGTGTTTAGTGCCGATATTTATTTGTCTTAAAGGCGTCTGTTATATTTTTCTGTCAGCTTTTATTCTCATCTTTATGAAGTCTACACTTAATGGAAATATCTTTTAATTAGTCTCTGGTATCAGCGTTAAAGACTTTAGACTTCTATTTACTTCAAGTTAGCTTTATATTTGAGAGCAAGTAGTTCGAGATGAAACGATGTCCTTGGAAAATGCAAATGTTTTTCCTGAAGGGACGTGTGACAGAAAGTGTCCAAGCTTTATGTTTGAGAGTTAATTTCGTTTTCCGCTTGCTTGCATCGTGTCAATGACTTTGAAGGGAAGTTCTACGATCAGCCATGTGCTTTTCATGGTTCGTATTTTTAAAGTGAAATTGTTTATCATCCGGTTAATGTATTGAAGCAAGTTATTTTCGAGAAGCTGTTATGCTTTTAATAAATGGAGTCCTGGTGCATTGAAAGTCATGTTTAATCGAAAACAATAGTTTTCATCTGATCGTTTTTCACGAGATGCTTTTACGCCAAATGTCATGAGTTCTTATATATTATGTCAAAGCAGATAAGTTTGTTTCATAGTCATTTAGCATTAACTAACTGTTTAAATTTAATGTTTCATTTTATTTTATTATTTGCTTTTATCTTTTGTTTTAATCAATAAATATTAAGTTACTTTTAAATCTGTTATCTTTCTTTCGTCCACCATTTACGTTGTAATTCATTTTTCTTTTTCAGTTTCACTCATTACTTATAGATTTATTTAAATTAAGTTTCAAGTTTATTATGGGGTTTTTTAATCAGCTATACGCTTCTTACTGCAATAGGCCACTCTGCTATAACTTTTCAACCCCGTTAGATATTACATTAAGTAATTATCTAACAAATAAGGTTATGGGCTGCTTTTTAACTTATAGTTAAGCCCTTCCTAGTTCAAAAGTCATTATTTTTATAAAGGTATATGATAAACAAAATCCTCTTTTCTCATCACTGTCCACTTATTTCCCTACTTTCACTTTCATTTTATTTCTTTATTTACGTTAGTAAAGTACTTTATTTAGTTAAATATCTACTTACCTTTTTACTTTATTCAGTTTCTTTTACTTTACTTAAATCCATCTTTATTTATTTTAATATGTTGAAATATGTTTGCTTTCTGTTTTAAGATATCTTTTTATGTTTCTATTTTCTTAAATCCCCATTCATTTCTTTATTAAAGTTTCATTCAATATCTCTTAAAGTCAGCTTCCGACATCGTTCGTTTCACTTTCCATCTCGGCAGAAACAGCTTATCCTTTGAGTAAATTCGCGTTTTTTCGCTGTCTTAAGAAATTCGCATCTTTTGAAGAAATTCGAATTTTTCCGCGATCTGTTGGAGAAATTCGAGTTTTTTCACAATCCTTTGACAAAATTTACGAATTTTTTCCACGATCGATTGACGAAATTTGGCGGTATTTTTTGGGACATATTTATGAAAAACGCGATTTTTCTGGGATTCTTAGCTAAATGCCAAACATCGATAAAATTTAAAGTAAAGATCAGTTAAAAGTGCTGAAAAACAGACTTTACGGACCTAATAATTGAAAAACGACCTAATGGGAGCCCTGCTATCATAAGATTATCCTAACCAATCCTTTTTTTGTGTTTCAGATAAATCACGTCCATAAAGGATTTACCGTTCGTTTTACAATCAAGATTTTTTTTCCTCGGCAGCAATATCGCTTGCGTCCGAAGCCGCAATACAATTTAAGGAGTTTCTAAGGAGTGGTTTGCTTATCTAAGTAGTTCTAAGTACTACTTGGGAATGTTTTCATTTCTAAGGAGTTTCCAAGGAGTCTAAGGAGCCTGTGCGAACCCTGTTATTGTAATAAGTTATGGGGATGGGTGGGTGAACCACCGCGGCAAGCGGCCCATTTCCATCCACAGCCCTTTATTCTTCTACTTGTTCTGACTCTTTTTGCGGAAGCCAGGTTCATAGGCCCCCAACAACATCCCGAGTATAAGAAACTCTAACGAAAACATGGGACTGTAAAAAATCGAAAATCAAAACCAGACAAATTTAAAAGGGAAAATACACAAATTAAAGACACAGAAAAGGGGGAAGGCAGGACGAGGGGCCCTGAAGTTACGAATGACCCTTGCTGTGTCGTGCTTATTATTAGTTATCCGTCCTGGCACAGTGCTGAAAAATGAGTCACAGATTAGAAAAGAAAAAGAAAACAATTACTTGTGCCAGCAATCTGTAGATGTAGACGGGTTTCAACTGTCCAAATCGGTACACTCGAAAGATGGCCTGGACATCATGGGACGGGTTCCAGGAAGTGTCGAATATGATGACACGGTTGGCACCGACTAAGTTCGTGCCCAGAGATCCTGCTCGGGTGGAGATGAGAAAGAGGCGGGACCTATGAAAAATAAAGATCCTCAGTTATGCAATTCGATAGATGGTTTCACAAAGACAAACGGACACATACTTTTAACTTAACTTGACTCGATCCCCAAATGTTGATATTTCCCACTCATATTTGTCCAGGTGTTTGTGAAAAGTTTTTTTATGTATTTTTGAAAAATCTCATCCTAATTTTATGAATTTCAAATTATCATTCTATTTTATAATTATTAGTAAATATTATGCGTTCCAAACTTTAAACTTCCATAATTCCCAATTTCCTCTATTTCCTGTTTGGTATGTTAAAGTAAAATGCACCATAAAAACCAAATAGAGTGTCAGAATTGGGTGTTTGCATTGAAAATTGCAGAGTTTGATACAATTTTAGTAGGAAGACGACCACCTAAGCTTATTTTTAATGTAATATCAAAACAGATATCCTTTCAAGTTGAGTGACTCTGTTTTTGTTTTTAGAAAATTCGGCTATTAAAATACTGGGGATGTTTGTTCTCTGTCTTTTTGGTCAACTGAATATTTGTTTTATATTATACTAGGGGGTTCTGCCCCCTGCACGCTACGCTCGCCAACCCACCGTTCAGACACCACAGAATCTAAAAACACGCTACTCTGATGGGTTTTAAAAATATTAGAGAAGATTGAATTATACTGAAAAAAGCTGTGCAGATCTCACTGTAAACGGGTTTCCATTCAATTCCCTTTGATTGCAAAAATTTAAGGGCGAATCAGTTGCTGTTAAGACATCCAATGGTTGTTTTCATTTTTGATTAAAGAGGATCAGTTAAACTTTTGAAAAGAAGCTAAAATAAATTAAATTAAGTATACAGATTCTTTGTTTCCTGGTATTTTAAAACAATCTCTATAACAATAGCCTAAGTCATGTGACTATCATCAACAGTTCCAGGCGGACCACTTCGCTTTTTATACTCTAGGTGCCATTTTGATACTTTAATGTTATCCAGGAACAGGGGATAAGTAGCCAAATATTATTCTATCGCCATCATTTCATCTATATTATAATAGTTCAAGTCATCAACTGCCATAAACAAACACAGTCTGATCCCTTCGCCGTTCATATGAAAGTTTGGCACAGATGCCATATACTTCCCATATTGGCGCGATTTTTTAACGATGCCAATTTGGGGAACGCATCAACAGCATAAAGAACAACATCCGACTTACCCTATCAAGCAAAATAACGATACTTTGGCGCCAGTTAAGTGCCCGTTCCGTATATGACATTGGCGTCAGAAAAAAAAATCGTACCAATATGGAACCGTAAGTTTTCCATTTTGATTAAAAAATCAAAAATTTTTTAAAAAATAAAATTACATAAAATTTGCCATGGTTGCAAAGAATTCTTAGTACTGCTACGCTAGCCAGATGCAAATCTCGTCAATAGCTTTTTTTCAACTCGCCAGTTAGCATTCTTTTTTTTTCGAGCGGTAATATTTGGCCAGATGTCATATACGCACAGCAGGTTTGGCGAGATTTTTTTTTTCTTATGAAAATTTGGCGAAAACCTCGTTTCTGAATACCAGTTACATATGCATTTTTGGTATTACTTAGTTATTCCGTCGACCAAAAATCTATCGCCAAACTATAAGATTAAATGACAATAATGGTTGATCGTAAATGTCATATTCACTTGAGTTTAAGCAAGTTACACGTGCTTACGTCATCAAGTGATTTTTATTTGTATATTTATTAATGCTATACTAATTTATTTGTTCTTTCGTTAGTTAAAATAAAAGTTATGTCAATTTGTATACTTTGGCGAATGTTTGGCGATTTATATAATTTGGCGAAATGGGTCGATGGAATAACTAAGTACAGTAGAAGATCTTTATAACGCAAGGTTGTGCGTTATATGGATCACATCATTAAATTTACCTTATAAATATGGCCAAATATGTCTAAAACATATCAAAATACATTAGATTATCTTTATACTACATTCCTTGTTACCTAGAGCTCAGGGGCGTGCCTAGCGGGGGGGGGGGGGGGGGGGTGTAAGACCTCCCCCACTTATTTGGAAGAGTTGGTAAAATTTAGAATAGTCGGAAAGTTAAGAACACACCCTGCAAAAAGTCCCCTCTGCCATCGTCAGTATCATTTCAATTCTCTGTTGCGATCGTCATTGAGTGAATAAATTAGTATTCTTCATCTGCGCTTTTATTTTTAACCGGATTAAGAATCGTTTCATTTTTAAAAATTACAATGAAAAGACAGAACCGTTTTAAAATTAAATGTGAGTGTGGAAGCATTTTTAATTATGACTACAGACAACAACACAACAGGAAGTACTATTTGGAGGACATTAATAGACAGAAACATGTAAAATATCAGGCTTTGGATGCTGTTGCTAATCCATTTGAAGTAGCGACTTAAAAGAACAGACGACACATCTAAGAATAAGGTTAGTAAGTACCGATATTCAGTAGTCTAAATTTGTTTACTTTTAACCCTACTCCGGGCACACCTAATTTTAATTCCAAACTTGCATTCAGCACCAACAATAGTTTAATAAAATTTTGCTTCTACAATGAAAGCTTAAACTAAGGAGTTCTTATTTTCTAAAAAACTTACGAAAGCATTCAGAAACTCCGGAATGATGACGCGGCGGCAATAATGAACATCCTTAAGGAAGCTGACAACATCTGCGAGACACATGAAATAAATCAAGATTATGAGTTCAATTTGCGATTTGCGGCACAGGCCTCCATCGAAGATCGGCGAAAATCCTGAAACTGCAGTTCTATTTATACGAGAGAATTATTTTAAAGCAGAAATTTTGAAGGTGGTAGATCGGCTTACAACTGCATTTGGACACATTCATAAGTTGGTATTTGAGAAAGTTAAACCACTGGACCTGTCTCCTTCCATCAAGGATCCAGTATAGAGCTCTACCGAGGACATTTCTAAACTATGTCAATTATTCCCTGATGATCTCAAAGATAGCTTGGAATGTGAAATGGATCTCATGTCCTCAGAAATAGCTAGTTCTGAATCGGATGCAATTGGCGCAGCAGCGCAAAAACTTGTGGGGAAGGCTCATTTGTATCCTAACCTTTCTTTGGCCTACAAGTTGGCCTTCATTATTCCAGTAACTGTGGCAAGTAATGAAAGAGGTTTCAGCAGGTTAAAGTTAGTAAAAAATCACTTGCGTACCACCCTGTCGGAAGAGCGACTGGACGAACTAATGCTACTAACCTGTGAAACAGATATAACTGACATGTTGGATTTCGACAGTGTAGCTGGAAAATGGGCTATTCTGAAGGATAGGCGGGTGATAATTTAAAAATGTAGAAGGATAATTTTTAGTCTCTAATACTAATATATATCTTATTTTTAGCAAGCAAGATTTGTCTTTTTTATGTATTTTAAAATTTATATACTTACATGACACAACAGCATGCGGTTTTATTTATAGAAACATAAATTCCGAAGTACTTCAACAGTCTTAAATTCTTACTTTTGAGAACTGGTTAATGTACGGTACATCCGTACACATTTCCTTTTAAATCGTAAGCAGAATCCTAATTAATAACAGGATTCTCAACTCTACTTATATAGTAAAATAATTTAAAAAAAATTACACATACTGAATAACAGCATTTAATTTCGACTGTGGTTAAGGAGAATGCAGGAGAACACTTAAGACTTTTAGTGATTTTTATAAATTCACAGTATTGTAGAACAGTTAACTCGGTCACTGAGGGGGGGGGGGGGGGGGGGGGAGCTATCCCAAAGCCTTTTTCACCCATTGGGAACTTTTTTTGTCCCCAGATTGTTGATTGTCACCGCTTTTTTGAAATATAAATATTCGGACTATTTAAAAATAGATTAAAACTCTGAAAAATAAGGTGAATTATACTATTTTTAAAAAGTGGTGACAGTCAAATAATATGAATTAAAAAAGCTCCTAATCTGGCAACACCGTTTTCACCACCGATCTTGCAGTCGGCAAAATTCAGTTCACCCCCCCCCCCCCCCCCCACTAAAACAGCCTTCGGCACGCCCCTGCTAGAGCTATCCAAATTATAAATTTTTGCATAACATAGGTCAGACATTGTTAATTTACTTCATAAACATGATCCAAATATAACTGACACAATCATCCCTTATATTAGACATTTTCATAAATGTTTATTGTAATAATAGCATTTTTTTTTTCAGTAAAAAGGTCTTAAATTAGAAGATAAAGTTGAACTAATGTATCAAATTTAGTACTCTAGAGAGTAGCAATATTTTACAATGTGAAAATGCAGGTGCTTTTTAACTGCAAAAATCATTGTTTACATCTGTGAAGTTGTGCGTTATATGGAGAATTGCGTTATAAAGATCTTCTACTGTAGTACTGTATTTTTTAATTGTTTTCTATTATTTTCTAAAGGAAATATAAAAAAAATAATAATTATAGAACAAAATAATTTATATAATTTATAAAAAGAAATAAAAGTAAATAAACTTTTATTATCAAATAAACAACAATAGCCGGGTTACCATGTCAACCTTTTTTGAAATAGGAAAAAAAAAATATCTGTTATATTAAAATTTGAGTTGCCATCATTAGAAAAATGTATATAAAATTAGAAAAAAATTAATATTTAGAGAATTAATTCGAATTTAAAAATTCTAATACAGTTTTGAGATTTGTGGATCAATGCTGATTTTTGGTGTTAATTTCATCGCAAAGTATTCCACATTTTAGGAGAAATCGCTTGAAACATAATCAGTTGTTTAATCAGTCGATTTATATATCAGTTTCATAAATTCGTTTCATATATCCGTTTCATTAGGATTTTATATATTTAGGGTAGATTTAATTACTACGGGGCTCTGCCCCCTGCAAGGTATGTTCGCCATAATCTAAACGGCATAACCTAAAAACACGCTAATCTGATCGGTTTTAACAATATTAGAGAAGATTGAATTATACTGAAAAAAGCTGTGCAGATCTCCCTGTAAACGGTTTTCCATTCAATTCCCTTTGATTGCAAAAATATAAGGCCGAATCAGTTGCTGTTAAGACATCCAATGGTTGTTTTCATGTTTGATTAAAGAGGATCAGTTAAACATTTGAAAAGAAGCTAAAATAAATTAAATTAAGTATACAGATTCTTTGTTTCCTGGTATTTTAAAACAATCTCTATAACAATAGCCTAAGCTATATGAATATCATCAACAGTTCTGGGCAAAACACTTCGCTTTTTATATTCCAGATGCCATTTTAGTACTTTATTGTTAGCCAGGCACAGGTGATAAGTCACCAAATGTTATTCTATCGTCATCATTTAATCTATATTATAATAGTCCAAGTCATGTAACTGCCATAAACAAATACGGTCTGATCCCTTCGCTTTTCATATGAAAGTTTGGCACAGATGTCATATACGGCCCCATATTGGCACAATTTTTTTCCGACGCCAATTTGGGGAAAACATCAACAGCATAAACAACAACATTCGGCTTACCATATCAAGCAAAATAACAATACTTTGGCGGCAGTTAAGTACCTGTTGCGTATATGACAATGGCGGCAGAAAAAAATCACGCCAATATGGGACTGTATATGACATCCGTGCCAAAAGTTTTCCATTTTGATTAAAAAATCTATTCCCCCCCCCCCCCCCCGAATAAAACTATATAAAAGTTGCCATGGTCGCAAAGAATTCTTGGTACTGTTACACTAGCCTGGTTCAAATTTCACCAATAGTTTTTTTTCAACTCGCAAATTAGCATTTTTTTTCTTTTTCTTTTTTTTTTTTTTTGAGTGGTAAATTAAAAAATTACTTTGAAGTTGAAATTAAATGTCATGGTTTGGTGCATTATTTAATATTTGGCCAGATGTCATATATGCACCGGGCTTGGCGTGATTTTTTTATTTTATGAAAATTTGGCGAAAACCTCATTTTTGAATACCAGTTACATATGTATTTTTGGTACTACTTAGTTATCCTATCGACCAAAAATTTATCACCAAATTATAAGATTAAATGCCAATAATGGTTGATTGTAAATGTCACATTCATATGACTTTAAGCAAGTTACACGTGTTTACATCATCAAGTGATTTTTATTTTGATGATTTATTGGTATATTTATTAATGTTATACTAATTTATTTGTTCTTTAGTTATTTAAAATAAAAATTATGTCAATTTGTATAATTTGGCGAGTGTTTTGGCGATTTATATAATTTGGCGAAATTGGTTGACGGAATAAGTAAGTAGTACCGTATTTTTTAATTATTTTCTATTATTTTTAAAAGAAAATAATAAAAAAAATTAATAACTATAGAACAAAACAATTTACATAATTTTAAAAAAGAAAATAAAAGTAAATAAACATAAAATATGCTGTATTTTCGGGTGTATAGCCCGCGGGTTATTCAAGAAAAAAACATTTGGAATAGCCGCTGCGGCTTATACATGGTGCGGGTTGGGTTATACAAAGATTTTTTTTTTTTAAAGAAACGGAAATCATGATTTTTCTACAATTTTTAAACCCCCAAAAAAATTTCAAAAATCGTTGAAATTTGTGAATTTTTTTTCACTATGCCACGAAATTTAAAGAACTTTCCCATGTTTTAAATGTTTTTTTACTGTTACAAAGCATTATAAATTGTTATTTTTATTTATTTAAAAATGAAGAAAGTTCATTACGTAAAATCCCGATTGTAAGCCACCCCCCCTTTTTTTTAAAGAAAAAGCAGTTAAATTTGGGAGGGGGCTTATAATCGAGATTTAAAAAATATATATGTTTTAAAACCTGTTTTATGATTAATTTAGAAGTAAATAAGGTAAATACAGGGGCGATTATCTTCCATATTTTGACAGCTTTCCAATTTGTAAAAAAAATTTACATCCCCCCCCCCCCCCCCCAAAAAAAAAAAAAATCTAAGCAAAATTTTTAAAAATTACTTTTTTTTTTTAAATGCGCTTCTTTATTTGTTATTTTACTGCAACAATATTTAATCATTTAACCCCCCTTCCAAAATATATTGCTTCCCCTTTTGCACCTCCCTCTGATACTAAACATGCATAATTTAACCTATAAAGCTCTTTAGATTTGTTAATACACAATATGCTATACAAATCAGAGTTGGAAAAAAAACGGGTTTTTTTGTAAAAAACCAAAAAAAAAAAAACGGTTTATTTGGTTTAAGCCAGGTTTTTTTGGATTAAACAGGGTTTTTTTAAAAATATAATTTGCATACAGATGCATATCTGTTGATAAAATAAACATTTTTGGATATTATATAAATGATATAACTTTTGAAAATATTTAAATTAAATAATTACAGTCAATTATATAGAAAATTGAAATCATTTCTAATTTAAATATTATTAGTAACAGCTATGTCTTATGTTCAAAGTAAACTACTCTACACAGTGAAACATTGATACCTTTTAAAATAATATGAAGAATCCTTTGATTAATAATATAATAATCAATCAATAAACATTGGATGCAGTTTCATGAATATAATACATTATTCTATGGTTGTTATTATTATTTTTTTAATATCCAAATACTTCTGGTTATTTTGTTTTCTGAGTGATAACTCCAAGTGTTCAAGTCAACATTTTTGGCCACTAGATTCAGCAACTAACAGAAAAGATTGATGGGTATTATTGAAATGCTATCACTAGCACTCAATTTTTGCAAGCTGTGTTATTCAATTTGACATCTTAAGTTACTCTTTTAAATTTTTTAAGGATAATCTTTCCCAATCCAGAAAATTTTCTTTTACAACTTAACCAAAATCTTAAAGATCACTGTATTTTGTTATTAACTGCTGTCAATAATCTGCATTTTTAAAATGAAAATACTTTATGTTAAATATTGAATATTATTTATCTATTTTATCTTTTCTAATTTCACATGTTTTAAGAAAAATCTTTAAGGTACCCGATAGGTTCATCAGCACACACTAATTTTCATTCTACATGCATAGAAACATGACCTAGGCTCATTTTGTCTCATGTTGGCTGCTGAGATGAAGTGTTAAAAGTAGAAATTACTTCTATCAATAATTTAAAACAATTAAATTACAAAAAGAGAAAATATTATATTAGATTTTTTCTAAAAAAACCAATTGGTTTAAACCATGGTTAAAACCACTTGGTTTAAACCGTGCCAACCCTGATACAAATACACCATACTTACAGTATATAATCTATCAGCTAAATTATTGTCTCTCCTGACTCTCATATCATGATCTTCCTTCCCCTCCCTGCATCTCATGCAGTTTAAAATCTGTAATTTTTTTTAAACATTTCTGTTTGATTTGTGATTTTGTCGATTTTATGAATTGTTATGCAATGTATTCTGCTTGCGTCGAATATTAAAAGGGTAAAATCAACGTATCGAATGCGGGAGTCCAGTATTTTCTTCAGATGTAAAGATGATGAGTGCCGTGAGACCGAGATGGTTTTGTTCTGTTAATTTGAGAACCAATAAATATATTTCCTTGTATTTTCGAAGTCTATATACAACACCAGTTTCTGTAAGTACTCTTTTATGTTTCCTTTATTACAAGAAGATAATACCAACCTACCACCATTGAATACTCTGCTATAGAAAGGGGAATGCTGTTTGCAACTAAATATCTAACTGATACAATACTTAAAAAAAAATGAACACTTAAACGCAAACAACAGTAATGACCTTTAATTTCGAACTCTAATCGAAATATACATTCGTAGATGGTGTATAGCCCGCGGGC
Source organism: Maratus speciosus (assembly GCA_963932465.1). Classification (NCBI taxonomy): domain Eukaryota; kingdom Metazoa; phylum Arthropoda; class Arachnida; order Araneae; family Salticidae; genus Maratus; species Maratus speciosus. Next base: position 4,211,130 of record OZ010800.1, read on the forward strand.
TATACAACGATGCAGCTCAACGGCTTATACACGAACTTTTTTTACTATACTGCCCCAAATTTAGGGGTGCGGGCTATACACCAGAAAATACAGTAATCAATAACTATAGAACAAAATAATTTATATAATTTTAAAAAAGAAAATAAAAGTAAATAAACCTTTATTATTAAATAAACAACATTTGCTGGGTTACCATGTCAATCAAAATAATGCCATTTTGGCACCAAATTAGGTACTCTGGTGCGTATATGACATCTGTGCCTAATATTTTTGTTTTGTTTAAAAAAAAAAAAAGAAGTGAAAGCCATCAAATTTTAAATGTTTCAGTTTTAAATGAAAGTTTTGTATTTTAAATAAAATGAATGAAAGGATTATATTTTAAATGAAATGAAATAAAAAAAAAAAAAAATGTGACGGGAAAAATGTTTGGCGATTTATCCCCTGCGTCCCACTAACATAAAAATACCAAGTTCTTGATTTCTCTATCAGAATCTTTCGATTTGGCGAAAGATTGTTAAAGTAAATTGAATTATGAATAAAAGTAATGTGATACATTTCTTAGCATGCATTTAAGGAAAACCAAACTGGTCGCCAAATTAGTTTAAAATAATAACCTTTTCTAAAATATGAAAAAAAATATCTGTTATGATTAAAATTTGAGTTGCCATCATTAGAGAAAAGTATTTAAAATTAGAAAAAAAATTATCTCGAAAACTAATTCGAATTTAAAAATTCTAATACCAGTTTTGAAATCTGCGGATCAATACTGATTTTTGGTGTTAATTACATTGCAAAATATTCCGTATTTTAGGAGAAATCGCCATGAAACATAATCAGTTGTTTATTCAGTCATTTCATAAAATCGTTTCCTTTCAGTCATTTCATAAATTCGTTTCATCAGGATTTTATATATATAGGGTAGATTTATCTCCTATATTATATTAGCACCTGCTTATTTATTTTAAACACTAGTTTTTGTTGCATTGAAATATTTCAATTTGTTGATTTTCTGCAAGTAAGTAAACCCTACTGGATTTCAGTGGGAGTTGTCTATGGAAATTTGGCAAAATACTGGAAATAGTGCCAAGTTGGTGTGACTTTTGGCAAGAGCCCCCCCTGGTAAACCCCCTTATAGCGCCAGAGAGCTCTGACCAATCAGATGCTTTTTGCGGTACCTATGCAGATTTTCATTGGCCCATTTCCAAAGTGTTACTTTTTTCTATATATAGAAGCAATATTATTTATGTATTAAAAAAAAAACAAAAAAATAGGTGTTTGGACGACTTCAACTGTTTTCTAACACGTCAGATTTTATTTTAAAATCATTCAATTTGTGAAAAGTTCCGTCTGAAGATGAGAAAGTTTTGTTTGTAGGATAAAGGATCCTGCTTTAAAGAGAACATTTTTGTGAAAGGATTGTTTTAAGATGAATAAAATTTATGAAAGGTCCTATAATATTAGGGTAAAAAGTTTTGTTTTGTGAAGAGTCCCATTTTAATGTCAAAAGTTTCATAAAAAGGTTCTGTCTCAAGGTGAAAAACTTTGTGAAGGGACCCAATTTCTTCCTAAACAGATGTTCCCGAAAAAATTCCCCTAAACAGGGGTGATTGTGACTCAGAGCGAAAAACCCTGAAAATTAATAGATACAAAGTGAAAAACCCTGAAAATTATCGATGCAAAATATACCAATATCAATTTACATAACAACTGATGCTGCAACAGCATGACAATCAAATGGCATATTTCTGCTATTGTTTGAAATATAAAATTGCAGAAAACATAATTTGGTAAACTTATGTTAATTTCACAGAAAACTAAATGACTTCATCAAATGATTTAACGAAGTTCGTGTTTTTCCAGGGATCCTTTGACGATATTTCCGTCTTTCCAGCGATCCTTTGACGAAAATCGCGTTTTCACCCGCAAACTTTCGACGAAAATCGCGTTTTCCCCGTAATCCTTTGGCGAAAATCGCATTTTCCCCCGCGATTCCGGGATGGGGAAAATCCTTCCCGGTTCTAATTATGCGTTCTTTCAACGGTCTTTTGACGAAATTCGCGTTTTTTTTCGTGATTCTTTAAAGAAATTGATGTTTTTTACGTGATCTTTTAACGAAATTTGCGTTTTTCCAGCGATCCTTTGATGATATCCATTTATTCACGTTCCTTTGACAATATATCCGTTTTTCCAGCGATCTTTTGACGAAAATCGCGTTTTCCCTGCGATGTTTTGACTAAAATCTTAGTTTTATTGCTATCCTTTTCGAAATTTGCGCTTTTTTCGCGATCCTTTGACAAAATTTGTGTTTATTTTGAGATTCTTTGACGAAATTAACTTTTTTTCCTGCAATCCTTTGACGAAATTGTTGATTTTTTTTCAGCGAACGATTGAGGAATTGATTTTTTTCGGCAACCATTTTTCAAAATTCACGATATTTTTTAATGTCCGAATTTTCCGCTAAATGTAACTATCTCATAAACCCAGAAGGATCGGCCGAAAAACCCGGAAATCCGGGCTACACCCGGAGCACAATCACCCCTGCCTAAAGGTTCAAAATTCAGTGCTCACCTTTCGTTGGCGGGGTTGTTGAACATGTCTATGTAGCTTTTCCTGAAATCGACCGACGTCGCCCCGTCCATCCGGAAGTAGTCGATACCCTTGATCCAGGATCCCAGGACGTCCTTGTCGTCCCCTTCTTTCTGCTGGGACTGGGTTTCCGCATAGGAAAGGATGTCCTCTATCATGTCCAAGGTCAGCAGGGATTGAGAGAAGAGGAGTCTGAAACAAGAAGATGCAACATGAATATGCAGACATTTAGCTCACCACACGGCATTGCGCGGGGCCTGTTATAATAACCTTAAGGGGGCTGGTTACTCAGCTTCAGAATCCTCCTCGGTCATGTTAAATCTATGGACTTTTGACGCATTTGTATATTTAAAATACCTTCTTGGGAAATTCCTATTTTTAACATCTTTTTTCTGTGTACTCTTCTGAAAGGATGGCTCTTTTTGTCTTCGTTTTCAAACTGTTTCTAAAATCTAGGCTGAATTTAATATTTCAGGTGTTAAAAGCGGGCGAACTGTGAGTCAGATTTTGACACTTCCTATAAAATGAAGTCTATACTTTAGAAATAGTTTGAGAACTCAGAAAAAAAAAAAAGAGACCTCTTTGAGGAAGCATACCCAAAAAATAGAAGTTAAAAATATTCATTTCCCGAGTAGATAGTTTAAATAGACGAATGCACCCAATGCCCATAGACTTGACACGAGTGAGGGGATATTGGAAGCTGAGTGACCAGCCCCCTTAATAGCTGAATGTTTTTTGCGTTCAAAGCAAGCCCCCTTAAACCAAATTCAAGTTTTAATTTATGGCTGTAGTGAGTAAAAGTAAGTTGTTGCAAAAAAAGGAGATTAATATTCGAAAAACGTGGCAGCTGAGGTATAAAGAATGACCGGGCCCAGAGTCTTAGCAGGAATGTAGTGGGGTAGAAAATTTTTTAGTAGTTTTAAAGCAGCTGGACTAGAAATATGTTAAGGAAAACTGTAACAGAATCGGATCATTTTTAAAGAAGCTGCAACAATGGCCTCAAGAAGGCAATTAATATTCAAAATCATATCCAACGTCAGCAGAAATTGAGAGAACAGGAGTCTGAAACAAGAAGATGAGAACAATAAGATGGGTTCAAATGAAAACGAGACTCCTATCAGTTGATACTACTGGGCGTTGCATACCGATTTAAATCCTAAATCCTCCAACAAACCCCGATCTTTCAGTTAGCGATGAATTTACAGACATAAAATTTTAATCAACTTCTCTTTTTATTCACATTATAAGGAAATGGGAGTTGTCATGTCAGAAGTGTATACAAAGGTATTTCAAATGATGGGTCATTGTGCCTTTTGTGAAACAGAGATGTTTCAATTTAAGTGAATTTTCAAACAAACAAAGTCTTCCTAAAAATTCAGTTTGTAAAACTGAACTTTATAACTTGAAGAAAATGAAAAAGAATAACAACTTATTTAAAAAGTGTAAAAAGATCCCCGACAATGCACGATCATTACCGGTTACTTGAAACATTAAACAAGCTTAATCAGACGTGGGTCTGTTGCTTGAATGAACTTTGGCCGCAGTATATACATGGTGTGTTCACAAAGTTAAGACTGGTCCTAAAATTCAAAATTTATTAAACATTTTTGTACAGCGAACAAAAATTCTTCGAAATATGAACCTTGGGCATCAACACACTGCTGCCAGTGTTTTTTCCATAACTCATATGCTCCTTGGAGGTCTTTGCGTGCAAGGCTGTTAAGGGACCTCGTCGAAGCTGCTTGGATCGCTGGAATCGTGTCAAATCACTTCCCATTCAGGTCTTTCTTGATCCGGGAGAACAAAGAAAGTCGCTGGGAGCAAGGTCGGGGCTGTAGGGGACTTATGTTATTGCTAACATATTGCCACGTTAAACTTAGCCAGAACTTCGGCAGCGGCATGCAGCATGCGAGAGGGTGCATTGTCGTGGTGAACAATCCAATCGTGTCTCATGTCTGGGCGCGCGCGCCGGACTCTTATCTTTCAAATAGTGGTGCATTCTAGCGTAAAATCGACCTTGCCCGGTGCGTTCGCCCAGACACCAGAGAAGATTGGGTTGTTCACCAAAACAATGCGCCCTTTCACACGTCGCTCGCAACCACCACAGTTTTGGCTAAGTTTAACTTGGCAATGCTGCCACAAGCCTCCCTACAACCCCGACCTTGCTCCCAGCAACTTTTTCTTATTCCTCCGGATCAAGAAATACCCGAAAGGGAAGGGATTCGACATGATTACAGCGATCCACGATTCCAGCTTCGACGAGGCCCCTTAACAGCCTTGCGCGCGAAGACTTCCAGAGAGCCCATGAACAATGGAAAAAACGCTGGCAGCGGTGTGTTGATGCCCAAGGGTCATATTTCGAAGAATTTTAGTTCGCTGTAGAAAAAGGTTTAATAACTTTTGTATTCTAGGACCAATCTTGAAACTTTGTGAACACACCATGTATACTATCTGAAATCCGATCGATGACACGCGCCGGGGAAACGCCCATTCGCTACAATGTTCCTGGAAGTAATGTGAACACAAACTCTATGAATAATTAACTCATATCAACGAATCAATTGATTCGTGATATGCTGCCACCTGATGCCGATATGGCAAACCCGACTGATTCGATTATGACGTAATCGATATTGTGTTCAACTGTTACGCCGCGAACCAGCTAAAACGTAAATGAACTTTTAAAGTAAATTAAACTTAAAAGAAACCTATTGTAAAGCAAAACTTTGATAATAAACTACTTAAAAGGTAAGTTTGTTGTTTAAACAAGCTTTATACCCATTTCTTGTCTCATTGCCTCATTAAAGTCCTATAATATATCTTCTAATATCTGTTATTTTACTTTTATTTAATCATTAAATCATACTTTATTTGTTTATTAGACATCACAGTTATAGTGATAATTTTTTTTTATGGAAAGTTCTCGACGGGGATAATGGAGGAGTACCTAAATAACAAATGAAATAACAAGAGTCAAGACTTCAGTCGTGACCTGATTTGGAGAGTAAAGAATAGATTTAACCCCCTCACTGACAAGCCCGTGTTAATACGTTCACTAAGCTCCAAGTTTCACTGCAATACAAGCAATATTTAAAGTAATATAATTCTATTGATTTAATGTATTTTTAATACATTGAACAATGATAAATACTTCCAAGGATTGCATTCATATTCCTTATTAAGTTTTTTTTATAAAATGTTCAAAGAATCATTTTTTTAGCATTTAAAACAAAATGCAGAGAAAACAACATTACAATTTTGCCCTTTTTCAAGACAGTCGGAGGGTTAAATGAAATGCACAAGAGAGAGAGAGAGAGAGAGAAGAATTCGACTCACACTTTGTCACCAATTTTCTCGCACTCTTTGAGAATGGCAAGCAGCATCACCATTTTACCGCTCAGCTCAAAGTTGTACTTGTCTGCATCGGTGATGAACTCGTGGTACCACTGCTTTTGTTCCTCTTCATCTTCTTTGTCATCTTCTTCATCTTCTCCTGAAAGTAATAAAGATTGATCTTTGTAGGAAATGTTTCTAACAATAAGTTTGGCCTACAACTCGAGTTCTGCTGAATGGACGTGGCACCGGTACATGTCTTTTCAGGGATCATTCTACGTTGCTTCATTATAGGAATTATCATCAATCCTTCTTAAAAGATTCTGCAGAATGGATTTAGATCAAACTTGCACTGTTAGTTGGATAAATTTTGAGGGAACTAGCTGCCCTTGGCGATCCGTTGGGTCCCCCTTAAAATTTATGTTTGGGAAAGCATTGTATCCTGTTACTTTGATTCATGATTCAACTTACTTGGACTCCCTTAAGTTAATATTAGTTTTTGTTGCATCAAAATACAGTCAAACTCGTTTATAGCGAGCGTGAAGGGACCGTGATATTTGCTCATTATAACCGGGTGCTCGTAAAAAAAATATAAAAATTCATGCATGCATACTTTATTATACCTATTTATTTATTTTTTATTTCTGTACAGTACAAAAGAAGTTGTTTAATTTGCTTTGAACTGTCTTATTGTCTCTTTCTTGTGTTATTGTTCTTCGGAGAAAACTCATGGCCCGAAAAACATCGTCATTTACACCCCTGGCTTCGAAAAAAGTTTAAAGTTTTTCTGCGACTTCAAAAGCCGTTTAGCATGTTGGGGTGGGTTCAGCTTGATTTTCTTCACATTCGCCGTTATCATCGTCGCTCTCAACATTTATAACTCATCACTCACTTTCGGTTGGCTTTGGAATGTTAAAGGAATTTTTCCAAGAAACGATTAGCTGAGCTGGAGAGGTGGAAGAGAATAGAAATTTTAAGAATCACAAAAATATTACTTGCTATAACCGAGGTTTGCTCGTTAAATGCGAGTTATGATCCCATAGACTTAACATTGTACCAACCATGTATTTCTGATTTCCTCGTTAAATCAGGGCTCGTTATAAGCGAGTTCGACTGTATATCAAGGGATTAATTTTTTGTAAACAAGTAAACCCTATTGGTTTACAATAGAAGTCTATATCACCAAGTTCGCAACTAATTTTGGTCACCCAATTTGGCGATATCGCTATGTTGGCGACTTAACAGGGTCCCCCCTATGGTAGCCCCCCCTTATAGGAAAACTTAGATAAAATGTAAAATTGTCTGCGAACTCAAATAATTTCTTAAAAATTTTCTGCAAAAAAAAAATGCCCCCCTCCCCCGAGTCCTACATCGCCGACAACAAAAAGGAAAAGTCATATGTGAGTGGAGTGCCACTAAGCAGCACCACTGTAAGAAAAATATTAATTTACAAGCATTATTAAAACTCAGTCAAGAAATGTAGTATTGAATGATACTATGCTTAATACAGACAACTAATGAATGAAAGAAAAACTAATGAAAAATTTAAAAAAAAATTATTTATTAAAAAGTGAAATATTTTAATCATTAACTTATAGAAAGATATCAATTTATGATTGCTCAACAAAACTGTTATTTTATTAATCTATAAAATAACTGAAATACAAATAAATGGATGTTAAAATAAAAAAAGTTATTAGTCCAGGAATGGATGAGATGAACTCTTTCTCATCAGTTTATCTACTGTTTTTGAGACCAACCATTCCTTAATATTGTGACTCTTTCTTAAAAATTCTGAAAAATAGTCTGCAGACCTTCTCAGGAGTCTGCGATGTGCATTGCACTGATTCTCCACCCGGGGTCTCGATAACTTTTTTTTTTTATATATATATAAAGAAATTTGTAAAAAAAAACCCCAATCAAAACTGCCTGCAAACTTTGAAAATTTTCTGCGAACAGCGTTCACGTGTTCATCTATATTATCTTATTCTGCTTATAGGTATGGAGATGCATTAAATGTTGTTTAATAACCAATGAGATGTGTTTCATTCGGGCATTGCCATTAAACAATGAAAAAATATCGCTTAGTTAATTGATGTATGGGGAAAAGTTCTATAATGAGGTGAATCCGATTATGAAAGATTAGCCTTTTTAAAAAATTCTACTCTATCAAGTAGTCAAAGTAACTCCAAATTAATACAAGTTATTCTTAATTATTCTCTTAAACTCTTGCTCTACACCTAGTCTATAAGGAGAGTTTTTAAAGATTCTAGAATGTCAGAAATACTCGATAAAACTAGTTTTGCAGCAGGCTGCATTGTTTTTTCGATGAAAATTTACTGACAGGAATGAAGAAAAATTTGGATGAGGCGAGTTTTGAAAGTCACTTCCGAATTTCATTTAAAATAGAGTCAACACAAATGACACCCTAAATGCTTCAATTCAGCATTAAAAATAAATTCAATGGGCACATGCAAAAAATAACAGATGTGTGCCCAGCTAACATGAAAGAGCCTTTTTTAAAAAGTAATTTTAAATAAATTGTGAATTATTATTATTTCACGAGTCATTACCGTCTTCCTTGGCCCTGCTTCTTGTCTTGTATTTCCTGCTCCCACCCTTCTTAGATTTCTCCCCGTCATTTTCAGAACTCGATTTCACCTCTTCCGAAGAGGAGAAGGACGACTCGGCTTCCGTTACTTCACCGTCATTGATGAAATCATCATCTTCGTCCCCTTCATCTTTTAAAATCTGAAAAAAGACCAAACAAAAACATATATATGACAGGATAAAAAATAAGCCTTTTTTTATAAAACTCAAAATTCCAAGTTCCTTTTTTAACTTTAAATCTAATGTACAAAATTAATTTACCCATCCTAAACATCTTTAATACTGATTGGTGTTTAAAAAACATTGACTGAGTACCTAAAGCCATAAATTAGGAATGCAATGGATACCCAGCAAATATCCGATATCCAGCACATTTTTCAATATCCGAAATACCATCGGATATCCAAATCACAATCACCGGATATCAGCCTTCTCAGCCGGATATCCGGCCGGGCATCCGCTTGAAGCATAAGTATTTTGTTAGGTGTAGTCTCCACCTGACGTTCAAAATAAACCATTCAATGTTTTAAATGAGACGTTGCTTCATTATGGCTAATAACTTTTGGCTGATCATCATTGACAATGGTGTTTTCGTCTGTATCATCTTCATTTTTCAGTTGTGCACAAAGCGATTATTTCGTCATCTGTAAGTGAGGCGTAACCTTCATTATTTCCTGCTTCCAACCAATTGCTCATGTCGCTGATATCAACATCTGAGCAACCATCAATTTTTTTTAACACGCTCACAAATTCTTCAGGTGTAATTTCTCTTTCATTCTCACTTATTCCTCCTTCTGTTTTAAGCTTATTTTCCGACAACTTGCAGGCCATAAATTCCTCCGAGACTTTCGGAGAGTACTCTCAGCAACCTCATCCCAAGATTCAGCAATCATATAGATTACTTTCTTGAATTGATTGATTTGAGAATCTCTACCACTCTATGTTCTCCATCATCTTCTAAAAGTTCATTCAGCATTTGTCGTTTGTAAACTTTCTTAATGTTCTGAAAAACCCCTTGGTCCATTGGCTGTACTAGTGCTGTCACATTAAGTAGCAAAAACTTTACCGTTAGGAATGGTCCTTTTGTCAGTTGACTTTCTTCGGGGTGTGTCGGGGGCATTATCAATTAAGAGGACAGCTTTGATGGGTAAGTTGCACGATTTTAAATATTTTGTAACACCCGGAACAAAATAGACAAAGAACCACTCTTTAAAAATTTCGCTCTCCATCCAAGAATTCTTCTGGGAATGATAAACTACAGGTGAAGTCATGTTTTTTAGTGCATGGGGATTTTTGGATTTTCCGATTAAAAGAAGAGGAAATTTGTGCTTTCCTGACGCATTGCTACAAGCCATTATAGGGAGGCTCTCTTTTTATATCCCTTAGCTGATTCTTCTAATTTTGAGACTAAAGCTTTATTTGGCAATATGCGGTAGAATAGTCCTGATTCAATGGCATTGTAGATCTTAATTCTTCTGTTTTAATAAATTCTTCAAATTCCTTTTTGTCAATAGACAAGCTCTCACCCGTCACAGTAAGTTGACGCACATCGTGCCAGTTTTTCTACCTATTTAACCACCCTTGACTGGCAGTAAAATCTGGATCACCATCAGGCAACTTTGCATTTAACTTTAAGGCTTTTTGTTGGATTATTCGACTTGATATAGGTAAACCACGATCTCTTTCTGTGCAAAACCAAACGAATAACGCTTCATCCAGTGTTTCAAGTTCAGCCTTTTTAACATTCCTACTACTATCCAAACCGTCGTTGGAAATTGATTTCGAGCAAAAACCCTTTATTGTTTTTCGATTTTTCTTCCAATCAGACACTGTCGAAGTCTCTACTCCTAATTCACAAGCAATCTTTTTTAAGGGATCACCTTTATCAATTCTACTCAATGCTTCCAATTTCTTTTGCATAGTCACAAAATGGTGTTTTCGTTTCATCGCCATAGCTAAAATGTATGTTCAAAAACACTGCACGGCAAAGAAAGTTGTCTGGTAGGATTTGGGTGGATACATTATCTCTGAATGGGGAGGTCGAATTCTAGGAAACAGAGCAGTGACTCAGGAGGGTTTCCGCAAGTGATATTGTAGAAGCGTTTTGTCACAAAGACAAGTAGAAGACAGTCCCGAGAGACCTATGGGCTGCCTGACAAAGATTTGAAAGTGATCCCCATCAGTCAGTGGGTCACTTTGCTTTCTTGCAATGCTTTAAGTAAAACTTTTATATTCGTGTCCATTGAGATTTTGATGACATTTCGAAATGGATTAAATAGAAAACTCTGAAAAATGGTATTGCCAAACTTAAAGTGATACATTGTTGTTGTTTCTTTGAAAGATAACATCAAAGAGTTTAAATAAGAATACTTAAGGTATTCTTCCAAAAAGATTTCAGGACAGACTTTTTTATGCAGAACACGAAGATGGAATAAATGAATGTTATGGAAATTTGCCAAACGCGTCTTAAACTTGGAAAAAAAAAATAAAAATAAAAAACACACAAAAAAAACGACCAGACTGATCTGAATTAACGGGGTTCCACTGTATGACTTGATTAATTTTCTTTCTTCCTTTTAAGTTTAACAATTAAACAGACCTATTTTAACTTTCTTCTATCTTCAACAGAAGAAAGTACTGTAATATAATTTTTTTTTTTTTTGACAGATTTACATGTTTTAGGGGTCAAAGATCCAGAAAAACATGTTTATACAAAATGTGTGTCGCTGCTGTACCATCAAAAAGTTATGCACAGAACTGAACAAAATTCTTTGTGTTTGTTTTTGCCTATCAGCAGGTCCTCCTTCAATATGGAATCATTCTGCCAGAAGTTGGCTCTGCAATTGCGATTTTTGTGCTATTTTCATTCTTGTACCGTCATCGAAAAGTGTATGAAGTTATGCATAGAACTGAAACAATTTTTTGTATGTACTTTTGGCTATGGTCAGCAGTTTCTCCTTGAATTTGGAAGTATTCCACCGGAAGGTAGCACTGTGATAGCGATTTTTGTAAAATTTTCTCAATTTTTCATAGTTTTTTTTTTTTGTACAGTATATTGGTGGCTCGTGAAGCGACGGGAACTTCGCATCCTGCTAAGCTGGCTGTTTGCAAACAGCTGGTGTACAACAGAATAACAAAAAAAATTATTCATTTTAATAAATATCATGATCAACTTATTCTTATTCCAATTGATTGACTGGAACAGAAATTTTAGATGAAAATCAAATTTGGTATAATATTGAACTAATAATATTGAAGTATTAGCATGTGTAACTACTTTTTGAAATATTAAGATATATGAGATAGAAGAAAGTTTTGGGATTGGCACATCCAACAAGTTATTTTTGTAACTTCATTATAAATATTTAAAAGTAATTTTCCTTTTACTTACAAATATTCAAGTAATTTAACCTAATGTGAGAATTCGACGATATCTCACATTGAAACTCTCAATTTACAAGGCAAAAGCCAGCATAGGGAATCTAATGTATTTTCACCTAGCCTCCAAATTTCTTCAGAGTCCTAGAAAATGTCGCTAAAGATGAAACAAATACTTCAATTTCAGTCAATCTTCGCAGAGGACACTAGGGTGAAAGGAACTCTTTTATCTAGCGAGAGAAATATTCTTTTGATGTTCACGAGGGTCTCGTTCCCGTGGGAAAGTAGAAAGTGAAACCAGATATTAAACCGGACGCTAAGGTTCCTGACTGCAGCCTATAGAGAGGGGGCTGGTCTATGGGATCATGGGCCGCGGATGGTGAGTGGCTAATGGGAGTGGATTTGGTCCTAGACATCAAAAACGAAACTTATAAAAGAGGATGCAGGAGCATTCTCGAGAGCTTAATTTTCCATTCTGTTGAAGTTGAGACTTCAAGGTGTTTCTGGCCGTGCAGAGTGGAAATCTCTCACGGGTCGACGGCTTCGGGACATATTCTGAAGCACAGAAAAGCGAAAACCAGGTGTGGCTGTTAAGATATTTCCATCACGGAGTTGAAGATCAGAGGTTCCTAAACCTCGGTTAAACATCTACAAAAAGTGCGACATTTCGGGCGAGCATCTCTAACTCTATCTTCGAAAATAGTGGACATTGAATAAATAAGAGACTGACTACACTGAAAGCAATCTATTATTCGAGGACTGGACTTGATTCTATAAATATATTATTGTCAGCTGAACTCGAACCCTTTTATGAAAAACGTTGTAAATAGGACTTATATAATCCAGAAAATATCATTTAATTGTTTGTGATACAATAAAATATTTTTTCGATATTGATAAGACCAGGCCGTTGAAGTTTCCCACTACCACACCACCTTACGACATCGGCTCTGTTACACTAAAATAAAACTAAATGTGACTTAAAGTAAAACAGTATTAAATAATTAAAACAGAAAAAAGACATCCACTAAACCTACGTCTGGAGAAAATAACTCTTTAACCATGGGTATATTACAGATATTTTATGTTTAAATTATAAAAAGAAAGTATGTATTTCTTTGTGAAAATACTCTACAATTATAGGCATATTAATTGGTTAAAATGTGTTGTGCAAATTATCAGCATTTCATTGTACAGGTATCCCTCGACTTACGTAAGAAATTTCGAAAATTACATTTATGAATATATTAGCACGTTTGAGACGCATTTGCATGCTTTTGATAATTGTTTTATAAATAAAATATGCAGATAAAAACCACAACAATAATACAGTTTTATATATCAGATAGTAACGGGCTGCTAGGGCAAATTAGGCCTAGAAGCCACAACAACTTAAAGCAGAGTTTAAATGTCCACCGACATGCAGAAATAAGTAATAATATAATTCAAACATAACTTTATTAAAACCAATTAAAAACACGGTTAAAGATTATTAAATATAACAGTATACGGCCATAACTTCGGCCAAAAACTCAAATAGCTCATATATCGAGCCTTTACTTATATCAGTCACATTACTGAAAAACATAACATACAAAACGAGCAATCTGAACATGAAGTCGCTCCAATATATACCTACAAACAGAAATCCACTTCGTAACTAACAGTGAAACATGTAGTTATAGAAATCATCCAATTAGAAACCAGCGTACGTCATCGGCACGATGACGCAATACCTAAGTTGGAATTCAGTCATTCATCTCCAGATGCGTGGAATTCGTAAATGTATGACGTCATATCTTCAGAAAAACGAAACGCTCGTAAGTTAAAAGCTGAAAAGATTTCGTAGCTGAGCTAGAACACAAACATCGATACCGAGCAGTCTCAGAATTGGGCCGCAAAGCAAAACAACTTTAAACGCTGATATCTATGCCGTATTTCGATATCGGCAAGAAATGCCGCGATATGACATCAGATAGAGTTATATTTTTATTGGGATATACAATCAAATCTTTAACAAAACAAACACAAATCTGATTAAAATGAGCCAAAAAAAACTCTGTTTAACCGTTACAATTTTGTTAGCTGAATTCAAAACATAACGAAACCTAATTTTAAAGTTTCGGTGAACAGGAACGAGTGTATTTTTTCTTTCAGCTTCAAAGCTGTTTGTTTGATGTAGATTCAAAATTGATATAAATTAATTCATCCATGTTAAATTCATAAATCCCATATTCCACAAGATACTTTGTATTTGAAAAGTGTTCATTCAGTTTGTTTTTATATTTTTTCATACTTTTATAGTTTATATCCAAGTAAATACTGCTGCATGCTACTTTATTTATAAAATAATACAGTGTAAATAATGTATATATTATATATACATAATAAATATTGCAGTTTCTGATGAAATTTTACCTAGGGAATCTACAAATTTGTCTTATGCAAAAGTTTATGGAACACATTACCGATTACTTACATAAGTCGGAGGATGTCTGTACAAATTAATTATTAGCAATTATCTATATAGTCAATCCAATATCCAAATCCAATAGCAATTATGAGCATTTCATTGTACAAATAAACCGAATATTTTAATGTTTAAATTATATTTTTTATACAACAGTATTAATATAAAAAATATAAGGCTATATATACACATAAAGGGCTTGAATTTCGAGATGGGATGGCAGGATTTGTGCCCTAAAGAATAGTGTCGGTGGGAGGCTCCTGCTTCCAAAAAATCATTTTCTGAAAATTTTTCTTTGTAAAACGATGATCGAGTCTGGGGACCGACTGACAAATTTTGTGATATTTTCTGCTATCAATCAGCAGATTTCATAGTTTCTTCTTACGACAGATTGACAAAATTCATGATTGTTTTTCAGTGTCTGACTGAAAAAATTTGCAATTTTTCTCTGCGACGATTGACAAATTTCACGATTTTTTCTGAAGATCGATCGGCGAATTTCATAATTTTTTTTCTTACAACAATTGAAAAATTTAGCAATTTTATTCTGCGACCAATTGGCAAATTTCCCTGTTTGTTCTTGTGACATACTGATGAGATTGACTATTTTTCTGCGTCCGATTAAAAAATTCTGTGTTTTTTCTCTGCGACCGGCTGAGGAATTTCTCGATATTTGCTCGTGGCAGGCTGGCAAATTTCACAATACTTTCCCGTAATTGTTTGATGAATTTCGTAACATTTTCCCGCTGCCGATTTCCCACAAATTTCAGTTTATTCTTGTAACTGGTCGACAATTTTTTAAATTTATTTTTGTCATGATTGATGAAATCAGTGATTTTTTTTCTTCAACCAATTTACGTATTTTTTTTCCGTGCCTGAAATAGGAAATAACTAAAAGGGCAGTACACTGTAAAAAAAAAACG
This sequence comes from Maratus speciosus, assembly GCA_963932465.1. NCBI lineage: Eukaryota > Metazoa > Arthropoda > Arachnida > Araneae > Salticidae > Maratus > Maratus speciosus. Next base: position 4,226,430 of record OZ010800.1, read on the forward strand.
GGAAAAATTACAGCTGATTTTGCTATGAAATAGCTACACAAGCATTAAAATACAGGTTTTTTAAACTTCAGTATTGATTTACAGTAAATTGCTGTTATTTTAACACCGCTTTAATTTAATAAAAATAAAAATTTTGGATAATTATCTTCAGTTGTTGATTTAAATTATTTCAATGGTATTTTGTCATGTCTGTATAAATGTTATTCTTTTAGTGGCACATAAAAAAAAGCAGTGTTTAAAGATTTTTTTTTTACCCCTTTCAAACAGTTAAACTCTCCTGCATTTATCAATGTTGGGAGAGAAACTCCCCTCCTGGGAAAATTTGTATTTAAGCCTTGATTCAAAATGATATAACTGATATAACTGAAATGATATAAAACTGATTCAAAGAGATATAGTTTTTGCAAATTATATTTCAATATATTTAAAATATTTTAATGATGTGTGAAACATGTTTGTAATTTATTGTTCTGAGATGGCAGTATATAAAGAAATAATTAAACAGTCACCCTATCACTAAAAACATATCTAGTGCCGGATATGGGGCATTCTCACAATTTTTTGACTTTCGGGAATAACAATCTGTTGAAATTAAACTTGCTAAAATAACATTTTAATCTGACAGACGAATGCCTTAATGATTCAAAATAAAGAAAAAAGGGTCAGCAGCGACAATTTTTTTTTATTTAAATGAGCTTTTAGTTAAACTTGCAAGTTTAATTTTCCTCACTGTTTTACTTCTCTAACATTTTATTTTCTTCTAAATTTTTATTTATAATTAATTTGCACAGTACCCCGCAGCACATTCAAATAAGAAATAATAATAATGTAGTATTTTTAGTACAAAATTTTGGTATAACATTGTCTTAAAGGGGTGTTAAAGAAGGGACGGTAATGGAAAAAAAAAGGGATGGTAAGGATGGGACAGTAAGGAAAATTACCACTATTTTTAGGCAAATCATGTTAAGACTAAGTGACAGGTACAATGTTCATTGATTTTTAGAAACAGTTATTTACATTGGATTAAAAAAAAAAAAAAAAAAATTAATTTACCTCGAAAAGCAGAGGAATAAACGTTGGGGAGGTAAGACTACCCATAAAGCCACAACGCTTGAAATGGATATTTAAAAGCTGATTTAAATTCTGCAGTCAATTTCCTGTCAAAGAATTTCAAACATTCTTTCTCTAGCATACTTCTGCATGAGATAAAACTTGAAAAAAATTCTGTGGTTGCATCTGAAGTGATTTTCTGTTAAGTTTAGCAAGAGGGACGGTAAGGAATCTAAAATCCAGGGACAGAGTTCAAAAAATAATATCAACCGTAAAAATGTGTGCAGGTTATTTTTTGCTACCTATTTATATAAAACTATAGTTCCAGTCTCGGAAAAAAATGATATTGAATTACCTTTATTGAAACAATTTTATACAGACAGCTCCAAACTTAAAAATCAGCATCAGGGACACAGGACGGTATGGGAGTTTTCCTGGTATTTGGACCCCCAACATCGGCCAAAACTTATTTATCTCGTTAATATTGTTCTGGAGTCATGCAATGGGATGTTCCCCGATATATGAAATAAAAAAAACACAAGAATATGTACTAGGGTGGTCCTTAAAAAATAAACTTTTAAAATTTCTATGGGGCACCCTCCTATTTTGTTCTATGTATAAAATAAAGACTTCCACAAAAAATTCAAAATTTTAAAACATTTTTTAAGGGTCGCTACCAAGGTTTGAATATTTAAAAAAAAATTAAAAATTGACATATTTTGTAATCTGATAATAAATTATTAATACAAATCCGTAGTCATTGCCAAATTGAGTCATGGTATGATATTAGGCTGTAAAGAATGTCATTTGTTTCAAGTTTCAACATATTTACACAGTCTATTTTCAAAACACAGACAGGAGTATTTCATGTCGACACTCCATTTCACTTCAACTTGGTAGCATTGTGAAAGGTAGAGAATCTGACATTCTGCCTTCAAAAATAGTTCTCCGTTATTTTTTAATCTTAAATAGCTAAAACGCGTAGGAATTTATAAGATAATGTTTATAAATTATAGGATTTGATTTTTTTTATATTCGTAAAATGTCGTACTAAATGGCCATATTCGTATCAAAAGCAGAGGACAAAACTTAAAAAGAGAGTTCTCGCAAGCGTTTCTTTGACTGTTCACTGGGATTACAAAATTTTAGAAGACCTGAAATTGTAGACAGATTACCCATTATTGTTTCAGGTAAAGGTACTGACCATTTAACTAGCTGTTCCAAAACTTCATTCAGGAACAGGTGAGGAAATAGCTTCTGCTGTTAACGAAACATTGGAGTTGTGGGGATTACAGGCAAGTAAAATGTATGACTTTTGATAAAACCTTTGTTAATACCAGATTATCAGGAGACGCTTGTGCTCTTCTGGATCAGAATATGAACAAAGAAATGATTTGCCTTGCCATCATCACATCCTTGAAATTATTCTTGAGGAAGTTGTTGTTAAGTCTCTCTGACTTTCAAGCGGAACAGACATACTGTTATTGAAACAATTTAAAATTTCTTGGATGTCTATCGATTATGGCATATTTCAGACTCCCATAACTGACAATTTAATCAATGAAAATAAAGTAACACACAATGCGTCAGAAATTACAGAATTTGCTCAAAATCATTTTAATGATTTTTCCACCAAGGGACGATTACAAGGAACTGATAGAGCTTGCCATCATTTTCTTAGGAAGAGTACCCGAAAGAGGCGTTTACATTACAGCTCCAGGTGGATTGTATGGGGTTCCATGGATAGTGAAGGCCATATACTCGCTCAAGATTTATTTATTTAGAAATCAGTTTAAACTCTCTAAGCAGGAAGAATCTGGCGTTCATCAAGTTTGCTCGTTTGTGGTGAAAATCTACATTCACAGCTGGTATCAGGCCCAATGATTTATTGCTCCTGGAGAACTTGAAAAAAGACGTAAACGTAAAATGAAATCATTTCTTCCTGCGCTTTGAAGAAGTTCCTAGGACATTTCTGTACTTCACAGAAGAACTAGTTACTTTTGCATTTTTCGATGACATTGTCTTTTTTGAAAGTAAAAGAAAAATGGTGCATTCTTTTAAAAATGAAGAAAATTATGAACCCTTGAAACGTATACGTGCTGATCCTGATGTCATTCTCCAAAATGACTTGCAAGATTTTCTAACAAGCAGCACTCTGACGTTTTTTACCTTCACACTTTTTTGAAATAGACTAATTGGAATGAAAATGAATCTTACAAGACATGTAAACAGACCTGCCAACCTTTGAAAATAAGAAATCGTAGCACACAAAATTTTAATTAGATGTTGGTTGGTTGGTTTGTTTTTCGTGTTACACAGCCATCTTTTGACATTCGTAAAAGGAATAAGGTTTCAGTCTTTCAACTCAATATAGTAAATTTTTTCCTCTGAAAATTTTTATACGATTTTTAGAGTTTCTTTTCGTTTCGCAGAGATATTTTTTTTTTTTTTTTTTTTTTTTAGATTTGGAGCCTGGTTCCAATTTTTTAGCCCAGTGCAGTAAATTTTGACGAAATTCGTGATTTTTTGCCTGCAATCATTTCAGGATATTCACAATTTTTCCATAATTGTAATTCACATTTTTCTATCACGATTCTTTGTTGAAATCTGCACTTTTTACCATGAACTTTTGACGAAATTCACATTTTTTTATCACGATCCTTTGTTGAATTTTGCGCTTTTTCCGCGATCCTTTTGACGAAATTGGTGTTTTTTTTCTGCGATCTTTCGGTGAAAATTTGCGTTTTCTTACTGATCTTTCGATGAAATTTGCATTTTCTTACTGATCCTTTGACGAAATTCGCGTTTTCTTTCTGCGATATTTTGACAAAATTCACGTTTTTAGCACGATCCTTTGACGAAATTTATTTTCTTCTGCGACCAATTGACGAAATTGATTTTTCTTTTTTTGATAAGGTCATTTGTCAAAATTCGCGGTAGTTTATCGCAAATCGTGTGATTTTGCACACTATTCAAACCTTGCCCCTCAACCCCCCCCCCCTCCTTTCCAGAAATCCTTAAAATGGCACCTTGTTTCTAAGGAAGCGAATTCCTGTATGAATATTTACAGAAACACGATTCACTCGTGGTTAATATACATAAAGAGAGTGTTTTATGTTAAGAAGTTTGTTTTGCAGCCCAGATTTTTTTTTCCATGAGCATTTTTTAATGCCCGAATTTTCGAACTAATGGCCAATTTTTTAAAACTTTCGGAAATGAATCCTTTGAAATTTTGGAAATTTCACAACAGCATCACTCCTGAAAAATATGCTGAGCGGGATAAAAATCGCAACTAGAAACAAAAAATGCGTTTGTGTTTTTTGCAAAAAATCGTAGTTTAAGACCGATTTTCGTAGCATCGTAGTTTATAGGTCCAAATCGTAGCAACTACGATTTTTTCTTAGCAGTTGGCAGGTCTGTGTAAAGCACTAGTGACTTCAGTCAAAGTTGTTAATGATGTAGCCGAAAGTGGGATAGCACTCATGGAAGAATATAATAAACTTCATACAAAAGATAAAGAACAAAAACAGTATTTCAAGGATGTGATGATGGCAATCCAAATCATTTCTTTGTTCATATTATGCTCCAGAATAGGACAAGCTTCTCTTGATAATCCGGTATTAACAAAGGTTATATCAAAACTCATACATTTTACTTGCTCGGTACTCCCCACGACTCCAATATTTCGTTATTAGCAGGACCTATTGCCTCACCTGCTCTTGATTGAAGTTTTGGAACAACAAGTGTATGTGAATACTGTGTGTAACTTTAAGATTGAAGACAAATAGTTTTCTTTTTCACATTTTTTATAACACACAGCACACAAATGTTACAAACAATCACGAACACTGAAGAACATAGAATGATGAAGTGACGTTGGGGTAATAACCCGCTGTTAGTAACAAGTGACATTCATAAAACATATTTTTGGGGAATACTCCCGCTATAAGAAACAGAATAATTGGGGATAAGACCCGCTATAACATAACGTGCCACAATGGCAGCTCAAGAACAACATACTCTATACTTGGGGATAAGACCCGCTAGAATACACAACGTGCCGCAATGGCAGCTAAAGAACAACTGCTCTATACTTGGGGATAAGACCCGCTAGAATACACAACGTGCCGCAATGGCAGCTAAAGAACAACTGCTCTATACTTGGGGATAAGACCCGCTAGAATACACAACGTGCCGCAATGGCAGCTAAAGAACAACTGCACTGGGTCACATGATCGCAAAGCTGCGGAGCTCGTTCGGCATGCGCACAAGGTCCGAACATGCCGCCCCGCGTTGCAATGTGCGTAGCACATTCAAAATATTAAAAATACACTATAAATACAAGAACTAAATAAAATACCAATACCATAAAATAATATTACAATACAAATACAATAATAATAAGTTGCAATAACAAGGACTATACAATACAATAAAATTAAATTCTTTGTTACAAAATTAAGCTATTTTCTAAAAATAGTTCGATGTATTCTTAAGAAAAGTTGAATGTAAAATAACATGTAAATCTTAGGTGCACTTTAAAATAAGTAGACAATGAGAAAAGGTATGTACATTAGGTTTCATTAATGGGCAAGACACACAATCTAGATATGGATCTAAGAAAGATATTTGAGGCTGTTTTAACCTTTGCAACCCTAACATTACCATCCTTTCCTGGTATAACCTCTAAGATTCGTCCTAACATCCACTTACAGGGAGGTAAATTGTCCTCCTTTATGACTACCATCGCCCCTGGTTTGATGTTTTCCCCTTTTACCTGCCATTTTGAACGATTTTGGAGATGACTCAAGTAATTTAATTGCCAATTTCTCCAAATTAATTGGACGAATTTAGTGATTCTCTGCCACCTAGATAATCTCGATTCTGTGATATCAATCAACTGAGGTTCTGGAATGGCATCGATAGGCCGACCAATTAGGAAATGGCCTGGTGTCAATGCATTAAAATCATTTATATCGGTCGATAACGGAGTTAAGGGACGCGAATTTAGTACCCCTTCGATTTGGGTGGTGACTGTTTGGAATTCTTCCATAGTCAATCTAGCACCCTTTAATGTCCGTTTAAGATAATACTTGAAAGATTTTACACCAGCCTCCCATAAACCACTGAAGTTGGGCGATCTAGGAGGAATGAACTTCCATTCAATAGCTTCTGAAGTAAGGTAATTAGCTAATTTTTCATCCGGTCTATGAACTAACTCATAAAGTTTGTGCAATTCTGATTTAGCACCCCTAAAATTCGTAGCATTGTCTGTCATAATAGAAGCGCATTTTCCTCGCCTTGAAACAAAGCGTTTAAGTGCGGCGATAAACGCATCAGATGTTAGATCCGTTACTATTTCTAAAAGAATAGCCTTTGTTACTAAGCAAACGAAAATCGCGACATAAACCTTATGAAAAATCCCCTTTCTTTGATTTTTATATTTAATCTCAAAAGGGCCGCAAAAATCGGCTCCTGTAGGGTTAAACGTAAAATTTGGAGTTACTCTTTCCGATGGGAGGTCACCCATGATTTGTTTAGCAGTAACTGGGTTGTTTCTAAAACAGACAACGCAATCATGCACTACTTTTCGCGCTAAATTTTTTCCACTTACGGGCCAAAACCGCATACGTACGTAATGGATTAAAGTTTGGGGACCAATATGAAAATACTTCCTGTGAAAATGCTCAAATATGAGTTTTGTGAGCTTATGGCCTTTCGGCAAAATGATTTGATGCTTCTTATCAAAGTTTAAATCTGAATTTTCCAACCTACCGCCAACTCTTAAGATATTATCTTGATCCAAAAAGGGGGATAAACATTTAATTTTACTGGAAGGGGGAACCCTTGATTCCCGTTTTAAACCCTTAATCTCTTCCTGAAATTCTGCATTTTGTACTAATCTAATTAGAGAAACTTCTGAATTTTTTATTTCTGGGGTTGTGAGGCTGCCTCTGCGCCGGTCTGCTAACTTACATTTGCAATTGTGAAAAAACCTATAAACATATGCCAGTATGCGAAGAATACTATAGTATTTACCACTTATGTTGAGAAAAAAATTTACTTCTTCAGGATTCCTGAAAAGAGAAAGAGAAATATTAGAATTAAAATCATTACAGTTATTTTTATATTTTGATTTAGTCTCTGGAATGTAATCTGTTTCTGGCACAGAAATAGTTTCTTGCTCAGTCACTAAGTCATCAGCTGCTAGGAAGTTTGGTCCCCGAAACCACATTGGATTCTCTAGAAGGGAATTAACACTCGCACCTCTGGTCAAGAGATCGGCAGGGTTGTCCTTGCTGGAGCAGTGATACCAAGAGTTCGAATCTGAAAGTGCATTAATCTGTATGACACGGTTAGCCACAAACTGCTTCCATCGCTTTGATGATCCTTTGATCCAGAATAAGGTTATTTTGGAATCCGTCCAATAGTACACTTTCGATGTGATTTTTTGATCTAGGATGGGTTTTACTTTATTGGTCAGTCTTGCACTTAGTAAGGCTCCGAGAAGTTCTAGCCGAGGCAGAGTTATCTCCTTTATCGGTGCAACACGACTCTTTGAAGTCACGAGATTGACTTCCACACCACTCTCTCTTTTTATTCTCAGATAAATTGCAGATCCATACGCTATTTTACTAGCATCAGAAAAGGCGTGTATTTCTACAGCTATTACTTGATTCAAACAACCAAGAATTTTCCTCGGAATTTTTAATTCTGTTAAATTTAGAAGTTCTTCGAACCACTTTAACCATTTTTCATGCACATTAGTTGGTAACTGTTCATCCCATGCTGTCTTCTTTAGCCGTAGTTCTTGGAACAGGTATTTTATTCTAATGAGGAATGGCGTCAGCATGCCTAACGGATCGAAGATTTTACCAACTGCTTGCAATAGTAGACGTTTTGAGCTTTTTTGCGATGACAAGAATTCTATTAAACTTTTGACTTCGAATGTCAGACAATCTTCTTCTGTTTTCCAGGACATTCCTAATACCTTGCTTAGATTGCTTCCTAGGCTTATTGCAGCATGTTCTGCTTGAATATTTAAACCTTCCTTTTGCCAGCACTGCAGTAACGCTTCATCATTGGTTATCCATTTTCGAAGAATCATTCCGGCTTCAGACATTATTTTGTTAGCATTCAGGGAAACATCAAGAGCTTCTTGCAGTGTATCTTCGCCAGATATAAAATCGTCCACATAAATATATTTATCGAGTAGGTGAACAGTTCTTGGGTGTAGGTTCGTAAACCGCTTGATGTGCTCCTTTATGGTAGCAGATAGGAGGAATGGAGAGGCATTGACTCCAAAAATAACACGTTTGAATCTGAAGACCTTGAAAGATTTTAAACCATCATCATACCACAGAAAACGGACAGAATCCCGATCTTTTTCAGCTAGTGAGATTTGAAGGAACGCCTTCTCGATATCAGAAGAAAAGGCAATTTCGTATAATCTGAAGTGGATTAAAATATCAAATAGAAGTGGATTTAAGTTGGTGCCGGGCCATAAACAATCATTAAGGGACAAATCATTGTTATCATGAGAGCTGGCATCGAAGACGATTCGGACCTTTGTAGTAAGTTTATCTTCTTTACAGACCGCATGATGGGGCAAATAATAAACTGCCCTGTCTAAAACAGGTTCATTTTCTTGCACCTGCTCTATAATTCCTTGCTTTAAATATTCCGTGATTATTTCAGAATATTGTCGAAAAAGCTCTGGGTTTCGATAAAATTTTCTTTTTAGACCTTCCAAACGCTGTTTCGCAACATTAAAATTATCATTTAAATCCTTCCAGTCTTTTTTCCACGGTAACTGAACTTCATAACGATCGCCTACAAATTTGACAGTTTTATCGAATATTTGTTGTGCTTGATCAGTTTCCGATATTTTCGGATCATCATGCTTATAGACTCAAGCTCCCAAAATTGTTTTAAATTATCATTTATTTCATCGAAATCTCTAACGAAATTGCACATAGTAATATTGTTTGTTTGCGTGTTCTCCTCTAGTGCCCCAGTTGGGATCCATCCAAAAACAGTGTCTTGCAGAAAAAGTTTATCATTTATCTTAACTGAATTATGCTTTAAAATTCTATAAAATAATTCAGCGCCAACCAATGCGTGAATTTTTCCCGGTTTGAAAATTGTGGGGTCTGCCAATTCCACAATATTCGGTAAATTAATGTCCGATACATTTAATTGCTTTGATAGAATTACATCCGTGATTTTGGGAACAATTAAGAAATCTATATTCTCCCTGAAAGAGCCATCTTCGTTTGTAATTACACTCGAAATTTTATTTTTTACATTATAAGTATAACCGTTTAATCCTGTAACGGGTACATTAATTATCCTTTTTTTAAATTTCAGCATGTCAGTGCAATCCTTAGTTAAAATATTGACATTGCTAGCATTATCCAAAATTACTCTAAACCTTCGTTTATTTCCGAAATTATCTTCTATAAAAACAAAGCATGTACTCAATAAAATTGATTTTCTTTCTTTACTTATATTATTCAAGGTCTTTAAAGATTCATTATTTATCGAAATGTTTTCCGTTTCTCTATTTACCGCACCTGCAAGAGGGGAGGAAATTTGGGGGGAAGCCAATTCATTTTTGGATTTATTTTTTTTATCTCGATGAAGCGATGAGCTGTGTCGCAATCCACAGGTATTACAATTATATTTTGAAATGCAAGAATTTACGAAATGAGAATTATTCAAATAATTGGTACACAGTTTATTTTTCTTCACAAAATCGTATCGTTCAGAAACATTCATTTTTAGAAACTGAGAACATTTGTTCAAATTATGAAAAGCCAATTTACACAGAATACAAGTTTTTCCATTTGATTTATCATTCGAATTTAGCATGAAATTTTTTTGTTTGTTCGAAAGAGGAATGTTTTTGTTTAAGGGTTTTGAAGCAGAGTATCTATTTACGCTTTCTAACGTAGAACTGTGGTTTTCCAAAAATTACATTAATTCATTAAATTGCGGGTATTCTGATTTTTTAATCGAATATTCAAATAATTTTCGAGATTCCTTATCTACCTTTTGCAATATAATATTGATAAGGATAGCATCAGACAGATTGTTTTGTTCATATTGTAATACTTTTAAGGCCCTCAAATTTTTATTTACACAATCAATAAAGGATCTCAATTCTTTAGAAGACTCGTAATGTATTTTTTCATAATTAATTATGGCTGATAAACGAGTGTCAATGAGCAAACGTTGATTTTCGAATCTTTCAGTAAGTGCTGTAAACAATGACTCAAAGGAATCGTCTGGGCTCTCTAGTTGTTTTGCTTCATTTTTTAGCGATGCTCGCAAATAAAACAGCTTCTGAGCGTCATTTAACTGGGCATTATTGATAATTAAATTTGTAAATTGTACTTTAAAGATTGACCACTCTTCATATTTACCATTGAATGTTGGTAGTGGGATTTCAGGTAACTTAACTTTAATATTATTCAAACTTATAGATTCAATACTATCAGCATGCACATTTATTTCAGAAACTTTAAGATTTTTAAGAAATAGGCTGAGACTTACCTCAAGTTTCTCGAGACGATCTTCGAGTTCATCTAACTCGTTTTCGATTTCTGGTAAGTCCTTAATATCAGGGATATCATAATATTTATCCCGTATTTCCGATACTTTTGCTTGAAGCTCAGGTAATTTTCGAATCTTTATTTCGAGCTCGGTACTCGAGTAATTAATTTCGTCTGTATTATCTTTTACGAAATTTTCTAATTTCGTTATAGCACCTTTTAGAGCACCTTTTGTTCTATTTAATTTTTCCATAGCAGCTATTTCGCTGCGAAATCGACGGACCACAAAAATGTATGTGAATACTGTGTGTAACTTTAAGATTGAAGACAAATAGTTTTCTTTTTCACATTTTTTATAACACACAGCACACAAATGTTACAAACAATCACGAACACTGAAGAACATAGAATGATGAAGTGACGTTGGGGTAATAACCTGCTGTTAGAACAAGTGACGTTCATAAAACATATTTTTGGGGAATACTCCCGCTATAAGAAACAGAATAATTGGGGATAAGACCCGCTATAACATAACGTGCCACAATGGCAGCTCAAGAACAACATACTCTATACTTGGGGATAAGACCCGCTAGAATACACAACGTGCCGCAATGGCAGCTAAAGAACAACTGCTCTATACTTGGGGATAAGACCCGCTAGAATACACAACGTGCCGCAATGGCAGCTAAAGAACAACTGCACTGGGTCACATGACCGCAAAGCTGCGGAGCTCGTTCGGCATGCGCACAAGGTCTGAACAACAAGTAACTGTTCAAAACCTTTTCCTGAAAAGATAATGAGATACATTATCTTTTCTCATTATGTGAAAAGATAATGGGAATGTCTACATTTTCAGATCCTGAAATGCCTTCTAAAATTTTGAAAACCCAGTGAACAATCAAAAGAATGCTTGCCGAAAACTCTTTTTTTAAGGTTTGGGCTGTGTTTGCTCGGTTTCTTAAACGATTATGTCCATTTAGTACGACATTTTATAGATATCAAATAATCAAATTCTATAATTTATAAACATTATTTTATAAATTTTTACGCATTTTAGCTATTAAGATTAAAAAATAACGGAGAACTATTTTTCAAGGCGGGATGTTAGATTCTCTACCTTTCACAATGCTGCCAAGTTGAGATGAAGTAGATTGTAGACATGAAATACTCCTGTCTGTGTTTTGACAATAGACTGCGTAAATATGTTGAAACTTGAAAGAAATGACAGTCTTTAAAGCCTAATATCATACCATGATTCAATTTGGTAATGACTATGGATTTGTATTAATAATATATTATTAAATTACAAAATATGTCAATTTTTTATTTTTTGTTAAATATTCAAACCTTGGTAGCGAACCTTAAAAAATGTTTTAAAATTTTTGTGGAAGTCTTTATTTTATACATAGAACAAAATAGGAGGGTGCCTTATAGAAAATTTAAAAGCTAATTTTTTAAGGACCATCCTAATATGTACTAAAATAAAAATAATTATTCAGGGGATAAAAAGTCAAAAGATTGTGAGAATGCCCCATATCCGAATACAGCAGGCAAAGGAGCTTCGGATGTCCGGCCAAAATCAATATCCGGTTCATCCCTACCATAAATCAATGTTGAGGTTTTTTTTCATTTAATTTTTTTTAAACACCACAGAAGAGGTGGGGGGAAAAAGCAAAGCCTCACCCTCCTGAACTCGTGCCTCTCGTGGGCGGTGTGGCATATGTAAGGGTGTGTCCATATGTTGCGGAGGTTGTTGAAGTCCGCAAAGAGGGTGCGTCCCTGTATCTTGGAGTCCTGCTTGGCCGTCGTCAGCTTCTCCAGATAGCACTCGTACATCTTGGCCTGCGTCTCGCTCAGCTTCACACTGATCACAAACTCGTGCTTCGGAGGCAGGAACTTGGTGAGGGCCGAATAGTCGCACCTCTGCAAAACAAACAAAACACATAAACAGGATTGACAAATATTTCAAAATCAGAAACTTTTTAGAAAAGAAAGAGTTTTCAGCGTTCTGAATATCTTTACTGCAGAACAGTTAAAAGTAGAAGCTGCATTAAAAGTATTTTTACAAAGGTTTTAAATTATTCTGTTAGGGCGAACATTTTGATATTCAGCCAGGAACAGATGCTGCAGATGCACATGGGTTGATGTTGTTTGTTTTTGTTAGCCTAAATAAACCTTCCTAGTTCACTTATACACTATTTAATTACTTTATTATTCATATCTTTAATCTAAACTTTCTTTTTCAACTTCAACCCAAAGCAGCTATTTTTATTTCGTTTATCCCTTCCAAACTTGAGTTTATTTCCAAACTCCTTTTCAAAGCTGGCTATGACATCATTCCATTTTCATTACGTCACTTCAATCGAGTTATGAAACTTGCCGTGACAATCTTATTCAAAACTCTGTGTGTTTGGCAGATAATACTTTCCGAACACCAGCTGGCTTTTTCTGTCATGTGTAAATGAGTGAATGACGTAATGCAGCCTGCAGTTAAGCATTTTAGCTTTGACTTTTTTTTATTCTTTGAGGTGAACTTTCCGATGGCTGTTTGGAAATTTTGAATGGCTGGTCCTGAATCTTTTAATTGGATGAGAAACCACTTAAATTTTAAGAGGCAGGATGTATTATTTTTAAGAAAGGTTTTCAGTACCATTTAAGTCCAGCCTATTTTCATTTTTAGCTGCTCATATAAGATAATTTACAAATGTTTATAATGAAGTTCTTCCTTAATTATTATTTAAATGTTATGTTAAGAATTGCATTTTAATGTATTGCCGATATAGGTAAAGTTACGCAATGTTAAAGAACATCAAAGTTGAATGACGCCTGTTTTACAATGCCATTGTTAGTACTACCACCTATGCAATTTTAATTAATTGTAAGTTTATTATTGATTTAATATTTTAAAGTTTATTTTCCATAAGTTCATTTATTTAATTATGTTTGTGAAAATAAACATTCTGACTGAAACAAATCTTTCAAAACTTTTTATAAAGGAATGAGACAATCATAGAATGTTCAGGCATGAAAGTGGGAAATGAGAAAAAAGGTGGACTTTTTTTCCATCTCTACAATGGCTCTTACAATTAAGTCACATTTTAACAGATATATTTATATAATAAAATTAAATATAATTGTACATAGGATTGCTATTTTCTTTTTGTAACTTAGAAAGTATTAAAAATGCTAAAGTTGTATGATCAACTTATGTGAAGGACAGCGGTTCATTTTTCAAAACAAATATTCTGAATGGTTTGGTTGTTAAAATTCCCCCTCTTTTTTTTTCAAAAGAAAACAATCTCCAAGCTAATTTGACCTTTGCTTCAGAAATAAAATAAATCTCAAACAAGGCATCACTTAAAATATCCAAAATTGTTGTACAAATAGGACAAAATATTCTATTTCTTGGGAACTTCCTTTCATTTTTAATTTTTAAAGTCTAAAAAAATTTTCATTCTGGAAAGACACTTTGAACAGCTTAAATTATGATATAGAAACTCACCTTTGATTGGATGGGTACAGCAATTCAAGAACAAACTCCAAGAATTTAAGCAGACAAAATGTCTCATTATTTAATTTTCCAGGCACACCCCCCCCCCTTCATAATCATACCAAAATTTTCTTTGCATTTTTGCATCAATCCAGATAATGTCCAAAATTGCTTTAAAAAAAGGTGGAATTTCTCCTTCAGGTGGAACTCTTTCATGCCTGAATGTTTCAGCATTTTGAATATCTTTATTACTGGACAGTAGGCCTGGGCCTTAAATCGATTTAAAGCTTACATCGGAAATCCGATCTAGCAATTGGCTTTACATTTATTTAAAACAAAATACCGATCTCAGAGCTAACATCGAAAAACCGATTTATCTACTTTGATGTACCTACTGCTTGCATGGCAAGCTAGTGTTAACACAATTAAGCAGGATCTGATTTAATAAGAAGACTGTCAAGTTGACAGTTAAATTTAGAAGTTGCATAAGGTTATTAAAAGTATTTTTACAAAAGTTTTAAAGTATTCTGTTAGGGCGAACATTTCGATATTCAGCCAGGAACAGATGCTGCCGACGCACACAGGTTGATGTTATTTGTTTTAGCGAGAAAATCCTATTTTCGAATAACTGTTAGGCACACAAAAACAGCATGTTAGTTTTACTTTATTACGAAATCATATTGTTACAATTTTACTATAAAACCCACATTTTACTTATTAAATACTTTTATATTATTTATTTATTGACACACATATTTAATTTTAGTATAAAACACACCTTTTTTATTATAAAATACCAGCTTATCAAGACAGGCAAAAAGTTGAGGCTTAAAAAATAAACCCGGATGCATCTGCAACATCTGTACTTTCGGCCAGACCAGGGTTCGTGATTTTTAAAATTTAAATCAGACTTTTTAAATTTTTTTTAGAAAACCTCACCCAATATTATAATTTTATACAACTTTGAATTTATAAAATAGAAATTATATACACAAACACACACACATACCATGCTACATAAGTATAACCAATATATATTATTAATATTACACAATTTACATGAATGATTAAAATTGTAACATTTTAAGTATACAAAATGCTTGAAAAACTACAAATCAGATGTCAAAAATCATTTCCACTTTAAACAACAGCAGCGCAGACAAGTTTTAAATAAGTTTGGAAGCAAATTAAGATGATAACTTTTGTTTTTTGTTAAAGTGCTGGTACAAAAAAACGAGTTCGGCAGCATTATCAATTCCTAATTTTCGAATGTACCAAACAGACAGCAGAAAACAATCATTCTGCTGAAACAGATGAAGCTATTGCAGTAAAAAGCTGGTTGATTGTGAATTCTTTGTTTTTTAATATTATCCTTTTTACTTCACAGGCTATCAAAGCCTGAGAGCTCATGTGCCCACCGGTTCTGTATGTATGTATGTATGTATGTACGTAACGCGATAACTCTTGATAGAAAAATCTGATTTGTTTCAAATTTTTTTTCTAGGTTCATTCTGATAAGGCGCTTCTCTGATTAATTTTGGGGATTCATTGGTTAAGGATAAAGGGGGAAAAGGGGGGTTAGTCCACCCCCACCCCCCTAATTCAGATAAATGGGTTTTTCAAGCAGAATTATTCGATTTACTCCGAATTTGGTATACCGGTTTATTAGGTTAAGGAACTTCCCTGATTAGTTTTGGGGGTTCATTGGTTAAGGATAAAGGGGGGAAAGGGGTGTTAGTCCACCCCTCTTAATTCAGATAAATGGGTTTTTCATGCAGAATTATTCGATTTGCTCTGAATTTGGTATACCGGTTTATTATGTTACGGAGCTTCCCTGATTAATTTTGCGGGTTCATTGGTTAAGGATAAAGGGGGAAAGGAGGGCTAGTCCACCCCTCTTAATTCAGATAAATGGGTTTTTTCGCAGGATTATTCGTTTTGCTCCGAATTTGGTATACTGTTTTATTATGTTAAGGATCTTCCCTGATTAGATTTGGAGGTTCATTGGTTAAGTATAAAGGGGGAAACGGGGGCTAATCCCCCTTCACTCATTTTTTTGAGGAGCATTATTCTTTAAAATAAGAATATACAGTTAGTGTGAATAGCCTGTGAGCTCAATGCCATCAGTTTAGCTGGGCACTTTTCCTTTTTATTGATAACTGTAACACATGTCTTCCACCCTTCTAAAGGACAGAGTTCTTTATACAACACATTGAGACAAAAATTCATTGAATGGCTAAAATTTTACTTCAAACTTTAATATAATAGGCATCACCAAAGTAGACAATTTATCTTTAACATAGTGGGGGTTCAAAAGATAAGTTAATAACATTTTGCTTGTTTGTAATGAGCAAAGTCATACTATTTTATTTTACTTAAACTTGCAGAAGTTTTTGTAAAGACTACGTAACATGCAAATAAATATTCTTATATTTAATATATTCCTGCACAGATTTCCTTAATGTTGAAAGTTTATTTTACAATTTCATTCAAGGGAAATTTGAAACCCATTTTTTCTAAACGTTACATTGTACTTTACTTTTTGGACAAAGATTAAACTTTATCTTTCTAAAAACTGATTGATTATCTGTATTATATAAAACTAAATTAAAGAACATTAATATGTTTGTTTACATCTTGAATTTATTTTTACAAAAAAATTTAAATTCAATTTAAATCAATGATTTAAAAAAAAAAAAAAGATTTAAATTAGCTAATTTAATTCAACAAACCCTGGGCCAGACCGACTATTTGGATATTTGATCAAAATGAATATTCGGTAACAGGGTCTGGAATATGCAATATTCGGTGCATCCCTATCAGATGAAAGGAAGAAACGGTTACACACGTTACCTGGACGCATCCGTCGAGAAGCTTGTGCAGGATGTGGATTCTCCTCTTCATGAGTCGGACGTCATATTCGTTGGAGTCCTCGTACTGACCATTGGTGATTGGATTCACGAAACGGTTCAGGAACTCTTTACTGGTACCCAGCAAGTTGGGCTTCACGAAGCTCAACATGCAGTGGTACTCCTTCAGGTTGTTCTGCAGGGGAGTACCAGTGAGGACGATGCGCCGTCGGGTTGCCAGTCGGTTGGTTGCCACCGAGACAGCCGACTTTTCGTTCTTTAGAACATGACCCTCGTCACATACAACAATGTCGGGACCTAAGTGGACCAAAAAAATCAATGAGATTAAATAAAATTTAATGAGATTATGAACTCTATCCATTTTAACACAATTATCTTAATTGGCAAAAAAAAAAAAAAAAAATAAATAAATAAATAAAATCACACGAGTTGTAATTCTACAAGTGAGTGAAAAAGAATTTCTAGTTAACGTTTTCTCCTCCAGAGGGTGCTGTTCTTTAGTTGTTGCATTTGTTGCACTTCACTTTTAAAGGGACCTTCTACATTAGGAGACCAAAAAAAAAAAAAGCACTTTTTTACGATTTTTTTGTAAGAAAACTGCAGGATGGATCTTTTTGAAACTTTAACAGTTTATTGTACCTATCTTAAGGTATACACAAGAATTTTTTATTAGATTTTGTTGCTTCTACTCTAAGTTATAAACAAATAGATTCAACTGCTTTGGAAAATTTTGTCTGGACAGTGGGCATGATAGCGCCTTGCAGAATTATCTGAAACACAAAAATAAATTTTTTTTGTAAATTTTGTGGGCATAACTTATAGTTAGATTAAAGGATAATTAAGTTATCCTTAAATATAAAATAAAGTTATGTAATGACTGATTAAAAAAAAAAATTGTTCTTATTTGTTAATAACTTCTTTTTTTAAAATAATTTTAGTAAAAGCTTTAATTCATATCAAAGGCAATTAGGTAAGCTTTAATTAAAGAAAAAAAATCAAGATGATCCATTGAGTAGTTTTTTTTTAATCTTGTCCACCGTGTCAAAAAACGGGGTTGAACCTATTTGTTTATAACTTAGAGTAGAAGCAACAAAATCTAATAAAAAAAATTCTTGCATGTACCTTAAGATAAATACAATAAACTGTTAAAATTTCAAAAAGATCCATCGTGCAGTTTTTTTTACAAAAAAATCATAAAAAAGTGCTTTTTTTTTTTTTTTTTTTTTTGTCTCCTAATGTCCCCTTAAGATAATTAAAAGTAGCTACAAGTTTAGCCAGTAGCATGGTTTATACACTCGAGAACAAATAAAATTCAAGCACTTTTCAAGCACTATTCCAGCACTATTCAAGGACTGTTTAGATACATGCATAAAAATGGCGTAGAATAACATATAGGGAAAATAGCCACCGCATTGATTATCTATTTTAAAGAAATTTTGTCAAATCTTTTAATTTTTAAAACAGGCATTTCCAAGACATTGTTAAAAATTTTTTAAAGAATAATGTGTTTTAACTTATTAAGGTACCATGGGAAGAAATTTCATATATAATAAAAAGTTAAGACAACGGAGCTTGATTTTCTTTTCTTTAAGTGCAAAAATAAATAAATAAATAAATAAAAAATAAATAAAAGGTATGGTATCACTACAAGAGCAGAAAACAGGAGTAAACCAGTTAAATTTTAGGAATTCTGAACACTCATCACGAGTCATACATTAGCATTTCTGAAGTTGTGAACAATATACTTTTTAATAAATATTCTCTGAATTCTCAAACCTTACAGCATTTTATATGATTTGTTTACCAATTAGAATAATTGTGTTAATATTAATCTAGTGTCTTACAGCATTTGCACTTTATCCATACAAAAATAATTGAAATAAAGGTTAGATAATTTACTTTTAATTTTTAAATACAATAGATTTTTTTTTAAATGAATTTATAAAAAGGAAATAAATTTTTTTTTATCAGTTACACAGTGAAAAATTTCGAATTAATATAATTCGGTGAAGTTTTAACTGTTGACAACATTCGGGATTTGACCGATTTTTTTTTTAAATGACTGATTAACTATGTTAGGGGGGGGGG
This sequence comes from Maratus speciosus, assembly GCA_963932465.1. Lineage (NCBI taxonomy): Eukaryota > Metazoa > Arthropoda > Arachnida > Araneae > Salticidae > Maratus > Maratus speciosus. The sequence continues at coordinate 4,245,485 of OZ010800.1, forward strand.
GGGGGGCTATATATGAAATCGGCATCAAACTGACGAATTTTGCGATTTTTTTGACAAACTGACGAAATTTGCATTTTTTATCAATGACTAATGGGCGAATTTTGCATTATTTTCCCCCGATGGATTGTTAAAATTTGCAATTTTTTTTCAATGACAGATTGAAGAAATTCGTGATTTTTTTTCAACGTATAGTTGATGAAATTTTCAAGGGTGATTCTGAGTTTAAAAAATTCTAAAAGTCACAGCAAATTTTCTGAAAGACTACAGCAGATAGCAGAAGGGGTAAATGCCCTCCCGGCACTGGGTATGCGTTTTTTTTTTTTTTTTCGAGACAAATTTAGACAAATTTAGTCTTTTTTCGTAACCTTTCGATGAAATTTCCCTTTTTTCTGCGATCCATTGAAGAAATTAGAGTTTTTTTTTCTACGATCTTTTAATGCAGATCGCGATCCTTTGACAAATTTTGTGTTTTTTTCGCGATCCTTTGAGGAAATTTACGTTATTTCTGCAATCCTAGGGGTGATTGAGTAAAAAAAAAAAAAAAATCTTAAATTTACCTCAAGTTTTCTGAAAAGTTACAGCAGACGGGGAGAGGCGGAAATCCACTCCCGACACTAACTATGCGTTTTTTCTGCAGCTCTCTGACGAAATTCGTTTTTTTCGCGATCTTTCGACGAAATATGCCGTTTTCTCGCGATATTTTGAAGAAATTTTCAGTTGTTCGTGATCTTTTGGCGAAATTTTCGGATTTTTTGACGAAATTTTCAGGTTTTTTCATGATCTTCTTGCGATCTTTCCATGAAATTTGCAGTTTTTCTCGCGTTTCTTGGACGAAATTTGTGTTTTTTTTTTCGTGATCCTTTAACGAAATTTGCGTTTTTTCCGCGATCCTTTGGCGAAATCTGCGTTTTTCCTGAAAACGATTCGCAAAATTTATTTTTTTTTGGCGACCGTTTGTCGAAATTCGCGATTTTTTATGGCAATTCGGGCAATTCGGATTGATGACCGAATTTTTTAAATTTTTTGGAAATGAATGCCCTAAATTTTCGGAAAATTCGGAACAGAATCACCCCTACACGATCCTTTGAAGAAATTAGGAAATTTTTGCGATCTTTGATCGAAATTTGTGTTTTTTTTTCACGATCCTTTGTCGAAATTTACGTTTTTTGCGCGATCCTTTGATGAAAACACGCGTATTTTCACGATCTTTTAATGCAATTCGCGTGTTTTCCGATCCTCTGACGAAATTTGTGCTTTATTCGAGATCTTTTGTCGAAATTCGGGTTATTTCTCTAGTCTTTGACGAAATACGCGTTTTTTTCCACGACGAAATTGGCGTTTTTTCCGCGATCTTTAAACGAAATTCGCTTTTTTAAAGCGATCCTTTGGCGAAATTACAGATTTTTTAATGCGAACGATTGTTGAAATTCATATTTTTCGGCAACAATTTGTCGAAGTTTGCGATATTTTCCAGCACTTTTCATTCCTTGAAAATGAATACTTTTTTTTCCAGCACTTTTTCTATTTTTTCCAAAGCGTACGAACCATGAGTAGGATGCCAAATTTGGCGACCTGTACCCACTCACGGGGACCGGTCTAAAGAGAGTGAGTTATTCAAAAAGAGAGAGAGTCAGACCTGGATCGAGCAGGAACTCGTCGAGGGTTGCTTTAAGTTTCTTGCTCATCTTGTTGATCTTTTCCGCAGCCAGACGTCTGAACATGTCGTAGCTGAGGATGACGACGCCCCCCTCGTTGTACCAGTACTTGAGGATCTCGATACGCTCCACGTTGCTCTTCACCGTCGCCAACTGGTGGATCTGGGGGAGGGAAGAGGAGCACATTTTTAACCTTTTAATTCTGGAGAGATTCTTTAGTTTAAATCGACAGACAGTACTGCATACAAGGGTTTGTAAGTACAATATATTTTATAAAATATATCCCATGTTTCTGTTCTAACTTAATATCTGCCTGCATGATGATGTGTTCTGCAATTAAAAAATTTAGCCTCGACTTGAGCCTGGAAAAGAATTTGTTTTAAACTCTAAAAGTAATCACCCGATGTAAAATGACTTTATCTACAGAATGAAGCAGTCAAAATAACAGTTGAAAAATTCATTTGCATCTGTTTTGGCTGAAATTTTCACAGATATCATAAAGAATACTTTGAAAATATCAAAAATCATCCAAACCAGATTTCAGGCAAAACTAGTTTATCCTAACATACATAGGATAAACTAGTTTTTTCTCGGCAAAACTAATTTGGCCTAACGCACGTAGGATAAACTAGTTTAGCCTGCTATTTATTGGTCTAAGCTAGTTTATATTAGGCCAATTAAATTTGGCATACTTTTATTGGCCTCAACAACTGCCCCAGCACCAACCTTCTAGTTTATCTTAGCCCAATTCAATTTGACGTGCTTTTATGGATCCCAATGAACACTCTGACACCAACCTTGTGCAAAGTAATATTGCCATATAATATTTTATTGGATGGGGTATATGTCTACCTTTCTTCTCAATTTCACTGCTAACGGTAGATACAAAATACGTTCTATATGACAAACTATACAATACGAACTTTAAAAAGTTCTCAGCTTTACATAAAAGATGAGAGGTACAGATGTTACAAATTAAATGTATGCATTTTATTTAAATTTCCTAGTAGTTTCAGTTTGATATTGCACAGACATCATCAGGGAATGAATGTAAAGACAATTAAAAAAATATCCCCTGGCGATGACTGTGGCATTGCAGATCGAAAGTACTAGGAAATTTAGATAAAATGCATATTTTAAACTTGTAACACCTGTATTATTATTACCTCTCATCCTTTAAGTAAAGCTGAGAACTTTCTTAAGTTCGTATTACAATAGTTTTTGAGTTTTTACAATTAGTTTTTGATGTATTCCAGGTGGGGTATTGCATTTTGTCTTATGATTTTATGTCCCATAGGGTTAATATTCATTTTGACAATACTATGAGTTTTAAAGTATTTAGTGTGAGTATTTGAGTATTTAATCATCAGTTGGTAAGGACACCCCATATTGCTAAAAAATGCCTTATTTCATGTAACCAGCAGCTCAATAAGCAAACTATGAGTTATTGTTACAGTAAAACAGATTACTGTTACTTGCCAGAATGCAATGAAATGCATAATAAATGAAGAGACAAAGGGAAAAATAATTGATTAAGTTGTTAATCATTATTATCACCATTAAGGCGAAAGAAAAAATATGGAAATGTATTCACATTACTTTATAACATGCAAATACACCCATCAACATAACAGAATGAATATCCAATTCAGTCAATAATTACATAGGATACAAACAGAAAATTGCATACAGTTCATTTATTTTCATTGGGGAAAAAATACATATTTATAAATTAAAACTATATAAAATTAAAAAGGGAAAATAATTTATATGCATTTTGCTCCAAAACAATTATTCCTAATATCTGCATACTATTTATATTTAAACTGCATAAGTTGAAACTAGAAATGAAGTATTGTAAATAATTTATTAAATAAATATCATGCTATTATGTTATTTTATAATATTTATACATAAATCCCATTTTGATACAAATTCCGCCTCATAAAAACAATAAATTTGATAGCATCAAGAAATATTTACTATAAATCCCAGGCCTAGAAGTGGCTTTCTTCGAAAATATTATAGGAAATATATGAATTGTTTTGAAAAAAATATAGGAATTTTTATTTATATGTAAATACACCTACACATGTTTTAATATACTTACATATGTAATATCATAGACGTAAACATTGGACTATCAGGATAAAACTATTTAAAGTTCACTCCTGACTATTTCAGGAATTTTTAACTCTCTTCAGGTTAATATAGTAGCTTTTCAGTAGTTGTATGCAATTTTTTTTTCAAGCTATATTTTAATACTTTTTACAATTATTTTCTGAATCATACCCCTTATAGCATTTGTATATATCAATACAAACATAATTGAAATAAAGGTTACTTATTTACTTTTATTTTTTAAGTATAAAGGATTTTTTTGTAATAAATTTATATAAAATGAATTACATTTGTTTTATCCCTATAGAGCAAAAGTTTGCAATCAATATAATTGTGTGAAATTATATGACCGATTGACTAATTATGAGATTTTTTTTCTTGCAACTGATTGGCAAAAGATTTTTATCAATGACCAATCAAGAAATTTCATAATTTTTTGCCGCAACTGAGTAAAGAAATTTACCATTTTTTGCCACAAATTGAGAAAACTCTTGATTTTATTTTAACGACCGATTGATGTTCTTCTGAGATACATTGAGGAAATTAGAGATTTTTTTCCTGCACCTATTTCGTAACCGACTGATGTCGAATTTTTTTAAGCGACAAACTGACAAATTACAGATTTTTTTTCCATGACTGATTGTTGAAATCCAGGATATTTTTTTCTTACTGGCAGTGACTGACGAAAATTATGATATCAAAGAATGACCGACTTACGAAATCAGCAATGTTTGGCCACGACTGATTGAAGAAATTCAAGATCCTGTTTGCCACAACTGATTGATGAAATCTCCAATTTTTTTACAGCATGTGACAGCCGAAATTTATTATTTTTTTATCAAAAATGATTGATAAATTTTGTTATGCATTTCAGTGGCCGATTGACGAAATCAGCTATTTTTTTTTACACGACTGACTGGTGAAATCTACGATTTTTTTTTTTACCGTGAGTAACTATCGAAAATTACGATTTTTATCAACAAATGAACCACACATTTTGTGATACATTTCAATGAGCAACGGACGGAATCAGCGATTTTTTGCTGAGACTGATTGAAGAAATTAGTGAGTTTTTACCGCAGCTGAATTATGAAATTGTTTGTTGCGAGTGAATTCCGAAATTTGTGATTTTTATAAATGACCAATTGACAAATTGTTAACGCGACTTACGAAATCAATGAATTTTTAACGTGACTCACTGAAGAAATTTGCTATTTTTTTTCACACTTGATAGAAATAAGTTCGAGATTTTTATCAGCAACATATTAAAAAAATATACAATTTTATCAATGATCGATTGACAAAATCCCAGGATTCGTTGATATATATCAATGAATATATATCCGATATTTATTTTCAAAATATCAAGGTTTTGATATTTTAATTTTCATACATTTGATATTTATTTTTTAAATGCCGTATTTCTTGATATTTTCATATATCTGACATTTATTTTCAAAATATTTTCAGTCAAAAGAAGTGTAAATGAATTCTTCAACTCTTATTAAAAATTAGTTCATCTGTAAATGAAAACTAAAAAGAATAGCTCACAAAATATTCCCTGCACTCCAAAAACTAGTTTTGGACTGTACCTGCAGCTTTTCCATTACCATCATAAGAAATCTATATGTCTTTGAACAATACCTCCCTAGCCTGTCTCAATTCTTTTTGTACACTGCACCTGATAGAATGGGATAAAGGGGTTAATTGGTGATTGGATATTAGTAAAAAAATCTCAATTTTATAAGCTTTATGTTTGAAACTGAATATTTAAATGTTGAACCAAAAATTTGGTGGGATAATATTAAATTAGAACAACCCATAAAAGATGATTTAACTTATCAGATGTTTAAAGCGTCTTCGTCAATAGATGCATTAGAATCTTTTCTAGTTTTAGTTTACTTCAGTCTAAATTGCACAGTACATTAGGGAATGAAAAAGCAGATAAACTTACATTCATGTTCAAATTCTTCAATAGAAAAAATAAACTTTATTTTGTATTTCAGAATTTGTTGTTTATTTTATTTTTTATTTTTTTAACTGAATCCTTTGTTTTGATGAATGAAAAAGTGACTTTTACAGAAAATTGTTTGTGTTTTTAATTATTTGATCATAAATTGTAAGAAAAAAATAAAAAGGACATTTAGAAAATTGTTTTATGTTTTCATACTAAATGTAATGTGTTTTAGATTCTAATTTATATTAAGTCTAAAAATATTTATAATCAGTAGTAAGCTGACAATTTTGAAAATATCGGATATGTATAAAAAAAATATCAGATATATATCAAAATACCCTGCAAAATCCTCTTTTTTTTTTTTTTTTTTTTTTTTTTTTTACCACAGTTTGGCAATATTCAAAATTTTTCTTCTGGGATCCACTGACGAAGACCACGATTTTTTTTTTTTCTCAATCAATTGACGAAACTAGAGATTATTTTCACAATCGAATGATGAAATTTTTAGTACCGTGACAAACCTAAGAAAGGTATGATTTTTTTTGTACAGAATTGTCGAAATTCTTGATTAAAAAAAAAAAAAAGAAAAAGTTGCAGAATTCGGCAAATTTTAAAAATATATTCGCGGAAAAGTCACATCTGGATTCCTGAATTTGACTTTAAAAAATAATTGCCAGGGTGGAAAGCTGCAAATATAGGAAACAAGTGGGTAAGTGTGATCACAGATCGCACAGAGGGTTTCGTTTAATATTCATTTCAAAACACTTTATCCTTTTGAAAAATCTGTTAGTTCCACATTTTGCAACCAGGGGACACTCTATTCTAAACAAATCTCTATCCGAACGAAACTCCGTTTTACATACTATCCGTATATATATTAGTCGAAGGGATTGGGCCCATAGCACCCGAGATAAGTAGGCGCCCCTGGCGGTAAAAAGTGGAACTCAAATATGTAAGGCTATGGTGCATAATATGAAAGAATGGTCAAAGGGGTGTCGGCAAAAGTTGGAAAAGTGCTCTTCTGGTGAAAAGGGCAGAGGTTAGAAAAATTGCTTAAAATATACGTTAGAGCACGGAGGATTAAATAATATAAGACTTTTTGAAAATTTTATGATTTATCGTGTGGTCTGAGGTATTCAGCTATACGTATGCAAAAATTCATGTCTCAAACTTAATTAGGGGCTCTCTTAGAAAGAATTGCTTAAAATACATATGTGGTAGCTCAAAGGGTTAAACGTAAGACTTTTTCAAGATTTTATAATTTGTCGCCTGACCTCAGGTGTTCTGCTATAATAAGCATGCAAAATTTCAAATCTCCAATTTAATAAGGGGCTCAGTTAGGAAGAATTGCTTAAAACATGCATGTGGGAGCCCAAAGGGTTAAATGTACGGCTTTTTCAAATTTTTATGATTTGTCGCATGATGGTGTTCAGCTAGTATGCAAAATTTCACGCCTCCAACCTAAATAGAGTGTCACTTAGAAAGAATTGTTTAAAATACACATGTAGGAACCCAAAAGCTTAAATGTATGACTTTTTCAAAATTTTATGATTTGCCGTTTGATGTGTGATGCTCAGCTATAAGTATGCAGAATTTCACTCCTCCAACCTAATTAGGGGCTCACTTAGAAAGAATTGTTTAAAATACACATGTTGGAGATCAAAGGGTTAAATGTACGACTTTTTGAAAATTTTATGATTTGTCGTTTAATGCGAGGTGCTCAGCTATAAGTATGCAAAATTTCACGCCTCCAACCTAATTAGGAGCTCACTTAGAAAGAATTGTTTAAAATACAAATGTGGGAGCCCAAGGGGTTAAATGTACGACTTTTCAAAATTTTATGGTTTGTCATTTGATGTGAGGTGTTCAGCTATAAGTATGCAAAATTTCACGCCTCCAACCTAATTAGGGATGCACTTAGAAAGAATTGTTTAAAATACACATGTGGGAGCCCAAAGGGTTAAATGTACGACTTTTTCAAAATCTTATGATTTGTCGTTTGATGTGGGGTATTCAGCTATAATTATGCAAAATTTCACACCTCCAACCTAAATAGGAGCTCACTTAAAAAGAATTGTTTAGAACACACATGTGGGAGCCTAAAGGGTCAAATATACAATTTTTTGAAAATTTTATGATTTGTCATTTGATGTGAGGTATTCAGCTATAAGTATGCAATATTTCACTCCTCCAACCTAATTAGGGTTCACTTAGAAAGAATTGTTTAAAATACACATGTGGGAGCCCAAAGGGTTAAATGTACGACTTTTTGAAAATTTATGATTTGTTGTTTGATGTGAGGTATTCAACTATAAGTATGTAAAATTTCACGCCTCCAACCTAATTAGAGGCTCACATAGAAAGAATTGTTTGAAATACACATGGGGGAGCAAAAAGGGTTAAATGTACGACTTTTTCAAAATTTTATGATTTTTCCTTTGATGCGAGGTATTCAGCTATAAGTATGCAAAATTTCACGCCTCCAATCTAATTAGAGGTTCACTTAGAAAGAATTGTTTAAAATACATATGTGGGAGCCCAAAGGGTTAAACGTACGACTTTTTCAAAATTTTATGATTTGTCGTTTGATGTGAGGTATTCAGCTATAAGTATGCAAAATTTCACACCTCCAATCTAATTAGAGGTTCACATAGAAAGAATATTTTAAAATACACATGTGGGAGCCCAAAGGGTTAAACGTACGACTTTTTCAAAATTTTATGATTTGTCGTTTGATGTGAGGTATTCAGCTATAAGTATGCAAAATTTCACACCTCCAATCTAATTAGAGGTTCACATAGAAAGAATATTTTAAAATACACATGTGGGAGCCCAAAGGGTTAAATGTATGACTTTTTCAAAATTTTGATTTGTTGTTTGATCTCAGGTGTCCATCTATAATTACGCAAAATTTCGCGCCTGCAACCTAATTAGGGATGCACTTAGAAAGAATTGTTTAAAATACACATGTGGGAGCCCAAAGGGTTAAATGTACGACATTTTCAAAATTTTATAGTTTGTCATTTGATGTGAGGTGTTCAGCTATAAGTTTGTAAAATTTCACGCCTCCAACCTAATTAGAGGCTCAGATAGAAAGAATTGTTTAAAATACACATGTGGGAGCCCAAAGGGTTAAACGTACGACATTTTCAAAATTTTACAGTTTGTCGTTTGATGTGAGGTATTCAGCTATAAGTATGCAAAATTTCACGCCTCCAATCTAATTAGAGGTTCACATAGAAAGAATTGTTTAATATACACATGTGGGAGCCCAAAGGGTTAAATGTACGACTTTTTCAAAATTTTATGATTTGTCCTTTGATGTGTGGTGGTCATCTATAAGTATGCAAAATTTCAAATCTCCAAAATGTGTGTTTTCAAAATGTGTAGTTTCTGAGAACGAGTTCTGTGACGGATAGATAGACAGAGGAGCGAGACGAATAGGGTTTCGTCAGATGAACGAAACCCTAAAAAGCATGTGGGAGCCCAAAGGGTTAAATGTACGACTTTTCCAATTTTTTATTTTTTGTTGCATGATGGTGTTCAGCTATAACCTAATTAGGGGCTCACTTAGAAAGAATTGTTTAAAATATGCATGTGGGAGCCCGAAGGGTTAAATGTACGACATTTTCAAAATTTTATGGTTTGTCGTTTGATGTGAGGTATTCAGCTATAAGTATGCAAAATTTCACTCCTGCAACATAATTAGGGTTCACTTAGAAAGAATTGTTTAAAATACACATGTGGGAGCCCAAAGGGTTAAATGTACGACATTTTCAAAATTTTAGGATTTGTCGTTTGATGTGAGGTATTCAGCTATAAGTTTGCAAAATTTCACTCCTCCAACCTAATTAGGGTTCACTTAGAAAGAATTGTTTAAAATACACATGCGGGAGCTCAAAGGGTTAAAAATACGACTTTTTCAAAATTTTATCATTTGTCGTATAATGTGAGGTGTTCAGCTATAAGTACCCAAAATTTCATGTCTCCAACATAATTAGGAGCTCACTTAGAAAGAATTGTTTAAAATACACATGCGGGAGCCCAAAGGGTTAAATGTACGACTTTTTCAAAATTTTATGATTTGTCGTATGATGTGAGGTGTTCAGCTATAAGTACCCAAAATTTCATGTCTGCAACATGTGTAGTTTCTGAGAACGGGCTCTGTGACGGACAGACAGACAGACAGACAGAGGAGCGAGACGAATAGGGTTTCGTGAGATGAACGAAACCCTAAAAATAGGAACTTTTTCAAATTTATAGGAATTATAGGAAATATAGGAGCGTTGCTAGACCTGAAATCCTGCAGACTTTTTAAAAAAGAAATTATAATATATATATACAAACACCATACAAAACATACAAGACTATTGTTTTTTTGCTGCGTTACCTTGACATCCCCTTCTATGTTCTCGAGCCAATAGTCGAACTCCATGGCCCAGTTGAGAGCGGTGTTGTAGGGACAGATGATCATGGCCCTCGTGATGTACTGGTTCACGATGGTGTTGGTGAGGCAGGTGTGGAGGAAGGTGATCACCTGGAGGGTCTTGCCCAGACCCATGCAGTGCGCCAGGATGCAGCCAGAGCCGGGCTTCTGCAGGTCCTTCACGGTCTCGATGGTGCACTCCCACATGAACTTGACGCCTGAGAAGGAGAACAGAACGCTTTTTTAATAGAAAGCGAACAATAATGACTTACACTACACAGAAGTGTAGAAATTAAAGAAAAAAAAAAAAGCATAGATTATGAAACACTTTCAATCACCCTAGAATACCGTAACAAAACCTCACTCAATAATAAGGTCAGAGAGGATGTTGTCAATAAATGCAGAACACAACCATCACCCAATGCAAAAATATCCAAAAGAGTAGAAATTAAACTAAAACAAACAGAAAAAGCATAGATTATGAAACACTTTCAATCACCCTAGAATACTGTAACAAAACATCACTCAATAATAAGGATGTTGTCAATAAATGCATAACACAACCATCACTCAACGTAAAAATATCCAAATTCTTTTGTGCACAAAGCAAAAGTAAATTTCAAAGGAGTGGCAAAAGAAGTTTCGCTTGTTTTTACTCCAACACGAAATTATAGCTGCACCCGTAAAAAATGCTCAAGAGCAAAAAACCATTGGTACAAGAAGTCACCCAAGCCAAGACTGAAAACTTTTTCGAGTATTACAAACAACACAATTAAAATAGGATAGCAAATTTCTGAGTCTTGCATTATGGCTAATGTCGCAAAATTATATTTATTATTATTATTATTTTTAGAGTTCCGTGATCTATTTATGTTAATTTCATTGTATAGTGGCTAGACTGAAGCCCTCATCGAGACACGTGTTAGCGAAGCGCCTTGGCAGCAATCCAGGCGATTCACTATGTCATACTTCTGAAATCTGTTTCTTGTGATATAAAAAGATAGAGAATGTAAAACTGGAGCGTTCTTACCAGATGAGCAGGAAACATTATAATTACTTGTAGAAGTACGGTGATGGACCCAAACAAGGATGCGTGGAGAGAAGGCCTGTTCTTAGCAAAGAATGAAGACTCGGTCTTTGACGTCAAAACAAATTAACTTTTATTAAATGATAAAATTCGTGAACTTTTGGGCAAGCTGGTAACGACTCATCTCTATATATATTTCTTGATAAGAAGAGAACTTGGACAGACATGACACCGGTGAGAGCCATGGCTGGTATCTCCCGTGTCAGGGAGAACTGCACTAACGAAAGAGTCACCTACTAGGTGAAAGGTTTCTCACAAGACTGCCTATTCTGCTCCAAAAAAAAAATTCCCAAGAAAAGCAACGCGCGTTGTTTGGCGAATCAACCGGCGATCCAACCAATCAGAATGCACAGAGCAGACTAGTCACGCCCGCATAACGGAAAAAGCAAGCGAGCAATAACGAACACAATCAGAACATGCTCCGAACGGCAACTGATCGAAGAATAACCATTTCCCCTCGTGTCGATTTAACATGCCGAACTACCGAAAATGGCAGATATAAAATTGGAAATAAATAAATACTTATGATCGTAGCGATGGGAGATGAAAATATGAACGAATTGCCGTAGGAACAAAAGTGATATACCAAATTAATGGGAATCGCGAATGCTGAACAATGGGACAACTGAAATAATTAAATATTAAAGATAACTTACTAAAAATAGTTAAAATTATGTTAATTACATGGGGGTAAACCACGTGCAAACGGCCGATCGCAATTACGAAAGGAAAAAAAAAATAAAAAAAAATGGTGTGTTCATAACGAGACAGCTAAAAATTGATATCTTACACTAAAACAAAGGGATTAAAAGTTTTTGATAGTAAAATTGCTATTATTTAAGTAGATAAAGGTGAATTTACTATCAGTTAAAAATTTCTCCAAGACTGAAATCAGTCCTGAGACTGGAGGTCTTATACTCATGAGCAAAACCTGTACGATTTACAATTTATTCTTTCCACCCTATTACATACTGGGTGTCCCAAAAAGGACTGACTGATTTTAAAATTCAATAACTTCCAAACGGTGACAGATATTAAAAAAATTCTTGCAGGAGGGTTATGCATAAAGTCAAAAGTTTTATTACAATGATTTTCGATTTTAGTTTGAATTACAAACAATAGATGGCGCTGCAAGCAATAGTCGCTAAATACAGGCTCGATTTTTAGTCCTTTCTGTTGTTCCATGCAGAAAAAGGAGATGGAAATGTATTATCCGGGCCACGAAGTACCAAAAATCGAGCCTGAATTGAGCCTCTATTGATCGCAGCACCATCTATTGTTTGTAATTGGAACTAAAATCGAAAATCACTGTAAAAAAACTTTTGACTTTATGCATAACCCTCCTACAAGAATTTTTTTAATATCTGTCACCGTTTGGAAGTTATTGAATTTTAAAATCAGTCAGTCCTTTTTGGGACACCCAGTATATTGTTAATGATGTCCAGCATTAACAGAAGTAAATGCCAGACCAAAATCTTAAACAATTAATTAGCAAAGTTCTCTTAAATGCAAATTGAAAATGCGAATACTGGAAAGCTAAAATCGCAACAGACCAAAAATAAAGACAATCCAAAGCTGAAAAATAAATACATCACACCATCTCATGTCAGTGTGTAGAAAAGGAACACAAACCAAAAGTTATATTTAAAATAAAGAGATTTATTAAACGAAATATAACAAGTGTAAAAAAAAATGACTCAATGTCTAATTCAGCATTCTAAAGCATAGACAGTTTCAACAAGGATTTTACATCAATCCTGTATTCAGTAATATCCTTTAACATTATCAAAGAAAAACTGGACACTGGAACCCGGAGGGTTTAAAATTATTGGATATATTTAAAGTTAAAAATCTCAAGAAATTCATTAAAAGGGCTTAAACTACAATGTGTACCCAACCACTCATTAAGTCAAAAAAAAAAAAGAACTCCAGGAGGATTCTATTCCTTAAACAACTCTTAATTATACATGAGAAAGTGTGTGTTTGTGTGTGCGTGTGTGTGTGTGGGGGGGTGGGGGGATTATAAACTATGATAAACTTTATTATCCATATACTATACTTCTAAAACATTCACTTTACTTTTAACTTTAAGAGTTAAACAGTTTAAGAAATAGTAGAGTTTCATAATAGAATGAGCAAAATTAATCCAAACTCTCTTATAATGACTCTCCTATTATATCCTTACAGTTAAACTTTATTTAATAAAAAGAAATAAGATAAAAGTAATTTACTTGAAAACCCACTGCAGTGCAACGTCCATTGGGAGAGTGACATAACAAGAACTTTAACCGACGAAACCAAATATAACCATCAGCAACAACGTACAGACTAAAATTGTAACACAGTCATAATTTAAAACTACTTTAAGTCGAAAGATTCAAAGAAACTATCTTTATAAAATGGTCGCCTCTGAATTTCTATACCTTAAACATGTGGGTTAAACCACCTCTACTAGACATGAAATAAGCCGCCGGCGAACCATTTCGTAATGCATCTCCGACCTCCTTTCATTTATACGTCAGTAGACTCCCTCCAATCCGCTCAGTTTGGGACCCGAGGTTGTGCGGATTTTAGAATTTTGCAGATCTCTGGTCATTGCTTTGTTTCCATTTCTTAAACAGTCATTTGAATGTAATAATGCAATCAAAATTATAAAAAAATCCATGCAATATAGTAAACTATTAAAATAATTAAGTAAAGTAATAAACTAAAAGAAGATACAGTAAACTCCCGGCTATCCGGCCCTCCGTACTATCCGGCTTAATTAAAAAAAAAAAAAAGAGGAATATTTGCAAGCGGCCAAGACAGGCAGGTTCCAAGGACAGGACAGGAAAGTGATAACTCACGACAGGAAGGAGCAAGAAAGGAGTGCAGAATGCAATAGCAGAGACAGACAGGAAGGGAGAGAGGGGGGGGGGGGGGGGCGTTAAGGCTTGATTACCAAGTGCGGACGTTATATTCCACTTATCCTGGTTACTTTCACATAGTCTGTTGTTGTGCTTCGCGTTTATTTATTGAAGATTAACGAAATGAGTTATAACCCAAAAAGGTTACAGTGACTACAATAGGGAGTCGATACTACGCATGAGCAGGAGGAAGCGACATCAGCTGATAGTATAGGCTTGCACAAATAGGTGGACATTGCATCACGGAAGAGGGCTAACAGGGAGAATCCATCCTCTTTCAACAACTAAAAACTAAGTTTTGACTCTTTTATCTTATGCATAACTTTTGTATATTGAATAACTTTTAATATGTGTGCAATCATTTAATAATAAACAGATTGACTCATTTTTCTACGCATTAGGCTTACATTTTACGTTCATGTTTTGCCTCTTTTTAAACTGTATGGACTGTATATATAAAATTTATCTTAAAATGTGTAACATGCGTTTCTAATATAACGGAGGAGAGGGCAGGAAGTGAGCCAATATTTATAGAACTCCAGTCTATCCGGCTTTTTTGTTATCCGGACTACCCTTCTGCCCAATTAGGTCGAATTGTCAGGAGTTTACTGTCATTTTGAAAAGGATTAAATTATTAAAAGTAAAGGTCAAATAAATAATGGATAATGTATCATTAAATAGGCATAATAATGATGGGATACATTGACCTTGAATGATTGAATGAAACTTGCCTCAAAAGGGTACCCTATTCATTTATATCAAAATCATAAAGTAAAAAAGGTTTATTTTAAGTTGAGCCAGTCTTAATAACCAAAAAATCTTGATGAATACATAAAAAGATTGGGTAAAAAGACTGTGATTACCAAAGATATTAGCAATATCTTTATTTTATTTTTTTTTTTTTTTTCAGAAATAAATTGTACTTCCTTCATAAAAAACCATGAGTTCAGTCATATTATAGAGAATGAATTACATATTAAAGTAGAAAAGGAATGATATAAAACTAAAAAATTCTGTCATTTTGCCTCTACATCTGAAGTGATAGTTTCATTTGTTTACATCTGCAATGATGTGTGGATTTCAGGGTTGCGGATTTGAGGGAGTCTACTGTACTTCTATTTCCATCCCATCATTTAACTACAGCAAAAAGACGAAATACTAGAAGAGGCTTTTAGTCATCTATATTTTGAATTGGCTAAACAAAAATAGCAGCATATTCCTTTATCTTTAGAAAACCACGAAAACACTTTGCAAAAAAAAAAAAAAAAAATGACCCTATCATAGCCATGCCTTTAAGGTGGACACTAGGGTGGTCACAAAAAATCAATTTTCGAATTTTTTCGGGGGGACCCCCCAAAAAGTTGCCAATTGACTAGAAAATGAGATTGGCTAAGTTTCAGCTTATTTGGATAATATTAACCCGTGCCTCATTGAAATTTAAGTTTGAAAAAAACATGATTTTTCGCAAAAAAATGCTGTTTTTCCTTCATGAAATGAATACAATTGAACCTAGAAACATAATGCAGGTCTCATTTTATAAAGAAAAGTTTTGCTTTGAAGAACCACACACCATTTTTTTCTAAAAAAGTATAGATTTAAAAATATGTGCATTTTTCAGGACCAGACTTCACATGAATCCTAAAAATTGACTTTTTATGAAAAAGCGAAAAAAAAAATTTGTAACATTCCATTTCATCTGCTTTCCACCTTTTGTTTTTCTTTTTTTCGTTTTTAAAAAAATTCCAAAGAACAGGAAAAAAATCGAATTTTAAACTGAAAGAATTTAAAAAAAAAAAAAAGGAGGGCAAATGAAGTATAGAAATGAGAACAAATAACGCTCAATTGCATTTTATTATTAAAGTTGTGTTACAAGAAAGGAGGCATAATAAAGAAAATAAATTATTTTCCCTTACAACTGTCACGTTAACCCTTTCCGGCACAGAAAAATTCTGTTCGTAAAAGGATGAAATGATTGTCTTACACCGGAATTTACAAACGACATTTTTAGAAATTAAAATCACATTACTTTAACCTTTCATTGTAAAAGCAAAATTTTATTAAAATATTCTTCGTGCCGTTTGTAAGTTTGGAATTAAAATTAGGTGGTCCCGGCGTGGGACACTGCGCTGGAAAGGATTGAAGTGGTAATGGTTTAGATAAGGTGGCTTATGTTGGCTTTTTTTACCAAAGTATTATCTAAAAATGAAAATGCAACTTGATCCGAGTTAAGATACCAAAGGCGGTTTGTCATTTTAGCAAGTGCTTTGTCTGTAACCTATTTATCAAATTTTCTGTAGTGAACAAGTGATTTTATTATTTGCAGGTCTTGAATTGGTGGCTAAAGTGGCTGTGGAAGTATTGAAGCACACTTTTGCATAAATATTGATTAAAAATAAGAAAAGATCTCTGATATCTTCTTTTTCTAAATTTGTTATTGAAAGATGATCCCTGAAACAATATATTTTGAGAGAATGAATGGCCTGTGCCTCCATCCATCTGACATGATTAAAAGTACCAGGTGCTTTGAAAAAAAGTCTTTTGCAGGAAGGAGTTCTATAAAAATTAAACAAAGTTGGATAAACTCTTTATAATCATCCCTGGGCTGTTAATTTTTAAGAGTTCCTGTAAGAAAATTTGAAATTTGTTCTGAATTAACTATTTATACCTAGTATTTCATCTTCAATAACATTTGTATACTTACTCTGGTTTAATTTAGACCACCCAATCAGAATTGTTTTTTTTTTTTTTTTTTTTTTTTTAATATCTGGCTGAGGGGCAGTGATTATGCCCATTTTACAATCAAGAACTGCTTTTAGGAAAATTTCTAAATTATGCTGGCGGCATGGTAAATACAGAAGACTTTTCCTTTAACAATTGCTATAGAAAAATGCAGGTTAACTCTGAGTCGACCTGTGTTTACTGCAGTTGTATCAAAAAATATTGCCTGGATTTTACCAACTTCCTCCCACTCTTCAACTGCTGAAAATACAGCTTTCGCCTGAATTATTCCGATACTATTTTCAAGTTGAGGAACTCGTAGTAACTGTTCTTCAGCCCCACAACTAATTAAAACTTTTATCCACTCTACATTTTCTTTATTCAAAAAATGGTGAAGCAGTTTTCCACCCCAGTGAACAACAGTTCTCTCTAAACGGGAATTTTAAAATCTGTTTTTGATGAGCTCAGTTTTTTGTTTACGAAACAGTTATTTGCAGAGTCGATGTCTGTGGTTAGCTAGTGGATGTATTCTAAGTCTAGCAGCTTCTCTGGCATTCAGTTTATTTTGTGAATATTATAAAATAAAATACATAAAACTTGGCAATTACTTGGCTGCTTACTGTCGATGATTTGATGAGACATGTGGCCAATTTAAAAAATCTTACATTTCTGCCATCCTATCAAGAGGGGGAAGGGGTTTTACGGAATGTTTCGTCAATTCTAAAAATAGATAACCATAACAGATAACAAAAACAGCCTTGTAATAAAAAGAGAAATTCAGAGGTTCAACTGCAACACAAATCGAGAAGCTCTTTCTTACTAGACACAGAACTAGATAACTGATAATCAATTATAATTCTTGAAATATTTTTAAAGTTACAAAAATTGTTCACTTATTTTTGCCTATTAATAAAAATAATACAAAAAAATTATCAAAAGTAATAAAATTTTTAAATTGTCATTTTTTACCTATGTTTCAAAAATGCAGAGTTTGAGGGTATGGTTCACTAGATGTCCTGAAAAATACTAAATGTTCATTAAATATAAGTTTTCATGAGAGTAAGAGTTCAAGACAACAACAGTTTCTATGAAATAAAACAAGAATCAGGTTTCTAAGACAAATATTTTTCACGTAAGGAAAGAAAATCGACAATTTTTTGCCAAAAATTGCAAATTTTAAAGAATTCAACCTTGATGAGGCACGGGTTAATATTATTTATTTGAGCTGAAACTTTGCCAATCTCATTTTCTAACGAATTGGCAACTTTTAGGAGGGTCCCCACGAAGAAAACATTAAAAAAAATTTTCCCCTGTGTTGCTTGTGACCACCCTAGTAGACACCTATGTGCTACATGTTATCAGTGAACTAACAAGACTGATTCTCCCCCTTTCGACACCGCATCTATTCTCATCCCGTGACCGGTAAACATCTACTACGCATGTCCAAGCACTTCTGGAATAACTTAGCGAGCGACACATCAGCTCGGACCAGATGCAAATGAGTAGCAAATACGATGAACGCAAGATAAATTGGAATGGATTTTATTATGCGTACAGAGTGGAAAAGATCGAAGAAATTGAAAGAGGCTTATTATAATTTAATGAGAGATGAATGGCTACCAGCACAGCTAAAAGGGTAGGATTAAAAGAATGGGTTTATTATTAAAACAATCTAAAGCAGTAAGAACAGCCTTCATCTAATCCCTTATGGGATAACAGTTAAACTGGATTCCTGTTTTTTTTTTTTTTCATTACTTTGTTTTTCAGTTGCACATCTGTTTACGTTTGTACTTCACAGCTTGACGGAGTTGTTTGAAGGTGGCCTGTTCTTTCTTGGTGTTCAACCCTTTCGAGTTGCGATCGCAATCTCTTTGTTTAAAATTCATCCTGTAAAGTAACTTTTAAGTTTATTCTAGTTTTAAATTACGTTAAAGTTATTTTTAATCATATTTTCATAAGTTAGCCTATTTTTCAGGTAATTTAACCCTTAAATGCCTGATTTTTCAAAAATCATTGTAATAATATTTTTCGGCTTTCATTTTTTAAATGAATCATGGGAAAAATACTTTTAAAAAATCATATTTTGTTTTAAGTAGGGTTTACGGCTCAAAAACAGTTTGTGACTCATCTGCAATACGGGTCTTTAATTGAAAAAATAATTTTCCTTGATAAAATTGTATAACATAGAAATAGAAAATAAATAAATATGAATAAGAAATAAATTTTACTGACTCACTGCGGAACAAAATAGGGTATTTAGCAAGCTTCCAAACAAAACAAAAAGAAGACATAGCAATAATTGAAAAAAATAAATCTATCTTTATTCTTAAACAGCGTTACCATCTACACTTATTTCTTCCTTGTGTATCAAATGGATGAGAATTACATCAACATTGGGGTCGTATTACTGGAATCCAGTGAAAACCTTTATCCCTATTATGTATGGAAACCATTCCTTCTTGCATCTATGGATGTCATTAACCCTTTTGGCACTGACTTTCTTCTTCAATTTCGGGAAAAATTACTTTTACGCTAACAAAATTAAAAGTAGCTATCGAAATCACAGAAGTTACAGTTTACTGAAATTTAATGAATGCGTTCTTTACAGAAACCCAACGAATGTAGTTATAGTGCGTGTTTTTCATACAAAAATAGTCTAAGGAAGAATTTTTTAAGATGTTTGGAAAATGTCGTATTACAACCAGATTAAACAAACATAAAAAATTTATAATTTAGTAATAATCTCAGTTTTTAGTAATTTTTATCTTTTATCACAAAACAGTCCCTAATTTAAATTAAAAGAATGAAACATATGTTTGAATGAAAAGAAACGCCAATGGTTTACTAATAATTAATAAAACTTTTATTAATATTATTATTATTAAATGCTGAAACATAAGTTGTTTCGGCATAAATGCCCTTGAAGAAGAAATCAAATTTATTGTTTATAATTCAAGTCTGTTTATCGTTTATCTTATGAAACATAATTATAAAACGGATTGATTTCTTTTTGACAGAAAATCTAGTTTGTTTATAATCATGGCTCTTGATCAGTATTTATGAGTAATAGTATGATTTCAAGGTCATTCAATATAGATTTATTAGCTTTTATAATAATTTTGAATTCTTGATGATGATTTATTAGTAATTTCTTGATGTAACTTTATGAGTTATATTTATTTTGGTACCTTTTAAATAGATTTATTAGTTTTATGGATGTGATTTAAATGAATATTATAGCTATTTGTAATAATTTAAAGCTAATTTAACATGGTTTAGGATATTATTATTAAAGTAATTGCAGAAGATTTATAACCTGCATATTGTAATGTTCCAATTGCAAAATTATGGAATGTATTAAATGAAATGGCTATAAATGCAAGTATTATTAGAGCAATTCAAGAACTTTACAGACAATCAAAAACAAAGATCAAAATAGGCCAAAGATTATCAAAAGGTTTTATAACAGATAAAGGACTCAGACAAGGATGTTATATCTCCCCAACACTTTTTAAAATTTATGTTGAAGAAGCATTGAAAATGTGAAAAAAGAAATGCAGAGGAATTGGACTTAATACGTCAATTTTTACTCTACAACTCGCAAATGACCAAGTTGTAATTGCAAAAAGTAAAAAGGATTTAGAGGAAATGACGGTGAAAATTAAGGAAGAATATGAGAAATGGGGACTTCACATGAACATCAGCAAGACCAAATACCTATGTACAGGAGGAAATGAGACAGACCTAAATCTAACTAATAACATAAAAATAGAAATCTGTAAGCATTATAGATATTTAGGTGTAGACATTAATAGAGAAGGAAGAGACTCACAGGAAATTAAATACAGAATTTGTCAGGGGAAAAAGGCTGTAAAAAAATTAAATTCTATTTGGTGGAGTAAGGAGATCTCTAGGAAAAGAAAGTATAATATATACAACTTTATTGTAAAGAGCATATTGTTAAATGGAGCAGAAGGATGGATAACTATGGAGACAGAAAGAAAGAAATGAATGGCAGTAGAAATGGACGCCCTAAGGAGATCATGCAGGATATCAAGAATAGAAAGAGTAAGAAATGACAGAATCAAGGAAATGATGAAAATAAAAGGAACCACATACTAGATGATATTAAAAAAAAAGCAATTAATCTGGTATGGTCATGTCAAAAGAATGAATAATGAAAGACTACCCAAAATCACATTCAAGTATGAAACGAACAAAAAAAGGAAACGGGGACGACCACGAAAGACCTGGATGAATGATATCTCAAAGGCAATGAGGGATAGAGGTCTGGAAGAGGAATGGACCCTTGACCGGAAGAAATGGAAAAAGACTCTTGAGGATTCTTCGGATGGCGTCATCTGATGCCATAAACCGAGTTTATATATATATTGTAATTTTTATTTTGATGGTTTTTTATTTTGTATAATATGTATCATTTTTGAAAAGGTTAGGTCCAGACTCTGTAATCAGAGATGTAAGGTGTAAATCGTGGCTCTGTTTAATGCAGAGTGTATAATGGAAGTCTCGTCGGCTCTGTTGAATACAGAGAATTGTACTATTATGGAACCATAGGATTAATGATTAACTTCTAATGATGCATGGAATTTACATATACTATTTCATTTTTATTTAATAAACTATTTAATCTAATTGCTCTCCCACCTCACTTGGATTTTGTGATTTTTATTTGTCATCTGAATTATCGGTGCCAACACACATAAGTAAAGTCATAGTAGTAAATGTAGCGACATATGCCATCACTATTAGGTGCTGGAATTAACAAAAATATTTTTTTTCTTTCAAATGTTGCAATTTCAAGTAGGAGCCTCATAGGTTAAAGTTAATTAGATGAATCTCCTTGCCTCTTCAAATAGTCACCACAACATAAATGGTTGTAAGTACTCTTTGAATACTTGGAAGATATTTTTCAAGTGTTATATAAATATGAAAGTTATAGTTTTGATAGTTGACCAACCTCTGCTGCAAACCAAAGGGAAGGGATCCGAGTCAGTGTTTGTGAGTGCAAATTTCATCCCTATTAAGACCGAACATTCACAAATTAAAAAACCCCTTTAAGAATGAAGGTGAGGATTGGGTCATTTTACTGCCCGACACAATTTGCCTCCCTTCCGTGGTCATGAATGGAGACAGAGCAAAACCTACTTTAGTTTAATTTTGTTGCAGTTAAACAACCTTTTTTGCTTCCATTTTATCAAATAAGTGCATTTCATATCATTAACACAGGATCATCATTATAACACATTTATGTAGATTTGAAATTATGAATTGAGCAGAGGACTTATAGTTTGGGGGATGCTCATCTATTTGTTTGTGCAATGAAACTTTATTTGCAGCCTTATTTCACCTTCAGGTCTTTTTACAATAAAAGAGGGCCTTTTTCAAAATTCAAATGAAATATGCGAAATACACGTTGGCCATTTATCCCATGAAGCTAGCCCCCGGAAATTTAAGACATACATCGGAGTGCCATTTTTGAGGCAGTATCCTCCCAAAAAATGAATGCCTGTTCACACTGGAAAACTCACCGAAGATGAATGTCACTGTGTGGATGTACAGTAGAAGATCTTTATATTGCGATTCTATACAACACAATTCTCCATATAATGCACAACTTCTTAGATGTAAACAATGATTTTTGCAGTTAAAAAGCACCTGCATTTTCACATTGTAAACTACTGCTACTCTATACGGAACTCAATTTGATACATTACTTCAACTTTTTCTTCTCATTTAAGGCCTTTTCACTGAAAAAAATGCTACTATTACAATAAACATTTTTGAAAATGTCTAATATAAAGGATGGTTGCGTCAGTTATATTTGGATCCTGTTTATAAAGTCAATTTAACAATGTCTCACTTACATTATGCAAAAATTTATAATCTGGATAACTCTTGGTAACAAGGAATGCAGTATAAAGATATTCTAAGGTATTTTGATATGTTTCACGCCTATTTGGCTATGTTTACAAGGTGAATTTAATGATGTGATCGATATAACGCAAAATACTATATAACGCACAACCTTGCGTTTTTAGGTTTGCGTTATAAACATCTTCTACTGTATCTAAGTTATCCCTCACCGAGCTGGACGGTCTGAGATATCACAATTAACGGATGCCAATGGCATAAGACATAAGAGAAAGCAATTTTTAAAAAGAGAGACTCACCCTCCACCTGATGAGGCTTGAGCTTGCAGACGAGGTCGGGATGGATCTGGACGAGTTCTTCATTCGTTTCCAGATCCCTATCCAGCACCTTCTTGTGGAGGACCGTCTCATCACCCTCGCAGATCGTCTCCTCGACTTTGTTGTACTGGAAAACAGAACACACACGTATATATACAGGGACACGACAAAGAAAAAAAAAAAAATCACAGCACAGGTTATGAAACAGCAAATGAGGTGACCTATTTGCCTATAATTCCGGTACTTTAATGAAAATATCCCATGACACAATAGGAGGTAAAAATATCACAGCTGGTATCACATATTAAGAAAAACGTCATCACTTATTGCACAGGAAAAATTCACGATGTCACTGAAGCTCTATATCAACCCCCTCAAAGTTCTCACGATGCTATAAAATACTTTATACAAGCTAAAAGAGAAACTTTAAGGCCGAGGAAATATCATAATGTGCAGAATCCACACGCATGACTGCTTCACAGGCTTTTGTAGAAAAATGAAGAACAACAACAAAGTAATCTTGATAATTTACCCACCGAAGTGTAAGCTGATTCTCCGCTTAAATTATATACGAATCTATTTTCAATTCGACTAACACATTCAGGAAAAGTCACTGCTTAAACACACTTAACACTCCTTGCACTGCAGAAATTATTTCAGCTGCAAAACCCGAAGAGTTGAATTAAATCATAGCCTTTAACTTTGTTCAAGAAAAACCAATACACGATAGATACAGAAACCGACAGAAGGCAGATTTCACTTAAATGACTGCTCACATCCTCTCTAGACTAAAACAAGTGAAATGCCACGAACGCTTGAAAGTCCGAGCATATATCTGTCTCGGGCGAACGAAAACTAGACTTCCATGCATCGCTAAACTTATTTTAATTTAATTAAATTATTTATTAGATTTACAGATTTACTTAGAATATAATATATGACTTTAATAAACTTAAGGGGGTAAAGAGAAAAATAAGTAAGCTGTTTTAAGTAAAGGTAAGTGGGTTCTGTAGGTTTAATGAAAAAGAAAATGTTAGATAGGAATATATAAATGACTAGGGTTGCCCATTTCTAACATTTTTTTCCTCATTATTATTATTTGGCCACCCTGTTTTCTCCAATTTTAAATTTTAAAATGCATCTGTCATGAAAATCATATTCTGTATTTGATCTGCAGAAGAGTATAATCTGCAGATACTTCTGCGATTACTTCGATTATACGAATCTGCAGATTGTATAAGTTTACTTTCAACCCTTTTTTTCCCCGTGATGCGCACAGGGTTTTATTAATTTCATAAATGTAGTACCTCATTTTGATCATTCAAAACATTTTTTATATTAAACATGTCCAAATAGTCAATTTTAGATATACCCTACAAAATTTCATATGTAAAATTTCCCTCGTGGGGCATATTACACTATGAATAGATGTACAAGTTTTGTTTTAAATAAATAGTAAAAAAAAAAAGAAATAATTTATTGAAATAATATAATAACCAGAAAAATTAAAATGATTTTTAAATACATAAAAGGTGTCAAATTATCCAAAAAAATTCACATAATTATTCCAGTGTCAGTTTATTTTGAACTTTTAAATGGGATCGGTTTGAAAATTAATTTTTATTTAGTTATTTTTAAATTTTTTCATCTATTATTTCTATTTTTTGACTAAGATACTACTTTCATAAGAAAAAAATGACAGAAAATTTGTTAATAAGAAATCTGAAATTGCCCTCCTGTGGGTCATACACCCCACGTTGGGAACTACTGATCTATATTAATGCAAATGATGTCATTTTACATGAAATAAAAGCATGTGCTTTAAGTCTTAAAATTGAAATATGTTTTGTACTACAGTAGAGTCCTAATTATCAGAGTCCCACTTAACTGAGTTATTGTCTTCTGATGGACTGGTGGCTTCCATTATTATGAAAAAGCCATTCTAAATGAAGTGTTAGGTGAAGATGAAAGAGCAGCCGTAAAAAGTTAGAACTCTGATTTTCTGGTCAGAATGGAAAAAAAAAAAAAAAAAAAAAAAAATGGCCATAATTTTTTCCACCAGAAGAAAATGAAGTAATGGAAATGTCGGGGCGACACTAAATTCTGAAAAAGTAGAATTCCTGTTCTCTAGTTTTTTTTTTTTTTTTTTTTTTTTTTTTTTTTTGCGCATCAAAGTAAAAAAAAAAAAAAAAAAAAATTAACAAATTACAACGACCATTTGGAAAATGATTTTTTCGAAGACTAAAATTTAAGACATAAAAAATCGCACGGAGTGGATCCTACATGACGTACGCCATGAATTAAACATGAATAGTGTTATGATACGTAAAAATTGCAAGGGACAAAAATCGCCTGTGACTCGTATGTATTATCCACCTGAAACTTACCTATTATCCAAGCATTTCATTGGCTGTTCGGGGAAAAAGGCTTTTCCATCCTCCGATTTCCAAGAAATCTGACGACCCATGTTCAATGAAATTTCATTCTTAAACTTATCCCACACTATTACCTTTTACGCCGTCGTAGAGAGAAAAAAAAAAATGTACTTTTAAATGCAATTTGTTTGAAAGCTGTATCTCAATTTGTTTCTGAGTTATTCATTTTTTTTTTGTAGTTTTTATTACTTTTTTGTCCTAGTGGCAACAGAAGTATCCATCTCTGTTGAAAGTAAAGGGAAATACAGATGACAGTATAAAACCATCAGAAAACGAATAAAATGCAGATTCAACCCATAAAAAGCTTCTGCTATGTTTTTGATTTCCTACCCTGACGAGGACAATAACCCTTTTTCCAAATGGTTAAAAATGATTGTATACGCAAAGTCTGCGACATTTTAGACTTGCTTATCCTACTGAGCTATAATAGAACAGTCCCAATGAAGGCTCCGAGTGCAGGGATTTCTTTTTCTAAAATGATTCTTCCATGACATGTTTGGTAAACCTTTAGTAGTGTCGATAAAAAGGAGATCCTCTATCTTCGAGTGGAAGACATGACAATTCCTACTTCACTACCTATTTGAAACTCTGTTTCACAGTGGCTCCGTCGATGAAAGATGAGCTTAAAAGAGCGAGCAGTATCACTGAGCAAAAAAGCAAAGATGAAGTATCCAGCAGCACACTCTCTTTGTAACTTTAAAGAATCACGAAAAGACTGAAGGGTGTAAAAATCAACTGGAATCAGCAAGAAAGTGAACGCTTACAGGAAAATAAGGAAAAAAGTTGAAACTTAGAGTGGATAGAAGCAAGAAGCGATATTGCTTTAACCATTGCAGTTTTGGTAGAGAGAGTGAAGTCTCATGCTGATGCTCACAGCAAGAGAACTCTACAGACCTTCTAGTGGAAAAGTAATTGGAAAGTAATTTATTTGTATTTTTATTAATGTCATACTCACTCAAATCTGCACAGCTTAGGACCAGAGGTTGTGCGGATTTTAGAATTTTGCAGATTCAGTGATTTGTTTACATTTTTGAAACATTCATTGGATGGGTAGTTAAGCAAGGGAAATTATAATGAATGCTTACAATAAAGGGAAACATTAAAATAATGTATTAGTTTAAAAGTCCGATGAAATCGATTTCATTCGATTCCAAAAGTCCTATCTGCCATCGAGTGGTAAAGCAATCATAAGATCGATACATCATTATGCGTTCTTAGCACTACATGGACGGTTTTACATACAGAGAACGGCAAGGCTTAACGATGTTTAGGAAGCAAACATCCCAGAAATAAATTAAATAAAGAGTATTTAAAGTGAAAGACTGCCGAGAAAAAGGTAAGTAAGTTATATATTTAAATAAATAAAGATGAATAAAAGTAAACTATTAGTGTCAGCGTAGTTAAATATAATATGCATAAAGTAAACAAAAGACCGGTATTTCAAATGCGTGACGACATAAGAAATAGGGAATGAAGCAAAGAGAGCAGAGGGTACTTTTCGGTTAGCCAGGTGCCAGTGTTATATATACATATATATATTGTACATATAAGTATATATACATATATATATGTGTATATATATACATATATGTGTGTATATGTACAATATATATATATATATATATATATATATAATACTGGTACCCAGTTAACAGAAAAGTACCGAACAGTGTTAATGCTATTAACAGATTATATAGCTTATTGTGGTCTCTGTAACTTTTCACTGTTATTTAGAGTCCTGAATGCTTTTCTTATACTGCTTTGTATGTTTAGAAATAAATTTGTCAATAATTTAAAGAAAAATTCCACGAACAATAGTTTTAAAATAGCGTTCCGGTTCATGGATTTTTCGATTTCGAACCCTGGAATGTTTGATATAGATAGGCTAATTTATATCAAAATCAAAAGTAATGTACATTTATTTAGCGATAAATCAGCTACAATAGCCAAAAATGATTAACAAAAAATTTAGTAAAAAAAAAAAAAAAAAAATTGTGGTAGTTGCTGATTTCGGCACCCTCTTGAATTTTGTTCCTGCAACTTAACTGTAAATTTCATTGTTTACATCTGAAAAAATATGCGGATTTTAGGCAACCGTGGATTTAAGGGAGCCTACTCTATTTACAATAAATAAATAAAAATAAACCCATGAAATTAAATTTGCATCAAGTGACATTCAATAAAATATAGGCCAGTTGGCAAGATGAAGCCCCGTCCCACCCTCTACCCTAGGGAACTTTACCAAATTTCTGTGTCCGTAAACTCACAAATAGTGAATTTAAAGCAAAGCTAAACATTTCTCACCAGCTTCTGCCTCTCTGCAATTCTCCGTTTTCGCTCCTTCTCCTCGGCCTGGGCTTCTTTGGTCGTCTTCTCCACTTTCTCCTTGGACAAGATCTTGCGGATATTCTTGCGGCCTTTGCCCGGAGTGTCTCCTTTCTCTTTGTCCTGGAAACAAACAAAGGAACATTTCAGTAGAGTGAAATGGAATTCAACTTGGCATAAGACCCACAGAGTGAAAAAGTGACCAAGCCTTAGGCATTCATCGCCAATGCTCTACTACAGAGCAACAATTTTCTTTTTTTAGCATTTCACTGTGTTTAAAAAAGAAAAAAATGTCTGGTCTCAATTTCGGACGCCTACATCAAAGACTTTCTTTCTCTTTCATCGAATACACATTTCCCAATCCATTTGGGATGCTGAAATGGAATCTCACCTCTTGGTCGTCTTCGCTCGAACTCCCCATCTTCTTGATGCGTCTCCTCTTCTTCTTCTTCTTCCCTTTGTCCTCCTCTTCGGAGCTGCTGGTGCCCGACGACCTGGAGGACTTCTTGTTGTCGTCCGACGACAGAACTTTCCTCTTCCTCGGAGCTCTGGAAGAACAACAAATGACGCATTTAAGAATCAAACACAAATCTGTATTAGACATTTCCATTACAACCAACATCGTTGTTGCTAGGAAGGTTATAACAAGCCCATTTCCTAATGCCTCTATTTATATTCAATAGCATTTTAATCTTGACAGTATAATCTACAGTTCTTTAGTTATTATACTTTATTTATTAAAAGTAATGTTATTCAAATATAAAACATTCTGGAAATAAACTTACATTTATCTTGCATTAATCCTATTAGCCTTTAGTTAATTATCCAGCTCCATCCGTTTCTTTAAGTTACAGTTCATTTTAAATGCTGTACTTTTTATTTACAACTCCCGATGTTTTTACGACAGCCAAACGTCAAAGTCCAATTCACGAGATCGTATTACGTGGTTTGTTTTTCCTTCGCCAGATGGCAGGAGCAGAAGTTATGAATGAATTAGTAGACATAATCCGCTTTCGGCGAATCACTGTCTTGTAGGTCATTTTAGAAAGTAGGTGTGTCTACACGTGCCGATCCAGCCATCGTATTTAAAGGGTTTTCATTCAGAGGGAAAGCACAACTTGTTAGGTAGATTTCGTAAGAAATACTACCTATTGCAGTTGTTACCATGGTGCGACTTTTGAAAAATTCCTTCATAACTTTTCATTATAGGACCCCAGGAACCCAAAACCACCCCCACCTAAAAAGTTTATATATATATATATATATATATATATATATATATATATATATATATGTATGTATGTATGTATGTATGTACTAAATTTTGTCTGCACGATAAAAGTCACAATTATGCACGGATTGTCCTCAAACTCGCCAACAACTTTGATATGGCTAATATCTCGGCGGGGATTGAAAATGGGCGAAATCGGCCCAAGAGGGTGGAAATGGGGAGGGTTCAAAATTTTGAATACTGTCTTAACATGAATCTGATAAAACCAGCTCTTACAATGGCAGAAAAAAAATAAAAGTTTTTCATTATAGCAGTTGCCAACAATTAAAAAAAAAAAAAAAAAAAAAAAATTCTCACCACAACAATTACTTTTCTTTTGCAAAATTTTCACGTGTAAAATTGAATAGTTTGACAAATTGAAAACAAATTGAATATTACGTCATTTCTAGAGCAAGATTTCAGCATGAAAACTCAAAATAAAATAAATAGTTTGACGAATTATAAAAATATGTATATTGCGTCATATTGGAAATATAATGGACATCAGCAGGTGAATATGTAACGCCATGTAAGTTTGAAGAAAGGTATTAAAACATGATAAAAACCCGACTATGGAAATATTAACACATTTTAACAGCTCAAGGTTCTCTGAATTTTTTGTAGCCATTTTTTAAACCTATTCCATATACATGTGTGTGTGTGTGTATTCGTGTATATTATAATTTTCACAAAAAGTTTAGCTCCCTACAGCTCGCTCTTTGTGAAGAAACTGGGTTTTATCTCTAATCTTGATTTAAGTTTTGTTGGAGAATTTAGTACTTAACATCGAAATCTACCTCCGCCTGTAGGCCCGAGCCGGCAGGGATTTTTTTTAAAATAAGGGTCTCATAACGAGAACTACTTAGCGTGTTCTTGGGATGCTGTAGTGGTCTTTTGGTAATTATAGATAGGCAGCTTATTTTGTTTACGTTTCGTTTTTAAACATCATCCTTTAAAGTTTTGGTATTTATCTTATCTATTTCATGGCTTCTAGTTAGTTTTAAATATTTGTTATGATTTGCAATAGATGATTATTTATTCTTCATCGAAATGTTTATGCTTTACTATGAAAGACTGTTTTAATTAAATCTTATAATGTGAATCTTCAGAAGGATAAAAGAGTTAAGCTATGGAAACTTTAGTGTTTTTAATGACTTCATTCATGTTTTAACATTTTTCTTTATTTCTTAACTACAGATGCCAATGGAAATCTATTTTTACATGCTTCATTTTCCTATTACATTTACATAAGAAAATTCCATCCTCATATCTACTTGCCACTGTGAACTCTGCTAAATTTATACATAGTTTTTAATCATTTTCACATGTATTAGATGTTGGGGAGTTAGTACCTTGTGCTATCCCCTAACAATTGTTGCCAAGCAAAATACTATAGGGTTCCTACACAAGTCTGGAAAAAAATTCCCTGACTTTATTCAAAAATTTCCCTGACCTTTCTCAGTAAAAATTCGGCTTATACATTGTTGTAAAACTCTCCACAATGGACTTTAAGCTAGATTTTATCTAGCTTAAAGTATATATACCTTCCTTGGTGGTTCCCAACCTTTTTTTTTTTTTTTTTTTTTTTTTGTCGACGCCCAACCTAAGCATCTCTAAAGTCATGATGCTTCCCCACCCTCCCTTTCATATAAATCCTATTAGATAAAAAAGGAAACTTCTATTTTTCTGGGAGGATCCAAAAATAGCATTAACTCTGATGATTTCACATTCTTTAATTTATCAAAATCATATTTTTTTATTACAAGTACAGTAGAACCTCAGTTATACAAAGTCATTGAGACCGACCCCAGGGTTCATACTCAATTTGAGTAAAAAAAATTTCCTGACTTTTCCAGGTTTTCCAGACCCTATTTTCTAAAATTCCCTGACCACAATTCACGACATTTTTAGAAATACGAATTACAATTCTAGATCTTAATGATTAAACCTATACGGCAAAAGAGAATACATTGATACATTAATAAGAATAAAATCTAAACATACACCTGAAAATGAAAATAACCTACAAAATTGAAGCTAACAAGTTGGAAATTGCTCGTCAAACGTGGCAAATGAGGTGCGTTCGTACTATAACTAGTTTTATAATTATTTTTTGCACCCCATATTGTACTGAATGTATAATTTTTTGCACTTCATAAAGTGCATAGTCTGTAACATCATAAAAATGCACTTCCAATAATTTTTTCCCTATTCCCCGTAATGTAACGGAACACTTTTGACTGTCCTGTAATTAAACTATACATCCGATTTTCCTAAAATTTGAAATGGCTCAATAAAATTTTGCAACAATTATATCTTTAAAATTTCAGACCATTCGGAAGGCTGTAACATCATTAAAATGCACTTGTAATAATTTTTCCCATTGGCTGTAATGTAAAGAAAAACTTTTGACTGTCCCTGTAATTAAACTATACATCCGATTTTCATAAAATTTGAAATGGCTCGACAAAATTTTGCAACAATCATATATTAAAAATTTCAGACCATTCGGTTGGGTAGTTTTTGCTCTGTTATATGCGGACAGACGGATGGACAGATGGACAGACGGACTGAACGACGACTATAGGTGCTACGTATTTATATAATTACGAACGCACCTAAAAATCTATATCATTTGATATATTCAAAATATAAAAAATGTTAACAAATTAAAACAATTAAAGAAAAACAAAACCCAAAATAAACTCTGATGGACTCAAAATAACATTTTATTTATAAAACTGAATTTACATATAGGTTGACCCAGCCAGTAGTTCATCCAATAAAGTTTTTATTCTATTTCCTTACTTTTAAGTTTTAGACATGATTGTTACAACCCTTAATGCGTAATCCTATAACGGACAAAAATGAAATCTGCTGAAATTAAATAGAAACAAAATTATAAAGAAATAGTTATTTTAATTGTCATTTTCCCAGTGGTGGATCAGGTGAAAGGAATCCATCGAAAGTCTAAAAATTAATTTTTAAAATATCATCCTTGGTCTGTGATGAACAATAATTCTTATAAAAATATTAGTGGAAATAAACAAGATGGAAGTGGATTATTTTAACTTACCGTCATTGTCTCCAACTCATCAAAAACTAAACGTTTACACTTTCTAATAAAAAAATTTCCTAAAATGGCTTCTCTTACAGCAGACAACATCTGACATTAAATAGCTCAAACATCTGACATTCAAACAAAATTATTATGTCACGTGTAAAACTCATTTCTGCCTGAAATGGCACAATATTTTAAAAAAATTAACTACAGGCGGGCTCACCCTATTAAACATTAAACATTTTTTTAAACAGTTCTGCTATCATGTCATTTATTTGTGTTGTTTCAAAAACAGTTTGTAGCGCAAGTTTATTTATTTATTTATTTTTTGTCTTTTAACATTTCAATTTCAGCTACAGCTTTTCTTTTTCGCTTGTTTCATAATTTTTTCTTTTTCTTATTTAAATATTCATTATATCTCATCCTAGCCACCTTAACATAACTCAACAATTCTTTTGAAGAGGTATTGTCTATTGGGCGACATATTTGTATAGCTAAAACATCTTTATGTTAAAAATGTGCATTTAGCGAAAATTCTACTTACAAGTGAAAAATCAGAATTTTTTTGCATACAGACCTAAGAATGCGGAGAATCTTGAGAGGAAAAAAAAAAAAAAAAAATCCCTGACTTTTCCAGGTTTTAGAAAAAAAATTGCAATTTTCCCTAACTTTTTGAGCACTTGTCATTTTCCCTGGCAATTCCCGGTTTTCCAGTCGCATAGGAGCCCTGCGACCCTCTTTCAGATAATCGAGAATGCTTCAATTTTGAGATTAAGGAAGAATAGATGCAATATTTCTTATTATGGTAACAAGAACTTAATAAAAATAAAGCTATGGCAAAATAGAAACAAGAATAAATTACCTGAATTTTCATTTTGAAATTAAGTACCTTTTACATATATCATGAGGGTTTGAAAAAAAATGTTTTGCTTGTCGCAGTTTCAATTTCTTTTGTTATGAAGCTCTATCATAAAGTCTTTTAATATTATTAGTTCACCAGTTTCACAGTCTTTCTGCTGCTAAAGCCATGCCAAACATTTACAAAACATTCAAAAGCTTCAGAATGGCTAATTTGTTCGTTTTCTTCGTTCCACCCCCTCTGGTTACAGGACCTCAAATTAAATTCAAAGGAATTCTAAGAAAGGGGATCGAAAATATTTATAGGCACTCATAGTTCAGAAAGGACCACTTGCACACAAGGAATAGAATAGTAAAAAAAATAAGCTTTAAAAATGGATTTTGCACACAAGGAATGTGACAGTAAAAAAAAAAGAAAAAAAAGCCTTAAAAAATGGATTTTGGTTTACCAAGAGTTTTGGATAAAAGAGGTTCTACTGCATGTGCTGTATGAATTTCCAAATTTTTTTTATTGTTTTTCATACTGTTATAGAGTTTGCATAAAAATTTTAGATTGGATGATTAATTGATTCAAAATTTCTTCATTTATAACTTGAAAAGGACCTTACATCAATAACTGCCCCCTAAATGTCTAATAGAAATAGGTAGTGGAGAAGGGGTCACATGTGAACATGGGGCAGATGTGAACAGTACATATCTCACTTAGTTAATTTGAAATTAAAAAAATTACCAATAGATGGTAGTACTGGTACTATCTTTTGGCTGAATTTTCAGAACAATAAGCCATTTTGATTTATGGTAGTTGTAATTTGTTTGTTTTAGAAGGCGTGAAGTAAAAAAAAAAATCTTCTAAGTTATAGAAGTAAAAATTCATTCAAGACATTTTTTAAAGTAGAATGTAAGCATTGCATTCTATAGTGGCATTAATTAGGTAAGTCTACAAAAAGTTTTGTTTCTTTATTTCAATTAAAAACATATTTTTTTAATAAGTTAGGCTGCAGTGGGAAGATGGGGCAGATGTGAACAGTTCACAAGTGTATTTTTTAAGCCTGTGAATGCAAATTTTTTTTTAGTTTAAAATTCAATGACCCTTGTCAAACACTGAGCTATAAATTTAATGTTTTTAGGATTGCTTCACAGTTTTAATTTACTGGTAGTTAGATAAACATTAAAAGCGACTCTAAAGGAGTAGGTATATTAGTTTACGAATAATTTTAGGACTAATTTTTTGTATCTGTGTTGAAACATTTATTGATTTATTCACACAACTAGAAAGAGGGCATCTAATTAGTTTTTATCACAGTTTTTATTCACAAAAATTATTTTTTACTTATTTATGCATGTGTTCACATGTGCCCCAGGTATGTTCACAACTACCCCTCCACCGGGGCACATGTGAACAAATTTAGACAATTTTTAGAATGATGATACAAGTTAGAAATTCTTGATAAATTAATTCAAAAGAACAAACAAATTGTAAATATTCATATAAATCAATTTTTGGTTCAATAGCTCATAACAATTTTGAGAAATAGTCAAAAAAGTAAAAATTGTTCACAAGTGCCCCCCTATCCATTTGTATTACCAGAATTTGTATGTTACAAACATGCAAATGAGAAAATCTATAAACACTGAAAAAAGCCCTTCATTTGAGCAAATAAATATCAATCTTACGCAGTCATCTCTCGGTTATAGATAAAGACATTTATAGACAATTACTTTATACAGTTTTCATGTTGTAAAGAAGAAGAAAATTATGAAAATTTATAAACATTCAAAACGTCTTAAAAATGACGCTAGGCATAAATGGGTTAAGAGAATCATAAATTGATAATTAGGGGAAAGAGAGGGGCATAAATGGGTCTCATTTCATAATTATGTATGCATTAATTATTTAAAAAATTTTGACCATTTTCGTTTTCGGCCGAAAATAGGAAGATTATTGAAATTCGGTTCCGATTTCTGTTCCGGTCAATAACTAAATAAAACATTTTCTTCTGGAAGGGATGGAAAGCGAGGGGAGGACGGGAGGACAGTAGCAGAAATTTCTCCAAGCGACTGTGACAGATACTTCAGGGTCAAAAAATAATCTGCCGGTAAAATATTTTTACAACTGAAGCGTTAATTAATCAAACAATCACTTACCTGTAGTGTTTTTAGGCATTTTATTAATAATAATCAACTCTTTGTATTTAAGTAATAAAGAGCTAAACATAATATGAAGCAAAATAAAGGTTCAATGAAAAAGAATCTGCAAAAGAGAAAAGAAAAACTGTGAAATGCGTCTCCTGTCTCGAACTTTCTGCTATCGAGGGGGAGGGGGGGGGGGGGGGTTCACTTCAAAACCATTCATAAACATGAAGTCCTAAATCTTCCGAAGGGCATTTCGATGCAAAGGGGGCGGGAGGAGAAATATTCTCCCCCATTTCTAGGCCACCTTCTGAATTCATCACAGGTGCAGATTCACAAAATTTTTTAGGAGCCAGTGGCTCCTAAACCCAAATAATCCAGTGGCCACATTGTGAAAGAAAGTGGGATTTTGGTGTGTGTTTTCGAGATTTGCTACATTTTTCCAAATTGATAAAAGGAATCTAATTTCAATCTTCTAATCCAATATAGTAATTTTTTTTCTGTTTTCGATGAAGCCTGTCCGAAATTTGTGCAGCGATTTAATTTTTCATGATTTTTTACTGTGATTTGCAGAATTGTTTTGCAATTCGTGCTGTTTTCTGACGGACCCGGGCAACGCAGGGCAGATTAGCTAGCAGTGAATATTTTCTTTTATCTTTATCACTTTAAAAATGCATTGTACAGTAAACTTTGTCTGAGGCAGAATCAATGGGGACCGAGAAAATTTTCCATAGTAAATAATATTCCACCTTAGACAAATTTTACGCTATGTCTATGGATTCGCAGGAGCTTGAAAATCTTTCTGAGTTAGACTGATTTCCGTCTTATACAGAGTCCACCTTACAAAGAGTTTACTGCATCAGGAAAACAATATTTCTTATTTTCATTTTGTCATACAAGAGGACATGTAAAAAAAAATAGTGAAGGTGTGAGATTGTTTTGCACTATAAAAATCAAAATACAGTTTAAACATTTTTTTTAAAGAACACACAAGAAAAATTATCTTTAAAAAAGAAGTCTTATCACATACCATTACAGGGGTGATTCTGTTCAGAATTTTCAGAAAATTTAAGGCATTTGGTTCCGAAAATTCAGACATAAAAATCATCACGGAAAAATATTGAGAATTTTGGCAAATGATTGCCGAAAAAATCAATTTTGTCAATCGTCAGCAGAAAAAAGCTAGTTTAGTGTTCTTACTTTCTCTCTTTTTTTGTCTTCTTTCCCTCGTTGTCGTCATCTGAGAGGAGTGGACCGTGGAGTAGAGGGTCGTACTTTCGGACTTTCTTGGCAGGAACGAAATCGTCCGAAGAATCTGACTCAGCTTTCTTCTTCGCTTTTCCCTTTTTCTTCTTCTTCTTCTCATCTTCGCTGTCAGAATCTATACAGATCAAGAAAGAAAGAATAAATCAAGGGCGTATTCAAATCCAAACTGCTTAGTTTCTGATTCATTTTTGCTCTCAAAAGCATCAAACTGGGAAATTCTCTTTTTTTTTAGAAACTACATAATGTGCCGTGCTGTGCTTCTCGATTTTTTGATAAATGCAGAAAATATTGTAAAAAATGCTGTCAAACTTGGCATTTTGAACCGAATTTTCACAAGCGGGAGATCTGGGAATGAAAAAAATGGTCCTACTGAGAAAATAATTGTTTAAAAATCAAATTCCAATGAATTGAGCAAAACATGAAATCACACGGCCTCTTATACATCTCTTCAAAAATCACCTCAGCAAGTTTCACGTCTTTACTTTTAAAAATGAGCAGTCTGAAAATGTCTCAGAAAATTTCGAGCTGTTGAGGGTGGAAAAATATTTTTCCGAATACACCCTTAAGAAACATTTTATGAATGTTTTGTCATGCCAGTTAAAATCTAAATTAAAATCTAAATCTAACTAATTTTTCTTACATGACATAACCCTCCCCAAGTTTAGCAACAAAATACATCAGGACACCCTTGCTTCATGCTGGTATTCAGTAAATGTGTGTCTCACTCAGAAATGTGTGATTCAGTAGCAGTCTACGACTGTGATTGCCAAATCACCTGTTAGTGACTGCTGATAAAGGTCGATCGTAAGTTTGATGTCATCACCCACGGCATTTTGCATATGATTTTTGTTGACAAGGCAATATTGCCCATTCCTGTGAACAGCATGCATTATTTTATAAAGTTTGTTACTCATTGAAGACAGCTACTGGCAGGATCGTGATAATATATTCAGTCAGACACATTTCAAGGAGGCGGGCAAAAGCTATTTGTATCATGTTGACAGAAACTCGACTTATTGACACATTTAATCATCTAAATGAATTTTAGAACTTTCATTTATATGTTTTTAAGGTTGTAAATTGCATCTTTTACATATACAGTAAAGTACCGATTATACGTCTTTCAGGGGGCTGTTCTAAAATGGCGTATAACTGAGAAAGACGTACAATCGAAATTGTATTCACCTAAGGTGCAAAAAATCTTAAACTTTAGAAATATAATGCTGCAAACAAACAAATTCAATTTTATATTTTACTACCATTTTTTGTTGTTTAAGATGCACTAGATATGGAAAAAAGGTTAAAACACTGAAAAAATTATATTAAAAAAAAAGCAATTTAACAAATTACAACGACCATTTGGAAAATGATTTTTTCAAAGACTAAAATTTAGGACATAAAAAGTCACACGGAGTGGATCCTACATTATTACGTACGCCATGAATTAAACATCAATAGTGTTATGACACGTAAAAATTGCAAGCGATAAAAATTGCCTGCGACTGCTTAGATTTCGTAAAACTTGCGTATTATCCAAGCATTTCATTGGCTGTTCGGGAAAAGGATTTTCCATCGTCCGATTTCCAAGAAATCCGACGAGCCATTATAAATGAAATTTCATTCTTAAACTTCTAAACATCCCACACTATTACTTTTTACACCATCGTATAGAGAAAAAAATGTACTTTTAAATGCAATTTGTTTGAAAGCTGTATCTCATTTTGTTTCTGAGTTATTCATTTTTTTTTTTGTAGTTTTTATTACTTTTTTGTCATAGTGGCAACAGAAGTATCCATCTCTGTTGAAAGTAAAGGGAAAATACAGATTACTGTATAGACCCATCAGAAAACGAATAAAATGTCGGATTCAACTCATAAAACATTTCAGATATGTTTTTGATTTCCTACCCTGACCGAGGACAATAACCATTTTTCCAAATGGTTAAATAAATATTTCTAAAATGAGAATTATAAAAACTTATACCAGTTGTACAACTTGAATGACTCTTTTTTTATTCCGTTATCGAACGTGTAAAGAGAATTTAATTTAACTAATCTTCAATCGCGGTATTTTTTCTTTTTTGTGCGAAACTACACAAAATCAATTCGTCAATCGACAGTGGAAAAAATTCGCGAATTTTGCCAAGAAGACTTAAAATATTAATTTTAAAGCAATTACTCTAATTGGTAAATAAATCATATGAATAAAATTTTATTCAGATGATATTATATGAATTAAATTTTATTTTATTTTAATCAAGCAAAGTTCATCTGTAAAAACTCTGCCGTTCAGCTTTAAAATGAATGTTAGTGAAATTTCTAGCAAGTAATCTTCTCAAGCCTTCCACACACATTTTTCCACTTCCATTGCATGACTTGCTCGTCTATAATTCAGTTTGATAACAGAATGAACACCGAGTGCTGTAATTAAAACTTCTGCATTTAACCCTCTTGCTGCGCATCTCATGATTTCCACAGGCAACGTAAAAGCAGCAAAATTTGCACAACCTGCGGCCTTTAACCAAGATTAATTTTCAAAATTTTGCTTTTATAGGATTATTCTCGAAATTCAGTTTTCTGACAATCTTTTTTTCTGATCCAATTCTTTATTTAAGAAAAAAAAAAAAAATCTTAAAAAAATTTTGTACATATTTTAACTCTAAAATATATGCAGATCTGAATATGTAACAGCGCTCAAAATCCTTGGTGGTCCGCTGGTCAGAGACCACCAAAAATTCAATCAGACCACTAATTTGAAAAGTTTAGTGGTCCACAGGACAAGTAACCTTTTTTCCCCAGTCTGACAGGTAAATATAAATTTTCCCGTCCCTCAGAAAACTGCAACCAAACAATCACACAATTTTATTGTATTTAAAAAAATAAATTAAAAAAGAAAAATTGCATTAAACCTTTCAGCAGGGTTGCAAAAAAACCCAACTCGGTTGGGTCTTACTGGGTTTTTTAGGGCTTTTTTCAGGTTTTATTGAATTTTTTTTTTTTTTTTTTTTTAGGAAGTGAGGGCAGGGGGAGTCCCTTATTTTTAAAAGTATATGTATTAACTATTATTTTAACACAGTCAAACTGACTGGTAAAGTTATCATACGAATTGAATATTTCCAACTGAGCGAAAAAATGCCCAGGCCGGGAATCGAACCCAGATCCACGTATCCCTACGTATCCATCGTTTATATGGAGGTCCTTAACCTGCGGTTTATTCTGTTGAGCTGTCTACATGACAGACCAGATGTTCCTACCAATAAGGTTATCTGAGCGAAATATGCTGGCTGGTTGTCGGCCCAGTTAGCTTAAATGGAAAAGCATTGGCCTTGTAAGCCAAGGATCTGGGTTCGATTCCCAGCCTGGGCATTTTTTCGCTCAGTTGGAAATATTCAATTCGTATATGTATTAAATTAAGAAATCTTATTATATTTTTATTGATTAACTTAATATACAAGTACTTTGAATGGAAATAACAAATAAATCAGTGTAAAAGTCTAAAAAAGCTTTTACTTCTGACATCATATAATATTATGTAATAACCACATATTTAAAAGTTACTTTAATAGATTACTTTTTATCTGTATTCCTCACTAAGAACACATTTTTGAAACAAATCTTTAATCTTTTATTATTTATTAATCAAATATTGCTTCATAATATTTCCAAGATAGCTATGGTTCATTGTATAGAACAGTTTATTCTTTGAACATAATGCATAGCTGTTAATAAAAATATTTAAATTACAAATAATTTAATTTGAATATTTTGAAATGAAGTTATAATGTTTAGATAATATCCAACACTGTGTATTTTTATCAACAACCATGCATCTATATATAATAGGAAATGATATTTAACCCCCCCCCCCCCCCCAAAAAAAAAAAAAAAAAAACAGGTTTAAACAAACAAATGAAAAAAGGGTTTATTTGGGCTTTTTGAAAACAGCCTCCCCCCCTATAGGTGAAAACTGGGAAATTGAGTTAGTAGCCAGTGGCCGGTAGACTCAGTTTCATGAGTGGCCACTTTTTAAAGTTAGTGGCCACTATAATGTTTCAGACTTTCTTGACATCTAGATAAACTATAATCGTTGTATATATACACATTTTTCTATAAATCAGAGTTTTATACCAGCCAACTATTTGTGATAAGAATAGGGAAGCAGTCGAAATTCAAGAAAATTACACTTTAAAACCACAAAATCTATTATCATATTGATTTTTTTTTAGAATATATTTTTAGATTATTTGTATATGTTCATAAACACTATTATCAATCAAATTACTATTACTTTCTTTATATAAAAAATAACTAAATCAAAATTCCAGCAGTTAGGTGTATACAATAAAAAAATAATCAAATAAAACACAATAAAATGTTATTTGTATTTTATTTAATAAGTAAATGTGTTATTAACCACTTCACCGGCTGTCCCGAGATAAGTCAGGGGTAAAAGCACTGTTTCCTCATACCTGTCGCCGGTGAAGTGGTTAACATACTACACACATTAATTACATACAGCTGAAATCTAAGCTGGTGAGTGTATTTCGCAGGATTAAACAATATCTCTTGAAGAAAAGTAATCTAACTGGTGAGCATGTGGCAAGAGTCGAAATATTGAAAATACTGCAATGTTCTTAAAACACGCTTGCATCCCGTGAAAGAAAAAAAAAAAGGAATAAATTATTTGAAATGCATGTGGAATCAAAGCTGGTGAATATATTTTGCAGAATAAAACTGTATTTCTTGAAAAAATAATCCAACTGAAGGGCAATGGCAAAAAGTCGAAATATTGAAAATACAGCTAAATCACTGTAATCTGCTTGCATCCGGTAGAATAAAGAATTAACCAGTTTGCTAATTAGATGTAATCAAAGTAGAGACGCATATTTCTATGAAAAAAGCTATATTTCACTTGGCGATCGATAACAGATTTTTTATCGCCACTTGGCGAGTGGCGACTAGGGTGGCGATCGATGGCCTATTTTTTAATCGCCACTTTTACAACTTTAATCACCACGTGGCGAGTGGCGACCGCCAATTTTCACCTATACTCCCACCCCCCCTTTTTTTTTCTTTTTTTTTGCCAACCCTGGCCAAAAGTGAATAAGTGAAATTTGTATCCAGTTGGGAACTTATGAAGTTTTATATTGTTAAATCTTGATAAAAGAACTTGTCATTTTTTATCTAATGTGAAAATGTTATGATTAGCTTTGTATATTGATTTTGGCTTCTTTTTTTTTTTCATAATATTAACAGGCTTTTTTAAAAAAGACTTAAAAGCACATTATTTCATTTTAACTTTGTCACATTTGGATTTGGCAGTACACCCACACATTAAGTTTTAATAGGATAGTGTAACTCTTTAAACACAAAGGTTAAAAAACTAATATAAAAGTTACTGAGTATTAAGTAATAATATCATGGATTGTAAAAAACCCAATAAAACCCGCTTTGACGTGGGTTTTATTGGGTTTTTTAGAGTAGGTTTTACCCAAAACAACCCACCCATTTTTTTTGGGGGGGGGTAGGTGGGCTTTTCGCAACCCTGCCTTACAGTCAGTTAAAATAAATAATTGGAAATAAAATATCTAATTTATAATTTCATAGTTTTTGTTTATGTACTGTTTATTTAATTTTTAGCAAATTATAATTTTACATTTTATTATGCTGAAAATTTTGGATAACTTAAGTTTGGTTTATATTCTAGGAGGAGGGAGGTGGGGATCTATCACTCAAAGGATTAACCCGGTGGAAGGCGCGCGGGGTACCTGAGTCACCCCAGTCTCATAAAAACTTCTATTCTGGAATTCGTATTAGTCCGTCATTATTCATCCCTTCAGTAGCTAACTTTTAAAATGTTTTCTTTCAATAGCACCTGCCATCAGCAGGTGTTTTTCTTTTGTTAGGGAGAAGCAATCATTTCCTGGAAAGCCACCTGCCACTGGGGTAACCTAGCAACCCCGCGCGACCGCATTTTACAGCAATTCCCTCTCATTAGTTTTCTGCTCGCATAGATAGTGGACGCTTGATTTTTTGTTCTTTTCGAAAATGGCAGCTAAATGAAAATTGACGGAATATGAGAAAGAAATGGAGAGATCGAGAGGGCTGCTGGATACTGTTGAAACTTCAGATGAAGAAATAGACTCTGCTAGTGAAGATGAAATTGATTATGAAATTTATAGTAGTCACGACAGTGACAGTGAATTTGAAGCTGCCAATATAAGCGGTGAATCCGATCAAGAAAATGACATTTACGTAGGAAAAGATAAAAAAGTCTGGAAAAAAGATAAACCGAATGCAAAAGTGAGAACTAGCTCGTGCAACATCATTATTCATCTACCTGGACTAAAATCAGTTGCATCAGGTATTACGGAACCTGTTGAAAGTTGGGAACTCTTTTTTGATTCCAACGTTATAAAAAATATCGTGGATTGCACTAATATTTTTATTGATAAAATATCTGCAAATTTCCAACGAAGTCGTGATGCTAGAAATACGGATGAAGTGGAGATGAGAGCGCTATTTGGTCTCTTATATTTATGCGGGCTACACAAATCATCCCATACTAATGCAAAGGATTTGTGGAGCGCCGATGGAACTGGAATTGAATTGCTTCGAAAAACAATGTCTTACAAGCGGTTCACATTTCTTCTCAGATGCTTGAGATTTGATAATATAAAAGACCGTGAAGATCGACGTCAATTAGATAAACTGGCAGCAGTGAGAGATTTTTTCAGTGCATTCAATAAAAAGTGTCAAGAGATATATTCAGTTAGTGAATATGTCACTATAGACGAGAAGTTAGAAAAGTTTCGAGGTCGTTGTGGATTTCGGCAGTACATGCCGAAAAAACCGGCAAGATATGGAATTAAAATATTCGCCTTAGTCGATGCGAGGACATTTTATACATATAATATGGAAATTTATGCCGGACAACAACCAGAAGGTCCGTTCAAAGTCGACAATTCACCATCTGCAATTGTAAAACGACTCTGCACCCCGTTATTTGGATCCGCAAGGAACGTGACAATGGACAGCTGGTACACAAGCTATCCATTAGCAAAAGAGCTTCTATCAAAGAAACTAACTATCGTGGGAACTTTGAAGAAAAATAAAGCTGTGATTCCTGTTGAATTTTTAGAAGCAAAAACAAGGGAAGTTTTTTCATCTATATTTGGATTCCAAAAGGACGTAACATTAGTGTCTTATGTTCCGAAGAAATCGAAATGTGTAGTTTTGTTGTCTACAATGCATCATGATAACACGATAGATGAAAACTCTGAGAAAAAGAAGCCGGAAATAATACAATTTTACAATGAAACAAAGGGAGGAGTGGATACTGTTGATGAAATGTCTACACTTTATTCTACTGCGAGGAAAACAAATAGGTGGCCGATGGTTGTTTTCTATTGTGTGTTGAATGTGGCAGCTATAAATGCGCGAGTTGCACTTATGTCCACCAAAAATGCTCCCCTGCAGTACAAAAGTAGGCGAATGTTCTTGAAAGCATTGGCATTGTCTCTAGTTAACCAACAAATTATGAAAAGATCAACTATGTCAATGTTGCCCAAGGAATTACGAGAAAAAATTAAATCTGATTTGCCCTCAACAGAAAGTAATGATGATCCTGATAATAACTTGCCAAAGAGAATAAAGCTTGGTAAAGGACGATGTGCAGTTTGTCCTCGAGCTAAGGACAAAAAAACCACAATTAGTTGTATTAAATGTGAACAATTTACTTGCAAGGATCACTCTAATTACGTCTGTGACAAATGTATGTAAAGTCCAATAAAGGTATGTAATTTTTTTTGAAAATGAGTAAGTTTTTTTTTTTTTTTTTTTTTTTTTTTTTAAGAATTATTAGTGCAGATATTTATTTAAATATATTCTGAAATTGAAACTTATATCTTAAAAATATATTTTATACATTTTTTATATATGTTTGAATAAATTTACATGCGTAAATTGCATTAAACTTAA
The DNA here is from genome assembly GCA_963932465.1 of Maratus speciosus. Taxonomy (NCBI): domain Eukaryota; kingdom Metazoa; phylum Arthropoda; class Arachnida; order Araneae; family Salticidae; genus Maratus; species Maratus speciosus. Next base: position 4,289,888 of record OZ010800.1, read on the forward strand.
GTTTTTCGGTGGGGTTATACAGGAACCCCACGCGACCAAATGTGTGCTAATGAGTGCGCGCCTTCCACCGGGTTAAAGGGACTTGGATTTTTATGCAGCAGTCCAGTGACGATGACTGCGGACTAGTAACTTCTCATGCTTATTGGTCCTTGGGACCAGTGACTTTTTTTTTTTTTTTTTTTTTTTTTTATCAATTCTACCACTGTATAATATAATAAATGTGCAACTTTTGAACCTATGTTGATAAAAAAAAAAAAAAAAAAAAAAAAAAAAATACATAGCGAGAGAGTTAATAAGGTAGAAATGCATGTCCTACTTCAGTATTCTTACAAAGGTTCAACTATTCTAAAAAAAAAAGTAGAAATTAATGATTTTTTTGGGGATGCCCATCTCAGCGCTTCAGAAAAACCTTCTTAACGCTTATATAAAAACATGAAAATGTATAACCCTCTCTGTATGTCACTGCAAAAGTGAAAACAAATTTGTAAAAATAAAAAGAAATTTTAGATATTGATAACAATGATATTAAAGATGCTATAATCATTAGGGTTAGCTGGGTGAAAAAGTTCCACCAGATTCGTCCGGGATAGCTCTGATGGCAGAGCACTGGCGGCTTCAGCCTGGAGATCCTTTGGTTCGAATCCTGGTCCGGACATGTTTTGCCCAGCTGGAAATTAACATCTAATATTGATAACAATATCGTTCAAGGAAGGATAACGTAGGATATTGTGCAGAAGGGATATCCTTAATTACAGAGGAAGGGTGGACCCACTTTACCTAGGGCTATGTTGCTGCTGCTGCTGCTGTCCTCCTCTTCTGATTTTGTTGCAAGTTTGCCTTCTTTGCCCTTCTGCGGCAGCTTCTTGTCCTGAAACACAAACCAAAGAGGGGGAATTATTGACACAACCATTGCTACTTTTCTCAATGCCAACAATGTAGGATCACAAATGCCACATTCACTTGATATTAAACACGTCACAAGTCTTTGTTACATCGCCAAGTCTTTGTTTATTTGTATTTTACTAATTTATTTGTTCTTTTGTTATACTGCAAATTTTGATTTTATTTTTTATCAGATTCCTACTATTAGTTCACACTCTCCCTACATTTATTTATTTATATGTCTTGTTCAAATTTTCAATCGTTCATAAAATACTTATTATTCATCCTATCAAGTTTGAAATACTTTTTTTTTTTAACTTGTACTGGATGACAATGGATGTTAATGCAGTTTTTTTTTCAAATATTCATTCATTCATTAAACTTTAATTAATTCATTTTAGTTTTATAGGGGAGACAAAACAGCAGCCATGGGTTATTGAACGCATCTTCCTATCTATAAGGGGGGTAACCCTAGGGGGGACCCTGTTCCGTCACCCAATACTGCCAAGTTTGTCACCAACTTGGCGATATATCGCCAAAAGTGATGCCAACATGGCGATATCTCACCTATTTCGCTCAATTTTCACAGCCTTCCATTATAAACCTACTTGCCTATAGAAAATCAACCCATTGAGATATTTTAATGCAACAGAAACTACTATTAGCTTAAGGGATTCTATTCAATTTTTCTTGGATGACCTCAGTAGGAATTGACTTTAAAAACAAAATTTTTATGTTACTTGTTTTTTGCTTCAGGCCTTTATATAATGTTTATATACTCTTTATACATATATCCATTTATTTATTTTTTTTTTTTGACTCAATAACATTAGGTTCCTTACAATTTTCCGTTGTCATTAATATTTATTTTGTTCCTTAATAAATTCAATTGTTACATTTAAAATACTTGTTTTATTCGCAAATACAATATCTTAAAAATAATCTGTTTGTTTATAGTTTAATTTAATAACTCTGCATTTAAATACGTAAACCATTAGTATTCTTTTGTCATCATTAAAATAACCCTATTCTTTAGTGGTTTTTTAAATTTAAATTCCAAAATTTTAGATTGGCAACATTCTTCCATTTTGTATAATTTGGCAAAATGGGTCTATAGGATAATCAAGAAGTACCTAACCCTCAGGCCAAGATTGTTGATAAAAAAAGTATAAGAAAACGACAGACGCTCTCTTACAATCGACAGAATGGATAACAGTCCAGGCAATAGAGACCGTATAGGGACTCTACCTAGCAAAATTAATGGTAGTACTGGAAATCGGCTTTCTGGATGTTTTTTGGGTCGCTGAATCCGAATTTGTAACTTCTCACCAAAATTTCCCCCGGCAACACCCCAAATTTTGGTAAAAAGCCCTCCAAAAAAAGTTTTTATTAAAAAATTCCATTTTTTTATTGTTTTAGGGTAAAAGTAGCTAGAAATTCAGAAAGTAGACAAAATTTGCAACAAATTAGATAGATGACATTATGACTTAGGATGAAGGGGAAGGGGGAATCTGCCTCGGACCATGCACCGCAGTGCTATGTGGACTAAGTTGCGCAATTCCATTTAACCACTCACACGTTTACATTAGCCTTCCCATCTTCCCTCTGAACTTTCTCTATAAGGTTTACTTTAAGTTTTTGAATCCAAATTTTTAACTTACCCCCAAAATTCTCCCCCCCCCCAAAACCCCTCCCAAATAGTTGTTTTTAACTTAAATTTCTTATTATTTTAGGGGAAAAGCATTACGAAATTCAGAAACTAGACAAAATTTGTAACAAGTAGGATACATGACATTATGACGTAGGATAAACGGGGAGAGAGGGGCCTGCCTCGGAACATTCCCCGCACGCTTTTCTCAAAAACCAAATTTTTTCAAAAAATCAATTTTTTGGGGGGTTGCTGGGTGAAATTTTGGTGGGAAGTTACAAATTCGGATTCAGCGACCCCCCAAAAAAATCTAGAAGGCGATTTCCAGTACTACCATTAATTTTGCCAGATAAAATCCCCTATTGCCTGGACTTCATCATTTAGTGCACGTAGCACCGCAGTGCATGTTCCGAGGCAGCCCTCACCCTCCCTGTTCATCCTAATTCATAATGTCATATATCCTATTTGTTGCAAATTTTCTCTAGTTTCTGAATTTCATAATGCTTTTCCCCTAAAACAATAAGAAATTTAAGTTAAAAACAACTGTTTGGGGGGGGTTTCAGGGGGGAAATTTTTGGGAGAAAGTTAAAAATTCAGATTCAGCGACCCTAAAATCTTAAAGTAAACCTTATGTAATGTGAATGTAAACGTGTGAGTGGTTAAGTGGAATTGTGCAACTTAGTTTACGCAGCACCGCGCGCATGTTCTGAGGCAGACCCCCCCCTTCCCCTTCATCCTAAGTCATAATGTCATATATGTAATTTGTTGGAAATTTTGTCTACTTTCTGAATTTCTAGATACTTTTTCTCTAAAACAATAAAAAAATGAAATTTTTTAATAAAAACCTTTTTTGGGTTTTTTTTTTACCAAAATTTGGGGAGGTTGCCGGGGAAAATTTTGGTGGGAAGTTACAAATTCGGATTCAGCGACCCAGAAAACATCTAGAAAGCCGATTTCCAGTACTACCATTAATTTTGCTAGGTAAAATTCTCTATTGCCTGGACTATAAGCACAGTTAATAAGGAGATTAATAAAAATGAAGAGTTTCCTCACCAGCTGAATCTTCTTCTGATCTTCATCTTCATCCGAAGAAAGAGAATCGATAGAGCTCGACGACTCCAGCAACTGCTGCTTGGCACTTGCTTCATACAGAAAAAAAAAAAAAATTACAAAATTAATCTCTACATTGCAGAGTTAGGCATATCCCACACTGAGACGACAGAGCGGCATCAAGTGCAAGAACTATTCAAAACAAAGAAAGAAGTTGTTTCAAACCTGTTTTTCCAGCGAATTCAAGCAACATGTCTTATGTGTCGCCTTACTGTTTTAGGCATTCTTCTATTTAAATCAGGCATGAAAGCGGGAAATAGGGAAAAAAGGTGGAAAATTTTTCCATCTATACAATGGCGCCAAATTCGTATAACTTAGATACATTTTAACAGTTATTGATACAATAAAATGAAATATACCTATATACTCGCGTATAAGTCGACCCCCTAGCTTTTTACTTCATTTTTGCACAAAACCAAACCAAATATTTCACTTGCCAATGGGAAAAAGGTAGTAAGTAAACAAAAATAAATCATTGAAATTTTGTTAAATGATAAATTATCATAATTTGTATATTTTATATATTATTTTTTTATTCATACACATAAAAAGCCATAATTTTGCAGTATTCGAAGTTTTTGATTTTGATTTTTTAACTGTCTCACATATAAGTCGACCTCCCAAATTTGCTTACCGAAAATTATCAGAAATTCCTCGACTTATACGCGAGTATATACGGTAACTATATATATGACTATTATTTTCTTTTTGCAACTTAAAAAGTATTAAAAACAAATTTAAACAACTTCAATGAGTCAAAATAGAAAATTGAAGATAGTTTGCTAAAGGTATAAATCCAAATATATCTGATGAACTTATATGAAAGACGATGATTAATTTTTTAAAATCAATATGAATGGTTTGGCAGTTCCAGATTTTTCCCTTCTCTCAAAGGAAAAAAAAAATTCTCCATGCTAAATATATGCATATCAAATTGATCTTTGCTCCAGAAATACATCTCTAAAAATGTACAACTGAAATTACCCAAAAATTTGTATTTTTAGGACAAAATATTCTATCCCAAAAAAGAACCTTATGGACAGTGAAAAGTTTAATTTTTAAAACACTTTAAAGAACTTCCTTTACCACAATTCAGAAACAAACTTCAAGGATTTGAGTAGACAAAATTATTAAATTTTCCAGCCCCCCCCACCTTATATGTTTCCAATATTTTCTTTGTATTTTTTCATCAATCCAGAGAATGTCCAAAATTACTTTTAAAAAGGAAAATATGCCATCAGGAAATCAAAGTTTTAAACTTCTTTTTTTGTCTGTGTTTTACAGAATGTATCTTTTTTTTGTTTCTTAGTTGTCGAAACATTTTGAAAATATATTCTTAATATTTTATATGCTAAAAGCTGACGAACTGATTTTAAAATTAAGCATACATTTTAAAAATATTCTGACCATTAAGAAAAAAAAAAGGAGATTTCTTTAAGAAATCTCCTTTATTTTATTTTTATTTATTTTTTTAAATTTATTTATTTATTTCATTTTTTAAATTTTAATCTAATTTCTTTTATTTTTAGAAAGATTATTCAAAATAAATTATCATTTGAGAGATGACTTACATTCAATTATGTACATATATTCTGAGATAACTTCAGTTGAAATTAGATTGGCAGCTCAATTTCTCCTGCCATGAAAATAAACACACAATGGATTCATTCCTCTTGAACCTTTAAAATATTAAAACAGGTGGTTCGCAAAGCGAATCTGCGATGTAGGTAGGTTGGTGTGGAAAAACTAAATCTCATCCATTGTGAGTGTTTATGCTTTGTGGGCACCATCCATCGGTAGTTAAAATAAAAAAAGAAATTTTCTTTTGGAAAAGTTCTTTGAATTCTGAAGACATTATTAGTACAGTAGACTCCCTCTAATCCGCAGAGGTTGTGCAGATTTTAGAATTTTGCAGATTTCTGGTCGCTGTTTTGTTTACATTTTTGAAACAGTCATTTGAATGTAATAATAATCAAAATAAGAATGGATGCTTGCAATATTGTAAAATATTAAAGTAATTAAGTAAAGTAATAAACTGAAATGACAAAAAGTAAGATAATTTTAAAAATGATTCAATTATAAAAAAAAATTCTAATATACACGCATACACAAGAGTATATTATATGAAATAGATTTTAAAATGGCGAAAACAAATTCAGAGAACCTCAAAATGTTAAAATGTCAATTATCTTATCGAGCTTATGCTCAGGTTTTTATCATGTTTCAATGTATTTTTTCAAACTCATATAACGCTATATAGTCACTTGTTGACGTAATATTAACTTCTTTTTTAAATTTGTCAAATTACTTATTTCATTTTTCATGTGGAAATCTTGCAATAGAAAAGTTATGACGTAATATTCACTTTTTTTTTTTTTTTTTTTTAATTCGTCAAACTATTTATTTCATTTTCATTTTTCACATAGAAATCTTGCAACAGAAAAGGAATTGTTGTGATAAGAATTTTATTATGGATTTTTAATTGTTGGCAACTGCTATAATGTAAAATGTTTAAATTTGACAGGAACTTGCTGTTGAATTGGTGATGTTTTATTAATTAAAAATTAACTATAAATTATTTAGATCCGGATTAATTTAGTTGCCTCGGCCGTGTTTTAATACACACATATGCAACATTTCACAATCCTGTCTTCCAAACTGTTGATTTGTATAGAATTACAGACAGACAAATTTTCATTTTTACATATTAGATAAGGAATGGTAAAAAATAGTCATTTTTCCTTTTGGATAATTTTAATTTGGTGGTTTAAGTTTTGCAGTTCTTTCAAATCATTTTTATCTTTTTATACAAAGATGTCTGAAAACCTAAATTTAATTAAATTTTTATCTTACATGTATAACAGAATCATAACAAATAAGTAGTAATTAAAAATAAATGATATTGCGCAGCAAAAAACTCATATAAACCAAAAAACCTGAATAAATTGGGTTTTATTTAAAAACCCACCCGGGGTTTTTTGGGCGGGTAGGTGGGCAGACAGCCCTGTAAATGGGTGCAACAATAAATATTGAACATCATTTCTCTGTTGCTTTAAACATTAATCCGATAGGAAGAAAAAAAACGAAACAAAAAGTAACCTTCAGCCTAATGGGTAATCCGCCTCTGCCTGGGGTACGTGAAATATAGCATAATCAATGCAAAAACCCTTAACGGGTTAAAAGTTTGTGACGCAGCACTTTATCTTATGCTCTAAGAATTTTAAATATGGAACTTAAAAATAATGATATCAAATTTTGAGTGACTCTATGCTATTAATTATAATCTCTCTATATATTATTTATTTCATCTTTTTATTTTTTTATAATCGCATGTGCAAAAATTATGTTCAATTTAAAAAAAATGTATAAAAGTTTATTCATTGATGCTTTAACATTTACACCTCTCATAAATTCCAAGTATGAGTTTTAAAAGATATGATATCAAAATTTTAGTGACGCTTTGATGTGGCTTTAAACGATTTGTTTTAAAATTAAATTTAAATTATTTTTGTTTTGGCTAAGATATATTCACACATCTAAATAATAGTTTTAATTTTCCAATATGCTTTAATTATGTCACTTTCACTGAATTTATATAATGCATTTAAATGTATTTATTTGAATAAATTGATTTATCCTTTGTCCAATGCTATTAAAAATTTTAAATAAGATTTGCGTAAATAATTTTTTTGCCTCATAGTATCCATTTGAATACATTTCCCTTAGTTTGGATACAATGACGCAAAAAAATTATTTACGAAATAATTACAAAAAAATTACAAATTACAAAATAACTAATAATAACGAATAAATTACAAAAAAAATATACCAGTGTTGCCTGTTGGTTAAAATTATGAGGGAACGCAAGAAAAATAAAGCGAACATTTCACTATTTCGGCATTAATTTTGTTCTTATGGTCTTTCAGCGTAAATGCCCTTGAAGAAGAAATCAAATTTATTGTTTATAATTTAAGCTGTTATTGTTATGAAACATAATTATAAAACGGATTGATTTCTTTTTGACAGAAAATCTAATTTGTTTATAATCGTGGCTCTTGATCAGTATTTATGAGCAATGTTATGATTTCAAGGTCATTCAATATCGATTTACTAGCTTTTATAATAATTTCGAATTCTTGATGATGATTTCTTAGTAATTTAATGAATTTGTGATTTCTTCATGTAACTTTATGAGTTATATTTATTTTGGTACCATTTAAATAGATTTATTAGTTTTATGGATGTCATTTAAATGAATATTATAGCTATTTATAATAATTTATAGCTAATTTAATGTTGTTTAGGATATTATTATTGAAGTAATTGCAGAAGATTTATAACCTGCATATTGAGCTGTTCCATCTCAATTCAGGCAGGCAGTACTGATATGCGTCAATTCACCATCATAGATTTTTTTCAAAAAATTACAGTAGTTACAACTAAGTAATACATAAAATTTCCCAATGGGATTTTTCACCCAAAATTTTTTTTTCTGTGGTTACAGCACTTTAAAGTTTACGATAAAATTGACAATTTTCGAAAAAACAGAAAAACGCTTCATTTTGAAACGAACACAGTATCGAAAATATTTAACGTATCCAGTCAATTTATTTTTTACAAATAGTTATTAAGCTGAATTTTACTTTAGCATAGTTTTAAAAAATATAGTGACATTTTAAATTAATTTAAAAAAAATGTTTCTAAGTACTAAAAATGGAATTATTACTAATTTTAAGATTTTTTTTTCAGAATGAAAAAAAATATCTTAAAGCTAAACATTGATGGTAATTCAAAGACCTTTAACGGGACTTTCACAGTAAATTTTATTTTAAGCCTAAGATGCATGCAACTTTTGCAATTCAATTTTAAATTATGCGAAATTTCGTAAAATCGCTACTTTTGAGATGCAATTTCTCAAAAACACCATTTTTTAAAAATCTAATAATATGCTCAATTGATACCTTATTAGTTTCTAATAAATACCTTATAAGCAAATTGTGTGTTTTTGCTTAGAAAATTTTATATGATTTTTTGAAAATAACATGTGTATATTTTTCAAAAGACCAGAAAGTCAAGCTTTTTCTTATTTCACTTAATTTATAATTTATTATGAAATATTGATTATGAAAGTAATTGGTGGATAGGACAAATCAGTAGCATATCACGAGAACTAAATGACATTACAGTATCATTCATGTACTCCCATGGTCCATCAAAAGCATTCCAGTGGCCAGAAGAATCGGGAAAGAAATCTGGAATCGATACCAGGGAGGAAAGAGCATCAATACATCTTGCAACCATCACATTTGGCGAGTGGTGCCCATTAAATTTGGCGAGTGAAGACAATAAAGTTAATCGCCACGTTTTAAGTGTTACTCGATGCATTTATCTTTTTTCTTTCTAGATTCTTCTGGCCACAGGAATGCTTTTTCTGGACCATGGGGTATATGAATGATGCTGTAATGTCCCTCAGTTCTCATGATATGCTATTGATTTGTCTTATCCATCAATTATTTTCATAAAAGCACCCAATGAAATCACCGATTTATAAATCGTGCATTGAATAATGTTTAGTTTTGTTATCTGACTGGGGGTTTCAACTTTTGTCAATGCATTTTTAATTATTCGTCCCATATAACCTTCATTATTTTTAATCATCCAATAATGTTTAGATCGTATACCAACAATACATTTTACATTAGCTTATTCTTTCTCATTATTAGCTCTATAGGCTTGAATAATGTTTCTGTCTAGATGGAGTAGAAGAATATTTTTTTAACAGAGAGGATAGTTCAGCAACAAATGAGACAGAATCTCGGATGGCTCTTATTGGCTCATTTTGGAGATTAAATTTCGTTGCATAATGCTTACATAATCCACCTACAGCATCACATGCACTTTTTTCATGGCCAGTAGCTGAAAAAATCCACTTCTTTAGTACAACTTCATTATTTTTGTGCAATCCAGCAAAATAATACTTATTTTTAAAATGTGCTCTATATGATATATATACAATTGATTCCAGTGTTTGTTATTGGTACAACTTAGATAATTCTTTTTTTATATTTTCTATGGCACAAACAGCATAAGCTGTATCATGAGTTATATCATCAGAAACTACAATAAAACTCTATTTCTTCTCTAAAATATGCTGTACAGGTAAATGATATTTGAGTATTTTGCCAGTGAAAGCCTTGTACTTCATCTGTCAGTATTACCGACCAGTTTTTAGCAAAGTCAGAATGTATCACATGCACAGATTTTTTTTTTTTTTTGATAACTTTACCTCAGCAATTCTTTGTCTCTGATTTTTCCTTGAGTGATAATGAGGAATTGCTTTTCTCACCCAGTGCCTTACATCTTCTAGAAATTTTTTTAATCCATACCAACTTTTTTTATTAAGTCATCATCTTCCCATATAGCATATACAACCCCTTCCTCTTAATTCAAATCAAAAGCTTCGACTAAGAATTTTTGTACCTCAGGGCACTCACCACACTCTTCGAGTCAACAATTTTCATTGCTTATTTTTCTATATTAGCATTTTGTCATCAGATCTTCTCTAACTTGAATGAATGTTAAATTTTTAAGAGCTACACATATTAATTTCTAATTACTGCAGTAAACAGAACATCGTACTACTTGTATTGGCTGAATTTAGATAAATTTTGGATATAATGAATGAAATTTTGATAGTCTTATTTTCATACAGCAGGGGTGGCCAACAGTGGCATGCTCAACACCACTAAAATTTTATAGTAATCATTTCCTTATCTAATCATCGAATCTCTGTAATTTCAGAAGCCGACTTTTTCTGTAAAATTTTAGTATTGTCTGGCATGCCACGGTTGGCCACCTTTGTCAAAGAAGGATTTTCTTTTTTCATTAAATTATGTTTCTTCAACAGACTGTGTCATAAAACGTTTTACTCTTTTAATTTTCGCACCATCATTTTTAATACAAATAACATCACTTTTGTTTGGACTATCTTTAGTTCAATCTTTGTTATCCTCTAAATAGCAGGACAATGCAACATTTAGTGCTTCTATTGATAAAGGATGTCCAATATAAGGATCAGATTGTGCATAAACTACTTTTTCTTTTTTAATTTTTCTGGATTTTACTAGATATTTTGCTACACCTTTTATTTAAAATTATTACATATTATTCTTTTTATAAAAAATTTAATCACATTATAAATTCAGTGAAATAAGAAAAAGCTTGACTTTCTGGCCGTTTGAAAAATATACACAACAAGATATTTTCAAAAAATCATATAAAATTTTCTAAGCAAAAACACACGATTTGCTTATAAGGTATTTATTAGAAACTAATAAGGTATCAATTGAGCATATTATCAGATTTTTAAAAAATGGTGTTTTTGAGAAATTGCATCTCAAAAATAGCGATTTTTCGAAATTTTGCATAATTTGAATTTGAATTGCAAAAGTTGCATGCATCTTAGGATTAAAATAAAATTTACTGTGAAACTTCCATTAAAGGTCTTTGGATTACCACCAATGTTTAGCTTTAAAATATTTTTTTTCATTCTGAAAAAAAAATCTTAAAATCAGTAATAATTCCATTTTTTGTACTTAGAAACAATTTTTTAAAATTAATTTAAAATGTCACTATATTTTTTAAAACTAGGCTAAAGTAAAATTCAGCTTAATAACTATTTGTAAAAAATAAATTGACTGGATACGTTAAATATTTTTGATACTGTGTTTGATTCAAAATGAAGCATTTTTCTGTTTTTTCGAAAATTGTCAATTTTATCGTAAACTTTAAAGTGCTGTAACCACAGAAAAAAAAATTTTGGGTGAAAAATCCCATTGGGAAATTTTATGTATTACTTAGTTGTAACTACTGTAATTTTTTGAAAAAAATCTATGATGGTGAATTGACATGTCCTGCCTGAGCTGAGATGGAATTGCTCTATTGTAATGTTCCAATTGCAAAATTATGGAATGTATTAAATGAAATGGCTATAAATCCAAGTATTATTAGAGCAATTCAAGAACTTTACAGACAATCAAAAACAAAGATCAAAATACCAGCAGATTTATAACCAGCATATTGTAATTTTTATTTTGACGGTTTTTTATTTTGTATAATATGTATCTTTTAGGAAAAGGTCAGTCTTGACTCTGCGACCAAGCAGATAAGATATGTAACTTGGCTCTGTTAAATATAGAGAATTTAAAATGTTGAAACTATAGGTTATTCTTGAATTTGTGCTATGAAGAAATGTTTAATGATTGGAAAGTTTAATAATTAATTGTTCATGATACCTGATTTAAATATCATTCAATAATCATTTTATTAATAAACTATTTAACTATGGCTCTCCCATCCTGACTTTGATTTACTCAATTTTTGAGCTATTGGTGCCAATATATGGGCTTCAAAAGAAAAAGGAAAAAAATATATTAATTTTACAAAAGATTCCGTCAGCTGAATTTCTTTATAACTATTACTATTTTAAAAAGCATCAGACACACTTTGGAATAATTAAGTCTACTGAAAAAATTAAACTCAGGCTCAGACACAATCTAATTTGATTCTTACAAATTTCTTATATTGGCACGGTCAACCTGCTTATTTTTTTGCCATTCATAAAAATTGTCTTTATTTTGTTGACCCAGAGTAGTAAACCCCGTTTAAAAAACTGCCTTCATTTTGCAGGCCTTGCGCCCTTGTAGACAACCTCACTACCCTGGTTTCCGCAAATGCAAAAAAATTGAGATAAAGTACTCATATATTAAATTATAAAATATCAGGGTTCATACAGAGTTGGGAAGAAGAAATCCAAGGAGTCCAAAATATTTTAAGGATCTGCCATTTTTGTAATTGTCGTTGTTTTTATGTGATGCATCGTTATGTGGTATGCACACTCCAATTTTTAATGCCCAATTTGGAGAGGAAAACATTTCAAAAACAAATTTTATTCTATTAGAATCTGATTGTTAGTGCTGAAATTGCACAGTATTCACAATATATTGCTTACTGATTTCGTAAGTTTAAATACACTAGGGGGCTCGGCCCCCTACGAGCTACGCTCGCCAACCCCCGCCCAGACACCGAAGACTCTAAATGCATGCTAATTTGATAGACTTTAAAAAGATTTCGAAAGATTGAATTATAATTTAAAAAACAGTGGCGATCTCTCTATAAACGGATTTCTATTCATTTCTCTTTGATTGGACAATTTTAACGCCAAATCCGTTGCGGTACTACTTGATTATCCCGTCGACCAATTTCGCCAAATTATATAAATCGCCAAACCACTCGCCAAATTATACAAATTGACATCATTTTTATTTTAAATAACGAAAAAACAAATAAATTAGTACAACATTAATAAAAATACAAATAAAATGTCGAAATAAAAATAACTTGATGACGTAGACACGTGTAACAACATTTCAAAATAAGCTAATATAAAAGGAATTAAGTAAACAGAGTCTTTGTCTCCTGGTATTTTTTAACAAAGTGAAAAGAAAGTTCTTTTAAATGAGACATTGTAAATTAATCGTTTTTAATCTGACGTAATTTTGACCAAACTATTCTTTCTCTTTTTAATATTCACCTGAAAATACTTGTGTTAGAAATTAAATATTATTTGCGTTTTCCTAACAAAAATAGTTGAAAAGTATCCTCTTAAAATATCAAATAAATGTCTAGCGCAGTTTCTAAATTTAAACCGCTTTGCAATATTATTTTGTGTTCATTTTATGTAATAACTGTAATGTGACGTAATTTCTCTTATTTAAGACTTCTAACGCATGTTAATAAATTTATTGCTTTACAAATTCCTTTCTCTCTTAAAATTCACGTGTAATTATAGTTTTTATGACGTAATTTTTAATAAGTTCCTGCTTTTTGTACATAATTATTTAATTCTAATTCCAAATGTTTTTTTCTGTTTATAATAGTCACGTGTAAATAAATTTTCAATTTATTTACACATATAAATTTTTTTTTTTTTTTTAAGCAAACATTATTGTTTCCGCTGTTTATACAGTTGGCAACAGTTTAAATTAATATCACTTTCTAAAATCTGTTAAAAATATCTCTAGAAATGCTTTAAATCTGAATTTAAAATAGAAATAAAACCTCAAAAAATGAGTCAAAATAAAAAAATTAATGCAATCTGCACTCCGGCAAATTCTAGCGCATAAAATGATCTAAAAATGATTAAATTCCTATGAACAGTTTTTGCTCCTATAAAACTTTTTTAGTGGAACGATTTTGTCCAACTTTAGCATTAAATATCTCTTAAAATAATTCTTCGATCTGAAAACTGTCTGCATCAGCGTGTTTATCAAACATTTCTGTATAGCACTGTCGATTTTCATATTTTTGTATGCATTATTTTTCTTAATATTAACGAAGAAAGACCTCCGGTCACAAAAAATTCAAAACCGGCGGCGGCGGCGGCGGCAGCAGTAGTTAACTTTTTTTTAGAATAGAGAGAAAATAGACAATCAACTTTTTTATGCAGTGACCAAGGGTCATATAAATACAGATTAATCAAACCCCAAACACTTATGCATATCACAAACATGATACATCTTTAAAAAAATTTTTAAAGGAAAAAAAAAAAAGAATGCTAAACGCAACTTACAAGAAAAAATATAACAAAGTTTTGAATTTATTCTTTTAGAACAGCTGTAATCACTTTCTTTGAAGATGAAACTTTGACGAAATTTGCATTTTTTTCGCGATCATATTATGAAATTAGTGTTTTTTTCGCGATCTTTTGGGAAAATTCGTGTTTTTTCCATGATCTTCTGGGGAAATTCACATTTTTTCACGATCTTCTGGAGAAATTCACGTTTTTTCGCGATGTTCTGGGGGAAATTCACATTTTTTATGGAATTCGCAATTTATTTCGATTGTTTGATGTTTTTTCGCGATCTTTTGAAGAAATTCGCGATCCTTTGAGGAAATTCGCATGTTTTTCGCGATCTTCTGGGGAAATTCGCGTGTTTTTTGCAATATTCTAGTGAAATTCGCATTTTTTCCGTGATGTTCTGGGGGAAATTCGCGATCTTTTAATAGAATTCGCATTTTATTTCGATCTTTTGACGAAACTAACGTTTTTATTCGCGATCTTTGGAGGAAATTGGCGTGTTTTTTGCGATCTTTAGAGGAAATTCGAGTGTTTTTCGTGATCTTTTGAGGAAATTCGAGTGTTTTTCGCGATCTTTTGAGAAAATTCGCATGTTTTTCGCAATATTCTGACGAGATTCGCATTTTTTGCGCGATCTTCTGGGGGAAATTCATGTTTTTTCGCGATCTTTTAATGGAATTCATGTTCTATTTCGATCGTTTGACGAAATTCGCGATCTTTTGAGGAAATTGGCGTGTTTTTCGCGATCTTTTGAGGAAATTGGCATGCTTTTCGCGATTTTTTGAGGAAATTGGCGTGTTTTTCGCGATCCTTTGAGGAAATTGGCGAGTTTTTTGCGATCCTTTGAGGAAATTTGCATGTTTTTTGCGATCTTTAGATGAAATTTGCCTGTTTTTCGCGATCTTTTGAGGAAATCTGCTTTTTTCTCGATCTTTTAACGAAATTCGCGTTTTTTTCCCGTGATCCGTTGAGTAAATTCGTGTTTTTTTTGCTGTCTTTTAAGAAATTCGCGTCTTTTTCATGATCATTTGAAGAAATTCGAGTTTTTCCGCGATCTGCTGGAGAAATTCATGTTTTTTCACGATCCCTTGACAAAATTTACGAATTTTTTCCGCGATCGATTGACGAAATTTGACGGTATTTTTTGGAACATATTCGCGAAAAGCGCGATTTTTCTGAGATTCTTGGCTAAATGCCAAACATCGATAAAATTTAAAATAACGGTCGGTTAACAGTGTCGAAAAGCGGACTTTACGGACCTAATAATTGAAAAAAGGACCTAGCGGGAATCCTGCTACTAAGATTATCCTCTAACCAATCAATGCTGTGCTTCAGATGAATGACGTGCATAAAGGATTTACCGTGCGTTTTACAATCACAATTTTTCCCCCTCGTCAGCAATATCGCTTGCGTCCAAACTCGCAATAAAATCTAAGGAGTTTCTAAGGAGTGCTTTGCTTATCTAAGTAGTTCTAAGTACTACTTGGGAATGTTTTCATTTCTAAGGAGTTTCCAAGGAGTCTAAGGAGTCTGTGCGAACCCTGAATATCCACTAGAGTTTTCATCTACTGCGTAAACTGGGCAGTAACTCGGCAGAAATCTTTAACTTCAGTAGTCTGGTATAGTCCAAAAATAGCAATAATAATTCATTTTATAGATTTAAAATTGGTTTAATTTCACTTCAAACTGTCAAACAAAAAAAAGCTGGAGTCGGAGTCAGGTTGTTTTTTAGCAACTCTGACTCTTTTGCTCAAAAATGGGCCCGACTCTGACTCCGCAGTCCTGCTAACAACCTTAAGGGTGTATTCCAATCCAAACTGCTTATTTTCTGATTCATTTTTGCTCTCAAACGCATCCAACTGAGAAATACTCTTATTTAGAAACTACATAATGTGCCATGCTTCTCGATTTTTTGATAAATGCAGAAAATAGTGTAAAAAATGCTGTCAAAGGTGGCATTTTGAAACAAATTTTCCGAAACGGGAGATCTGGGAATAAAAAAAAGGGTCCTACTGAGAAAATAATTGTTTAAAAATCAAATTCTAATTAATTGAGCAAAAAATGACATCACACGGCCTCTTAAACATGTCTTCAAGAATCACCTCAGCCAGTTTCATGTCTTTACTTTTAAAAATGAGCAGTCTGAAAATGTGTCAGAAAATTTCGAGCTGTTGAGGGTGGAAAAATATTTTTTCGAATACACCCTTAAGAATGTTGGTGCATTGCAATCTCAATGGTCGAAAGGAGCGTCACCTAACCGCAGCCTTTTGAAATCAGACATTGAGGACGAAATTTAAAATATTTTTGAGGCGATCATTTAAAAAGACATTCCATTCCCATAGATTTGACATGAGTGAAGGGCAAATTTTACGCCCCACATAGGGAACCACTGGTCAAGAGGAAGATGGGAACTATCAACAGCATGGATGCAAGAAGTTCTTCCAAGACAAGAATGTTTATGAGTATTAGGTATAATTAAAAGATTTCAATGTTTAGCATTATAGCTAAAAATTTACCTTTTACAAAAAAAAGATAATGATTAAAAGTTTTTGCTTGTAAAATTCACTATGTAAAGTATAATTTACTACTAGTACTAAAAAATGCTCTGACGAGCACCAAAAAAGGCTAATATGTTTTTAACTATGAAAAAGGGTTTGACAAGTGCTTTTAATTGAGCATGAAAAAGGACAAAGGGTACGTTCTTGGCTGCAGCTCACTGTCAATGCCAACTTTGAAAAAATCATTTTTGCGCTTTTTCCATACAAAATATATTCGCAGTACTTTAGTAAAAGTTTCCGTCGTGCTTTACATGTTAACTGCACTGTTCCACTACTATGCTGCGCATGCGTCTGCAATGCAACTTTGTACAGTGCACTGTGTACTATTATTTCTCTACAAACTAAACTATACTACACTGTACATTCCTAATATGCTTTTGAACCTCAGCGCACACTCACATTGTGCTTGATGTAATTAAATTATATAACTATATAAGTTTAAGCAGAGTTTAAGTTAAAAAGGCAGAAGAAACGTTTATTAGCTGAACAACCCCAAAACCTATTCGTAAAATAAATCAAAGTCTGGAAAGTCAAAAGCATAGCTATTAAAAATAAAGGCAAGACTGTGTAATTAAATAAATACCAAAGAAGTTTAAAATACACGATATGTTTATTAAAAACAAAAAGATATATATAAAAACAGATTAATCATGTAAGCAAACTAGCTTTAACAGAAATAAACTTTAACAGAAAAATATATCGCTTTACTTCGTTAATTATATCGGGGAGCTTCATAATATGAAATATGAAAGAATACTTTCAATTTAAAAAGGAGCATATGTAATCGACGCTCCAGAGCAAGCTAACATTCTATCATCCAAACAACTCAAGATGAACAGCACGTAATCAAAGACTCCAATTCCATAAGTCAACAAGTTGATCCGGACGTCAGTAAAATGAACTGTAGTAAAAGCAACGCTGTTGATTCACAAACAATCTACAATAGATAACTGGATCACAACTATTCAAAGCCGACATATTCATTTCACTATAAACACTTCATCTGTGAATCCACTTAAAGAAACAAGACATTACGAAACTCCATCACTCACGCCGCCACCTTCCTGTCGGTCGTTAAACACCATATCAGAGGTTAGTAGGTCAAGGTACGAAAGGCGAGATAAGAATCTACTGGCCGGCACTTTATATGATCCGGAGAAACGAAAACTAGGTCATTACGCAATGCAACTGACAGCTTCAAACACGTGCAAAGATGACGACATGATTTGTAACGTGATAGCTGTCAGGATTACGTCATCAAGTACTCCGTGGAATTATTGAAACATGACAGAAGTAAACAACGAAGTAACGATACGTAAGTTAAGAAAGAAAACGTTATTTAAGAAGAGAAAGTGAAAGGAAATAAAGTAAGTTAATTTATTATAATGCATTCTATCTTACTGTAAATAAAAAGTACTTTAATAAAGGAAAGTGAAATAAAGATAAATAGATTTATCAATGGAGATAGGCACGTACGGTGACAAGAACAGGTATATTTTGTTATCAGTGCTTTTGTACTGCCGTATTAAAGGTGTTTGCGTCTACTGTTCGTTTATATTTTACATATGCACTGTTGTTCTGCATAGTACATCTTACAGCCACAGCCACTTGGATATAATTTCAACAATCAATGAATCATTATACTGTTATGCGTGCACATGTGGAATTGTTCCTGTGCAGAGTGCTGCAACAATCTGCACTGCACTACAAATCAGTTTTCTGTACGGTTCTACACTGCGGGCATGCTTGGTGGCACTGCATGAGTGTAATACACTGCAGGAACTAAGATTTTTGGTACAATGTCTCCTTACATTCATATTTAATCAGGCTGCGTCTTTACTGGCTGTGTCGTTACACTACACATTTTTATCGTAACTGTGGCTGATTTTTTTTTTATATGGAAAAAGCGCAAATATGATTTTTTCAAAGTTGACATTGACAGTGAGCTGCAGCCAAGAAGGGACCCCTTGTCCTTTTTCATGCTCAATTAAAAGCACTTGTCAAACCCTTTTTCATAGTTAAAAACATATTAGCCTTTTTTGGTGCTCGTCAGAGCATTTTTTAATACTAGTCATTTAAATTTTTTGATAATCATATATTGAATATAAATAAACCTGAGTTGCTTTTAAATATTCCGAATACTTTTATCTTATTTCACACAATAATGCACTATTTAACCAAGTGATACACACTGTTTTAAGAGGTAAAAAATTTTTTAATCAAATTCTCGTTATTTTTATTCATAATTTAATTTACTTGGGCTCCCTTGAATATGATTAATATAATTCCTTAAACTGATATCATTTTTTGTTGCATTAAAATATCTCAATTTTTGATTCTCTCTAAACAAGTAAACCCTATTGGTTTACAATGGAAGTCTATAGGTATTTGGCGATATATCGCCAAGTTGGCGACAGAACAGGTTCCAGCCTATGGCAAACTGCTTATAGGTATAGAGATGCATTAAATGCTGTTCTATAAACAATGAGATGCGTTTCATTCGAGCGTTGCCATTAAAAAATTAAAAAATAATCGCGATTTCTGTGACACATACGATAGCGTAATATATATATATATAGAGATTATCGTGGAAATCGAAGGTTTAGGCCACATCGTATTGTTTAGCTAGACCGATTATATACTAACAACGTTCTCATGTTTTGCTACAATTTCTTTTATTGAACAGTAATTCGCTTAAGCTTCTTACTACTGCTATCACTAAGCAATTTTTCATTGTTAGAAGTCATAATGAGAGCTAATATTAGCGCAAACCTGAGTAAAAGTAAAACAAAAAGTTAATTTTTTTACAGTAATAAAGGTACAAAAAGCACTCTGATATGCACACCTTACTCCAAACTTGACTAATAACAACAGTTATGTGAGGGTTGCCAACTGAACTATTTGGCAGCCTTGGTCGTGAACCGAGATATTGCACGCCAACCGAGTCAAATTTTGATCATCGAAGTTGGACATAAACCGAACTGGTCGTAAACAGAGGTGGTCGTGAACAGAGGTTCCACTTATATTTTGACCTATAAGTTTGCAAATATGGCATTATTTGTATATTCAATGGAGATGATCATTAAGCATCTTGGCAATTTTGGCGATGAAACTCACCGATTTCAAAGTAACGTTCCGAAGTGTACTTGAACCGCCACAGATGTCATATAAACATCACGTTGACGCGATATTTTTCTGACGCCAATGTCATATACGCATCGGAGTACTTAACTGGCGCCAGGGTTTTGTTATTTTGCTTGATATGATAACCCGAATGTTGTTGTTTATTTATTAATAAATTGTTTATTTACTTTTATTTTCTTTTTTTAAATTATATAAATTGTTTTGTTCTATTGTTATTAATTAAACTTTTATAAATTTATTGTTAATCCCTTTTTAAAAATATATATGTAACTGGTATTCGAAAACGAGGTTTTCGCCAAATTGGCGTCAGAAAAAATATCACGTGACCGTGGTGCGTATATGACATCTGTACCATACTTGGTACAACTTGATTATTCTGTCGACCAAAAAATTATCGCCAAACTATAAGATTAAACGACAATAATTGATCATAGTAAATGTTACATTCACTTGACATTAAACACGATACACGTGTTTGTTACGTCATCAAGTGATTTTTAATTCAAGTTTTGGCACAGATGTCATATACGGCCCATATTGGTGCGATTTTTTTTGACGCCGCCAATGTCATATACGCACCGGGTACTTAACTGGCGTCAAAGTGTCGTTATTTTACTTGATATGGTAACCCGGATGTAGATGATATATTAACGAGGTTTTCGCCAAATTGGCCTCGGAAAAAAATCGCGCCAATGAGCGTATATGACATCTGTGCCCAAGTTTTTATTAATATTTTTATTAATGTTTTACTGATTTATTTATTCTTCCGGTATTTAAAATAAAAATTATGTCAGTTTGTATCATTTGGCGAATAGTTTGGCGAAATTGGTCGACGGAATAATCAAGTAGTACCGTATATTTTTGCTGTACATTTTCGACAATATCTCAAGCAAAAGTACCTAAAGTTAAATGAAACCCTAATTATTTAAGGCACAGATGTCATATACACAACAGGTTTGGCGCGGGGATTTTTTTCTGACGCCAATTTAATGAAAATCGCGTTTTCGAATAGCAGTTACAGATATATTTTTTAATTACTTTCTATTATTTTAAAAAGGAAATAACGATAAATAATGAAAAGTTTAATTAATAACTATAGAACAAAACAATTTATAAATTTTAAAAAATAAATAAAAGTAAATAAAAAAATAATTGATAAACAAACAACAATAGCTCAGTTACCGTATCAGGCAAAATAACGCCATTATCGCACCAGTTATGTACTCTGGTGCGTATATGATATCTCTTCCTTATTAAAAATAGATGGAATGGTATTTTTTAAGGTATGCTTAGTATGTGAAGCATTTATATTACTGCATAACTATCGCTTGTGTAAGTCAGGATGTTATGATGATAATTAAAAAAACCCCTTAAATTTAGCTCCTGAACAGAAGCTTGCGATTTACCCTGTTTTTCTTTGTCCTATCAACTCATTTGTGCTCCATTGTGTCTATTACTCCAGTTCAAAATATTAATCAAGAGAGTTTATATATATATTTATGAAAATTATGCATTATCCGCTTAGGCTGACGTCGATTTCAAAAATACAAAAATCTGTCAGTTGAATTTCAATTTTTATTGACTTATAAAAACCAAAGTACACGTGTTATCCTTTTTTTTAAATTATTGTACTTCTTTTTAGGGAGTGGCAACACAAAATAAATTATTGAATTAGAAAATTAGAAAATGAAAAGGAGAGATTTCTATAATTATATGGGGACATTATAAAAGACAATTCCGATTTTCTCAGCGACCGTCAAACATACAAAGATGAAAAAAAAAACCTATTCTAAGTTTTAACAAGAGGATCAAAATAAAACAAAAACGAAGTTAATCCACCCACTGGAACGTTAGCTACACTTTGTTGAATTTTGTATCTTCATTTTTTCTTTTAAGATTAAATAAAAAACTACTGAAAGCTACAGTAATTTTTTAAATGTTATCAGTTTATTCGTCTCGTCGAGTTCTATCTTTCAAAAGAAAAATCATTGTCGTATGTCAACTGGTTCGCCAGAAATTTAAGAAAGTCGTTTGCATTTTCTATTTCTTAATCATATTATAGCTTAACGCTACCGCGTTTGCTATGATTAGTCTCCCCAAGACTTGCGCCCATGACCAAAAGGGTGTTCCCTCTAGATATTTAATAATACCCTATTTTTAAGAAGTAAAAGATCTTCTTAAAACACCATCCAAAACTTCAAATGCCTTTCGAAAGATCTGAGTCTTTCTTTGCAAAGAAGAGATGTCTCCTATGAAAGCAGACTATCGAAAGACCTAGCACATTTGAAGTTTTGGATGGTGTCTTATTGATTCACACCAGTTTCAACTTATTTTCTTTTTTTAGCCTATAGCATGAAATATATATGGCTCCCAAGTTAAAGTTATTGTTTATCTTACGGCTTCACTTATAAATACCTTTTATTCATTTTAAAATAATTTCCTTTTAGCTAAGCTAGTCCTCCTTCATCATTGTTTTAACCTGTACAATCTCCTTTTAAAAACCCCATTCCATCATGTGTATTTTCATTACTGTTCGGTCTGATCGTAATCGGACCGCTGACGTTGTGATACACTCTAAGTATCGACAGTCATCCATCAACCGGCGTTTGTAATCTTTTAACACCCAATGGCTTTTGTACTAATATGCAAACTGACTGACGTACTGACAGCTCTCTACAAATATTATTACCCTCTGCCTTCAAACTCACCTTTTGATTTGAAAGGACCCGATCTCCTCTTCGCCTTTGGAACACTCGGCACCCGGATCCTATTTCTCGGAAATTTACACAGACTGTCTACCAGCTTGTCCAGTTTCTCTTCCATGTCACTGTCCTCGCTCAGCAGCAGCGTCGTCTCACCCTCTTTCAACAAGTGGTCACACCGGATCAACTCCACTTTCGGCACTTGTTTCAACTTCGGATCCTCTTCACTTTCCACTTGTTCATCCACTTCTTGAACCAGTTGATCCACATTCGGCTTATCACTCTCAAAGTCACTGTTGGAGATGTCAGAAAAACTAAATTCTATTTTACGTTTCGCCTTGTCGAGAGGGGTGTCTTTTTTGTCGGGAGTGTCACCAATTTCAATGACTTCGGCATTGTCAGGAGGTTCTTCTATCTTTCCATTTGTTTTTACGCTCGTATCCGGAGGCAGCGTTTCAGATCCACCCTCGCTGTCCGACGACGATTGCAGTAACTTTAGTTTTTCCTGCAGTCGTCTTTCCGCTTCCGACTTATCATCTCCCATGACAACATCCTCGACATTCGCATCCTCTCCTTTCTTTGCGGCCTCTTCAATCACACAATCCGAGAGTCGACTATTTTCGTTCTCGTTTGATAGGTCAACAGTTTCGATCTGCTGTTGTTGTCGCTCGATGTGGCGTGCGTAGCCCTCCTGCGTCGAATGAACAATGCTTTTCAGCGCCGTCTTGTGGTCCTTGATCAGGTCTTCCATTTTTTTAACCACATGCTTCAAACTCTTCTTCTTACCTGCAAAAGAATGAAAGGGAGAAAATTAATAAACTAGAAAACAGGAACTCTGCTTTTTCAAAATTGAGTGTCAACCCAAATAAAAAATATATATATAGTGGAACCCCGCTAATTCGGACCCCGTTAATTTGGATCTCCGGATAATCCGGATCGGTTTGGTCGATTTTTTTTTTTTTTTTTTTTTTTTGGTTTTTTGGTTTTTTTTTGTTAGTTTGAGACGCGGTCGGAAAATTTGCATAACATTCATTTATTTCATCCACATATTCTGAATAAAAATGTCTTTTCTGAAATCTTTAGAAGAATACCTTAAGCATTCTTATTTAAACTCTTTGATGTTATCCTTCAAAGAAACAACAATGTATCACTTTAAGTTTGGCAATTTTATGGTTCCGGGTGTTACAAAATATTTAAAATCGTGCAACTTACCCATCAAAGCTGTCCTGTTAATTGATAATGCCCCCACACACCCTGAAGAAAGTCAACTGACAAAAGGAAACATAACCTTTAAAGTTTTTACCACCTAATGTGACAGCGCTGGTACAGCCAATGGATCAAGGGGTTCTTCAGAACATTAAGAAAGTTTATAAACGACAAATGCTGAATGAACTTTTAGAAGATGATGGAGAGCATGGAGTGTTAGAGATTCTCAAATCAATCAATATCAAGAAAGTAATCTATATGATTGCTGAATCTTGGGATCAGAGTGCTGAGAGTACTCTCCGAAAGTCATGGAAGAATTTATGGCCTGCAAATTGTGATTTCTCGACTAATAAGCTTGAAACAGAAGGAGGAATAAGCGAGAATGAAAGAAAAATTACACCCGAAGATTTTGTGAGCATGTTAAAAAAATTTATGGTTGATCAGATGTTGATATCAGCGACATGAGCAATTGATCAGAAGAAGTAAATAATGAAAGTTACGCCACACTTATAGATGACGAAATAATCGCTTTGTGCACAACTGAAGAAAACGAAAATGAAGATGATACAGACGAAAACACCATTATCAATAATGATCAACCAAAAGTTATTAGCCATAATGAAGCTATGTCTCATTTAGAACAATTAATGGTTTATCTTGAACGTCAGGTGGAGACTACACCCAACGAACTACTTATGCTCAAGCGGATGCGTGACCGTGCGGCCCGCAAAAGGTATAGAAAACTGGCACAGCAGAACATTACAAACTTTATAATTACAAAGTAAACATTTTTACTGTCTGTAAATATTCAATATGTTTAATATAAAGGTGATTTTGTGTAAGTATGTTTTATTTTATTTCATTTTTTCTCATTCTCCGGATAATCCGGATTTTCGATAATTCGGATTGGGTCTGGTCCCAATTAATCCAAATTATCGGGGTTTTACTGTATATGTATATATAAATAGTACAAAACCTATTTCAATTTTAAGACTTAAAGCACACACTTTTATTTTATGTAAAATGGCGTCATTCGCATCCGCTTAAGAATTAGACATTTTACGATCCACTTTTAAAACTCTACAGTAAAGTATGCATAGGACGTCACTATCGCGAAATAATACACATATGCAGCAAAAAGATGCCGTCATTCAAGATATTCAACCAAAAAAAAAAAACGTCTGTCTAATGATTCATAGGCCTTTATTTGTTTGTAATATTAATATAGATACTTAAAATTAAATATAGTTTATAATAGCTCCCTGTTTCAACAGAAATCATTCGTTTCTATTTTTTCAAAATAGCAGGTATCTTAATGACATTTTTTTTCGGTTGTTATGAGAAAATGGTAACAGAAATATATAATTAATATTTTACAACTATTTTTTCTTTACTTTCTACAGAAATGGAGTACTTCTGTTGCCAACATTAAGCAAATGGTACCAAAAACTACAAAAAAAAAAAAATTAATATTTCAAAAACAAATCGAGATGCATTTTTCAAACAAATTTCATTTAAAAGTACTTTTTTTCCCCAATATGACGGTGTAAAAATTGAAAATCCGCAATGCTTAGAAGTTTAAAAAATTGCTATTGAGTATTTAATTGAACTGCTTTGTTTTACGGCTAGCTTATGTAAGGTAACATTATTTTTTGGAGACGGCTCAAAATAAGCTGGGAGAAAGAAATAGCATACTGTATCGGGGGTTAACAAGAACCAGGCATAAGAGTGGTTAAAGAACAAAAAGTCTGAAAAAACACTTAAGCTCAAATTTTGTAAAAAACTAAAAAACCGCACACGAAACGATATC
This sequence comes from Maratus speciosus, assembly GCA_963932465.1. Classification (NCBI taxonomy): domain Eukaryota; kingdom Metazoa; phylum Arthropoda; class Arachnida; order Araneae; family Salticidae; genus Maratus; species Maratus speciosus. Next base: position 4,315,587 of record OZ010800.1, read on the forward strand.
TTGAACAAAAAGAAAAAATGTATAACAAAAAAGAAAAATGCCCAGTCAGTGCACAGGCTATTCAAACTAATTATATATTATACACTTATTTACAGCATAAAATACCCCTTTGGCTAAATTGAGGGGAAGGAGATTCCCCCCTCCCAATTCCCCTTCGTACTTAACAAATGAATCTCCAAATCTAATCAGGGAACGTCTCAGCAAAATAAACCAGTATACCAAATTTGAAACAAAAGAGATAATTCTGCATGCAAAAAACATAATTATCTAAATTAAGGGGGATTAGTCCGTGTTCTCCACCTTTACATTTAACCAATGAACCTCCAAAACTAATAAGAAACTAGTTGGATGTGCCAATCCCAAAACTTTCTTCTATCTTATACATCGTAATATTTCAAAACCTAGTTACACATGTTAATACTTCAATATTATTAGTTCAATACTATACCAACTTTGATTTTCATCTTAAATTTCTGCTCAAGTCAATTAAACGGACTAAAAACGAGTTAATCTATTTCATGATATTTGTTAAAATTATTAATCTTTCCTTATTCTGTCGTTATCAGCTGTTTGCGAATAGCCGGCATAGCAGGAAGCGAGTTCCCGCCGCTGCATGAGCCGCCGATGCACAATAGAACTACGAAAAATCAAGAAAAGTATACAAAAATCGCTAGCACGGAGCCCCTTTACCGCGCAATATTTCCAAATTCAAGGAGAACCTGTTGGCCAAAGCCAAAAACAAGCACAAACATTTTGGTTCAATTGTATGCAAAATTTTATACGCTGTACGATGGTACAATAATGAAAATGGCACAGAGATCGAAATTATACCGCCCCCTTCTTTCGGAATTTTTTCAAGTATAGGGAGGACTTGTTTGCCATAGCCAGAAACATGCACAAAAAATTTGGTTCAATTATATGGATAACTTCATACACTTTTCGATGGTACAATAATGAAAATGATACAGACATCGCAATTATAGTGCCCCCTTGCGGCAGAATTTTTCCAAATTCAGGGAGGACCTTCGTGACATGACCAAAAATAAACACATAAAATTTGGCTCAATTCTATGCATAACTTCATACACTTTTCGGCGGTACAATATTCAAAATGGCACAAAAATTGTACAAAAATCGCTATTACAGCGCCCTCTACGAGCGATTTTTTTACAAATTAATGGAGGACCTCCTTGCCATAGCCAAGAACTTAAAATTTTTTTTGGTTCAATTCTATGCATAACTTCATACACTTTTCGATGGTGCAATATTCAAAATCGCACAAAAATCGCTATTACAGCGCCCCCTAACGGCGAATTTTTTGCAAATTCATGGAGGACCTGCTTGCCATATCCAAAAACTTAAAATAAAAATTTGGTTCAATTCCATGCATAACTTCATACACTTTTCGATGGTACAATATTCAAAATCGCACAAAAAACGCATTTACAGCGCCCCCTACCGGCGAATTTTTTCCAAATTCAGGGAGGACCTGCTTGTCATATCCAAAAACTTAAACTAAAAATTCGGTTCAATTCTATGCATAACTCCATACACTTTTGGATGGTACAATATTCAAAACCACACAAAAATTGTTATATCAGCGCCCCCTACCGGCGAATTTTTTCCAAATTCCGGGAGGACCTGCTTGCCATAGCCAAAAACTTATAATAAAATTTTGGTTTAATTCTATACATAACTTCATACACTTTATGATGGTACAATGGCGACAGACAGACGGACAGACGGACGGACAGACGGACACACAGACAGACAGACATTTTCTATAAACATGTTTTTTGGAATCTCTGACCCCTAAAACATTCAAATCCGTCGAAAACCGGAAGTCGAAAAAAATTTCGATTACAATACTTTCTTCTATTGAAGATAGAAGAAAGTAAAAAGCACCTTACCAGAAGGAACTTATATACGAAATTTGAAGTAAATTGGATAATTCTGCTTGAAAACCCATTTATCTAAATTAAAGGGGGTATATTAGCCCCCATTCCCCCTTTTATACTTAACCAATGAACTCCCCAAAACTAATCAGGGGAGCTCCTTTTCAGGATGAACATATGTACAAGATTTGAAGCAAATCGAATAATTCTGAATGAGAAATATCATTTATCTAAATTAAGGGGGAATTAGCCTCCCATTCCCTCATTATACTTAACTAATGAACCACCAAAACTAATCAAGGAAATGCCTAACCAAAATGAATTTGGCACATTTTTTTCGTTGACAAAATGAAAAAAATGCTAAAAATTAGATTCCCCCCCCCCCCCACCAAGATAAAAATTGGAAATTTTCAAATTTACGAAAAGTCAGAAATTCCAATAAAAGTTGGAAGAATCTCATCCCTGAAGAACCAAAAATCAAGCATAGATTAAAAAACACTTTCCAACACTTCCTGAATAATACTGTAACAAAACGTAGCTGTTTAACAAGTTAAAGAAAGGGATGAGACTGAGAAAAAAGCAAAAAAAAGGAAATGACGCATGAGGTAAAAATCTGATGGAATTAAATTATATAAGTTAAAGCAGAATTTAAGTTAAAAAGACAGAAGAAATGTTTATTAGCTGAACAACCCCGAAACCTATTTGTAAAACTAAATCAAGTTCTGGAAAGTCAAGCATGTTTAAATACATCTATAAAAAATAAAGACAAGATTATGTAATTAAATAAATACCAGAGAAGTTTAAAATACACAAAACATTTATTAAAAACAAAAGATATATATATATAAACAGATATTAATCATTTAAGGAAAGTAAACTAGCTTTAACAAAAATAAACTTGAATGAAAAAATGCAACGCCTTACTTTATAAATTATATCAATGAGCTTCATAACAAGAAATATGAAAGACAATACTTTCAATTTAAGGAAAGTATTTGTAATCGATGCTGCAGAGCAAGCCAACACTACATCGATATCTATCGAAACAACTCAAGATGAATAGCACGTAATTAAAGTCACAAATCCCATAAATCAATAGGCCGGTCCGGACATCAGTAAAATGAATGATCCAGTAACTATCGTTAAATTGATTCACATAAACACCATCATCATCATATCCAGGCATGAGAGTGAGTAAAGAACAAAAAGTCTGAAAATACGTGTAAGGTAAAGTTTGGTAAAAAACTAAAAGACCACGCGAAATCATATTTTGCACAAAACAGGCAAAAAGCACAAATTTTGTCAAAGGGCTCGGGAAAAAAATGTGGATTTCGTCAAAAGATCGCAGAAACAACGCGGATTTTGTCAAAAAATTGCGGATAAAACACGAATTTTGCCAAAAGATCGCAGAAAAAAAGGAGGAATTTTGTCAAAAGATCATGAAGAAAAAAAAAAAAACGAATTTCGGCTAAGGATTGCAGAAAAATGCAAATTTTGTGAAAGAGCCGCTGAAAGTAAAACACGAATTTAGTTAAAGGATAGAGGGAAAAAACGTGAATCGTTAAAAGGCTGCAAAAAAAGCTAATTTCGTCAAAGGATCGCGGAAAAACGCGAATTTCGTCAAAGGTGTTATATGAGACTACTCGTATAACTAAGTGCCGTGAAGAGATTAATTCTACTTCAATATAAAAAAAAAAGGGCATCTCCTCATTTGTATAATTTCTAATACACACTTTTACTAAGCAGAGTGAATTTTCATTCCACACAATTGGAAGCATCAGCAGAAAAAAACGATCTTTTATTTGTATAAAAAAATGACTATGCAATGCAGTAGGTGGAAAACTAAATGATGACAAAAAAGGTTTAAGATAAAATACCAGCTTTATTAAAATCATTTAATGTAAAAATATATATATTGCTTTTAATCTTCAAACAAACATTCGTATTTGTCGAATAACATTTCATTTCATAAACTGTAGGCTAGAATAGCTTATCACTCAGGAGCTTATTCAAAAGGAACGAAAAACATTCATTAAAAGACGATTACCATCTTAATTTAAACTTTCTGTTTGATTAAAGAGCATTTGAATAAATATACTCATATACTTAAAGATGGGTTAGAAATATGTCATAAAAAATAAATAAGTTACTTTAAAGAAACAAAAACGATCAAAATAATCACAGTCAGGAAAATGAACATATCTATTACCGAAACGAAACTCTGCCGAGACAATCCATGCATTAACAGCTGTAAAAAGAAAAACAAACTACATTACGAGGTACATGAGACAGGAGCACCAAACGAAGCTGCTTTGAATCAGCCGCGAATCTATTTATAGTGCACGGGAGGATTGAGACATGCGCTGTGAAAACAGAAGTAGGAAACTCCCCTTGCTCCGGACAACGTCAGAGGAAGTTGCGCTGATCGTATGCGCTGAAGCGAAAGAGTGATCTTGTGGGCAGACAACGTCACCGTGTGGCAAAGTTTGAGATACGGATCAGTCCAAGGAAAGATTACTGTCGAAGGCGGCTGAAGGGATTTGTGATGCACGAAAAATACAAAACGGCAAAGATGATTAAAACTTTTAAAGTAAAGAAACCATGAAAAGATAGTAAGTAGAAATAAAAGACTTTCAATAAATAAACTGTATAGAAATATTGTAGGTGAAAATAAAACCAGGAACATAGGTGATAAGAAATATGGGTATATGGCTAACAAAAGGAAAGCGGAAAAAAACACGAATTTCGTCAAAAGATCGAGGAAAATACGCGAATTCCGTCAAAAGATTGTGAATTTCGTCAAAGAATCGCGGAGAAAATGCGATGCAATTCTGGCAAGCTATATCTCGTTTGGCGCATTTTTCCGCTGCCAGAAAGAAAAACAAAAAAATTCTTTTTTTTTTTTTTTTTTTTTTACAGATAAAAATTAAAAATTTTCTCAAAAATTTACAAAAAGTCGGAAGAATCTCATCCCTGCATATCACATTCACTTTACGATAAAACATTTCATCCGAGAATTCATTTTAAGAAACACGATACACTGTATGGAACTTCATTACTCACACAACCATCTTCCTGTCTTTTGTTAAACGCCGCATTAGGTTAGTAGGTCAAGGAAAGGAAGGCGAGATAAGATTCTTCTGCCTGGCACTTTATACGATCCGAGGAAACGAAAACTAAGTCATTATGCAATGCAACTGACAGCCTCAAACACGTGTAAAGATTTCGACATGATTCGCACGACATCGTTACGTGGTAGCTGTTAGGATTACGTCATCATGTACTTAGTGGAGTTTTGAAAAATTACGGAAGAAAGTAAATAACGAAGAAGTTCATTACTGTAAATAAAAGTACTTTAATAAAAGAAATAGAGAAATAAAGATAAATAGATTTGTGAATGGAGGTAAACACGTAAGGTGACAAGCACAGATACATATTGCTATCAAAATTGAACAAAAAGTTAAACAATGTGCGAGGTAAAAATCAAGCAAAAATGTGAAAATAAAATTTGTGTCAATATTTGAATTCAAAATGAAACATATATATGAATACAAAAATACATTAAAATGAAATAGGAACACTAGTAAATATAATAAGAATGGAATACAAAATTTTATTCAATAATTTACTATAAATGACAGATATTAATATGAAAATTCCTCAGACATGTAAAACTATTGTTTAAAATTTGTATAAGTAAATACATTTAAAAATCTGCATTCGAAATAACTTGTCATGAATCCTTTCAAAAATGAAATTGCAAATGTATTATGAACAAAAGGTTATAAAAAAAAAAAAAAAAAATCCTATTTTTATTTTTTTAACTTTTGCTCTTTAACAACAGAAGTATTCACTAAAAATTAATTTTTAAGATAATAGGTAATGCAAAAGAGTAAATGATCACTAGAAATACACTCAATGCAAAACTCTGCCATGAGCAAATATTTAGATTTTATTGCCCATTTTATCGACAATCGTGGTTATTTTTTACTTTGTGCAAATTTCTTAATACAGCCTACCTGGGAATACAGTAGACTCCCTTAAATCCGCGGCCCTAAAATCACAATGAAATCTACAGTTAAGTTGCAGGAACAAAATTCAAGATGGCGCCAAAATCAGCTACTACTGCAATGTTTTGTTTACTAAATTTTTTGTTAATCATTCTCTTTTGGCTATTACAGCTGATTTATTACTAGATAAATTTATATTACTTTTGATTTTGATATAAATTAGCATATCTATATCAAAAATTCCAGGGTTCGAAATGGAAAAATCCACGAACCGGAACATTATTTTTAAATTATTGTTCGCAGAATTTTCATTTTATATTATAGACAAATTTATTTATAAACATACAAAGCAGTATAAGAAAAGCATTCAAGACTCTAAATAACACTGAAAAAAGTTACTTAAGTTAAAAGTGCTAAGAACGAATAATGACATATCAATCTTACGATCGCTTTACCACTAGGTGGCAGCATCGAACTTTTGGAATCGAATTGAATCGATTTCATAGGTAATAATTTAATATTTTTCTAAATTTTTATTTTACATAATTATTTTAATAATTACTTACTTTTAAACTAATAAATTATTTTAATATTTTACTTATTTTAATATTTTACTTATTTTAATATTTTACTTTATTGTAAGCATTCATTATAATTTCCCTTGCTTAACTATCCATCCAATTAATGTTTCAAAAATGTAAACCAATCAATGACCAGAAATCTGCACAACCTCTGTGCGGATTTGAGGGAGTCTACTGTATTTTATTAAATAGGACTGCTGCCTGATCTGAAACATTTAATAGCAACTATGATCGGGTAAAAGTCAAAAAAAGGTATTTCCCTTATTTTCTTCTTTGACTAAATTCATCAACATTTAATTAAATTTTTTTTTTCAATGTGTTTATAGATTATCCATAGATTTTGAGCTTTACTACATCTCCTGGCTAATTGTCAATTCAAAACAACATGCCATGAATTCAGCATGCAAACTAATTTCTTTCATCCACGATACTATAGTATTTTTAAAATCTGAAAAAGATAGGTGAAAAGACGATGCATATTTTTTTTTCTTTCAGAACAATAATTAAAAGGCATGAAAGTGGGAAATGGGAAAAAAGGTCGAAATTTTTTTTTACATCTATCCAATATGGCCAAACTTGTATAATTTAGACAGTTCTTCATACAATAAAATAAATTATAACTGTACATATGACTTATTTTCTTTTTGTAACTTAGAAAGTATTAAAAGAAAAAAAAAATAACAATAAATGTATAAATTCATTAAATCGAAAAAGAAAATTGGAAACAGTTTGCTAAAAGTATAAATCCATCCAAATGTATCTTATGAATGTATGCGAAGTACAGAGATTAATCTTTCAAAATAAATGTAATTATTTTGAATGATTTGAATGTTTAAGATTTTACTTAAAAAAAAAAAAAAAAAAAATCTCTATGCTAAATATAGGCATGCCAAATTTATCTTTATTCGAGAAATACATTTATAAAAATGCATCACTGAAATGACTCCAGAAGTGTTTTATAAATAGAATTCTATTCCAAAAGAACCCTATGGAAACTTCCTTTTCCTAGTTAAAGAACTTAATGTACATGACTTTCAGATGCTTATAAATAAAAGCTTGCCTTTGATTGGATAGTACAACCATTCAGAAACAAACTCCAAGGAATTGAGTAGACAAAATGTCTAATTATTAAGCTTAATAGACAACCCCCATCCCTTAGCTTCTAATATTTTCTTTGCATTTTTGCATCCATCCAGAGAATGTCCAAATTTGCTTTTAAAAAGGTGGAATTCCTCCTTTAGGAGGAACTCTTTCATGCCTGAATTAATTACAAATCAATAAGCAAACGACGAATTAAAACACTTAATCCATCATTTTAGACAGTTTCTGCTCGTTAAGAAGTAAACAAACAAACGTGGCTTATCTACCTACTGAAACCCACAGCACTTCGCACTCATTCGTCAGATGGATCGTGACAACTCCCACTTATGATGTGACGTCAAACCTACTCACCCAATCACAGAAGAGAAAAGTAGAAGAGAGAGATAGTTCTTTGGATGGGTTGACTGGTTTCATTTACGTATTAATGGAAAACGAAAATGACATAATTATAAAATGTAAGAGAAGAGTGAAATTTCAGAAATATCGGGAGACTTGGGAAGCCTGATTTTATGATTCTGTTTTGATTTAACCGAAGAAAACAAAAGTTTAAAAAAAATACATAAATAAAATATTTGAAAATGTCAAAAAGTTGTTTTTTTTTTTTTTTTTTTTTTTTTAAAGCGAAAATCTGCAGATTTTCAAAATAAGGAAAAACGCGGAAATCCGCTTTTCCGCAGAAATGTGGCATGCCTGCGAATGACGCTATAACTGAATTCGACTGTACTTCAAAGACAATACAAAATTTGCATTATAATGTTGCCAAATTAATAAACATAAGTCTCAATAAGTGAAGGACACACCCACTGCAACCAAATGACATCACAGAAAATGACAAATCAGAAAAGGGTTAGCTAAAAAGTAACAGAAAATTAACTTCACTACCAACCCTATGCTGAAACAGATGCATGCACACTTGCTGGGCAATTCCACAGAAAATCATCTTTTTTTTTTTTTTTTTTTTTTTTGGGGGGGGGGGGGGGGGGAATCAAATTTATAATATGTTTAATTTTAGGCTATGATTGGAAAACATGCTATTTTTATACTGTTTAGAAAAATCCTAATAAAAAGGCATTGTAAATTGCTGGTAGGGTGTCTACAGAAATTCTAAAAAAAAGTTCCCTGATTTTTCCATGATTTCCCTGACTATTTTTATCAGACTTCCCTGATTTCCATTATTAACAATACACATACGGTATTTTTTCATGTATGCCGATTCATCGTATAACACACTTAACTTAACCAGCTTGCTAATTTCTCATTTGGACGAAAAACAATAGAAAAACATAAAAACTGCCTAATATTCATTAAGTATTGGTTGACAGTTTTATAAATCCGAACTCAACTAACTTCATAAGTCTAACATCATATAGAAGCCAGTGGATATAGGGTGACCAGAAAGTTTCCTCATTTTCTGAAAAATATTCAATTCTAAGACTTATCTAAATCTGATGGGATAACTAATTGGATTAAGCTGGGCACCTGGTCAGGTTATGCTAATGTATCATTTAAAAATTTTAAAAATGTGTAAATTGTCTTCAATATAAGTGCTATGTACAGAAAATCAGGACATCTGGTCACCTTAATTTAAGCTAAATATCAAAAACCCATACCATGCGCATCTTTTAAAAAATATTGGGAAAGATTACCGTGTTTACTCGCATAATAGTCGCACTTTTTTTTGCCAATTTTTCATTGTGAAAGTCTAGGTGCGACTATTATGTGGGGATATCTACTACACTATATTGCACACTCTAATGCTAAAACATTACTGGTATTAAAAGAAACCCATTATAATAAAATTAGTAACATACCAAATGTTTCCAGATTATGTACTGTTTATTAAATACCATTTTTCTTTTTTATGGTATTATTTTTATAGATGTAAAATTTACAAATTATCCTTGTGAAAATTTTGACAAAAAAAAAAAATCTCAGAATAAATCTCTTTCACTGGAGGTTAAAGTCAAGCTTTGTAATATCCAGCTACACATTAGTTCCAGGGATGGACGCCTTACTTTTCCACTGGGAGATTTTCTTTGTTCCCATTGACCATCCAATATACATATATACTCGCCTTATATTGTCTTTAAACGGTTTCTTAAACGATACGACCAACGGTTGCAGAATCGATGTGAGGAATTATCACAAGATCTGTTTTGCCTTCTGAAAGTTCCTTCTTTACAACATCAACAAGATGTCCTTGGAAGCTATAGAGTACCAACATGGCTGATTTTTGGAGCAATGCTCCAGTTTTTGAGTAATGCTCTTGCTCCAATGAACCCAATCTTTCATCATTTTTTCATCCATTCAATTTAAGCGAAGAAAATATTTTGACGATTTTTTCTGCTTCAAATCGGGGGTGCGACTTTTACGCGAGGGCGACTATTACGCGAGTAAACATGGTAATCAGCATGTGAAAAAATATGGTACATAAAATAGACGAATCAGTCTCGTTGGCAAGGTGAAAATGCAAATATTTTCGCAATATAGACAAATTTCCCTGATTTTCCAGTATTTTTGCAAAGTTCCCTGATTTTTCCAGAGTGATAAACCTTCCTGATTTTTCCATGATTCCCTGATTTCCAGATTCTGTAGACACCCTGAACTAAGTTAAGTACCATTCTTGTCTTTGTAAAGTCATCATGTTATGTCAGTGACACAATAAAAGTTACGTCAGTTACACGTGTCAATGCCATTTTTTTTTCTCTTTTATTATTCAGAAATGAATTAAACAAGTTACTGTTATAATTTGGCATTATTTAGTGTTGTTGAGAACATTAAATCACTTTTTTTAATGGGATACTTTTGGTAATTTTTACACTCCAATGAAGGCAGAAAAAATGTTTGTCTATTTTATGTTATGCCAGTTACAGAATTTATAATTAATTTTTGGGACTCAAAAAGAGAATGAAGTAATCTGCAGGTATTTGAATATTAAGACCTTAGTAAGAAATATTTTAAATTGCAAAAATTTGTTCTAGCTTTATGAGTCAATTTTCTACATAGATTTGAAAACAAAATTCGATGATCCAATGTTACATCAGTTACGATGGAATTGCCCTGCTGTAAGTACTAGACTATTGAATTTAAACATTAAAAATGATTAATTATAAGAAAGTTAGCAAACATATTAAATAGACAAGCTTTTATAGGGTGGTAGCTACTAAAAATTGAAAATTTTATTTTATTTTAATACTTAGAACACTACACAGAAGAGGTGGGAAAAACTAAACTATAACCAGACTTGTATAAAACCAAAAACTTTCTGCGCACACAAATATTGGATCAAAAACTTTCTGCAAATTAATTTAATGTTTGATAAAATAATGTGTTATATTATTTTGAAAATTTGAATTAAAAACAGTAGTTTTAAAATAATTGCCATTTAAATTAAAAATTAATTGATATTAATTAAAGAATTATTTTAAATTAAAAAAATAATAAAGCTAAAAATCCATGATAAGGAAGGGTGTGAATTCTTATCAATTATTTTGCCAATGCATTTAGAAACAGCCTAATCCTTAATATTGTGACCTCTTCGCACAAAATGTCAGTCACTTTGTCCAGGGGTGATTCTGCTCCGAAAAATTGAGTCAGTCATTAATGTTATGAAAAAGTAATCGGTTATAAATCCGAAATTCGAACATAAAATATTTGGCGAATTTCGACAAATGGTCGCCGGAAAAAATCAATTTTGTCAATCTTTCCAAGAAAAATAAGGAATTTCGTCAGAGGATTATGAGAAAAACACAAATTTTGTCAAAGGATTGCGAAAAAACGAGTAATTGCATCATAAAACCGCGAACGGCAAATTTCGTTGAAAGATCACGAAAAAACGGCAAATTTCATCAAAAGATCGCGAAAAAAAAAAATGGCAAATTTCGTCGAAAGATCCTTGAAAAAACAACAAATTTCGGCAAAAGATCGCGAAAAAAATGGCAAATTTCGTCTAAAAATCACGGGAAAATGGCAAATTTCGTCAAAAGATCGCGAAAAATGGCAAATTTCGTCAAAAGAGCACGGAAAAACCGCAAATGTAGTCAAAGGGGGAAAAAAAAACAAATAGTTAATGCCGGGAGCGTATTTTACCCCCGGGAGCGTATTTTTATTTTTTTTGAGATGTGGCTCAGTGAAAGAACATTGCGTCATTATTAGTGAATGTGTTGAATTGTCTCAAGAACATTTACGTTACGCCAAAATGACTTTTGGGTGGATAATTGATCGGGATAGACTCCAGCGTTGTTCTCAGCTAATTAAATCACTGAAATGCCTTTTATAGTTTTAGCTCTGGTACATCTTCATCATGACAATAGTAGTTTAATTTACTTTTGTGTTTGTTTAATGTGATCAAAGCAGTTAAGTTTATTTCAATTTAAATCTTGTTTAATAGAATTATTGTGATGTTTAAGTTTAAAATACATTCTGTTCCTAATGGTTATTATTTTACTTTACCAATATAATTTCCTGTTTTTTTATGTTAATGAACTAATAAATGTTATTGTTGATTTTAATCAGTGTTATGTTTTATATTCTTTAGATTAGGTTTCTTTGAACCAATTAAATACAGGATATCATATTTAAATATTTCTTTTGGGGTAACAAAAATCAGCTATTCGCTTCTATCTGCCTTAAGCAGCTTTGTTAATCTTTAACCCCTTGGATACTACGTAAGTAGCATTCATCAATCCATTCATAGGTATCATCATTAAAGAGACCGATGAGTTTTTACCGTGGCCCTTTGGCGAAATTCTTGTTTTTTCCGCGCTCATTTGACGAAATTCCCGTTTTTTCGGCGATTATTTGCCGAAATTCTCATTTTTTTTTTTCGATCATTTGACGAAATTTGCGTGCTTTCACGATCTTTTGACAAAAACCGCCTTTTTTCTGCGATCTTTTGACGAAAACCGCCTTTTTTCCCTCGATCCTTTGACGAAATTAGTTTTTTCTGCGATTCTTTGACGAAATTTGTATTTTTTTTTGCGATCTTTTGACAAAGTTCGCGCTTTTTATGCTATGCTTTTTCGAAATTCTTTTTTTTTTCCTGTGCTATTTTGACAGAATTTGTGGTTTCTTCTGAGATTCTTTAACGATATTTGCTTTTATTTGCGTTCTTTTTTCGAAATTCACGTTTTTTCCAGCGATCTTTTCACGAAATTAGTGGGTTTTTTCACGATCTGACGAAAATCTCGCTTTTTTTCGCGACACACTGCCAAAATTCGTGGGGGGTTTTTTCGCGATCATTTGACAGAATTAGTTTTTTCTTCGTTTTTTTTTTTTTTTTTTTTTTTTCCAAAATTTGCGTTTTTTCGCGATCTTTTGACAAAACTCGGGTTTTTTTCCGCTATGCTTTTACGAAATTCGTTTTTTCCTGCGCTCTTTTGACGATCGTTTTTTTTCTGAGATCTTTTGGCGAAATTAGTGTTTTTTGCAATCCTTTGACGAAATTCGCGCTTTTTCCAAAGCCGCTTGACGAAATTTGTGTTTTTTTCGCGATCCTTTGACGAAATTACTTGTTTTTCGCGATCTTTTGACAAAATTTGGGCTTTTTCCACTATACTTTTACGAAATTTGTTTTCTCCTGCGTTCCTTTAATTTGTGTTTTTTCTGTGATTGTTTGACGAAATTATCTTTTTTTTTTTTTTTTCATGATTCTTTGAAGAAATTTGAGTTTTTTCCACGATGCTTCAACAAAATGGGCGATTTTTACTGCGAAAGATTGATGAAATTGGTTTTTTTTCGGCGACCATTTGTTGGAACTTGCAATATTTTTCAGTGATATTTTTTTATGTCTGAATTTTCGGACTGATGGCCGATTTTTTAATATTTTCGGAAAATTCGGAACAGAATCACCCCTGGCAACTAATAAATAAATCGAACATAAAATTGGGGAATATATATATGTATATATATTTTGTATTTAAAAAAAAAGTTACAAGAACAAAAATTATGTTTTTTTTTTTGTCTGAAACATTTTCCGCAAAGTTCCGAATTTTGCGGAAAAATTTCCGCGCACGGCGTGCGCGTCTATATTATACAACTCTGACTATAACTTTAAGTTACCTATCCCGATGGTTCTGAGTTTGGCCATTTTCCTGCAGAACACCTTGCAGGCCTCTTCCGACTCTTCGAATGCAGACTGCAACCACGTTTCCGAGATGACTGCTTTGGTGGTGGTGGTGGAGCTCTTCTTCTCCTTCTTCAAGGCAGACTTGTTCTTGAAAGAAATGATCAAGTCGCAGAACTTCATCTTCGGTTTCAGCCTGCAAAATAAAAAAATTCTAAATAAATGCAGCGAGACACTTTATCTACTGACGGTACCTCTAAGTACCATTAAAATAACTTGTTACAAAATTCATTTAATGCATCAACTAGTTGTAATACAGTTTACAGGGTTCCTACATAATTCTGGTAAAAAAATTCCCAGACTTTATTCAAAAATTTCCCTGACCTTTCTCAGTAAAAATTCGGCTTATAGAGTGTTGTAAAACCCTCCACAATGGACTTTAATCTAGATAAATGCTAGGAAAAAAGTATATGTGCAGTATGAATTTCTGGTTTTTTTTTTAACTATTTTTCATATTGTTATATAGTTTGCATACATTTTATATAAAAATTTTAGATTGGATGAATAATTAATTCAAAACTTCTTCATTCACGACGATAATAGAAATTCTGATGGAAGTAGTACATCAAAAATTCACTGACCTTTTCAAATCTTAAAAAAATTCCCTGACATTTTGCCTAAATTTTGAAATTCCCTGACTTTCCCAGGTTTTTCCTGACCTGCAGGAACCCTGGTTTAGAATGAGTTATAGATACATTATTTCATCTTGTTCCAAAAGCATTATGGGTTACACAAAAAGAAAATATTTTTAAAAGGATGATTTCTTTTTCATTTGCCTATTTTCAGCTTTCTTGATGTTGAGAGATTGTGGGGGGAAAGACTTCAGTTAGAAAATATTTCTATTGTAACAGCATTCTATTTGTGCAATTTGTCCCAATTCTATAAAATGCTAAGAAAATATATTTTAAATGAAAGATTTGAGTAGGAGTTATAAAGAGTGCACAAAATCCCTCTCAATTCAAATTGAATGATAGGGATTGGCCGAATACCGAATAGTTGATTCGGTATTCGGTGGTTCAGCATGTAAACCGAATATTCGGCCGAATACTTTTAAGTATTTGGCCGAATAATTGCAGATAAGCATTTTCTTAGAAGTAGAAGAATTCTCGTTTATTTAGCAGAAGAATAGGCTAAACAATGAGTTTCAATATTATGTGCTTGAGTTCAGAGTTCAGCTGCACTACAAAAAACAAGTCAAAGGCCATTTTTAATTTCAAAAAAAACTTTTTCCTTCCTAAAATAGTCTATATAGGTGTGAAATCAAAACATCTGTCTACAACAGAGAAAAAAAGTAAGGAAGATGCGCATCTTTCCCTTATCATTTAATTTTATTTACTTCTATATTAGTTTTTTTTTTTTTTAATTTAAATTTATTTAATATTTTCTTTAATATACACATCAAATTAGTATATCAGAGTTCATATCTGTATATCTAAGGGTGTATATTAAAGAAAATACACACATCAAATAAGTATACCCAGTGGTGGGATTCAGCCGGTTTGCACCGGTTCGGTAGAACCGGTCGTTAATTTGTGTTGTGCTGATTAAGTACTATATAGCAGAGTGTAATTACTTTAAAAATGAATGAATTCTAACTGTCTTTAATTTCTTAACATAATACCTATTAATTCCCATCTTCTTAGTAGAAAATAAAATGTCTACTTACAAATTTGAAGAGACTTGTAGAAGAAATGAGATAGATGACTCACAATGATACATACTAGAAATGAAGACTTCATTAAATAAAAACTAAGAGCTTTTTATTATTATGTAAATCTGGAGGTATATTCAATTTTACAACATCAACACTAAAGCAAGAACCAGATGACATGAATGAGAAACTCTCATTTTATAATGGTTTGCAACCAATCACAACTAGCCAGCACATGTTGGAACTCTTTTGCATAAAAAACAGAAAGTTGAGTAACACTGTGCAACCTGAAAAACATGTCAACAAAGTTTAACTGATACCTTGTTGGTAACCAACCAACCATTCAATCAATTAACTATGAATTTAACTGAAAACCATAAAAACAAAATGTAAACAATGTGGATGCCAGCATGCTGTTGAAGTTAAGTGTTAGGGTTAGTTTTGTTAGTAAGTTAGTAGTTTTTATCATTGAAATATAGTAAAAGGTACCTTTTTAAATAAAACACTTAATACAATAAATGAAGTTGAAAAATGATGGAAAAAAAAACTTAATAAAAGTGTGGTTCTTCCACTGAGTTCGGCGAACCGGTTGTTAAAATGATACTTCAAATGCGAAAATCGCATTTAGATTAATTTGCTTTCTTTAAATGTTTATCTGCACAACATTGTTTTCTAGGCACAACTTTGTGATAAGTCCTGATTAATTTCATTTAATAAAATTACATTTCATTTGGAACAATAATACATTTTTTTTTTCACCAATCATGTAAAAGAAAATTCAACTAAAAAAACGAAATTTTTATAATTTTGGTAACTAAATTGACAGCCCTAGACTAAATCTAGTTATATAGCAAGGTTTAAAAATTACTCTAACTACTTATCTAATAAAAGAAAGTTTTGCTTTGTCTGTGTTTGTGCGATGGCTAGCAAAATCTACGGCACATACAAGGCTGAAAATGTTTGTGAGGCTTGCTCAAAATGTCTCCTGATGCACCTGAGACACAGAATTTTAAAATTCTAATAATTAGTTCAGTTATTAATCAAAAATCGCAACTCACTCTTATTAAAAACTCAACTTGATGCTTGCGAGAACTAAAAAAACTCTGGCGTGAGCACAGAAACCTTATTTACGCATCAGTTGAAAATGAAGAACGAAAAGAAGAAATTTCGGAGGTATTTTGTCATTATTTATTAGCTTACATTGGCCAAATCGCTTTAGTAATGTTAAAAATGAAAGACATATTCTGAAAGATCTACATCTCAAATGCCGCAATCAATTAAAAAAAATATCGCAGTTAACCGCTTGAAAAACAATTTTCAAAAGGGGTCGTTTTTCCGAAAAATTTTTTTCCCTAATTGCAACGTCCCTCCAGGACGCAATTTTGGAGGTACCGACAAACCAAAAATATGTTCTTAAAGTGAAACCTTCTTCTAATTCGTGGTGCAATTGGTTTAAAATAATTATGAATTTTAACCGTTTCAAATACACCAGTAAACGCAGGTCACTTCGCGCCTCACGAAGACGATATTTTTCCTACGCTAAAAATAACTAAACGTCCATATTGTAACACAATCTTTTTAGAGCATATCAATAGATCAAATTTACATCACCTACAAAAATTTTGAAACGTTCGAACGGGTAGAAATATTTCTTACAAAATAAAATGTGGGAAATTTTTGACGAAATCAGGAAATATCTGAGTGTTTCGTCGAGGTTTCGCTTCTTCAGGGCGAAATTTTAGAGGTACTTCCAAACCGATACGTTCATAAATCTGAAAATACCTTCTTACTGATGGGACAATCGGTTTTAAAAACTAGGAATTTTAACCCTTACAAATACACCGGCAAATGCAGGTCATTTCGAGCCTCACGGAGACGATATTTTTGTACACTAAAAGTAATTAAACGACCACATTTGAACACAATCTTTTAAGAGTATCTCTACTTGAGATGGTATTGAGATTCTCAATGGATCAGATTTACATCATCTACAAAAAATTTCAAACATTCGGATGGTTAGAAATATTTTTTACAAAAAATAATGTGTGAAATTTCGACGAAATCAGTGAAAACTTGAGTGTTTCGTCGCGGTTTCGCTCACTTTTGGTGCGCATAGACTCCACAAATCAAATTTCGCAGAAAGTTAAGTACCAAATAGCATATACTTTCAATTCAATATTTTTTCATTTAAAAATATAAATTCAGATAAAATAGATTTAAAGATATAAACTCATACAAATTTCAGGTTAATTTAAGGGTCATTCATTAACGCTCGGGGCTCGGGCAACGCTGTTATTCGAATAAACTGTACTTTACTTTGGCACGGAATGTTCCCTGTTATCGCTGATCTATAGCTAATACTTAAATTAGATGTAAATTTCCAACTGGGCGAAAAATGTCCAGACCAGGATTCGAACCAGGGATCTCCTGGCTGAAGCCGCCAGTGTTCTGCCATCTGTGCTATCCCGGACGAATCTGGTGAAACTTCTTCACCCAGCTAACCTTAATGATTATAGCATCTGGTCTGAAACCTGGTTCAGCTCAACAGAATAAATCTCAGGTAATGGAACTCCAGAAATCGCTAGATGCGAAAATACACAAGATTAATTTTAACACAATTATTCTAATTGGTAAATAAATCATATTAGATGTAAATTTCCAACTGGGCGAAAAATGTCCGGACCAGGATTCGAACCAGGGATCTCCTGGCTGAAGCCGCCAGTGCTCTGTCAATCCAGCGATTTCTGGAGTTTCATTACCTGAGATTTATTCTGTTGAGCTGAACCAGGTTTCAGACCAGATGCTATAATCATTAAGGTTAGCTGGGTGAAGAAGTTCCACCAGATTCGTCCGGGATAGCTTAGATGGCAGAGCACTGGCGGCTTCAGCCAGGAGATCCCTGGTTCGAATCCTGGTCCGGGCATTTTTTGACCAGTTGGAAATTTACATCTAATATGATTTATTTACCAATTAGAATAATTGTGTTAAAATTAATCTTGTGTAATACTTAAATTGTCAGATTTAGATATATACTTCCAACTGCACATTTTTTAATGTTGTTCTTTATATCTTAGAAGTTATTTAAACGAAAGTAGTTATTTCCGTAAATGTAACAAATCCAAAATTTTGGTAAGTTCCTCGAGTACTATTAGTTATATTAAAAAAAAAAAAAAAAATACTTTTCCAGCTCTAACAAATGAAAAGACATTGTATGATTTAAACTTGCCGAATCATGATACTTTGTAGTTTGCGATTTTTTTTTTTTTTTTTGTATTAAGAAATGGTAAAAATTCCTAAAATTTTTAAATGTCATAACTCGAGAAGTTTTAGTCGTGCAAAAATTTGTCTTACTTGCTATAGATTGGATAATATTTTTCTAAATATGTTATATACAACTTTAGATCATGAACATGGCTTAATTCTTAAACTTGCATTTCTGCTATTTTTATATTATATTGTTTTTAATATAATATAAAATTTATTCAGTATAATACATGCGCCGGAGCTTAGCTCCGGTATTTCTCTGTTTTAAGTAAATATTTGAATATTGGTCGGAATTCATAGGAGATCATAAATACAGGGCTCCGGAGCCCAGTGCAATAGTGCTTCCGAAAATTCAAAGCCTAAATTCTCCTTTCCTTCCCATCTGCAAGCTTTTGGATTCTTTTTCATCAAAACAGTTATACGTAAGGAGATGTTTCAACTAACTTTTTATATCAGTTTTTGGGTTTGGGCTGGCTCAAGTTCAATCTGAATTACTTTCAAAATTTTATTTATTCGTGTATCCTCCTTAAAAATTACGTATTCTATTATATTTCAAATCATTTTAATGCTATTTTGGTCAGAATAAAGGGAAACAGAAATCATATTTTTCTATTCCATTAGCAAATTTATGTCTGGTATTGACGGTGGCGACGTGTTGATACGGCGCCAATCAAGAGACTGAACAATGAATTTTCTTACAGTTCAATTTTCTTTTGTGACATTACGATCATTTTTAATTGGCTGGTTTATTATATTTTTTGATTTAGATATCGAATCTGAAAAGAATATTTTCAGTTTTTAGTCAATGGGCATCAGCTTGAGGATCTGTTTGTTTGAGGTTTTTAGTCTTCTATTTTGTACTAGTATAAAAATCATGTTAGTGATTTTTCTGTTTATTTTGTAACATGAACAATGTCCATGCTAAGGCTCTGCATGCAGATTTACGTAGTTTACTTTCATTTGTAAGTAGAAATAACTGCCATGTATCGTTTATTCTGATAGAAAGCAATCGAGCAGTGTTACCTCTTTTTCTATAAAAGCATCGAATCTTTCCGATAACGGTGGATCGATTATAGTTTAAGGTGAACATAATCTATAGGAAATTGAAAAACACTGTTCCATTCTTCAGCATGTCAATCTTAATTTCTGTAAATTTTATTCATTTTTTTTATAAAAATGCATAGTTGCAAACTATTCCTTTTTTGTGTTGATACTATTTCTGAATCATAATCCTTATCATATTTAATCGCATAGTTATTCAATTAATTAACTTTAAAATTAGACAAAGATTTCTAATAAGAAGGAATGACAACTAAAAACAGAAATAGTTGACAACTTAGTATATGCAGATAGATATATTTAATTTTTTTATTTTGCTAAAGAAAAAAAAAATGCTTTAAACTTTTCAAATAACATAAAATATGCAGATTGGAGTGACCGGGTTGGGGGGGAGGGAGAGAGAGAGCACGCTACGGTTGTTAGCATTGCAGAATATTAGGACTCCGGTACTTTTTTTGTTAGAAATTAAATCCTGACTGCTTTGATGCGTTTTCTGATAGAAATTATGATCAAGGTTTCATGATTGCCGAATATTTATTAACATCCTTTTATAGGGAAACATGTTTCAGGATTTTTTTCACTGTATCAAAGGGTCAATTTTTTTTTTAACGATGTTCTTATAATATTGGAAAGTGTTTCATAATCTATGTGTGATGCTTCATTTTTCTTTCATTTTTGTACATCAAAAATCATTCTGGCAGCGAACCGGTTGTTAAATTATTTGAATCCCACCACCCCTATGCCTACTATATAGCTTTTATAACCATTATATCAAAATCGTTCAAATTTCTTTTCTTCATCACCACAATGTTAAAATATTAATCAAAATATAAATATTCTATCAATAATTTGACAGAAAATAGTTAAATGTACAAATTGATATACCTTTTGTATTTTGAGAACATTTCTATTCAATATGTTTATAATTAGACTTTAGACAATCAGTAAATCAGCTTAATGACAACATTGTTTCTTTGTATTTGAATGAACTTTTGTTTTTCTGACAATCCTTATCCTTAATAACACCCTGTATAGTTTAATACTTTCATAGGTTATTTTTGGGTATTGACTAGTGCTAAATTAATAAAAAATAAGTGATAGGTTAATGAATTTGTGAGTGGAAAGAAGTCATTAAATTTTTTTGTGTAATTAGATTTATTTTAAGAATAAAAATGTAACTGGATGAAATTATTGATAATTTAATTTCAATTAAAGCTTATTAAAAAAAACTACTATATGCAAAAATGCATATTAAAAATTTTCAAGTATTTGGTTGTCGAATACCAAAGCTTCGGTATACACTTCGACCGAAGCTTCGGTATTCGGCAAAATTGCTGCTTCGGTCAATCCCTAGAATGAATCCTTCTAAAATTTATTAAATGATTCTGTAAATCTTCTAATGTAGTTTAAACAATTCACGAAAAATGCCTTAGAAGATAAAATTTCCATGAATTCATAATTCAATACATAAAGGGTTAAGCAACGAGGGGTTCTCTCAAATCCATAACCAGGGGTCGATGCAGGGATTTTTTTCTTGGGGCCCATTTTGTGAAAAAATAAAAGTTATTTTTGTGAAATTTATTATATTTTTGTGAAATTTACTTTATTTTTGTGAAAAGTAAAATTTTGTAACGAAATATGAAATCCAGTTACTGAAATTTGAACCAAGCATTTACTAATAATAACTTCTTTAAGTCTTTCTGGTGAACTTGTTGCCTTTGCGATTTACACATTTTAAAAACCCAACAATATAAAAATAATTAATGAAAGGTATGTTTTTATAGAATAGAATTTTATGAAG
The DNA here is from genome assembly GCA_963932465.1 of Maratus speciosus. Taxonomy (NCBI): domain Eukaryota; kingdom Metazoa; phylum Arthropoda; class Arachnida; order Araneae; family Salticidae; genus Maratus; species Maratus speciosus. The sequence goes on from OZ010800.1 coordinate 4,337,073, forward strand.
GGGCCTATTTTATTAAAAGGAATTTTGTGAAGGGGCCTGTTTTAATAAATGGATTTTTGTGAAGGGGCCCTAAATAGGCCCCAAATTTTGCGTGGATCGACCTCTGATAACCCTAAAATCCGTAAACGTCTACAATCCGCACCTCATCACAGATGTAAAGAATGAAACTTTCAGTTCAGATACAGGGACAAATTTACAGACCTTTTTTTTTTATCATGCCATATGTATTTTAATATGCAATTCTCGTTAATTTGAGTCAACTCATGGTTTTTTGTGATCAAAGTATAAATTTATTTCTGAAAAAAAATCAAGATATTGGTGATATCACTGGTCATTGCAAGCTTTTTATCCACTATATTTATGTGTTCATTAAGCGTTTTTGGTTTTTAAAAACTGGCTAAACCTGGAATAAAACTTTCTTATTTTATGAAATTGATCTGAATAAGTAGGGTACCTTTATGAGGAAAGTTTCATTGAATAATTCAAGAAAAATGTATCTCATATTTAATTATGCATTATTAGGTACTACTTGGTTATCCCATTGACCCAAAATCTATCGCCGAACTATAAGATTAAATGTCAACAATGGTTGATTGTAAATGTCACATTTGCTTGACTTTAAGGAAGTGACACGTGTTTACGCCATCATGTGATTTTTATTTCGACATTTTATTTGTATTTTTTATTAATGTTACACTCATTTATTTGTCCTTTCGTTATTTAAAATAAAAATTATGTCAATTTCTATAATTTGGCAAGGGGTTTGGTGATTTCTATAATTTGGTGAAATCGGTCGACGGGATAACTAACAAGGAAGGTTTCCTTACAGGGCATACTTAGAATATGTTGAAAAAAATGCTAGTGAAACTACTCATGTATGTAATAAGGGATCAGTCAAATTTAATGGCAGAATTTCAGTAGGAAGTCTGTAAAAAAATAAAATACTTTCGAATATTTGGCGCGAAAATACGAAAGTGATACGCGACTTGGCGAGCATGAGTTTTCCTTGCCAAAAGCAAACAATTTTAATGCATCTGAAAAATGTTTATTGTTTTTTTAGAATGCACTGTTTTTAATGAACTTAAACTTAATCAATGAGAGAGGTTATATATATTTTTTATATTACATATATAGGTTGCTTCTTGCTGTAGTTATTTAATTTTATCACTGTAAAAATATTTTCTGTGCTTTGCAAGTTGCAAATATTTATTTTAAGTTACAGTCAGCTGACATTTGATTGCCATAATACATTTCCATATCGAAGACGAAGTCGTTTCCATGGCAACAAAATCAAATCGACCGTGTTCTATCTGCCTTATTTTTGAGCTTGAAATAATTTAAATCAATTTTAATTTTGTTTTAAATCGTAAAATAGGATATTTAAATTTTATTATAAATACATATAAATATATATGACAAACTATAGTTAAAACAACTTAAAAATGACAAAACTAAAGTTATTTAATTTAAACTTACATAAACAAATTCAACATAAAAAGTTTTTTCCCACGTAAAAGCGTATTTTTTTTCATCGCCAACCGGTGATAAATCGTCAAATAAACAAAAATTTCATTATTTTTTTACGGAGGCTGTATCGGGGTTCCGCCCAAATTTTTTTTATAAACATATATATCCATATGAGAAGAACATCCTGTAATTTTTTCAGATTTTTCTGAGTATGCCCCTATGGAGACCTTCCTTGTAAGTAGTACCCATTATTATTGTGTACTTGACCTTTACTTTTAATAATTTAATCATTTTTAAAATTATCTTAATTTTTATGATTTTAGTTTATTACTTTAATTAATTATTTTAATATTTTACTACATTGTAAGCATTCATTCTAATTTTGATTGCATTCAAATGACTGTTTAAAAATGTCAAGAAATCAATGACCTGAAATCGGCAAAATTCTAAAATCCAAACAACCTCGGGTCCCAAGCTGTGCAGATTGGAAAGAGAGCCTACTGTATTTTTGTTGTTGTTTAATATGCAATATTTCTCCTTCCTTATATTTGCCTAAACATTTTTCTAGAATCCAAATATTGTACTTTTAATCAGGTTTTACAGTTTCATAGAAAGCCAGTTTTTATTTTGTTTTAGCTATTACGCTTAATGTGTACAGCCCCTCCTCTCCCCAATTGCCCTTAATGCATAAAAAAAGGAAACAATATCAATATTAACATGGTTGCAAAAAGAAAATAGGATATAACATAAAAATTTGCATACTTATAGTAAGGCAGAAGAGACGACAAAAAAAATATAAAGGACAAAATTAGCACCAGCTACCCTATGGCCACTTCCCTACAAGGAGAGAGAAAAATTTTGCTTGCATTCCATAAAGGATTCTGGTTGCAATATGTTTGTATTAACATACAGTAGAACCTCGATTATACGACCCTCGTTTAATAGAAACTCTCCATAAACCAACGACATTTTCGTAACCTTTATTTAACTTACTATTTTTTTTTTTTACTTTCACTTTTTTGTGTACGCAAGCGGTCCTTTCCAAAGTACAGATAAATATTTTGGTTCTCCTTTCTTAGAACTCCCTTGAAATTAGCTTTAGTTAGCCAAATTTCAGTACTTCCCCCATCCCCTGTGTACACATCCCTGTTCTAAACAAAAACACTCTTCATTTCCATGTTCCACTCTCTGGGTTTAAGGGGCCGCTGGACTGTGAAACTTCCCGATCGTGTAATTCCACGTTAGCCTATTGGAAAACTTTCAAGCGCGATGACTCATTACCTAATATAATTATTAAAATTCCGTTCACACCGTCAGAAAGCAGACGTCCAATGCCGATGATGTGCGTTTTTAAAAATTATCTCTGTAAATTTTAAGTATTTATAAGATGATAAAATTTAATGAAATAGAAATTTCAAAGTTTATAGGTATTTTTTATGTATTTAAAATTTACGGAGATAATTTTAAAAAACGCACATCATCGGCATCGGACGTCTACTTTCTGATGGTGTAAACAGTATTTTAATAATTATATTAGGTAATGAGTCATCGCGCTTAAAAGTTTTCCAATAGGCTAACATGGAATTACACGATTGGGAAGTTTCAGTGCAGCGGAGCCTTAATGTGAAGTGAATGTTACATTTATGATTGTCCAAGTTGACGGCAAACTTGGCGGTATTGGGCGACAGAACAGGGTCCCCCCTAGGGTAAACTCTTATTGAAAATACTTTCATGGATCTTCAATAACCAATGGCTGCCATTTTGTTTCCCATGCAAAACTGAAATGAATTAATTAAAATTGAATGAATGAATTAATATTTGAAAAAACTGTATTAACATCCATTGTCATCCAGTATGTACAAGTTTTAAAAAATGTATTTCAACTTGATAGGATGAATAATGAGTATTTTATTACCGACTGAAAATTTGAACTAGATATATAAATATATAAATAAATCTTATACTATAATGCGAGAAAAAATTTTGTGTGTGTATGTAAATTTTATCTTGAGAACGGCTCTAACGATTTTGATTAAATTTTTGCACCGTACCATTTTCGGGCACGAAAAGACCATTGGGATGGGTCACGTGTTTGAAAAAATTGGATTAGTGGGTCATTTTGGGTCATAATGTGTCAGGGTCAAGCCAATTATATCTAGAGAACGGCTCAATCGATTTTGACTGAATTTTGTATCTAGCCATTTTTGGGCACAAAAAGACCATTGGGATGGGTCTGATGTTTGAGAAAATTGGATTAGTGGGTCATTTTGGGTCATAATGGGTCGGGGTCAAGCTAATTATATCTAGAGAACGCCTCAATCGATTTTGACTAAATTTTGTATCTAACCATTTTCAGGCACGAAAAAAACCATTGGGATGGCTTTCGTGTTCGAGAAAATTCGATTAGTGGGACATTTTGGGTCATAATGGGTCAGGGTCAAGCTAATTATATCTAAAGAATGGCTCAATCGATTGTGACTAAATTTTGAATTAACCATTTTCGGGCAAGAAAAGACCATTGGGATGGGTCACATGTTCAAGAAAATTCGATTAGTGGGTCATTTTTGGGTCACTGTGGGTCAAGCTATCTTTATCTAAAAAACGGCTCTAACGATTTTTACTAAACTCTATATTCTACAGTTTTGGATTACGAGAAGACCATTAGGCTAAGTCACATGTTCAAGAAAATTCGATTAGTGGCTCATTTTTGGGTCACCATAGGTCAATCTATCTAGATAACGGCTCTAATGATTTTGACGAAATTTTGCACCCTACTGTTTTCGGGCATGAAAAGACCATTGGGATGGGTCTCGTGTTCAAGAAAATTCAATTAGTGGGTCATTTTGGGTCATAATGAGTCAGGGTCAAGCTAATTATATCTAAAGAACGGCTCAATCGATTTTGAATAAATTTTGTATCTAACCATTTTCGGGCACGCAAAGACCATTGGAATGGGTCACGTGTTCATGAAAATTTGATTAGTGGGTCATTTTTGGGTCACTGTGGGTCAATTATTTTTATCTAAAAAACGGCTCTAACTATTTTCACTAAACTCTATACTCTACAGTTTTGGATTACGAGAAGACCATTGGGCTAAGTCACATGTTCGAGAAAATTTGATTAGTGGGTCATTTTTGGGTCACCGTGGTCAATCTAAGTTATTTAGATAACAGCTCTAATGATTTTGACGAAATTTTGCACCCTACTGTTTTCGGGCATGAAAAGAGCATTGGGATGGGTCTCGTGTTCGAGAAAATTAGATTAGTGGGTTATTTTGGGTCATAATGGGTCATGGTCAAGCTAATTATATCTAGAGAACGCCTCAATCGATTTTGACTAAATTTTGTATCTAACAATTTTCGGGCACAAAAAGACCATTGGGATGGGTAACGTGTTCAAGAAAATTCGATTAGTGGGTCATTTTTGGGTCACCGTGGGTCCAGCTAAGTTTATCTAGATAACGGCTCTACTATTTTGACGAAATTCTATAAGCTATTGTTTTTGGGCACAAAAAGACCATTGGGATGGGTCACGTGTTTGAGAAAATTCGATTAGTGGGTCATTATGAGTCAGGGTAAAGCTAATTACATCTAAAAACGGCTCAAGACATTTTCACAATTTTTTTCAATATACTGCCGTTTCTGGTCATGAGGTGACGTTTGGGCTAAGTCACATGTTGGAGAAAATTCAATTGGTGGGTCATTTTGGGTCACAATGGGCCAGAGTCAAGCTAATTGAATCTAAAAACATGCTCAAAACATTTTGACCAAATTTTATATTATACCGTTTCTGGGCATGAGAAGAGAATTGGGCTAAGTCACATGTTCGAGAAAATTCAATTAGTTGGTCATTTTGGGTCACAATGGGTCAGGGTCCAACTAATTTTATCGAAAAACGGCTTAAACGATTTTGACTAAATTTTGTATTCTATCATTTTCGGGCTCGAGAAGACCATTGGGCTAGGTCGCATGTTCAAGAAAATTAGATTAGTGGGTCATTTTGGCTCACAATGGGTCAGGGTCAAGCTAATTGTATTTAAAAAGCGCTTCAAAACATTTTGTATAACACCGTTTTCGAGCATGATAAGACCATTGGGCAGGGTCTCATGTTCAAGAAAATTCAATCAATGGGTCATTTTGGGTCCTAATGGATCAGGATAGAGCTAACTTTATCTAAAAAACGGCTCAAAAGATTTTGACAAAACTTTGTACTACACCGTTTCTGGACAATATAAAACCAGTGGGCTGGGTCGCATGCTCAAGAAAATTCTATTAGTGGGTCATTTTGGTGATAATGGGCCGGGGTCAAGCTAACGGCATCCATCTCAAAAATGTTCAAACAATTTTGACAATTTTTTTGTTATACCGTTTCACAGAACAAAAAGACCATTTAAATAGCTCACATGTTCGATAAATTTCGGTTAGTGGTTTTTTGAATCAACGTGGGTCAAGCTTATTTTATCTAGAATATGACTAACGATTTTCACTAAATTTTGTATTCCATCATTTTCAGGCTCGAGAAGAGCATTGTATTAGGTCGCATGTTCGAAAAAATGCAATTAGTGTGTCATTTTGGGTCACTATGTCTCAGGGTCAAGCTAATTGTATCTAAAACAGTAAGAATGATTTAGTGGGAAAAATATATCGAGATAAACACAAAGCTAATTTTGACCGAGCTTAGCTCGGTCATTCCTGCTAGTATATATATAAATAAATATAGGGAGAGTGTGAACTAATAGTAGGAATTGAAAAAAGCATATAGCATACTTAAAAATGATTTTTCTCAGTTTGTGTTTTTTCGACGAATTAGCATGCTGGTGCATTATTAGTATGCGCCCTTATGGTCTATTTGATATAGGTGTAAATTAGCGGTCGCCATTCGCCACGTGGCGATTAAAGTTGTAATAGTGGCGATTAAAATATCGGCCATCGATCGCCACTACAGTCGCCACTCGCCAAGTGGCGATAAAAAAAATCTGTTATCGATCACCAACTGAAATACAACTTTTTTCATGGAAATAAGCATCTCTACCTTTATTACACCTAATTAGCAAACTGATTAACTCTTTTGTTAGGAAATATATTTATATTTCCCTCCTATTCTTATCGTTCCATTCAACCTCTTTCATTCAACCTTTAACTTAACCTGTTCTATTTAATTTATCTTTATATAACCCTCTTTAAGTAATTTCATAATTGTCTTTAAATATAATATAATTTAAATACTTATTTACCATTCACTCATTTAAGTTTCAATAAACTAAGTTTCTATATTTAAACAATTTTTCATTATCTTTATTTCAGTGTTTAAATATTACTTTATAATAAATATATTTTTTTATTATCTTTACCTTGAATCACTTCTGCATAATCTATTTCCATGAGCATCTGTATTTACTCATCAGCCACGTTCTTTCCGACATTACGTAACCTCTCTTTCAGCTTAACAACAGACATCGTTAGTTCAATCTCGTAAAGTGAGAAGTTACGATGACCATTGACAGATGGCGTTGCTTGTCCAGTACACGTGTCTATCTCCAGTGGCCGATCGCTATTGGTTCGTTTTCCCCGGGATCGTTCGAGATGCCGGAAGTGGTGTTTGATTTGGCGATCGGAAGTCACGTGAGGGGGCGTTGTCGGCAAATGGAGTGAGCTATTTATGTCGTTGGAGCGAGCTCATTGATGGCTTCGTTTTTCCTTTAGATACCTAGTTGCATGTTGGCTGCATAACGTTTACACTTACTGTTTTTAAGATAGAGGATGGAATGTGATGTGCTGGATATAAGATAATGGTGTCAGTTTTACTTAGTAGTTTTTAATATAATACTCTTGCTTTTTCATTTGATATGGAGACTGCTTACAGAATTAACAATGTCAACGTAGTGCTGGATATCGCTGGATGAAGGATGGTTAACAAGCAATAACTTTTGGTGTTGAAGAATACACCTGAATATATATTCATCGAATCTCTTTTAGTTTTTCCTAGCGTACAGATAGCGGGCCATCGGCGACATGTCAGTTTGTCTTTATTTATTTTATTTGAAATAGAATACTTTTCTTTACAGTAACTTTCTCTCCCTCTTTAAAAGATATTTTGGTTTGAATTGTTTACGGTAATTATGTAAATGGAGATTAATCTAGTCAGCTCCCTTTTAGTAAGTGGATTGTGAACTGTAGGGTTGTAAATTGGTTCCAAAGGGACCAGGGACGTTTTTCCCGTCTTGATGCTGCAGATCGGTCGTAGCAATAGTGGTTCGAGACCTACGCCCTTCTGGAAATATGTTCGAGGTACTTGGAGTTGTTACTGACTGGCAGTGTTGAGATTTTTGCAATTCCTTTGAGATCCTACAGACGGATTTCGCTAGGGGATCTCTGGAGAGGCTTGCTGCAGTTTATGATTTCATTTATGTCCCTTTTTCATGTTTGCTTTAGTTCTCCTATATTTTTAACTTCTAGTGGCAGTATGAAGTATTTGGAGAATTGTATTAAGCTTTTGAATATAATGAAGTTTGACTTGACTTTAAGTGACAAATCTTTTATGGAGAGAAAGATAATTTTAATGTGATTAATTGAAGATAAACCTTTTTGCTATTCATAATGTTTTAAAGATAATTTGATATTTTCTCTATTTAAGGTTTAATGCTATTTAAAGTTAATTGAAGATAAGTAAAGTAATTGGAGTAAAAATTTAAACAAGTTTCTTTTTTTTAATATTTTTTTGCTTTGAAATAGTTTTTAGCTTTTGGTGCTCTGGTTCATTAAACATTGATATAGAGTGATGTTTCTCTGCACGGTATTGCACCAAGTGCTTATGTTAATTGGATGCTTAAGAGAACTTGAGAACTTATGTCGATTGTTTATACATCTACTTTTATCGTTATGATTTTTAGTTTCATTTTTGTTTTTATTTAAATTTGTTTAATAAAATTGTTATTTGTTTTTAAATCTGTTTGGTCATTCTTTCAAAAATACTTTCAAGAATATTTCACTTTACAAATTTCTTGGGTAAACAGTTTCAGCTTAAACGCTCCATATGCGTATTATGCTTTGCTTCCTTTTTAAAGCCATTCCAATTACCTTTATTAATTGGATAACAAGGTTATGGGCCTGTTTCTGTTTTTGCCCAAATTAAAAATACTTTTCATTGGAAATCCTGTTCTGTAATTTTTAATTCAGTTTTGTTTCTGAAATACTTGATTGCAAATGGCTCACCATGAGTGGAGTTATGAGAGAGCTTCGCGATGGGGGGGCCATATGAGAATGCATTGGTGTCTGTGAGGTTTTAAAGGACATTAAAGTTTTTGAATGGATTTAATGGTTGAAGGTCTCGCAGTTGATATAAATTTTTAGAGATACCTTTTTAATTTAATGGTAATCTATATTTGAAGTTTACTATTTCTTTTAACATGTCGTCCGCTGGCTTTGCTGTTGGCTGCTGGTAATAGTTTTCACTAGTAAGAAGAGAATCTACATGGGGAAATTCTTTCAAGTGTTTAAAGTTTATGACCGTTCTTTTAAGACGTTGATTTTGTGTGTCTTCTGTGAAAGAAAGAGCTATTTAGTGATCTGAAGATTCCAGCTTGATGCCAGTTTGTCTTTATCGAATAAATTAAGTAGGGATGGCCAGTTGTGATCTTGGTGTTATCATGGTGCTTGATCCTTCGTCTTTTGTCCAGTGTTGTTAGAGAAGCGCAGTGGTCCGCGTCCTGGGCCACATTTTTCTGTATACTTTTTCATCTCATCTGTATAACTGATAAAGGCATTTTTGAAAAGGATGAATACTCATCTTATAAATGTGATAAGTGGACATATTCTTTTAGACCTTCATCTTTTTAACGTTTTGAGAAAGTGCATCGATTTTTATCGGTCTATGGAAATGTTACAGATGAAGATTATACCAAGGGAGCATTACTCGTCTGTAAATTAGTTTAAGAATATTTAGTTTTATTTTTAAGATTTAGAGTCAGATATACTGAATTTTTTTGATTTGATAAGTTAAATATGTAAAAATTTTTAAAGACTTGTTTTGATTGATCAGTTTGAGAATGTTTAAATTTTTTTTGGAAAAATTTTTGAATTTTTAGAAGTAAGCCAAAGTATTAATAGAATTTTTAATTAGCTTAATATCTATGATGGTGGAGATGAAGTACTTGTCTCTCTTTGAGATTCAGGAGTTTAAAGGTTTTTTTTTTAGCCTGTAGAAATTTAGGAGTTTAAATTGTTGAGAATATTAAAAACATAATTGTGATATTTTTATAGAAACAATAATTTTTAGATAAACTTATTTATGTTTTTAATTAGGTTATTTCTGAATTTTCAATGGTAAAGATTGGAGTACATTGGTTTACTATGCTGTAACTTAATGGTCATATTATGCAGGAATAGTTAATAAACCTGTTTACAGTTTCTGTCCTTTCTAAAGTTTAACATTTGTTTTAATTGATAGTTTAAATTAATGTTCATTATCTTTTATATTATTTTTTTTAGAGGGGGGAATTCATTTCTAATTGTTAATTCTTATTTCTTATATAATTTGAAATATAAATTTTTTTTGGGAGTCCAAAAGTTTAGAATCTGTAAACTTTTGTTTTCAATAGGTATTTATCTCTATTTTTAGGTTTTAAGAGAATTGCCTTGAATATTGAGTCATGAGTTTTGCACTATGGTGCTGTTAGATTTAAATGTAGGACTTCCAGATAATTTTTCGTTTCTAATTTTTACCTCCTCTATTGTTTGTTAATTTATAGAGTTTAATTTATGCTGTATGATAACTGTTATTTAAATTTTATTACAGACTTTTGATTGTTTAATGATATTTAAATATTTGAGTACTTTTGTTCTGTTTAACTAATGGAACTTTTAGGTGCAATACTATGGAGATATTTCCCCCAAGTGATGGTAATCACTGAAATTCAATGCTAATGAGATTTGCAGTTTAAATTGTCATTTTTGAGAAAACCATATGTGTAATAGAATCTCATGGATAATGGCTGAAGTTTAATGCAGATTGATCTGGCAAATTGAATTATCATTATAACAGGGGAAATTATCACAGTAAACATTTGTGGGATATGTTGGAGAAATGTTAGAAATTTTTGAGGTAATTGCACCCATTTTTTTTAGGTATTGCTAACTTTTATTTATATATCCGAAGGAATGTTGAGACTGTGGCAGGTTATGTAAATGTGAGTAAATCTTTCTGTTAGTGACCATGTTGTGAATTAGTGTGTGCCAGTATTCAATTGAATTGACCCTGGTTAAATTTTCTATTTGAGTTGTATAGCTGCATTTAAATTTTTAGTTTAAGGAATGCGAAATCTATACTCAATGGATTATATCCATTTTTGGGAGATTGTTAAAGTTATGTAATTTGACTCGTTTGATATGCTTCAGGGGGTGAAATTTTTGTATTGATGAGACAGCCTTTATAGTAAGGAAATGCCTGATGATAATGAGTAACAGATTGGATCTGGTTTAATTAATTTTTGAGAATTGCTACCTTTAATGCTTGACTTAATTTTTATGGCTCATTTATATATAGTGTTAGAATGTGTATTGTTATATACATATTGTGTTAGAAGTAGAGCTTTCTTTTTAAGAGTTGAGCGGTGAATAAAAGGGGGTATTTTTTTTCATCGTTTTAGATTTTCAATCTTCTGCTTGAAGAATTAAGTAAATGATTTGCATACAAATTAGGTATGTTGTTTAATTGGCTTGTCTGTAAGTGATTCAAGATTAGTTTTGGTCTGGATAATTCTTCTGGGATCTCTGATTATGAGAAGATATTTCTCTGGGATCGGTATTGTTAATCATGCTCCATTCTTCAAGATAAGTTGTATGTAAAAGTAGGATTGTTAATGTATTACCCTCTATATTCCTGAATTATTGAATCTGACACTACTCATATCCATGTCTTCTTCGTTGGGTATGAAAGGATTGTATGAAAAACCTTGGCCAAGGTAATAGATATGAATGAATGCATGCTTTTCGCATTTAGTGTTGTATGGATTTAGTTTATAAGGATTCTGTCACAAATAAATTTTTAAATTTTTTTTTTTGCAGGATATCTTGGATATAGAGTAGTTATGAATTTTTGTCTGTCTTTTACGGTTAATGGAGCGTGAGTTGACTTTGTCCAGATGATATTGTTTTAGATGAATTGAAGCTGTAGGAAATGGTTCTTGGATCTGGAGATTAGTGTTAGAGGTAGATTTTTGTTTCGCCTTACCTGGAGTGTGCTATATTTGAGTCTAGTATATAGTTAAGGGTCAAAAGGGTTAGGATATGTATCTTAATACTGGTTTAAATCATTAAAGTGTAAGATTAGGTGTATTAAGGTATTGATTTAATTTTTCAAATGTTATGATACATGTATTGAAATACTGGGTGAATTGATGAATTGTTATAATCAATTTTTAATTATTAAAGTGTTAGAATATTTTTAGAGAATTTTTGAATTCTGAATATTAAAGTGTTAGAATTTAAGTGTGTTAGAATTAAAAATTGAAATTTTTAAAAATCAAGATTCTGCTCTCCTTGTGGTCTAAGAATTTTTTTTTAATGTGTAATACTTACTTATGTAAGACTGTATATTTTCCTGGACCAGATGTGCTTAGATGATGTTTTTAAGATGTTTATATGTTAGCCACATGTACATTATTTTATATCTATAGGTATTGTGTTGTGTATAATTTATATTGTTTTATTTTTTTTTTTGCAGTTTTTGTGTATGGACTGCATACTTGCCAACTAAATTTCGGTAAAACTCAGAAGATTTTGGACAAAAAATCAGAAGAAATCAGAAGATTTTGGCGAAAAATCAGAAGAAACCAGAAGATTTTTTAAGTTTTATAACACTTTCAGTAAGGATTAAAAAACAGCTGAATCCTTATAAACAAACAAATTTCAAAGAGAAACTCGAATAAAATTCACTAATTTGCAATTACGCAATATATTATGACAAAAAAAGAATAACTTGAATATATTAAAAATTATTATTATTATTATTTTAAATATTCATAGATATCCCACCTTTCACATTAAAAGACACTTAAAACTTCTGACCTAAATTTTTTTTTTTTTAGGGTGATTCTGAGTAAAAAAAAAAAAAAAAAAAAATTGAAATTCACAGCAAATTTTCTGAAAAGTTACAGCAGGAAGGGGGGGAAGGGATCCACTTCCGACACTAGCTATGCGTTTTTTCCACGGCCCTTTGACGAAATTAGTGTTTTTTCCACGGCCCTTTGACGAAATTAGTGTTTTTTTCGCGATCTTTTGAAGAAATTTGCCGTTTTTTCGCAATTTTTTGAAGAAATTTGCCGTTTTTTCGCGATCTTTTGAAGAAATTTGCCGTTTTTTCGCGATCTTTTGAAGAAATTTGCCGTTTTTTCGCGATCTTTTGAAGAAATTTGCCGTTTTTTCGCGATCTTTTGAAGAAATTTGCCGTTTTTCGCGATCTTTTGAAGAAATTTGCCGTTTTTTCGCGATCTTTTGAAGAATTTGGCTGTTTTTTTTCGCGATTTTTTGACGAAAGTAGCGATTTTTCTGCAAACGATTGACAAAGCTAATTTTATTCAGCGAAGATGTCGAAATTCGCGATATTTTTTATGTCCGAATTTTCGAATTGGTGGCCGATTTTTTTTTAAACTTTCGGAAAATTCGGACCAAAATCACCCCTACGCGTTGTTTACGCAATCTTTTGACGAAATTCGCGTCTTTCCCGCGATCGTTCGGCGAAATTTGGGTTTTTTCCGCGATCCATCGGTGAAATTTGGGTTTTTTCCGCGATCTTTTCACGAAACGCGCGCTTTTAACGCAATCCTTTAACGGAATTCGCGTTTTTACGCGATCCTTTCACGGAAATAGTGTTTTTACGCGATTTTTTGACGGCGCTTTTTTTACCCGATCTTTCGACGAAATTCGCGTTTTTTCCCGATCTTTCGACGAAATTCGCGTTTTTTCGCGATCTTTTCACGAAATTCGCGTTTTTTCGCGATCTTTTCACGGAATTAGTGTTTTTACGCGATCTTTTCACGGAATTAGTGTTTTTACGAGATCTATTCACGGAATTAGTGTTTTTACGCGATCTATTCACGGAATTAGTGTTTTTACGCGATCTTTTCACGGAATTAGTGTTTTTACGCGCTCTTTTGAGGGAATTCTCGTTTTTTACGCGATCTTCCGACAAAATTTGCGTCTTTCCCGAAAACCTTCGGCGAAATTTCGGGTTTTCCCGCAATCCTTTGACGAAACTCGCGTAAAAAGCGTAAGAAAAGGCCGAAAATCGGAAGAAAATGACGAAAAGCGGAAGAAAACGCATTACGCGCGTAAAATCGGAAAACATGCCGATTTTTCAGAAGAATTCTGAAAAAATCGGAAGAGTTGGCAGCTATGGGACTGGAGCCCAAAAGTTTTTAATTTTTTTTTTCAGCCTTTATGTAAGTTGACTTGGTATATAGGTGTTGTATTAGAGTGGTGGATAATAGATGCCATGGACGGATTGATCAGATAGTTGCAGTTGTGGTCAAGTATATTATAGATGAATTTTTGTTGCAGTTCCAATGGTTGGATGAAAATGGTAACCAAGGTGTACCAGTGTGTGGGTTTTTTTTTTTGTGTAAGATAGCCTCTTTCTGGTATATGGGTTTGTAACTTAGTGAGTTTTTCATGGAAATGATAAGAGGGGGGGCTTTTGTTAGGAAATATATTTATATTTCCCTCCTATTCTTATCGTTCCATTCAACCTCTTTCATTCAACCTTTAACTTAACCTGTTCTATTTAATTTATCTTTATATAACCCTCTTTAAGTAATTTCATAATTGTCTTTAAATATAATATAATTTAAATACTTATTTACCATTCACTCATTTAAGTTTCAATAAACTAAGTTTCTATATTTAAACAATTTTCATTATCTTTATTTCAGTGTTTAAATATTACTTTATAATAAATATATTTTTTATTATCTTTACCTTGAATCACTTCTGCATAATCTATTTCCATGAGCATCTGTATTTACTCATCAGCCACGTTCTTTCCGACATTACGTAACCTCTCTTTCAGCTTATCAACAGACATCGTTAGTTCAATCTCGTAAAGTGAGAAGTTACGATGACCATTGACAGATGGCGTTGCTTGTCCAGTACACGTGTCTATCTCCAGTGGCCGATCGCTATTGGTTCGTTTTCCCCGGGATCGTTCGAGATGCCGGAAGTGGTGTTTGATTTGGCGATCGGAAGTCACGTGAGGGGGCGTTGTCGGCAAATGGAGTGAGCTATTTATGTCGTTGGAGCGAGATCATTGATGGCTTCGTTTTTCCTTTAGATACCTAGTTGCATGTTGGCTGCATAACGTTTACGCTTACTGTTTTTAAGATAGAGGATGGAATGTGATGTGCTGGATATAAGATAATGGTGTCAGTTTTACTTAGTAGTTTTTAATATAATACTCTTGCTTTTTCATTTGATATGGAGACTGCTTACAGAATTAACAATGTCAACGTAGTGCTGGATATCGCTGGATGAAGGATGGTTAACAAGCAATAACTTTTGGTGTTGAAGAATACACCTGAATATATATTCATCGAATCTCTTTTAGTTTTTCCTAGCGTACAGATAGCGGGCCATCGGCGACATGTCAGTTTGTCTTTATTTATTTTATTTGAAATAGAATACTTTTCTTTACAGTAACTTTCTCTCCCTCTTTAAAAGATATTTTGGTTTGAATTGTTTACGGTAATTATGTAAATGGAGATTAATCTAGTCAGCTCCCTTTTAGTAAGTGGATTGTGAACTGTAGGGTTGTAAATTGGTTCCAAAGGGACCAGGGACGTTTTTCCCGTCTTGATGCTGCAGATCGGTCGTAGCAATAGTGGTTCGAGACCTACGCCCTTCTGGAAATATGTTCGAGGTACTTGGAGTTGTTACTGACTGGCAGTGTTGAGATTTTTGCAATTCCTTTGAGATCCTACAGACGGATTTCGCTAGGGGATCTCTGGAGAGGCTTGCTGCAGTTTATGATTTCATTTATGTCCCTTTTTCATGTTTGCTTTAGTTCTCCTATATTTTTAACTTCTAGTGGCAGTATGAAGTATTTGGAGAATTGTATTAAGCTTTTGAATATAATGAAGTTTGACTTGACTTTAAGTGACAAATCTTTTATGGAGAGAAAGATAATTTTAATGTGATTAATTGAAGATAAACCTTTTTGCTATTCATAATGTTTTAAAGATAATTTGATATTTTCTCTATTTAAGGTTTAATGCTATTTAAAGTTAATTGAAGATAAGTAAAGTAATTGGAGTAAAAATTTAAACAAGTTTCTTTTTTTTAATATTTTTTTGCTTTGAAATAGTTTTTAGCTTTTGGTGCTCTGGTTCATTAAACATTGATATAGAGTGATGTTTCTCTGCACGGTATTGCACCAAGTGCTTATGTTAATTGGATGCTTAAGAGAACTTGAGAACTTATGTCGATTGTTTATACATCTACTTTTATCGTTATGATTTTTAGTTTCATTTTTGTTTTTATTTAAATTTGTTTAATAAAATTGTTATTTGTTTTTAAATCTGTTTGGTCATTCTTTCAAAAATACTTTCAAGAATATTTCACTTTACAAATTTCTTGGGTAAACAGTTTCAGCTTAAACGCTCCATATGCGTGTTATGCTTTGCTTCCTTTTTAAAGCCATTCCAATTACCTTTATTAATTGGATAACATCTTTTTCCTACCAGATGCAAGCAGATTGCAACGATTTAGCTGTATTTTCAATATTTCAGTTTTTTTACCATGCTCGCTCTTCAGTTGGATTATTTTTTCAAGAAATATCCTTTTATGCAAAATATATTCATCAGCTTTGATTCCAGATGTATTTCAAATAATTTATTCCTTTTTTTTGACCAGATGCAAATGCAAGTGGATTTTAACCCTTTCGGGTCTGGTGTACTACTAATAGTACATGTCTTTTCATCGAGTATTATTTTGTCTTAAAAATTACTTTTGTTACTATCTACATATAGTAATGATAGTATATGGCTATGCCTTTCTTATGAGTTCATTTATGTTTGGATATTTAATAATAACAATAAAAGTTTGCTTAATTCTCTATGCACCATTGGTGATTCCTTTTTCTTATACATATATTTCACTCTTTAAATTTAAAATATAGGTTACTTTTCTGAACGAATCATGTGTGATAAAACACAAACATTACAAAGTTATAATATCTGTTAAACCCTGTTGTAATACGATATTTTCCAAACGTCTCCAAAAACTCTTCCTTAACTTATTATGTCAATAAATCTATTTGGATAGCTTTGTTTAGGGTTGCCAGTTTGTACGTTTTTCCCATAAGTTGTACATTTTTTAGGCCTATCGTACAGTGTATGTTTAAAATTGTCCAGTACAAAGATTTCTTCTGTTTTTCTACCTCATCTTACTGTTGATAGTTTGAAGACATTTTTTATTTTTCAGTTTGCTTCAAAATTTTACCTTTTGCCAATAAAATGTTATACAATTGTGCCTCAAATGTAAAAATGGCTTATTTCTAATCAGGATGGCAAAAACATTGGGACAGTTGAGTAATATTAATTGCGCATTCACAAACTCTTGGGTAGGATTAGATCATCTGAACTTGACATTATTATAGACTATAAGTATCTGCATTATAATTTTTTTAATTTAGTACAGTATGGAACCATTTATCCGGAAACCAGTTAACTGGAAAACCAGTTATCCGGAATGATATTTCTGATGGACTGATTTCAGAATCTTTGCAGAAAAAGATGTCATACACTGCCAGTTTGACATAGGCTTTGCTTGAAACAATTGTTTAATTTGATGACAACATCTATGAAAAGAAAACATATTTAGTTGTATTTTAGATGTTTTAATTTTTATGCAGAGGGAACAAAAGAATTTTTGTTCCTAAGGGATTCCCATAAATTACCTTCTTTTAAACTCTGGTTAACTTTTGATCTTTCTTGTATTGATTATTAATCCAAGTAATCTAATAATTTAAAATCAGAAATAATGCCACAACCACACATATTCCACAAAACTTATCAAATGGATGCTGCTTTAATGTACAACCAGTTAACCGGAAAAACCAGTTATCCGGAATACATCTGACCCCAAGCATTCCGGATAAATGGTTCTGTACTGTATATCTGTACCTTAAGTTTTAATGTCTTGTTTTATTTATTATTTTCCTTTTTGCTTCATTACAAAAATTTACTTCTGTAGGATGTCCATTACTAAAAGTTTCATGATCATCATTTAATTGTAGGTTTCAATTTATTTTTGTTCTTACAATTCAATTAATTTTTCATTCATAATGCAATATATCACTGCAAATTTAGTTAATCAATGTTAATAGAATAATGTAATACAAATAAAGTTGGAAAATAATCATTAAATCGATTAATTAATAATCTCTTTTAAAGAAATTTGTTACCGAAAACATTACTGTCACATTCAACATAGTTTAGAATGGTATGAAGAAGGACGATAGCACAATAAAACCAAAACTAACTAGCGTCAATCAAAATCTTCTGGTTTTTTTTTTTCTAGATAAATCTGGCAACCCTAGCTACGATTAACATTATTAAAATAAAAGTAATTTTGTTCTCAAAATTGAAAAAAAAATTGGACCCGAAAGGGTTAAGGACATTGCAATATCTTCAATATGTTTGATCAGTTATATTATTTTTCTTCAAGAGATACTGTTTAATCCTGTGAAATACACTCACCAGCTTAGATTTCAACTGTATGTAATGTGTGTAGTATGTTAATAACACATTTAATTATTAAATAAAATCGAAATAACGTTTTTAAATTTTTTTTTTTTTTTTTTATTATTGTATACACCTAGCTGTTAGAATTTTGATTTAGTTACTAACTTTTTATATAAAGAAAGTAACAGTAATTTGATTGATAACTGTGTTTATGAACATTTACAAATAATTCAAAAATGTGTTCTAAAAAAATTAATATGATAACAGATTTTGTAGTTTTAAACTAATTTTCTTGAATTTCAACTGTGTCCTTATTCTTATCATGAATAGTTGGCTGGTATAAAACTCTGATTTATAGAAAAATATGTATATATACAACGATTATAGTTTATGTAGATGTCAAGAAAGATTGAAACATTATAGTGGCCACTAACTTTAAAAAGTGGCCACTAATGAAACTGAGTCTACCGGCCACTGGCTACTAACTCAATTTCCCAGTTTTCACCTATACTATTTGATAAAAATATCGGATTTACAATAAAGTAAATAGTTTTTTTTTTTTTACATATAAAAATGTAAAATTCAGTTTTTACTGTAATTTTACACCTATTTGCACATTTTACATGATACCCATTCAGTTAAAGTGGTGAAGAAGGAGTGAAACGAACCGTTTGTCATTACACATGTAGCAGCGCCATCCTTCTTTCGTCGTCTCCGAGATCTCTGCTCTTCCGAAGTTGCGTCGAATGCATGGGGAGCAGAATCCGTTGGGGCAGTAGTCACAGACAATCAGTTTTCCGCCGTTTCCGCACCACGTGCAGTAGTTGTAGCCAGACTCGTCTTGTGAGAACTCACTGCTGCCGTAAAACTCGTAGCATTCCTGAAACATTCACGTTACACTTATATAAAAACAGTCAGGGTTCGTTGATTTAAATCAACTTTATTTTAATCATGATTTAAATCAATTTTTTTTAAAAAATCAATGATTTATATCAGATTTTTAAAAATTACATGCATCCCTCGACTTATGTAAATTTGCAGTTACGTAATAAATCTCGAAAATTACATTTATGAACACACCAGTGCGTTTGATATGCAGTTGCTTTTGATAGTTATTTTATGAATAAAATATGGAGATAAAAACCACGGTACTTTTCGGTTATTCAAATGCCAGTGTTATATATACATATATGTACACACACACACGCATATATATAAATATATACATACATATGTATAGATATATGTACATATATGTGTATATATATATAACACTGGTGCCCGGCTAACCGAAAAGTACCAAAACCACAACCAGAATATAGTTTTATATATATTAGTGAGAGTTATATTTTTATTAGGATATACAATCGAATTCAGTCCTCTCTTTAATAAACGTCTATTTTGCGAATTTCTCTATTTTACGAACTTTTCCTTGGGACCAAGAACATTTCGCGAATTTCTTCGTAAAATAACCTCCAAACAGCAAAGCACATTCTCTATTTAACGAACTTTTTCTTGGGATCTAAAATTTTTTTTCTCCCTATTTGTCAAAATATTACTGGACATTTCAAACTTATTCTTTCTGTGAACACATTTTATGATGATCAGTGACCATGAACAGGTCTTACCAGCACCTAACTCACCGAGAGCAGTAAAATCGCTGTGATTCTTTGCTTTTCATCCAAAAAGTGCCTACCTCATGTTCTTTAACTAGAGTCTGTCATTTTCTATATCATTCAGTCGTGCTGGTAATTTCAGTTCTTTCTTTTCTCTCGAAAATGTCAAAGCAAAAGTGTTTGGCATAAAAGAAAAAAAAAATCTTGATGAGGTGGATAAAGGCGTGAAGAAAAAGAATATTGCTTTAAAATTTGGTATTCCTCCAAACAGCTTATCGACCATAATAAAAAATCGTGATTGTAATGTAAAATTATTTTTTCAACTGAAAATAAAATGTATTTTCAGACAATGTTTTGTTTCATTCTTATTTCCCTTGCAGATTTCTTTTTGATGGGTAAAATATATAAAACAAATAGATGTAATTTATAAAAAAAAAAAGTGTGATTAATTACTTTTTAAAATTGTATTTAGTGTTTATGGGCTTAAAATGTGTTTTATGTAGTTTAAAGTATTTTAAAAGGTGACTCTCTATCGTGGTTCATACTTTCTTACCACGATAAAATTCAAGCACCTTAACCAAATTTCAAGCACCTTTCCAGAAATTTCAGAAGTGAAAATTTTAATGTTACAAAATGATATATTACAAAAGTATCTAGAGAAAAAAAAAATTTCATTTTCATTTTCACATGTTTTCAGGCGAATGCCATACATAACATACAGTAGTGAAAACTTAAATGTGAAATGTTATGACAAAGTCTTCGAAAAATAAAGAAAATCTTTTTGCATTCTACTTTGAAAGTTGTTTGTGCTAACACTAGACAAAGTAGACACTTGATAATTTTGTATTGTTGCGATATTAATACACAATTTTAAATTTTACAAAAACTAAATGAATTTTTTTCATAATTTGCCTTAATTTGAAAACATTCACTAAATCATTTTTCAAAAAAGTACATTAAACATACAAAAAAGAAAAATTTGCATATTTCAGCATGAATAATTTATTGCATTTTAAATAAAAACTTTTTTTTTCACACTTTAAGCTCTTTAACTGCATTTTCTATATATTTTTTTTTAAATCTAAAACTTCAGCCGCTTTTTCTTTTACAGTTATGTTTACAAACATTGCAGTTTTCTTCATTGTCCATTGGAGAAATTTCCAATCTTGCGATCGGCAGTAGCAACAAGTACATGTCTTTTCATTTTCTTTTGTTAACTTAGTACTAGAGAGGGAAGGGAGAGCAGAACAAAGCGAAGTACAAAAACTCGTACTCTGACCTCCTGAAAGGATAACGATCTCAGACCAAATATCTTCGCCTATTAATTAACTTTTTTTTTTTTTTTTTTTTACATTTGCAACTCTTATTTTGAACATCTGAATAAAAAAAATAAGCACCTATAAAAAAAATAATGAAAATTAAGCACCTGCATTATAATTTAAACAAATTCAAGCACTTTCGAGGACCTTTTTTTCTCTCTAAAAAATTCAAGGACTTTCAAGCACTTTTAAGCACCGTATGAACCCTGCTCTATTTAATGAATTTTCCATATAACGAACTTTTTTTCGTGATTTAGTGACTTCGTTAAATAGAGGTCCGACTGTATTTAAGAAAGCAAACTCAAATCTAATTAAAATGAGACAAAAAATTTGGAGTTGAACCGTAACAATTATGTTAGCTGAATACAAACCAATTTTAAAGTTTCGATGAAGAGGAACAGGTGTATTTTTTCTTCTAGCTTCACCTGTTCATATAGATTGAAAATAGTTTAAATTAATTCATCAATGTTACGTATATAAATCCCGCATTCCATAAGAGGTTTTTTATTGAAAAAGTGTTTTCAGCTTGTTCTTATATTTTTTCAAACTTTTATAGTTTACATCTGAGTAAATATTCCTGCATACAGGCATGAAAGCAGAAAATAGAAAAAAATATGGACATTTTTGTAATTTAGATATATTTTAACAGGAATTTGTACAATAAAATGAAATATAATTGTATGTATGACTGTTATTTTCTTTTTGTAACTTAGAAAATACTTTAAAAAATATAAACTAACAAAAATGTATAGGTTCATTGAATCAAAAAAAAGAGAATAGAAAGCAAACTTCTAAAAGTATAATCCAAATATATATCTGATGAATTTATGTGAAGTGCAGTGATTATTTCTTTAAAACATATATTCTGGGTTGTTGGGTTGCTTGGTAATCATTGGCTCCAGAAATACATCACTGAAACAACCTCAAAAAATTGTACAAATGGGATAAAATATTCTATTTCAAAAAGAGCTTCCTTTCCCTTTGAAAGTCTAAGAAAACTCATACATCTCAATCAACATAACTTTCAGACGGTCATAGCATAAGCTGACGTTTGATTTAACACAGCAGTTCAGAAATTCTAAGAGTTTAAATAGACAAAATGTTTGAAGAGTAAATTGATCTACCTATTCTATATTACTTTCAAATTTTTCTTTGTATTTTTGCATCCATCCAGAGAATGTCCAAAATTCCTGCTTTCATCCCTGTGCATGATGCTTTATTTATAAAATAATACTGTCTCAATAATTTATATATATTCATAAATAAGGTACTATACTAAATTCTAAGTCGTTAAAAATTGCCATCGTTCTTATCAATATAGAGTAAATATTGCAGTTTCTTATGAAATTTTACCTAATCAATTTACAAAGTCATGTAAAAGTTTGTGGAATGCATTACTTATGTAAGTTGGGAGATGCTTATAAATAAATTCAAGATGTTAACAAACATATTAATGTACTTTATAGTGTTCTAGGATACAGATAATCAAACAGGCTTTAGAAAGATAAAGCGAATCTTTGTCAAAAAGTAAAGGTTAGAAAAAATGGTTTCAAATTTCATTTGAATCAAATTGTGAAATAAACTTCCAACAGTCAGGAAATCTAAGTAGGCATTTCCATGAAAAAGTGTACTAGAGGGTTGAAATTTTAAATGTCTTTTTTTACTACAAATAATGTATCAAATTAAAGATAACTAGTTGGATGTGCCAATCCCAAAACTTTCTTCTATCTTATACATCTTAATATTTCAAAACCTAGTTACACATGTTAATACTTCAATATTATTAGTTCAATACTATACCAACTTTGATTTTCATCTTAAATTTCTGCTCAAGTCAATTAAACGGACTAAAAACGAGTTAATCTATATCATGATATTTGTTAAAATTATTAATTTTTCCTTATTCTGTCGTTATCAGCTGTTTGCGAATAGCCGGCATAGCAGGAAGCGAGTTCCCGCCGCTGCATGAGCCGCCTATGCACAATAGAACTACGAAAAATCAAGAAAAGTATACAAAAATCGCTAGCACGGAGCCCCTTTACCGCGCAATATTTCCAAATTCAAGGAGAACCTGTTGGCCAAAGCCAAAAACAAGCACAAACATTTTGGTTCAATTGTATGCATAATTTTATACGCTGTTCGATGGTACAATAATGAAAATGGCACAGAGATCGGAATTATAGCGCCCCCTTCTTTCGGAATTTTTTCAAGTTCAGGGAGGACTTGCTTGCCATAGACAGAAACATGCACAAAAAATTTGGTTCAGTTATATGGATAACTTCATACACTTTTCGATGGTACAATAATGAAAATGGTACAGACATCGCAATTATAGTGCCCCCTTCCGGCAGAATTTTTCCAAATTCAGGGAGGACCTTCGTGACATGACCAAAAATAAGCACATAAAATTTGGTTCAATTCTATGCATAACTTCATACACTTTTCGGCGGTACAATATTTAAAATGGCACAAAAATTGTACAAAAATCGCTATTACAGCGCCCTCTACGAGCGATTTTTTTACAAATTAAGGGAGGACCTCCTTGCCATAGCCAAGAACTTAATTTTTTTTTTTTGGTTCAATTCTATGCATAACTTCATACACTTTTCGATGGTGCAATATTCAAAATCGCACAAAGCGATTTTTACATTTTACATACTATTACAGCGCCCCCTAACGGCGAATTTTTTGCAAATTCATGGAGGACCTGCTTGCCATATCCAAAAACTTAAAATAAAAATTTGGTTTAATTCTATGCATAACTTCATACACTTTTCGATGGTACAATATTCAAAATCGCACAAAAAACACATTTACAGCGCCCCCTACCGGCGAATTTTTTCCAAATTCAGGGAGGACCTGCTTGCCATAGCCAAAAACTTAAAATAAAAATTTGGTTCAATTCTATGCATAACTTCATATACTTTTCGATGGTACAATATTCAAAATCGCACAAAAAACACATTTACAGCGCCCCCTACCGGCGAATTTTTTCCAAATTCAGGGAGGACCTGCTTGTCATATCCAAAAACTTAAACTAAAAATTTGGTTCAATTCTATGCATAACTCCATACACTTTTGGATGGTACAATATTCAAAATCGCACAAAAATTGTTATATCAGCGCCCCCTACCGGCGGATTTTTTCCAAATTCCGGGAGGACCTGCTTGCCATGGCCAAAAACTTATAATAAAATTTTGGTTTAATTCTATACATAACTTCATACACTTTTTGATGGTACAATGGCGACAGACAGACGGACAGACGGACAGACGGACGGACGGACAGACGGACAGACGGACAGACGGACGGACGGACAGACGGACACACAGACAGACAGACATTTTCTATAAACATGTTTTTTGGAATCTCCGACCCCTAAAACATGCAAATCCGTCGAAAACCAGAAGTCGAAAAAAATTTCGATTACAATACTTTCTTCTATTGAAGATAGAAGAAAGTAAAAAGTAGGACGCATATGAAATGACAGAGAACTAAGCTGTAAAAATTATTCTTTTATAATATCTATTATCAAATCCTTCTATATATAAAAAAAAGTAACGCTTTGGAAATGGACAATGAAAATCTGCGTAGACAAACGAATCTGATTGGTCAGAGCTTTCTGACACTATAAGGGGGGGGGGGGGGGGGGTGTTACCAAGGAAGGGATCCCGACTCTGTCGCCAAACATACCCAAGTTTGTCACCAACTTGGTGATATATCACCAAATTTGGCGACTAAAATGAGTTGCCAAAAGTGCCACCAAATTGGCACTATTTCCAGTATTTCATCAAATTTCCATAAACTCCCATTGAAATCCAATAGGGTTTACTTGCTTGGAGAAAATCAACAAACTGACAAGGGAACCACTTTTGGTGTTGTTTGCACCTAGCATTGAGACCTGGTGCATTTTAAAGCCCTATATTATGAAGTTTGAGAATCAATAAAATTTTTCTGTTAAAATAATATTTCTTGATTATACAGCAGCATAACTTTCTGAAAATGCAATTTTCGAGACCCCTTATCGGACTATTAACATTGAATTTTTTTTTAAGAAAAGCATTTAAAAATAAAAATTAGTTAATAATAAGTATAAAATATTGAAAAAAGTTTGAAAATTCCTTCAAAAACCCACAAATTTGATTTTGAAAAATTACTTTATATTCATATTTTTGGCGAGAAAACAGCGTTTATTTTCAAAAGTACAGCTTTTCGGCAACCCTAGCCAAATGTCATAGCTGAATTATAGTTTGCTTATTTTGTATTTCATTGAAAAATAGTTTTCAATGATCTTCGAAGCTTTTATAGAATTATATTTATTACTTATATATTTATCATCTGCATAGAAAAAAAAAAAAACTAAAAACCTAATATTTGTTTCTTATGCTATCAATTATAAAAAAAAAATCGCAATCTGATATAATTATAATAATATGTTCTGCACATTCTCTCTTTAGATAAAGCGGGCGGAAAAATTGTAGCGCCATATTTGGCGACTTAACTCACTTTTGGCATGAAATAAACAAATAAATATGTAACAATAAAAAATTAAAAGTATAAAAAAGTATATATAAATATATTTTAACCAGGGTTGCAAAAAAGCCGGCTAAAATTAAAAAAAGCCAGGCCAGCGGCTTTCATTGGTTTTAACCGGCTTTTTTTGGCCAAAATTGGCCTTTTTTGGCCGAAATTGGCTTTTATACTGAAAATCATTTTAATTATAAACGACACATTTTAATGTGTTTTTTTAATTAGTTTTAAATATATTTAATTGAGGTAGAAATCAATATAACCCAATTTTTCAATAATGTGAAGACATTAATATTGGAATAAAAGGCCATACCAATTGCTTTGTCTGGTTTACACTGACCTTAACACCCTTCTAATTTTTTTTTTTTACTATTTTATATAATTAAAAAGGACAATGGTTGCTTAGTTATATATTTTATTAACTAATTTTAAGGGATATTAATAATTCAAGTCTTATTTTATTTCTCGTAAACATTTATTTAAAATCTCACATAAAGTCATTTAATAAAACATCATTTCTCTCTATTAAAACAGTATTATGAATAACATATGCATTAATTTATCCATGAATATGCACTATTTTAAATAGCAAATAGCTTTTCAAAATTCTAATTCAACAGGTTTTATTTGGAGATTTTTTTTTTTTTTTATTGTTCTCTTTATTTTATGCACTTATGTACTAAAATTTTTTCTCTTTATTTTATGCACTTAAATGTATTAAAATTTCCTCAAATGTTATATCCTTCTTAATTTCTCTTTCAACATTGTTCATTCTACGATTTTAATCTGTCCGTATGGACATATCTGGAATAAGTTACATAACAGCTTAGTAGCAGAAAAACTTTACATATATCATTTTTATAAGTTATCAGAATATCGATTGCTTATTATTGCTCAAGTATTATATAAGATAATTTCAGTTATTAAATACACATAAGCTATTTAGTTCTAATCAATTTTAAAAGTAAATATCAGTATATGTAAGAATGTTTCTATTTTAATGTGTGACATCCTCTTATTCTTTTATATAATCTTTAAAATGTGTGGTACCCCGTGGCAGAAACACCGCGACACGGCGACATAATCGCGGACACAAAAAGTCTTTTGCGGACAATTGTTGTCTGCACTAATGAAGTCAATTTTAAAAAATTGTCCGCAACTTTCGGACAATTTTTCCCGCGTAAAAAGCACGAATTTCGGCAAAAAAGTGCGAATTTTGGCAAAAGATCGAGTTAAAAGCATTAATTTCGGCAGAAGATTGGGTAAAAATCGTGAATTTTGACAAAAGATCGCGTAAAAAGCGCGAATTTCGGCAAACGATCTCATACAAAGTGCGAATTTCGGAAAAAGGTCGCCTAAAAAGCGCAAATTTCGACAAAAAATCGTGCAACGGAGTGAATTTCGGCAAAAGGTTGCGTAAAAAGTGTGAATTTCAGCAAAAGATCGGGCAAAAAAACATGAATTTTGGATAAAGATTGCGTAAAAAGTGCGGATTTCGGCAAAAGATCGCATAAAAAGCGCGAATTTCGGCAAAAGATCGCATAAAAATCACGAATTTCGGCAAAAGGTCGCAGATTTCATTCAAGGGTTTTAGAAAAAACTCAATGCTTTTCGCGCTTGATACCTCTGAAGCTTTCGAAGGTTTTTAAAAGCATCGTTATTGCCTATGTGTGGTTCTGCTTATCCTTCACACTTTAGAAATTCTACAAGAAGTTAGATGATGAAATGTTATAAGCAAAATTAATGAGAATGCATCATTGCTTACCATGTTTTAAATAGAATGATAAAAAATTCCTAGTTTAATTTATTAATTATTCGTTAAAATGACATGCAAAATTTGCAGACAGATAATGAAATTTTAAAAGCTTGTCGCAGACAGCTACAAAACTTTCTGCCACTGGGGTGTGGTATGTGTAGAGCTATGATAAAAAATTCCAAACCAATATTTTAGAGTCTAATTTAATGTATTCTTCTAAATATTCGTAATTTTTTTTTCAGACATAATGCCTTCACAGTTACATTCTAGCAGTTATAAGGTCTTATTTATATGACAAAATTTAATAGAAGTTTATATTTTTTTTAGTAGAAAATATATAAGTGTGTTAAAAATAAATTAATCCAAATTTTATATGAATTATCTATAAACCATATTTTTGAAAAATAAAAGCCGGCTATTTTCAATTAAAGCCGGCTTTTTTTAAGCAGTTAAAACCAAAAAAAGCCAGCCGGCTTTTTTCGGCCTGGCTAAAAGCCAGCAACCCTGATTTTAACAGAGAAATTTTTTCGGTTCTCTAACTTTTATGTATAGGGCTACAAAACGCACCAGGTCTCGATGCTAGATGCAAGCAACACCAAAAGTGGTTTCCTTGTGAGATATCTCAATGCAACAAAAACTAATATTAGCTTATGAATAGAGCTTAATTGAACTATTTGCATTATTTTTTAGCCCAAACACTATTTACAATATTTGTAAAACTATATATATATAATTTTTATTTAATTTGTAATTATTCAAATAAATTATTATTTTTTACCTTTTTTTAATGATTTTATATTCAATAATTCTTTTAATTGTGAAACTCTGTAAGCTCTAATGATTACCTGCTTCAAGATAAGGAAATAAAATCGTCAGGAGTTGGGGAGGAACGCTTTTATACTAAGTGGAATCTAAAAATTGAATGCATAGAAAATGAGGAATCGCGAAGCAATCCAGAATGGAAATGCAAAACAATTTCTTCTGGGGTTGGCTAGAAAATAGGGGTTGCTTCGCGATACCGAATGGAATCGCAAAGCAATGCATGGGGGGAGGGGGGTAGCGGAGCCCTCCTAGTTTATTAACATTTGAAAAACTTTCAAGTATGTAAGAAAGGGTATTTTCATTCTGCCAGAAGTAGGCCTGGGCCTTAAATCGATTTAACTCTTAAATCGATTTAAAGCTTACATCGAAAATCCGATTTAACCATTGGTCTTAAATCGATTTAAGCTAAAATCGGAAATCGCGATTTAGCTAATGTCAAATCGCGATTTAGCCAATGTCTTAAATCGCGATTTAGCCATTATCTTAAATCACGATTTAGCCATTGGCTTTAAATCGATTTAAAACAAAATACTGATTCAGAGCTAACATTGGAAAACCGATTTATCTACTTTGATGTATCTACCACTTACATGCCAAGCTGGTGTTAAATCGATTTAGGAGGATCCGATTTAAGCAAACATCCCAAGCCTCAATGCTTTCCGATTTAAGACAAACAAGGCAAGCTGGTGTTAAATCGATTTAGGACGATCCGATTTAAGCAAACATCGCAAGCCCCCATGCTTTCCGATTTAAGAAAAAGACGATTTAATGAAAACAAGGCAAACTGGTGTTAAATCGATTTAGCAGGATCCAATTTAAGAAAAAGGAGATTTAAGGAAACGGTGATTTAAGTAAGAATTGATATTTATTTATTTATTTTGTAAACAAGATTCAGAGTTTACGAGATTGGAATGTGTATTTTTCAGAAATTAAGAACTTATATAGTGGAAAGTTGAAAGGAAAAAGTAATGTTTAAATCTTAAAATCCAAATTCATCGAATTTCAATTTATATGCTAATGCAATCTTTTGATGATAAATTAGGTTTTCACATATTTGAGTAATATTGCAATATGTATTTTTTATTTTCCAATATTCTGTAATTAATTAAAATGTTTTAAAGTAGAATCCTGCATTGTTTCAAAAGGTTGTTTTCCTGAAATTCATTCAGCATTTATATGATTAAAAATAATAATAATAAAGTTTTATATTTAAAATCCAAACTCATCGACTTGCAGTTTATATTTTTATGCATTCTTATGATGAAAAATTCATTTTTTACATGTTTTAGTAATATTTTAACATTTATTTTTTATTTTCTATTATTTTGTAATTAATGAAATTATTTTAAAGGTATAATCATGCATTGTTTTGTGTATCACTATCTGGCCGTGATCCACATGAAATATATTTCTTTTACTAATAATATTTTTTCCCTGAAATTGATTGAGTATTTATGGTTGGGAAAAAAAAGAATAAAGTTTCATATTTAAAATCCAAATTCATCGAATTTCAGTTTTTTATTTTTATGCTTCTTTTAATGAAACATTCATTTTTCACATGTTTGGGTAATATTTTAATACATATTCTTTATTTTTTATTATTCTGTAATTAATTAAAATATTTTAAAATAGTCATGCATCAGATTTGACATCCGATTTCAATGCCAGTCACATGGATTGAGTATCTTGCTGAAATTGATTCACTATTTATATCCAAATTCATCCATTTTTAGTTTATATTTTTATGCATTATTTTCATGAAAAATTAATTTTCATATGTTTAGGTATTATGGGAATATTTTAGTTTTAATTTATTATTATTTTGTAATTAATTAAAAATACTTTAATAAAGTTCTGTAATGAGTCAAGTAACTTTATTTTTACAGCAGAATGAGGGAGGGCTGGAGGAGGCATTCATTAGATTTTTCTGCAGATCTGCGATTTTTTGCTTTTTTGACAATTTATCATTAAAAAGAGATATATTTTAAGATTATATTTTATTACTAATCTTAAAGGATGGCAACAACCTCGAAAAAAATCAGCAATTTCAGTGATGTGCTCCAAGGGTCACACTTTCAATCCTTCTCCATCCGCTATATAAATGTCAGCATTTATGTTAAACAAATCTTATTTTAATCTAAAAGTTAAAAAGATATCAAATTGCACCTTATTTCTCATATCTCCCCCCCCCCTTTTTTTTTTACTACTTTTCTCGTCATGTTAAATGAATAGTTAAATTGAAGTCTTTTAATATGCTTCTGTTTTACCTCAGTAACTTTTTAAATCTGTGTCTGTTAAAAAAAAAAAAAAAAAAAGTATGTAGGCTGTTAGCAATGAAGTGCTATTTGAGTGGGCTAGGGGAAGCCCCCCTCTCTCTAAGGAATTTAGATTGTAGCATGCATAACAAATCAGACAAAAAAAAAATCATTTTCTATTATATTATTTCTTATAGAATGAGTTTATAAAATGTATTACAATAGGTCACTAATTTTTAAAATGGAAAAAAAAAACTAGTGTTTTGGAACATTCAAAGCTTTTTTATGTGTAAAATATACCTCTTTTTAAAATTATTTGACAAATTAAAAGCTAAGTATACTAAATAATACAGGAGGGAGGGGGGGGGGGGGGGCACATAAAGATCGTATTTTGTTACTAAAAATTAAAAAATAGGCTTCCATATTCTAAAATGTAAAATCAGTGTTAAATCGCGATTTAGCACTAAATCGCGATGTTGGATGGATGATAAATCGATTTAAGAAATTTCTACATCGCCCAGTCCTAGCCAGAAGCAATATTGAACCCTCTGAGGGCTTTCGTGAATTTTAGTAAAAATGCTTATAAAAATAATCTTAATTAAAATTTTCTTTTCCTGTTTGTTTCTGAAATACACTTCATGCCAATTTATTTGATACATATCTTGAAATATAATTCTAGTTCAAATATTTTTGTCTACAACAGATTAAAGTTGTTTTTGGCAAATGGAAAAATACGACCAAACCACTCAGAGGTTTAAAACAGCAGCGTTTTCATTGTATGTGCTTATATTACTATTTGTGACCTTTGTTTATCTTTTGAAACACTTAATTTTTGAAAAAAAATTTAAAGACCCGATTTTTAATACAAATATATTTATACTGTCTCTCTATCACACCCATCACAAAAAAAAAAGATGCTAAAGTTGTTATACAAAATGCATTTTTCCTCAAAAATATATGAAACTTTCTGAAAGTCTAATTATTGCAAGTATAAATAGCTACGGAACGTTAAAAATTCATTATTATTATTATTATTTTTTTTTTTTGTGAAATTTTAGTGTGACGGGTGTGACAAAATCCTCATGATGGGTATGACAACATTTTAAATTGTTTAGAAATATATTTAAATATTTCCTAAATGAAATGTAAGCGTTTTGGCATAAATGCCCTTGAAGAAGAAATCAAATTTATTGTTTATAATTCAAGTCTGTTTATCCTTTATATTATGAAACATAATTATAAAACTGATTGATTTTTTCTGACAGAAAATCTAGTTTGTTTAAAATCCTGGCTCTTGATCAGTATTTATGAGTAATATTATGATTTCAAGGTCATTTAATATAGATTTATTAGCTTGTATAATAATTTAGAATTCTTGATGATGATTTATTAGTAATTTCTTGATGTAACTTTATGAGTTATATTTATTTTGGTACCTTTTAAATAGATTTATTAGTTTTATTGATGTGATTTAAATGAATATTATAGCTAATTTAATGTGGTTTATGATATATTATTATTATTTGCAATTGCAGATGATTTATAACCAGCATATTGTAATTTTTATTTTGTATAGTATTCATCTTTTTGGAAAACGTTAGTCCTGACTCTGTAACCAGAGAAGGTGTAAATCGTGGCTCTGTTTAATACAGAGTAAGTATCATGGATGTCTTGACTCTCCAACCAAGCAGAGAACATATTTATCTTGGCTCTGTTTAAGACAGAGAAGTTGTGGTATTATGAAACCTTTAAACAAGTTTAATCAGGGGCCGTGCTAACCATTCGCCTATTCGCCAAATGTGAATACGTCGTGAAATTGGAGAGAAAAAAATTATTATGGCGAAAAAGCTGGCGAATAATTTTCTTTACGACTCTTTTGTTGTTGTAATCATGTTTTGCAACGTAAATGAATTTCCGTTTTTAGCACGAGTTCACGTATGGCCACATTTCCAGTCTATATTCCTACTCTTCTTCTCGGTCGGCCAATTAGGGGGCGATTCTGTTCTGAATTTTCAGAAAATTTAAGGCATTCATTTCCAAAAATTAAAAAAAAAATCAGCCATCAATCCGAAAATTCAGACATAAAAAACATCGTGGATTTCGACAAATGGTCGCGAGGAAAATGCAAATTTCGTCAAAGAATCACAGAAAAAACGCGAATTTTTGTCAAAAGGTCAGGAAAAAAAAACAAAAAAAAACGCACATTTCAACAAAAGATCACGAAAAACCACAGATTTCGTCAAAAGATCGACCAAAAAAAAACCCCCCACAAATTTCGTAAAAAAGCAAAAGACCCCGCACACTTCGTGAAAAGATCACGAAAAACCTTTGCAAATTTTGTCAAAAGATCACGAAAAAAAAAACACCTGCAAATTTCGCCAAAAGATCGCGAAAAAACCCATAAATTTCGTCAAAAGATTGCGAAAAAACCCGCAAATTTCGTCAAAAGATCGCGAAAAATTGCAAACGTCGTGAAAAGATCGCGAAAACCCCCAGAAATTTTGTCAAAAGATTGCGAAAAAAAAAAAACTACAAAAGCTACTTATACATAAAATAAACCTATATAATAAACCTACTTCAGGCTTGAAAGGGCTAATGATAATAATTATATATATGATTGATGTGACAAATTGAGATACAGCTTTCAAACTATATGTAATATATATATGTATGTGGATGTGGCTTGCGTTTCCCAAAACATTCTAAACCACATCCTGACCGCAGTAAGAGGGTGCAGCTAAATCCTATGAGAACTGACAGAGTGTGCAAATTCTAAAAGACAATAAACCTGATGAGTTGGTAATTTTGAGCCTCAGCCTGGGAGCGAAGGTTCGATGTAACTGCAGAGTTGTTGCGCGGACCGATTAGGAAAGACATATCCGATCAGGCCTAGAGCGTGCCGGAGTATATTGAACGCCGGTAGATTGCCGTAAGAAAGCCCCTCTCATCCTCCTAAACCCGGTACATAGTTAATGTGCTCTGTAAATAGAATCTATGCTTTACTCCAGACATTAAAATCCTATTATTTCTACACCAGCGAGTGTTCAATCAGAAGCATTTATCACCAAAGGTCAACTATAGCCAATTCTGCCGATTCCATATGTATATATATATATATATATGTTATATAAAAATTTTACCTTTTACTATTCATTTAAATTATTCTAAATTGCCAGCCTATTCATTATTTCCTTTTTTTTAATACGCTCTATTATTTATTTCTAGCTAAATTCCTATATTTTTAAAACGTGTATCTTAATAATAGATTTATTCCAAAACATAATCTAAACTTTTAATCCCTTCATTAATTTTTATCGTCTACCAAACTGTAAAGTTCTGAACGCAGTTACTTATTTTTCGAATATTTATCAAAGCCATTTTTACTTTTTTATTCTATTTCATCTCATTTTCCCGCCCGCGAGGCACCAGCCTTTTCACATCGAAATCATTCCTTTAGCGGCGCTGGGATTCTTTCCTGTGACGTTTCTTGATCGCTCTCCATTGGCTGAGTGTCGGATCCCAGTTTCACTTCGAGGCTCGTTCGTGATTTTCGTTGGTTTAGCTTGAAGTTGTCATTTCAATCGGAATTCCTCCGCGCATTCTCATAAATAGCGAGAGCATGAACTCAGAACGAGAGATTTTTTTTGTGCTATGATTGTTTACAAAACCTGTTACCTGGTGTCCTTAGCCATGTGGAATATTCATTTCGTAAATTAACATCTATTTAGCATGAGTAATTAGTTTATGCTCGAGTGAAATGCTGATTTCTCATCTGCGGGAATTGTTCAGTGTTGGTATGTTCTGATGGAATAAACAGTTGTTCTATGACTACGTTTCCATGTGTTTAATTGGGAAAACCCCATATTTCTTCATATGCCTTTTTCCGCCACTCAAGCTGCCTTGTTTTCATAATGAAATAATAAGTGTTTTCAGAGTTCTATATTTTCAGAGTTGATACCTCCGCTAGCAATGCTTGTGCTAAGTGGTAGGATTGCTTACAACATCACCAACGGCTGATTAAAATGTGGTATGACTCCAGTAATACGTAATAAGCACGATTTCAACTACACCCATTAAATTGTTTCGTAACATATATATATATATATATATATATATATATATGTATACATAATGTAATATATATGCATAATATACTTTTGGCTAATAATAGATAAATTTGGCTGATGTGTTGACTAATAGTCTTTATTTCTTAGCGCAGTCCCTGTTTAATGATTAACATATCATGAAGCATGGAATTTTTATACATTATTTCATTTTATTTAATAAACAATTCAATCTCCAATCGCTCTCCCACCTCACTTGGATATTGTGATTTACTCGATTTTTTAAATATCAGTAAGGTTGAATCATTATTGTTTCCGAACATATTAAGACCAATTTGCCAAAAAAGAGAAGATAAATCATAAAATATATATTTGAATTATTTTAACAAACTGTGAGTTGGTAGCAATTTACTTTTAACTTTTAATAGATTTTCCAGAAAATGAATTTATTATTGATATTCTTTACATAACTGTATACAAGAAATAAATATGCTTGCCAATTTTCTTAACTGTAATTTTATTTTTATTTGAGTAGCAGTTTTGAATTTATTTCTTTTTTCAGGGGTCTGTCCACTTTTTCAGCAAGGTCCTGTTTTTGTGAAACGGTGAACAGCTTAAAGACTTATTATTAGTCTTTAAATTTGTGAAAAATCTAGACATAATTTTGTGAATCTGAAGTGATCGTTATATTCAGGTTATTGTTTATACATTTTTAGGAAGATATATTTATGTAAAATACATATATTTTCACTTTTAAATGATTTGTGAAAGGTTCACTTTGGGGATTTTTTTTTTTTTTAAACCATTTGGAAAAATGGTTATTGTATATAGGATATATATTGTATATAGGAAATCAAAAACATATCTGAAGCGTTTTATGGGTTAAATCCGCATTTTATTCGTTTTCTGATGGGTCTATACAGTCATCTGTATCTTCCCTTTACTTTCAACAGAGATGGATACTTCTGTTGCGACTATGACAAAAAAATAATAAAAACTACAAAAAAAAAAAAAATTAATAACTCAGAAACAAATTGAGACACAGCTTTCAAACAAATTGCATTTAAAAGTACATTTTTTTTTCTCTCTACGACGGTGTCAAAAGTAATAGTGTGGGATGTTTAGAAGTTTAAGAATGAAATTTCATTTAAAATGGGTCATCAGATTTCTTGGAAATCTGAAGATGGAAAAAGCCTTTTCCCGAACAGCCAATGAAATGCTTGGATAATACGTAAGTTTCAGGAAATCTGACGAGTCGCAGGCGATTTTTGTCGCTTGCAAATTTTACGTGTCATAACACTATTATTAATGTTTAATGCATCCCATACGTAATGTATGATCAACTCCGTGCTATTTTTTATGTCTTCAATTTTAGTCTTTGAAAAAATCATTTTCCAAATGGTCGTTATAATTTGCTAAATTGCTTTTTTTTTAAAGACAAGGAATTCTATGAAGGATACTGTTTTGAGATGAAAAATTTTGTGAAGGGTTCTTTAAAGGACCCAATTTTTCCCTTAACATATCCCTGTTTTTCAATATTTAATTTCAACTAAATGAATAAATAAGACATACTCTGCAAAGCAGGGACCCGGAGCCGGAGCGCTCCGGAGCTGTGTTTTCCCTGGAGCCGGAGCCGGAGCTCTAAGTTTTCCCCAGCTCCAGGGCTCCTTTAGTTTTTAATATTCTTTTAAATCTTTTTTTTTTTCAGTCTTTGAAATTTCTAGGCTTAAAATATTAATTACATCATTATTCAGTATTTTAATTATATCATTTTTTAGGTTTTTATTATTATTATTAGAGAAGGAAACCTTCTCAAAACATGGTAACACTACTTTACTTCTACTTTCTACTTGAATTAAGTGACATCACTATTCGAAAACAAATATGGCCGCCTGTTGTTTACATGTGTAGTTGTACAATTTTGGCTGTTTGAAAAGTGTAGAAGAAATTTAAGATTTTTGTGTTTAAAATTCCACCAAACTTTCTATTTTAAAAGCAAAAGCTAAAAGATGTCATACTTTCTGAACAAGCATTTGAAGTTTGAGGAGAAGAAAAAAGCATTTTGTCAGATCTTTAATGAAGATAGAAAGTATTTGTGAGCAAAAAATTAAACGTGTAAATTAAAATCTGCAACTCAAAAGCGCGAAGTCGG
The DNA here is from genome assembly GCA_963932465.1 of Maratus speciosus. Classification (NCBI taxonomy): domain Eukaryota; kingdom Metazoa; phylum Arthropoda; class Arachnida; order Araneae; family Salticidae; genus Maratus; species Maratus speciosus. The sequence continues at coordinate 4,373,786 of OZ010800.1, forward strand.
AGCCGAGTTGGAGCCACAGTATTTTCTCTAGGAGCGTAGCTGGAGCTGGAGCATCAAAAATTGTTCGGCTCCGGGTCACTGCTGCAAAGCAAATGGTTCAAAGTATCTTGCAGGTTTTTTTAGCTAGATAAATTGTTATTTTGATATCAAAAGTAATAACAAGTAAAAATTAAATTAAAAAAATAAAAAAAACCCGACTGCGTAAAAAGCAAACTAATTATTTCTCATCAATGTGAAGCTATTTTTTATATTACTTACCTATTTTTTTTTTATTTACTTGTATTGGTGATTTTTAAGTTGTGTTTAATGGTTAGTTCCTATCTATAAACACTGTTTTCATGAGGCCTATAGATGTCTGTGAAGGTTAAGAGTTGCAGTAAAGCTAGAGATCCTACCGACACAACTTCCAGGTTGTGTCCTATTTAAATGGAGCTTCTGACTACAAATTGTCAATGAAACATCGTCTTCATTTTGAAAGACCTATGCAATAATAGGCATAGTTGTATAATATAGACGCACACGTGCACGCCGTGCACGGAAAATTTTCCGCAAAATTCGGAACTTTGTGGAAAATTTTTTAGAAATAAAAGCGTAATTTCTGTTCTTGTATTTTTTTTTTTTTTTTTTTTTTTTTTTTATACCGAAAAATTAAAAATATTCCCCAATTTTATGTACGATTTATTTATTGTTTGCTAATGGTTATTCTGTTCCGAATTATCCGAAATTTTAAGGCATTCGGTTCCGAAAATAAAAAAAATCGGCCATCAGTTCAAAAATTCAGACATAAAAAAATATCATTGAAAAATATTGCAAATTTCAACAAATGGTCGCCAAAAAAAAAAAACAATTCCGTCAATCATTTGCAGAAAAAATCACCGTGGAAACATCATGGAAAAAATGTGAATTTCGTCAAAGGCGCGTGGAAAAAAGGCGAACTTCTTCAAAGGATCGTGAAAAAAGAAAAAAAAGAGGTTTTCGTCAAAGGAGCGTGGAAAAAAAGAATTTTGTAAAAGCATAACGGAAAAAGCCGAATTTTGTCGAAGGATTGCAAAAAAAATGCACATTTCGTAAAAGAATCGCAGCAAAAATACGAACTTCGTCTAAGCGACGCAAACAAACAAAAAAAAAAAAAACAGGAATTTCGTGAAAGGAACGCAAAAAATGCGAATTTCGTAAAAAGATTGCAGAAAAAACGCGAATGTCATCGAATGATCGCGAAAAAAAGCTAATTTTGTCAAAGAAATGCAGAAAAACACAAATTTCATCAAAGGAGCGCAGGAAAAAAAAATTTCTTAAAAGCATAGAGGAAAAAGCCCGGCTTTTGTCAAAAGATCTTTGGGAGATTCTCAAAAAGTGGGATCATTAAACGTTAACTATATGTAATTTTTAAAATTTTCAAATTTAAGGCCAATTTTTTTTAATAGTACAGTATTTCGTCTATAAATATAATATATAAATATTTTTAATAGTATGTCTACAAAATTATACACAAACATTAAAAGCAGCAACTATTCTGGAAAATTAATTATTAAAGCATTTAATTAGCAGTTGTGTACGTTACAAATTTTGGACATTTTTTCGCACGCACGTTACAGATTTTGGACATTGCGCTTAGTATTTAAAAAATTCTTAAGACTAAGAATATAGTAAATGTGTCCTATAATTGTATGCAGGGGTCGATTTAGAAAAAGAAAGTTGCATAGCAGTAACTGCTATACAAAGTCAGTTTTGAATAGCAGTTAGACACTTTTGTATAGCAAGTAAAAAATAGCTAGAATGGAAGCTCTTGCTTGGCAATTAAACAGGAAATATCTATTAACTTGCCAACTTTATTTTTTTCTTCATTGCTGGCTTGAAACATTGCTTTTCCAATTGGTGTATCCATTATTTTTTTTACACTGTCTGGCTTGTGTTCCAAGTTCACTGCATGTCACTTTTGGAATGCTTGACAATATTATCTTTTTTTAGACTGGTTCCGGTAATTCCATTGATGAATCCTGAGTTGAAATTTCGTTTCATTTTCAATTTGCCTGCGAATTTCGAACATATACATTGTATACATAATATACATCGTATTGATATGACATTGCTTTTCCCATCTGTTTCAAAATCTAACCATTCTCCAACGGGATCAACAATTTTTTTCCAATTTGTAGCTGTTTCCAGTTTAACTGTAGTCATATTATTAAATAATTAACACATAACTGTAACGTACAAAACCAAAACGATATAAAACACAACAGCACTGAGAAAAGAGAAAACCGAATTTCCCTCACTAACTTTTTTCTATTTACAGTCGCGCTCAAATGCAACTACGGTCACGTGGCTACGGCAATCTCCCTGAAAGCCAGAGAGAAATTCTTTCGAGTTCTTTGCTTCAGAGAGAGCAGTTGCGCAGAGCGGATGCGCGAAACAAACGCGTACGGTAAGCGAAATACGGTCGGAGCGAAGAAGTGGGGTCAGAATCTGCGCTGTCTGTTTCGATGCATAAATAAAGTATAAGGATCGTAACAGTGAGTGTTCATTTTATTAGAACCACTACAACACGCACGTCAAACTTCTATGAGCAAACGCCGGGATTAGCGAGTAACAGTGATTCAGTAATCAATCACAGCGTCAGAGCAGGAGCAAATCATGTGTTTACTGGGAAAACTGCGCCATGCAATGGCGTCTCACTGTACTTCCATTGTAAATAAACACTTGGGGAGGGTGAAAACACAACGTGTGTCGTGTAAAAACACCTTTAAATTTTAACTTTAAGTGTAGATGACATAACAAAGGGTGTGGGAAATATGCATCGCAATGATTGCGATTTAATGCATTTCTTGGATCGCATTTTAGTTAAATTTGAATCGCAAATTGCGATGCGATACCGCTTAAATCAAACCCTGATTGTATGTGTATTAGGGTGTAAAAAAATCATGATTTTTTTTATTTAAATCAGATTTTTTTGATTTAAATCGGATTTTTTTGATTTTTTTTTTTTTTCCTGTTTTAAAATGTTAAACATCTACCAAGAATTAAGCATTTCAAAAATGAATAACCCTCCAATTACTAACATAATCTTTTTTTTTTTTTTTGCTTTAATCCTTCTACATATAAAAAAAAGTTTTGATTTGGAAATGGACCAATGAAAATCTGCGTAGATATTCCGGGTAGATCGGCATCCAATTTGAATGCTTAAGCATGGCCTTTCATCGTTAATATTAAAAAAACTGTTGCATACAAAAATATGAAAATTGGCGGTATTATAGAGAAATGTTTGATAAACACGCTGATGCAGACAGTTTTCAAATTGAAGAATTATTTTAAGATATATTTAATGCTAAAGCTGGACAAAATCGTTCCATTAAAAAAGTTTTATTGGAGCAAAAGCTATACATGAGAATTTAATCATTTTTAGATCATTTTATACGTTATAAGTTCCCGGTGTGCAGATTGCATTTATTTTTCTTATTAGATTCATTTTTTGAGGTTTTATTTCTATTTTAAATTCAAATTTTCAGCATTTCGTGAGATATTTTTTACAAAATTTAGAAAATGTTATTAATTTAAACTGTTGCCAATTGTATAAACAGCGCAAACAATAATGTTTACTTCAAATTTAAAATTTATTTACACGTAACTATTACAAACAGAAAAAAAAAAACTTTAAAATTAGAATTAAATGATTACATGTTAAAAGCAGGAAAATTACGTCATAAGAACCATATTTACACTTGAATTTGAGAAACAAAATCTCAAAATAAAAAAAATCATTATTATGCATTAAAACTTGTAAATGGAGGAAATTACGTCATATTTAAAATAGCCAAAAAATATGGCAAAACAATTTAAATTGAAAAATATATTTGCGCAAGATATTTTGAGATAATCTTTTCAACTATTATTGTGAATTCGGAGACGCGCAAATAATATTTCCTTCTAACCACAAAAGTATTTTCACGTGAATATTAATAAGAGAAATAAAACTTTGGTGTAAATTACGTCAGATTTGAAACGATACATTTAAAATGAATTATTTAAAAGAACTATTTTATAGCGCTGTTAAAAAATACCGGGAGACAATGACACTGTTTACTTAACACTAGAACGCCCGATGGAGTCGTTTCGACTCCAAATGCCCCTAAAACACCCATATCTCTGAGAAATTTTGATTTTTTTCCACCCGCTTCCCTGACTTTTATTATTTTTATAATCTCTATTTATTCTGAAATTTATAAATTATCTGCACATTTAATAAATTGATAATGAGGCATTACCCCTAGAACGCCCAACGGAGTCGAATCGACTCCAAAGTAAAATTTGTAAAATGCTTTCATTATTTTTGCGTAACATGACCTTGGGATTCATAATATTTTTATCTGTTATCAGGAAAGTAAATGTTTTTGCTCCTCTGTTCTCTGCACCCCTTTTGTTGAGAAAAATGGTTAGTTCCATGCACCTGCTGAAATGATTGCGTACTGCTTGCAAAATTCTTTGTATCATTCGAATTGAATTTTTGTTTTAATTTTTATCTGTCTTGTGTTTCATCATAGCTAAGCAAATCCGTTCTCCCTTTTTAATAGAAATAAAACATAATGTCACGGATTGACGTAATGTGAAAGATTTGAAAGATAAATTATACGAAACAAAATTTCTAAAACACGAAGAAACCGGTACTACTCTAACCGTGTATCAAGGAAAGAGAAAGAAAAAAGTTATTACTCTTAGCACTCTCCACCCATTCATTGATATTGAAAACAACGAAAAGAAAACCCCAGAAACTGTTAGATTTTATAATGAAACTAAGTGTGGTGTTGACTTTATTGATCAAATGGCTAGGAAATATTCAGTGAAGGCGCCCTCCGGAAGATGGCATGTGCATACTTTTTACAATCTCTTAGATTTAGCAGCAATAAATGCCTGGATTATTTATAAAGAAGTTACCGGAGAAACAAAAATAAGCAGACAAGCATTTATTCAGTTATTAGCAGATGATTTACGTCAAAATTATACATCTGCTAAAAATAAACCGACAAGAAAAAGACTCCCTGATACATCATCTGAAACAAAATCCCTAAAGAGAAGAAAATGCGAAGTAAAACTATGTAAAGGCAACATGACTTTCAATGCTTGCATAACATGCAAGAAAATGGTTTGTGGAAAATGCTTGGCTAAAACTGACTATACCTGCAAAAACTGTATTTCAGATTGAAAATTTGAAACGATTCTGTGAGTATTTCCTTTGAAAATATTTTCCAATTTCCTAAAAATGCGTGTATAAATATTGTTCTTTCAATTGTAAAATATATATATGAATCTTAAATTCAAATATAAATATTATATTTGCACTCTTCTATTCATTTCTATGCGTTTCGTTTATTTTTTCTCTTTTGAAACAAACAGGAGTCGAAGCGACTCCCGCGGGCGTTCTAGGGGGGAAATGGTAGCGGGCGTTCTAGTGTTAATTCATTTTTCATTAGCTTATTTTCAAATGTTTAACTAATTTTTTTAATTAAATATGAAAACAGCCATTGTATCTCTTAACAGCAGCAGATTTGATCTTAAAAATCCCAATCCAAGGAAAATGAATGGAAACCCGTTTACAGAGAGATCGCTACTTTTTTTTTTTTTTTTAATTTTAATTCAATATTTTTAAAGCCGATCAAATTAGCGTGCTTTTTGGATTTTGGAGTGCCTGAACGGGGGTTGGCGAGCGTAGCTCGTAGGGGGCAGAGCCCCTAGTTAATAAAATTTTAATTATGTAATTATAGAAATTACGAAAAACTGCAAAGGAAAAATTTCTTTAGTGACATACAACATTATGACATTATGTTCATTAATATTTTGTAACTAGTATATATTCCCCGTCAAAAATGACGGAAAGTGATAAATCTTCAAAGCAATAGTTAAAAAAACATTTTTCTGACTTAAAAAAAAAGATGCCTCATGCATTTTGTTAATCAAAAAGTATTATCCTTTTATTTTTTATGATTAGAGCAAAGAAATTATGTAACCTACAATTTAGTCACCAGCGCTTAAACGTGCCATTTCCAACTACACATTCTATGACGAAAATGCTTGATTAGGTTCCTTCTACATTAAAAATTTGTTGTTTAGCGGGGTTTATTTATTTCGCTACAAACTATGTTAAAATTCATAATTTTATCTGCAAGATAATTAAAATATGTTGTACCGATAAGAAATACTCATTTTATTTGCAATGTCTTCAAATCTGATGAAATGCATTGTAAAAAAAAGTACAATTACAACAAAAAGTTGACGGCAAAACAATTAGCAAGAAACATAAGCTCCTAATTTATTGGAAATTAACACGGCCTACAGAGGCGCTGCTCGCAGCCTTCGGTACAGAAAAAATTGTCCCTTTAACCCTTTGTCTACTGACAGCATTTATAATTACCATTAAAATAACTTGTTATAAAATTAATACATCGATTAGTAGTAATACAATTTAGAATGAGTTATAGATGCATTACTTTATGATGTTCCAAAAGCATTATGGGTTACACAAAACAAAAATATTTTTTAAAGGATGATTTCTTTGGCCTTTGCATGTTTTCAGCATTTTTCAATTCAGAAATATTTCTATTGTAAGAACATTATATTTGTAGATTTCCTAATTCTTAATTCCGATTTCCTAATTCCTAGAAAATACTAAGAAAAATATTTAAAATAAAAGATTTGAGTGGAGTGGGGTTATAAATATTACACAATATCCCTATAAATTCAAATTTAAGGAATCCTTCAATCTTTTTAAAATCCTTCTAGAATTTATTAAATGATTATGTAAATCTTATAATTTTGTTTAAAAAATTCACGAATAATACTTTAGAAGATGAAATTTTCATGAATTCATAATTTAGTACATAAAGGGTTAATTTCTCTTTAAATAACGCTAAAGTGCCATTGAAATAATTCTTTATTGTAAATGCATTTGAAAGTTTCAGATATTCAAATTCGGATAATTTTTACTTTGTCATATAAGACAGAAAGCAAATGTCACAGGAAATCTGAAATTGTGGAAAAGATTAATCATTCTGAATAAATTAAAAATACATGTAATGTAATGTGCTTGAACGGACCTTTTAACCTTTTTAGAGTGAAAGTTATATCTTTTATCCACCAGATGGCGATAGTTATCCATTATTTTTAATTCAGAACTTGTTGTTGTTCTTTAGAACTTAATAGTTTTTGAAGGTTTCAAACAAAGATAAAATATTTAAAGATTTTAATAAACTATTACAAATATTTTAAGACCAGCATCGGCTTTAATCTGTATTTTTTTTTTTCAATGAAGCGTTCAAAGAGTCATACATTGGTTTGTAGATTTGCTGGAATTTGAATCAGAATGACAACAGCCTGTTTAGATCTGATTTCTATGTTTATAATAGCTTAATTTTGATTTAGAAGTTAATACTAAAGATGAAAATAAGCCCTCGCCAGTCGCCACTCGGCGACTAAACGTGAAAAACTGGCGACTAAAAATATGGAAAGTACCGGCCAAATGCAGGATTTTCCAAAGATATTTCGTCAAAGAATCACGGAAAAAAAACCCGCGAATTTTGTCAAAAGTTCACGAAAATACCCAAATATCATCAATAGATCGCGAAAAAGCTAATTTCGTCAAAGAATCGCTCAGAAACCCAAATTTCGTCAAGTGATCGCGGATAAAACGCAGATATCGTGAATGGATCGCTGATAAAATGTAGATACCGTGAATGGATCGCTGAAAAAACGCAAATATCGTCAATAGATCGCGAAAAAAATGCGAATTTCGTCAAAGAATCGCGAAAAAAAAAACGAGAATTTCGTCAAAAGATCACGTAAAACGCACATTTCGTCAAAAGATGGCAGAAGAAAACGTAAATTCCGTTGAAGGATAGCGGAAAAAAAAAGCATCGTGAATGGATCGTGAAAAAAACCCAAACATCGTGAATGGATCGCGGAAAAAACTCAAATATCGTCAATAGATCGCTAAAAAACGCAAATATCGTCAATAGATCGCGAAAAAACACAAATATCGTCAATAGATCGCGAAAAAACACAAATATCGTCAATAGATCGCGAAAAAACCTGGCAAATATCGTCAATAGATCGCGAAAAAAACGCAAATATCGTCAATAGATCGCGAAAAATCCCCGCAAATATCGGCAATAGACTGCGAAAAAAACGCAAATATCGTCAATAGATCGCGAAAAAGACGCAAATATCGTCAATAGATCGCGAAAAAAACACAAATATCGTCAATAGATCGTGAAAAAGACGCAAATATCGTCAATAGATCGCAAAAAAAGCGAATTTCGTCAATAGATCGCAGAAAAAACGCGAATTTTGTCAAAGAATCGCGTAAAAAAGAGAATTTCGTCGAAGAATCGCAAAAACGAACGCGAATTTCATCAAAAAATTACGAAAAAAAGTGCGAATTTTGTCAAAAGATCGCGAAAAAAACGCGAATTTTGTCTAAAGATCGCGAATTTTGTCAAAGATTGCGAAAAAAACGCACATTTTATCAAAGGATTGCGGAAGAAACACAAGCATTGCCAATAGATCGCAGAAAAACGCGAATTTCGTTAAAGTATATTGTAAAAAATGCTTAATTAGTGCCAGAAGAGACCCCCCGCCTCAGCCCCCCCCCCCCCCCCCCCACCTTACATTTCAGAAAATTTGCTGTAAATTTCAGATTTTTTTTTAATTTTGAAAAGTACCTAAGTATAGTGGGCTTATGCAGTTATAGGCATGTTACATATAACTTTGCTGTTAACTTAATTTAAAATTTAAAATAGATTGGAAATTAGTATCTTAAGTTTATTCAAAACAATATGAATTAAAATATTTTTATTTATTACATAAATTACTATTACTTATTTACTCTAAACTTATATATTTTAAAATTAAATATTCAGTGACATAAATGTACTTACTGGCGACTAAAGAAATTATTCTCACTAGCCAGTAACTGGCTACTAAAAAATATCAACTTACCAGCCAGTGGCCACTAAGCAAAATTCCTTATTTTCATCTTTACTTAATACATTATAAATTGATATGATACACATGTTTTATGTGAAAATATGCTGAACAGACATGATTTCAAATAGAAAAAATTATCATTTAGCCGTCATATGCTAGGATATGTTTTTCATTAAGCCTAACATGGCGTTTAGCTACGGTCGATTCGCAGACCAGAGTGGTTCGCACCGGCATGGTTCTGTGGTTTCCTGCACTCAGATTTTATTATAAGTAGATAATTATGTAAACCAATATTAAATACCGCTTATATTTTAAAATTATTGATAAATTGCATTTAATTTTAAATTGATGATGCAGATTAAATTAATTATTAAACAATTAACTGTTTAATTAAGAACACAATCTACATTTTTGAAAAAAAGGGGATAAATAATAGTTTGATAAATTCATAAAGCAGCCAGTAATTTTACACAGGTTCTAAAGCGTATGTATATCAAATTGATCAAAAATTGTAGCAATGTATACAACAAACTCGCACATAATTTATAAATAGATTACAAAAATTGTATTTTTGAAATTTAAATCAGATTTTTTTTCCCCACAACATTAAAATATTTGAATAGCTACTAAATATTATAATGTTTTGAAGTTATTTAACATTTAGTTAGATGTTTTTTAAATGTATGATACTTCTTTTTACACAGTTTAATAGGGTTATAATTAACAATAACAAATATTACATTTTTTACAAGTGATTTGTTGATCATTTTCATTACTGATTATAATGCTTTTTCACACTATTTTAAAAAATCAGAAAATATGTGATTATCATCTGATTTAAATCAATTGATTAAAATCATTGACACTCTATTGCTACGTTTATTATATATAAAAGAATGAATAACTTGATTATTAAAAGGATATTATGGTATTGTAAGTTACATTTGATTTAAATATCATTTTAAAATTAAATGCGTTTTATGTTTGTTAGATAAAAACCATGCTTTTTACAAACTTACTGCACTTAAATTTTTCACAATACTCAGGAATTACGCTTAGAAACAATTATTTAAAACTTTGTTTTGTGTATTCATAAGTCACAGTACCTGTAGAAACTTTCCAAATTATGTTCATCTTAGATTTGAATACTTTTTTATGTCATTTTAAACATTTAGAAAATTTTTGATTTTAATCAATGAATTTTTTTTTTAAATCACTTGATTAAAATCATGATTTAAATCACTGATTTAAATCAATTGCTTTAAATCGTTGACACCCTAATGTGTATACATATATATAAATTGCATGCCCTTTTGTGCAAAGAGTATATATATGTATAATTAACTTTTTGTTATCCAGTAATAATAATAATAAAATCAAATGCTTTGTCGCGTACGTTACTTTCGGACATAACAAAATACAAAAAAATTCTTTATAGAAAAGTCCATCTATCTTCAAAAAAGCAATAAATCAGCCTGCCATTTCTTAACGAAATTATCAAAAAATCATCCGTTTCCTTTATGCATGCGTTGTTTACCATTAGAACTACCTGGAAAAAAGTTAAAACTCTTTTTTCTTGGTGGTACATTGGAGCAGTTAACGTTATGAATGTCCGAAATTGGCCTCTTTAGCATAAAATAATAAAATTTTAAGATATTTATACAAAGCTTTTACAATAAATTATGTCATTTTCTGTCTCTGAATAGAATTAAAAACTCAGTGTAAAAAAATAATAATAAAGTCAATGATAATTAAAGTTATGTCTGAAAGGCTTAAAGTTATGACGTGTGTCCAGTGCCCACCTTTTGAGAGTCGCCCTTTAAAAAAGAAAACGCAAATTTTGTAAAAGAATCACGGAAAAAACTAATTTTGTCAAAAAATCGAGAAAAAAAACCACGAAATTCGTCAAAAGATCGCAGAAAAAATACGAATTTCTTCAAAGGATTGTGGGAAAATAACTGATTTCGACAACGGATCGCAGAAAAACGGAAATTTCGTCAAAGGATCGCGAAAAAAAACAAGAATTTCATCAAAGGGCCGCGGTGAAAAATGTGATTCAGTTGTTTCAGAAGCTATGTCACATTATTTCTCTGAACAGAGTGACTGGCATTTTGTGCAAAGAGGTCACACTATTAAGGTTTGGGCTGTTTCTAAATTCATTGACAAAATAATTGATAAGAATTCCCCTTCTTATCATGGATTTTTAGCTTTATTTTTTTAAACCAAAATAATTATTATTTAATTAATAGATATTAATTAACTTTTAATTTAAATGGTAATTATTTTAAAACTACTGTTTTTAATTCATATCGTTAAAATAATATAACACGTTATTTTATTAAACATTAAATTAATTTGCAGAAAGTTTTTGACCCAATATTTATGTGTGCAGAAAGTTTTTTTTTTATACAAGTCTAATGATAGGCCACTCAATAGGGTGTGCATTTTTTTTTTTTTTCCGTCTCTACCGCCATTTTGAATTTATAAAAACAAAACCTAGCCTATAACCATCGGCCGTTTAAGACAAATCAATAGCGACCTCATTCCTTAAAATCCATCCAGCTGTTGGGATGTTTCGAGGGTATAAAGAAATCCACATACCCAGATACTCATGAAATACATAACTCTTCTTGCCAGTTGGGTAAAAAGAAAAGTGCCCAGTTAAACTGATGGCATTGAGCTCACAGGCTATTCGCACTCACTGTATATTATACTCTTATTTCAAAGAATAACATCCCTCGAAAAATAAATTAAGGTGGATTAGCCCGTTTCACTCCTTTATACTTAAAGAATGAACCTCCAAATCTAATAAGGGAAGCTCCTCCCGGTATACCCAATTTGGAGCGAATCGAATAATTTTGCTTGAAAAACCCATTTATCTAAATTAAGGGGGGTGGACTAGCCCCCCTTTATCCTAAACCCATGAACCCCCAAAACTAATCAGGAAAGCACCTTATCAGAATGAAACTAGAAAAAAAAAAAAAAAAATGAAGGAAATCGGGTGTTTCTATCAAGAGTGATCGTGTTACGTACGTACATACATACAGAGCCGGCAGGAACATGAGCTCTCAGGCTTAGATAGCCTGTGAGCTAAAAATGACCCTGAATTACCCCCCCCCCCCCTTCCCCAGAGGACTCTATTGTGATCGGAAATACACCTTTGTACATAATTTTAACACATCGGGTCACAAAATTCCATCTTTACATGACAAAAACCAGGTTGAGTTGGAGGAGAGTAAAGAGGAAAAGAAACTCACTTTGCAGGTGATAACCTTGAGCTTCCGGTGTTTCTTGAGCTCCTTCTCAGAGTGGTGGTTGATTTGACGTCCGCACGCAGAGCAACGCACCACCAGCGCTCGCAGATCAAAATCTAGAACAGAGGTGCACATTGTTAAAACAACACACGAAGAGAGCATTTTGCATTTCAATAAGGGGAGATTCTCAAAAGGTGGGATCATTAAACATTAACTATGTGTAATTTTTAAAATTTTCAAATTTAAGGCCAATTTTTTTATAATAGTATAGTATTTTGTCTATAAATATAATATCAGGGTTGTTGGCAAAAAACCAGGTTTAAAAAAAAAAAAAAATCTTTACTTGTTTACATATACATGCATATTTATTGATAAAAATAGACATTGTTGGATATATAAGTAGTATAAATTCATTTGAAAATAACTTAAATTAAATAATTACAGTCAATTTATGTAGAAAATTGAAAAAATTCATATTTTAATTTAAACAGTATCAGTAAAGAGATAGGTTCATAGAACAAACTGCTCTACACAATGAAACATTGATTACCCTGATAATCTTCATAAACAATCTTTTGATTACTAGTAATAAACATTTGATGTAGTTTGTTGGAATATAATATTGTTTTTCGCAGTTATTAAAAAAAAATAAATTTCAAATAGTACTTCTTGGGGTTGACAATTTGAAATCAACATGTTTGATCATTAAGATTCAGCAGATAACAGAAAAAAAAAAAAAAAAAATATGTATATACAACAGATTGGTATTATTAAAATGCTATAACTAGCACCCAATTTTTGAATACTCTCTTATTCCACTTCATATTTTAATTCTTAGATATAATTTCCCCAATCAACAGAAATTTTTTTTTACAGCTTGACCAAAATCTTAAAGATCATTGTGCTACGTGCAGTTATGTGGCTCCATATTCAAAATCACCATGCGTGTTATGACAGATTGCTTTAAATAATCTCCATTTTTTTTAAATGAAAATATTTTAAATCTTAACTATTTATCTATAAAACTTTGAAAAATTCATATGTTTTAAATTTTTTTCTGTAGAGCAATTGATATGTTCATCAAGACACACTGATTTTCATCCTAAACATAAAAACATGACCTAGACCCACTATATCGAATGCTTATTGCTGAAATAAAGTGTTAAAAGTAGAAATTTTATATATCCGATAATTTGAAACATTTAAATTATAAAGAAAAAAGAGAAAATGTCATTAGATTTCTTCTAAACAAACCAATTGGTTTTTTTTAGAAAAAAAAAACCAGTTGGTTTAAACCATGGTTAAAACCAATTGGTTTAAACTGTGCCAAACCTGTATAATATCAGTGTTCGAAGTCCTTGGTGGTCCGCTGGTCCGAGACCATTAAAAATTCAATCGGACCACTAATTTAAAAAATTTAGTGGTCCGAAGGACCAGTAACTAACAGTAACTTTTTTCCTTCTCTGACAAGTAAACGTAAATTTTCCCATCCCTGAGAAAACTGCAACCAAACATTACAATAAGCATAAAATTTACATAAAAACTTAGTCAGTTAAAATAAACGGAAATAAAATAAAAATCTCAGTTTTTGTTTATGTACTATTTATTTAATTTTTAGCAAATTATAATTTTACATATTATGCCGAAAATTTTGGTTAACTGAAAGGAAGTTTGGTTTATATTCTCAGAGGAGGAGGAGAGGGGGGGTCACTCAAAGGGTTAAGATACTTATATAATTTTATGTAGCGGGCCAGTAAACTCTGATGTTTATTGGTTCTTGGGATCAGTGATTTTTTTTTTTTTAATCAATTCTACCGCTGAAAATAGTCAGTGTTGCAAAATCGCTAAAAAAATGTCAGTCATAACGAAAAAAGATGACAGGCGATCAAGGGAGAATATGCAAGGGATATACAAAAACTCATTCAATTTCATTATAAAAATTAACATAAGGTTAACAGATGATAAGATTAAAAATTCAAAACAGTATTCTTGTATTTAATAACATTTGTTATAATACTTGTCCCCAAGCAGCATTAGCGATAAATACAAAATATTATCTTGTCTTCAAAAACATCAGTAATTAGAAAAATTTTGGTTAAAAAAAAAAAAGAAAAAAAAAAAAAAAAAAAAATCTATTCAATCTATCTTTTAACATGCTTTTACAAACAAAATACCAAAGTTCTTCAAATGTTATTTATGAAAAAAGAGAGAGAGGGATGGGGGGGGGGGAGAGAGAGAAATTTGTAAAAAGCAAATAGTATATAAAATTTTGTAATGATAATGATTCTGAGATTCATATAAATATTAAAATTGATCTAAACCCAATAAAAAACAATGATGTTTTCAAAACAAAATGCCAAAATTTTCCAAACGTTATTTCTAAAAAAAGAGAAGAGAAAGGGAATTTGTAAAAAGAAAATAGTAAAAAAATAAACAAAAAAAATTGTGCATGCATGTGGCAGTAAGTAAAAAATGCTGCATGTATGAGCACTGCATGCCCATAAAGCAAAAATTCAAAACAATATTCTTGTATTTAATAACATTTGTTAATGCTTGTCCCCAAGCAGCATTAGCGATAAATACAAAATATTATTTTGTCTTCAAAAACAGTGATAAATTAGAAATATTTTGGTTAAAAAAAAAAAAATACTATTTAATATGTGATTTAACATTCCAATGAAGCAAGTAACTTTTTTCCCTCTCTGACAGGTAAGCTTAAATTTTCTCATCCCTGACAAAAACCGCAACCAAACATTACAATAAGCATAAAAACTTAGTCAGTTAAAATAAATAAACGGAAATAAAATACATAATAATTTCAGTTTTTGTTTATGTACTATTTATTTAATTTTTAGCAAATTATAATTTTACATTTTATTATGCCGAAAATTTTGGGTAACTGAAAGGAAGTTTGGTTTATATTCTCAGAGGAGGAGAGGGGGGGGGGGGGGTGTCACTCAAAGGGTTAAAGGTACTTAATATAATTTTATGTAGCAGGCCATAAAGGTCAAAATTAGCACTAGCCACCGACCACAGGGCCAGTAAATGAAAAAAAGTGGCTAGTGAAAAATTGTCTATCAGCGGCCACCTTCCGGCCATTCTTTTACAAGGAGATAATAAAATATTCTTGCATTTCATCAAGGATTCTATTTTTTTCTGTTCCAATATATTTATATTAACATATTTATTTGGGCTACTCGGTTTTAGATTAATGCTCATAGAAATTTTACTGTTTAGCATTTTGAAATAAAAAAGTGGCTGCTAGTTTAAAGAAAGTGGCCACTTAAAAAATTAGTCCTACCGGCCAATGGCCGCTAATGAAATTTCCCAATTTTGACCTATAGCGGGCCAGTGACGATGTCTGCGGACCAGTAAACTCTGATGTTTACTGGTCCTTGGGACCAGTGACTTTTTTTTTAAAATCAATTCTACCACTGTATATATATATATACACACATATACAAATATACAAACAATAGTAAAAATATTTAGTACTTTCCGGTTAGCTGGGCACCAGTGTTATACATCAGCGTTCGAAATCCTTGGTGGTCCGCTGGTCCGAGACCACCAAAAATAATATCGGACCACTAATTTGAAAAATTTAGTGGTCCGCAGGACCAGTAACTTTTCCCCCCTCTCTCACAGGTAAACTTAAATTTTCCCGTCCCCTAGAAAACCGCAACCAAACACACATCACAAAATAATAAATAAAAATTGCATTAAACCTTAGTCACTGTAAATAAATAATCAGATAAATAAAAAAATAAAATATCTAATTAATAATTTTATAGTTTTTCGTTATGTATACTGTTTAATTTTTAGTAAATTATAATTTTACATTTTACTAGGCTGAAAATTTTGGATAACTGTAAAGGAAGTTTGGTTTATATTCTAAAAGGGAGGGGGGGGGGTCATTCAAGGGTTAAAGGGACGTCATGGAATTTTATATAGCGGGCCAGTAACGATGACTGCGGACCAGTAAATTCTCATGCTTACCGGTCCTTGGGACCAGTGACTTTTTTTTATCAATTCTACCGCTGAATATATAAATATTTTTAATAGTATGTCTACAAAATTATACACAAACATTAAAAGACAGCAACTATTCTGGAAAATTAATGATTAAAGCATTTAATTAGCAGTTGTGTACGTTACAAATTTGGGACATTTTTTCGCATGTGCGTCACAGATTTTGGACGTTGCTCTTAGTATTTAAAAAATTCTTAAGACTAAGAATGTAGTAAATGTGTCCTATAATTGTATGTGTATACATTTATATATGTATAATTAACTTTTTGTTATCCAATAATAGTAATAATAAAATCAAATGCTTTGTTACGTACGTTACTTTCGGACATAACAAAATACAGAAAAATTCTTTATAGAAAAGTCCTTCTATCTTCAAAAAAAGCAATAAATCAGCCTGCCATTTCTTAACGAAATTATCAAAAAATCATCCGTTTCCTTTATGCATTCGTTGTTTACCATTAGAACCACCTGGAAAAAAGTTAAAACTCTTTTTTTCTTGGTGGTACATTGGAGCAGTTAACATTATGAATGTCCGAAATCAGCCTCTTTAGCATAAAATAATAAAATTTTAAGATATTTATACAAAGCTTTTACAATAAATTATGTCATTTTCTGTCTCTGAATAGAATTAAAAACTCAGTGTAAAAAAAAAAATAAATAAATAAAGTCAATGATAATTAAAGTTATGTTTGAAAGGCTTAAAGTTATGATGTGTGTCCAGTGCCCACCTTTTCAGAATCACCCTAAGATCATTAGAAACAGCTCATCTTAAAAAAAAAAAAAAAATCTGAGGCATTTCCACTCAAAAACCACTGAAATTTCAACCCTCCCTTATTTAATTCATTTAAGTAACTATAATCTTCACCCTCGATTACTAGATCCACTGCATCATTTGAAATAAACATTTGTGAACATGTTTTGCATGATAGATTTAAATTTTTTGCACAGTATCCACCTATATATACTAAAACTTTAATCTCATTATCGAAAAGGTTATCATTATCTAAATTTTCTAAAATTATCTGAAATGGGGATATATCAACAGTTTCAGTTTTAGCTGTATGAACAGATACAAAGTCTTTTATGGCAATTTACCCGTTTGTATCGGAATGGCATTTTAAAATGCTTTTTATTCTAAGTTTTTTTTTTTTCTGCTTCTAAAATCTGCTGCACAGGTAAATAATAATATGAACCAGCCATTTCTCTATATTGACCAAACCGACCTTCTAAATTATCTGTTTGAAATTTCCCGGTTAATACATATTTTGCTTTAAGTTCAGTTAGAATATATTTTATTAATTTGATAACTACTAGCACAACTACTACTAACAAGGGAATCACTTTTGGAGCTGCTCGCACCTCGCCTTGAGACTTGGTGCGCTTTAAAGCCCTATATTATGAAGATTGAGAATCGCTAAAATTTTTCTGTTAGAATAATATTTTTTTGATTTTATAGCACCATAACTTTTTGAAAATGCAATTTTCGAGACCCCTTATCGGACTATTAACATTGAAGTTTTTTAAAGAAAAGCATTTAAAAATAAAAATTAGCTAATAAGTATAAACTATTGAAAAAGGTTTAAAAATTCCTTCAAGAACCCACAAATTTGATTTTGAAAAATGGCAACCTTATACGACTCCCATTTTTGGCAGAAAAAGGTGGGTGTTTCTTTTCAAAAGTAGAGTTTTCTGGCAACCCTAGCCAAATGTCATATCTGTTTGCGTTGGGTGAGGAGTGGTTTGGACTTTAGTAGAAACTGTAATGTCCGACCTCATTAGCCACAGTCATTTTTCTAAATTGTGTAAAAGTATTCATTTACTTTAGGATTCCTTTTACCAAAGGACCCTTTAATACAGCAACATTTCATTTTAAGCATTCGAAACTTTACTTCATTCGATTTCAAAAGAAAATAGTTTGCTGATTTCGTATTTCACTAAAAAAATAGTTTTCAACGATCTTGAAAGCTTTTATAGAAATATATTTACTATTTATATATTTATTGTCTGCATAGAAATAAAAAAGAAAGAACCTAATTCTTGTTTCTTTTACATAACCCACATTTTCTTTCGTCCATTAACTGCTCAAACAAGTCAGAAATTGTATGTCAAATGAGCCGCATTCATACTCTAACTCGTTTTATAAAGAGTCAGGTCTGGGTGCCATAGTGGTTGCCCACTTATGCAAAAAGGCATGAATACAAAATGTATTACGATTATCTACAGATTCAATTCAGTCCTATACAGAAATAATATCATACTCCAAATCGAAATTTTGTCACGTGTACCCCTTGCCTTCTGATGTCCTCATTTATAAACTCATTAACGCCGTCATTATAATGAGTTAATATACAGGGTAAGTCAAAATGAATATAGCGATTACAAACGGCTATAACTATTTAATGGAAAATAATTTATCAATAAGATTAACACAGAATGTAGACGGAACTTCAAAATTTCTTTACATAAGGTGCAAGTTTAGTGAAGCGGAAGCCTACGCATGTGCAATTTGAAACTTTGCAACGACAAGAAACTGTTCATTGTGGCTGTTTCATTAGTAAAAATGGCCAAATAGGACGGTAAAAATGACCCATTTTTTTTCTATGGGGTTATGTGAAAGACAGGGTGCCTCCCATGCCCAAAACAATTGAAGAACTCAATGTATGCTTTTGTAATGCACTTGCATCGGTGACTGAACAAATGCTTCAGAATGTATGGCGTGAAATAGACTACCGCCTAGATGTTGTGCGTGTGACCAAGGGAAGTCGCACAGAACATCTATGATGTATGTACATAAAATTTTGAAGTTCCGTCTACATTCTGTGTTAATCTTATCGATAAATTCTTTTCCATTAAATAGTTATAGCTGTTTGTAATCGCTATATTTATTTTGACTTACCCTATATATATATTAACTCATTAAATATGAAAACCAGTATTTTAGAGTGAGGAAATTTTCGTATTACTTAATCTCAAACTCTCAGAGATTCAATAAGTTAAAACAACACTATATGGGAAAACAGGGAATTAAAAAAGTGTAAAAAGGAACTCGGCATTCATGGGGTAATACAGAAATAATAGCCCCCCCCCCCCTTTTCTTCAATGGTATGTCATCACCCTGGCAACCCAGAATCATGGGATAGCATTGAATTCATGACATAGGATAGGATTTAATAGAATGATGAAAACTTTTATTAAAGTCAACACTCGTTACAACGACCCTTCATGTGCCAAAGAAAAGGGTCATTAGAATGGGAGGTCGAGTGGACAAAAGTGGACGAAAAAAAAATTAATCCACTCAAATCAGATGCAGGAAAATTAAGGTTTCACAGGAAATTCTATAATGCAATAGTATCACACATTTTTGAACAGGGTTGGACGGCATTTACCATCTGATGGTTTTTACTGGTTATTACCATGGTTTTTACTGTCTTTGGTAAAACATGTTTTTACCGTGGTTTTTACCACCTTTGAAAAACTTATGAGTTTGACTGTTTTTTGTTACTTTTATGAAAATTTATCGTTCATTTTTCCAGGGGGTGAAAGTTTTACGGGTATTTTATACCACTATTTCCATTCAACACTATTCACCTAATTTAGTCAATTTAGGTAATTAAAAGAATGTTATATGAAAATAGCGGTTTTTAAGGAATATAAAAAACCCGGAAGACATTCACCCATGTTTACCAGCTACAAGAATTCAAAATTTTAAAGATATTATTGCACATTTATCATTATTAAAACCGAATGCTTATTATAACTATCATTATGAGAATGCACATTACAATATTTATTATATTTATCTTAATGGAGACTAGTTTTTACTGAAAAGAAATGGAAAATTATAAGTACACTTTTATCATATTTAAAAATCTTAATCATTTTAATAAAAACCAAATGCTTACAAATATTATCACATAATATAGTTTGTACAAATGTTAGTACAGTCTATACCAGGGTTGCCGGCTTTTAGCCAGGCCAAAAAAAGCCGGCCGGCTTTTTTTGGTTTTAGCCACTTAAAAAAAGCCGGCTTTAATTATTAAAGGTTGGTTTACAGTTAATTTGTGTTAAATATGGATTCATTATTTTTTTATACACTTATAAATATTTTCTACTAAAAGAATTACAAATTTCTATTAAATTTTGTCAAATAAATCTTTATAACTGCTACAAGGCAACAGTAAAGGCATTATATCTAATAAAAAAATATATATATATATACTATTGAAAAGAATATAAATTAGACTTTAAACTGGTGTTTTAAAATTCCTATTACATAGCCTCACATATGCTATACATTTTAAAGATTACATTTCATTAAACAATAACAAAATGAGGCCCATCGAGACGGAAACATTCTTAAGAGTCCGTATGGAGAGAACGAAGGATTATCTTATAAATATTAAAAAAGAAATTAATTAGTAAGGGTATAATGTTTAAGGAGAGTTTGGTACATGAGTGTATAAAAATAAATCGAGCAATTAAACAATAGAAACAAAAATACGTTCTCTAAATAAAATTTTGAAAAATTTGTTGCTATTTAAAAGTGTGCATATTCATGCATATGCTGTTCCTTATATTGTTTTTAATAGTAAGAAATGTTGTTTTTATTGTGATTATGTATGATTTTAAATGTTAATGAGAAATAAAGACTTGTATGTATGTTAATAGCTCTTAATATTCCTTAAGTAATAAATCATGTAACTTAGTAATCATTGTCCTCTTTAATTTTATAAAGCAGTAAAAATGGCATAAAAAAGGGGGAGTCGGGGTAAAAGGACAGTGTAAACCAGATAAAGCAGTTGGTATGACTCTTTTAAAATTTAGCTGACATATTTCCAATTCTCACTTAAAAATTCTAGCAGCTCTGATCTAATTCCCCCCCTCCCCTCCCCAGTATTATGGCTTCATTATTGAGAAATTGGGTTACTTATTATATTCTAAATCAGTTAAAAATGTCATTAAAACTAATTAAAAACACTTTAAAATGTGTAGTCTATAGTTAAAATGCTTCACTGTATACAAGCCAATTTTGGCCAAAAAAGGCCAATTTTGGCCAAAAAAAGCCGGTTAAAACCAATAAAAGCCACCGGCGTGGCTTTTTTTAATTTTAGCCGGCTTTTTTGCAACCCTGGTCTATACCCTTGAGGCCTTTTAGCATTTTATAAAAAGCTTTGCAGCTTTCTGTACATCCTCGTCTATTTCTTAACCCTTTGCACTCGAGGGCTCCGGAGCGGAGTCATTTAAAATTTGTCTTCAAACTCGAGGGCTCCGCTACAGAGACAATGCAAATAATTTTGTGATACCATGTAATCTTGGCTTTTCTAGACAGGTATCACAAAATCATTTGCATTGTCTCCATAGCGGAGCCCTAGAGTTTGAAGACAAATTTTAAATGGCTCTGCTCCGGAGCCCTCGAGTGCAAAGGGTTAATTTACTGTGGATATGTGAAAAGTTCGAAAAAATTAGCTCTATGGATGAAGAACTATAAGGTATGGAGTCGAGATTCATCATTAAATGTATAAATTCAGGATTCATTTCTTTGTTATTTAGTGCTTTCCACCTAACTTTGGCTTTTACATCTTTTGTTTTACGGAAGTTTCTTGGAAATGGTTATCCCCTTAAACTTCATATGCCAAGAGGAGTGAAAGAGAATTTGGCATGAAATCTATGAGCCTTTCCATTTCCTTTTGTGTTTCACTTAATAGATCTTGATTTTTGTGCATTGGATCTATCATACATGCTAAGAGGTCAAAGGGCTCTAAAGCGAAATCAATTTGTTTTTTAGCAAGATCTTTATATGGAATGAATTCAGGACAATGCACTAATTTCAACCATTCGGAACAAGCATCGGCTCTGATGTATATTTAAGGCTTTGGCTACTTGTAGCTGTTGAAATAGATCCTTCACTTGTTTAAATAAATTAGTCATTCACTAATCTTTGAATTCTAGTATCAATATCTTTATCATGATTTTTGCAAATGCCAAGCAATACAGGACTATTCTTAATAAATGCGGAGATACATCTATATGTTTATTCTATCATACTTCGCTTGGCAACTGATGTTTCACTTATCAGATGATGATTTCGGAAATACTTCTGTATATCAACATGCTTAGTAATGGATATTGGAGCTTTTTTTGCTGCCAGTAAGTTCATCCAATGTGCTGTACATCCACAAACAATCATATTAGAGTACAAGTGAAATGAAAACCCTGTTTTGCAAAACTGATACTGAACATCTGTTCTATTTATATATGGGGAATAGAAAGTATGGTAAAATTTAATTTATATGATTAAAGTACTATATCAGCAGCTTTAGAGAATTAATTCTTTATTTTCCATCTCTTTATTTATGTATATACATCAGATACATGAAAATACAGCTTCAATCAATAGTATTTAAATACAGTTTCATGACTAGTAGAGTTTATTGTATCCTTAGGTTTTTACCACTTTTTCCCAGGTTTTTACCATGTCCTGGTAAAAACCAGTTTTTACCGGTAAAAAGCCAACCCTGTTTTGGAAGGATCGTAAATAAAGTGGCATGGTTTTGACATTGCTAAAACCATCAGTAATAATAAGCTCAAAGTAGCAGGAATCGTTCGGTAGCCTCAGGGCCCCGAGCCCTCCTTTTCTGCTTTTCGGTCTCTTTCATTTGTGCCACTTCCCTTTTTAATTTGTCTGGTTTCAATTTTTAGACTTTTTTTTCTTTTCAACCTGGCTTTTGCTAGAGTGTCTTTCACTCGGGACGTGACTGGGGACCTACAAACCTTGCTTCTGCAAAAGAGTTGGAATTAGTGGATGAATAAAAGACTGCAGACGAAAAGAGGTTGCTCGCCACGGCGGTTGACCCATGCACTTGCCCCCAACTGCTGACTGAGAGTAATGATAAGCTCGAAGTAGCAGGAGTCATTCGGTAGCCTGAGGGCAAGCGGCCTCTTTTCATCTGCAGCCTTTTTTTCTTCCACTTAGGGTTGGGGGCAGGTGGGTGGGTCAACCACTGTGGTGAGTGGCCCCTTTTCGTCCGCAGCCCTTTTTATTCTTCCACTTATTCCGACTCTTTTGCGGAAGCAAGGTTTGTAGGTCCCCAGCCACATCCTGAGTGAAAGACACTCTAGCAAAAGCAAGGTTGAAAAAAAAAAAAAAATTGAAACCAAACAAATTGAAAAGGGAAATTGCACAAATTAAAGAGACCAAAAAGCGGGAAGGGAGGTCATCATGAACCACTGTCAAAACTTTTAATTTCGTATCCAAGGGAATCCCATTTTGTTTGTCTGAAACAGCCATCTTGGGAAAACGAATACATCCAACAAACTAAATGCATGTGCAAGCGAGTATGCGCTATGTACAGTCGTGGAAAAAAAAAAGTAAACACCCCCTACTAACTCCTCAACAAATTATCGTAGAAGAAAGTTACTGGTACCGGACGATTGGAAATAAAGTCTACTTTTAAATGATGTATATGAAATTTGCTTAGGGAGGCATCTACCTATTAAAACGAATCCAAACTTTATTTTTTTCAATGACAATACCCAATTTTAACGAGATATTTCAAATCTTCGGTTCAAATTATGCCTAGACACCGAATTTCAAGTCATTTGAATGATAAGTTTTTAAATTATAAACATTCAAAATTGAGTGCTTCTAATGTTAAATTACATTTTCATATTTTTATTTATATCTCCAGAAATTATGCCCCTATTGTGCTATTTTTTTGTGTATCAATAATACTAATATACCCAAACATAAATACGCTGAATTTGCAATTTTTATAATTTTATGATAAAAATTATGAATTATGAAATTAATATTTGAAAAAATTATGAATTGCAACCTACAATTTTTTGGATGGATTTAGATTTATTAAGTCCTGCTTTATGGAAATCCTAAATTTCACATTTTTCTTCCAAGTAGTTTTCAAATGATGCTTAAAAAACGGCAAAATGATGGTTTAAGGGGCTGTGTCTATAATAGAAGTGACTAGATGTTTTGAAATTTCTTCTGCTGTTCTGTAATCTAACAGGCTTCATTGACTTCTTAAGGTGCCTTGATCAAGATGGGGGCTCCTCTCTCGGTTAACAATCGAGTTCTGAACTTCAATTTGGATACAGCCCTTAAAATACACTCATTTTAAAACAATTAATTTCTCAAAAACTTATGGTACGAATTGCATAAAAATTTGTTTTTAGGCTAATGGAAGGGTGTAGAGTTCATTTACGCCGTCAGAATTGTGTACTGCTATTGAAAAAAAACAAAGTTATGGTTCGTTTTAATATGTAGATGGCCCCCTAAGCAAATTTTATCTATATCATTTAAAAGTAGACTATATTTCCAATCGTTCGGTACCAGTCACTTTCTTCTATGATAATTTGTTGAGGAGTTAGTAGGGGTGTTTACTTTTTTTTTTCCACGTCTATACATATGCTTATGACAAGGAAAATCACAAGTCATTCATTCATTTCACCCCATGAAGAAATCTGTCCTTCTGACTCCCCCCCAGACCTTCATTATGAACTCGACAATGAACAATGAGTCCTTGGTGAAAGAAAACGGTAATATTTTCTTGGCAAAAAAAAAAAAAAAATCCGGAGGAAAAGCCAGCTTGGTCGCTGTATTGGGAAAGAAGCTGCAGGACCCAATGTTATATTGGATGTAAAGATAACACAGCACAAAGGGGATATTTTGCATCGATCGTTATAATAGAACAATTGCTATAATGGGTAGTTGTTATGACGAGCATTGACTGTACTATCTTTTGGATTCAATTTTCATCCAAACTGGAAAGGACCCTTCTGCAATGATTCCATTTCAAACCCTTTTGTTGGATCGTTTTTGCACTCATAAAAAGTTTGAACTCCGATTTTCTGGTCAGAATGGGAAAAAAAGCGGCCATCATTTTTCTTTTTTAACCATTTGGAAATGGTTGTTGTTTTCACTCAAGAATGGGGCCAAGTGATGCTCGCATTTTATTTTTTTTAAACGAAATTCAACGATGTTCTTTACTTTTAGAAGAATTTTTATTTGAATAGGTCATCGAAAGGCATAATAGCGTTCAAAATTGAAAAAGTTACAAAATGGGTAGGCGCAAATTATCAGATACTAGTATAGGACCCCCTCAAAAATGACATAAAGTGATTGATAAATCTTCAAAACAATAGTTATTATTTATATTTAATAAATAATATTTATTGGAGATCTCCGTCAGAAAACAGCATATAAAGGATACTCATTGTAGAAAACACTACGGTTTTAAGGACAATTGCGTTGCCCCCTTCGCCCAACCTCGAAATTCAACTTTCCCACCTTCTTTAAAATTTTAAAGTGTTATCAAGTATCTCATTCACGTAAGTTAAGTTTCAATGGTATTTGTTCTTCGTTTTAATGGCAATTTACATATGCACAGTTGCCTAAGAATGGATTGTGTTTCTTGAACTTTACTTTCTATGAAGTAAATAATTTCCATTCTTGAGCATTAAGAGGGCTGGTCACTCAGATTCGGAATTCTCCTCCGTAATGTTAAGCCTATGGGCATTGGATGCATGCGTCTATTTAAAATATCTCCTATGGAAATTAATTTTTTTAACTTCTATTTTTGTGTACACTTCCTAAAAGAGGTCTCTTTTTTTCTTAGTTCTCAAAATATTTCTAAAGTATAAACTTCATTTTATAGGAAGTGTTAAAATCTGACTCACAGTTCGCCCGCTTTTAACACATAAAATATTAAATTCAGCCTCGATTTTAGGAATATTTTGAAAACTAAGAAAAAAAGAGACATCCTTTAAAAAGAGTACACAGAAAAAATATTTCAAAAATATGAATTTCCCGAGAAGATATTTTAAATAGACAAATGCATCAAAAGTCCATAGACTTAACATGACGGAGGAGAATTCCGAAGCTGAGTGATCAGCCCCCTTGAGTGATTTCGGGGGTTGCTACACCTGTATCAATTCACTTCAATAAAAATAATAGAAAACTTGGACAGATCGACAACTGCTTTAATAGATTTAAATATTTGAAACTCAACTTACCTGATATTTCTTCTTTCTTCACAAATTCATTCAGACGGATTTCGTACAGCGATTCACTCGAACCTGGAAAAGAATGTAGGAAAAATGAATATTTAAAGATGAGTTTTTTCTATCTCCTTCCGTCCGCAGCCTTTTATTCTACTCTTATTCTAACTCTTCTGCGGAAGCAAGGTTGAAAAAAAAAATTAAAAATTAAAACAGGACAAATTTAAAAGGGAAATGACACAAATTAACCCTTAAATGCCGGGCGTTGCTTTTCGGCAACATACCCAATTTAGGCTACTAAAATACAATTAGAATAATATTGAAGCTATAATGCCTAATGTTGCCGATAAAATACATTCTGAAAATATTATTCAACCGATTTTCAACATGTAGGTGGCAACACTTCTGCTGTTTAAGAATAAAGATAAATTTATTTTTTCAATGGTTGCTACTTGTTCTTTTTTCTTTTGTTTGGAAGCGTATGAAATACCCTATTTTATTCTGCAATGAGCCAGTAAAATTTATTTCTTATTATAGTTCCTAAAATTGTGTTTAAAATAAATGCCTAAATGTGCCTAAAATATGTTTAATATTATAGAATTTTATCAAAGAAAATTATTTTTTTAATTAAAGACCAGTATTGCCGATGAGTAACAAACTTTTTTTTAGCCGTAAACCCTACTTAAAACAAAATATGATTTTTTAAGTATTTTTCCCATGATTTATTTAAAAAATGAAAGCCGAAAAACATTATTACAATGATTTTTGAAAAATCAGGCATTTAAGGGTTAAAGACACTGAAAAGCGGTAAGGGAGGGCTCGGGGTCCTGAAGCTACCGAACGACCCCTGTTGCGTCGTACTTAACCCCTGGTAAGTAAATCATATCAGATTTCCCCTCAGTCATGTTAAGTGTATGGGCGTTGGACGCATTCTTCTGTTTTAAAATATCTCCTCAGCCGCGGTAGAAATGATAAAAAATGTCCCTGGTCCTAAGGACCAGTAAACATCAGAGTTTACTGGTCCGCAGACATCATCACTGGCCCTCTACATAAAATTATATTAAGTACCTTTAACCCTTTGAGTGACCCCCCCCCTCTCCTCCTCCGAGAATATAAACCAAACTTCCTTTCAGTTACCCAAAATTTTCAGCATAATAAAATGTAAAATTATAATTTGCTAAAAATTAAATAAATAGTACATAAACAAAAACTGAAATTATTATGTTTTTTATTTCCGTCTATTTATTTTAACTGACTAAGTTTTTATGCAAATTTTATGTTTATTGTAATGTTTGGTTGCAGTTTTCTCAGGGATGGGAAAATTTACGTTTACCTGTCAGAGAAGGGAAAAAGTTACTGTTAGTTACTGTTCCTTCGGACCACTAAATTTTTTTAAATTAGTTGCTGAATTATATTATTGAGGCAATTTTTAGGTCGAACATAGCTGAATATTTTTTCAGAGTAAAATAATTGCTTTAAAAAATAAACAAGTTGGAAATTGCTCGTCAAACGTGGCAAATGAGGTGCGTTCGTACTATAACTAGTTTTATAATTATTTTTTGCACCCCATATTGTACTGAATGTATACTTTTTTGCACTTCATAAAGCGCATAGTCTGATACATCATTAAAATGCACTTCCAATAATTTTTTCCCATTCCCCGTAATGTAACGGAACACTTTTGACTGTCCCTGTAATTAAACTATACATCCGATTTTCCTAAAATTTGAAATGGCTCAACAAAACTTTGCAACAATTATATCTTTAAAATTTCAGACCATTCGGAAGGCTGTAATATCATTAAAATGCACTTGCAATAGTTTTTCCCATTCCCCGTAATGTAACGGAACACTTTCGACTGTCCCTGTAATTAAACTATACATCCGATTTTCCTAAAATTTGAAATAGCTCAACAAAACTTTGCAACAATTATATCTTTAAAATTTCAGACCATTCGGAAGGCTGTAATATCATTAAAATGCACTTGCAATAATTTTTCCCATTGGCCGTAATGTAAAGAAAAACTTTTGACTGTCCCTGTAATTAAACTATGCATCCGATTTTCCTAAAATTTGAAATGGCTCGACAAAATTTTGCAACAGTTATATCTTTAAAATTTCAGATCATTCGGAAGGCTCTAATATCATTAAAATGCACTTGCAATAATTTTTCCCATTGGCCGTAATGTAAAGAAAAAATTTTGACTGTCCCTGTAATTAAACTATACATCCGATTTTCCTAAAATTTGAAATGGCTCGACAAAACTTTGCAACAGTTATATCTTTAAAATTTCAGATCATTCGGAAGGCTGTAATATCATTAAAATGCACTTGCAATAATTTTTCCCATTGGCCGTAATGTAAAGAAAAACTTTTGACTGTCCCTGTAATTAAACTATACATCCGATTTTCCTAAAATTTGAAATGGCTCGACAAAATTTTACAACAGTTATATCTTTAAAATTTCAGATCATTCGGAAGGCTCTAATATCATTAAAATGCACTTTCAATAATTTTTCCCATTGGCCGTAATGTAAAGAAAAACTTTTGACTGTCCCTGTAATTAAACTATACATCCGATTTTCATAAAATTTGAAATGGCTCGACAAAATTTTGCAACAATCATATATTTGAAATTTCAGACCATTCGGTTGGGTAGTTTTTGCTCTGTTACATGCGGACAGACGGACGGACGGACTGAACGACGACTATAGGTGCTACGTATTTATATAATTACGAACGCACCTAAAAAAGCGTATATAAATAATTTTTTTAAAGAAAACAATACATTTTTATTGTGAAAGATACAAGAATTGTGCATATAGTGCATACTATATTTTGTTTTTAGGCAAAAATAAGTTCATTATTCGGCGGCCGAATATTCGGCTGTAGCTTGGCCGAATATTCGGTAAAACCACTATTCGTTGCATCACTACTTATGACATCTGTTCCAAAATTTTTAACTCCTTTTTTTCTGTGCCCTCTTCTTAAAGGAAAGGATGTCTCTTTTTATTTCTGAGTCTCAAAATATTCCTAAAATCTGTGCTGAATTTAATATTTTATGTGTTAAAAGTGAATGTAAAATTTTAACACTTCCTACAAAATCAAGCATACATTTTAAGAATATTTTGAGGACTCAGAAAAGAAAGAGACATCCTTTCATCCTCATCCCAAGAGGGCACAGAAAAAAAAAAGAGTTAAAATATTAATATCCTGAGGAGATATTTTTCAATTCCTACTATCAGATCACACTCTCCCTATATTTATTTTACATACATACATTTTATATAAATTTTACTTATAGGTGAAAATTGGCGGTTGTCACTCGCCACGTGGCGATCAAAGTTGTAAAAGTGGCGATTAAAAAATCGGTCATCGATTGCTACCCTAGTCGCCACTCGCCAAGTAGCGATAAAAATTCTGTTATCAATTGCCAAGTGAAATATAGCTTTTTTCATAGAAATATGCATCTCTACTTTGGTTACATCTAATTAGCAAACTGGTTAATTATTTTTCTTACTGGATGCAAGCAGATTACAACGATTTAGCTGTATTTTCAATATTTCAGCTTTTGGGCATTGCTTTTCAGTTGGATTATTTTTTTCCAAGAAATACAGTTATTCTGCAAAATATATTCATCAGCTTTGATTCCACATGCATTTCAAATAATTTATTCCTTTTTCACTGGATGCAAGTGGATTTTAACACGTTGACGGCAGGCCCCTCTCCAAATGGCGTCCGTCGACGACTCTTCGACACCTGTTAATACTGTTTCAATTCATTCTGTATCTGTCTAGCCAACTGGTAACATCTTTAAATTTTTCCCTAGCCTTCTTAAAGAGCTTTGCAACAACTTCAACAAAACAAATCAATTAAATTTCAACAAAAAAAACTTTCAGCCACGAGGAATGATTTTTCACCTCATATGGCTTAGCCGCCAACGTTTTAAGGACATTGCAGTATTTTCAATATTTCGACTCCTGCCACATGCTCATCAGTTAGATTATTTTGCATCAATGGATGCTGTTTAATCCTGCAGAATACACTGATCGATCAGCTTAGATTTCAGCTGTATGTAATGTGTGTAGTATGTTAATTAGGGATTGACCGAAGCAGCAATTTTGCCAAATACCGAAGCTTCGGTCAAAGTGTACACCGAATATTCGGTATTCGGCAACCGAATACTTAAAAATTTTTAATACACATTTTTGCATATAGTAGCTTTTTTAATAAACTTTAATTAACATTAAATTCTTAATAATTTAATTCAGTTACATTTTTATTCTTAAATCTAACTACACAAAAAAAAAATTAATGACTTCTTTCCACTCACAAATTCATTAACCCATCACTTATTTTTTATTATTTTATCACTAGTCAATACCTAAAATAACCTATGAAAATATTAAACTATACAGGCTATTATTAAGGATAAGAATTGTCAGAAAAACAAAAGTTCATTGAAATAAAAAGAAACAATGTTGTCAAAGCTGATTTACTGATTGTCTAACTATAAACATATTGAATAGGAATGTTTTCAAATACAAAAGGTATCATATCAATATGTACATTTAACTACCGGGTGTCCCAAAAAGGACTGACTGATTTTAAAATTCAATAACTTGTAAACGGTGACAGATATTTAAAAAATTCTTGCAGGAGGGTTATGCATAAGGTCAAAAGTTTTTTTACAGTGATTTTCAATTTTAGTTCGAATTACAAACAATAGATGGCGCTGCGATCGATAGACGCTAAATTCAGGCTCGATTTTTGGTACTTCGTGGCCCGGATAATACATTTCCATCTCCTTTTTCCGCATAGAACAAGAAAAAGGACCAAAAATCGAGCCTGTATTTAGCGACTATTGCTTACAGCGCCATCTATTGTTTGTAATTCGAACTAAAAACGAAAATCACTGTAATAAAACTTTTGACCTTATGCATAAACCTCCTGCAAGAATTTTTTAAATATCTGTCACCGTTTGCAAGTTATTGAATTTTAAAATCAGTCAGTCCTTTTTGGGACACCCGGTATATTTTCTGTCAAATTACTGATACATATTTACATTTTGATTAATATTTTAACATTGTGATGATGAAGA
This sequence comes from Maratus speciosus, assembly GCA_963932465.1. NCBI lineage: Eukaryota > Metazoa > Arthropoda > Arachnida > Araneae > Salticidae > Maratus > Maratus speciosus. Next base: position 4,405,156 of record OZ010800.1, read on the forward strand.
TAACAAATTTGAGCGATTTTAATTTAATGATTATAAAAGCTATAGTTTAGGCATAGTTAGGGCCTACTTAGTATTTGATGTGTGTATTTTCTTTAATATACACCTTACCTTAGATATACAGAGATGATTTCTGATTAGGACTGGGCGATGTAGAAATTTCTTAAATCGATTTATCATCCAATCCATCCAACATCGTGATTTAGTGCTAAATCGCGATTTAACACCGATTTTACATTTTAGAATATGGAAGCCTATTTTTTAATTTTTAGTAACAAAATACGATCTTTATGTGCCCCCCCCCCCCCTGTATTATTTAGTATACTTGGCTTTTAATTTGTCAAATAATTTTGAAAAGAGGTATATTTTACACATAAAAAAGCTTTGAATGTCCCAAAACACTAGTTTTTTTTTTTTTTTTTCCATTTTAAAAATTAGTGACCTATTGTAATACATTTTATAAACTCATTCTATAAGAAGTAATATAAAAGAAAATGATTTTTTTTTTTTGTCTGACTTTGTTATGCATGCTACAATCTAAATTCCTTAAGGGGGGGGGGGGGGGGCTTCCCCTAGCCCACTCAAATAGCACTTCATTACTAACAGCCTACATACACTTTTTTTTTTTTTTTTTTACAGACACAGATTTAAAAAGTTACTGAGGTAAAACAGAAGCATATTAAAAGACTTCAATGATGAATTTAACTATTCCTTTACCATGATGAGAAAAGTAGTAAAAAAAAAAGGGGGGGGGGGAGATATGAGAAATAAGGTGCAATTTTATATCCTTTTAACTTTTAGATTAAAATAAGATTTGTTTAACATAAATGCTGACATTTATATAGCGGATGGAGAAGGATTGAATGTGTAACCCTTGGAGCACATCACTGAAATTGCTGATTTTTTTCATGGTTGTTGCCATCCTTTAAGATTAGTAATAAAATATAATCTTAAAATATATCTCTTTTTAATGATAACAAAATGTCAAAAAAGCAAAAAATCGCAGATCTGCAGAAAAATCTAATGAATGCCTCCTCCAGCCCTCCCTCATTCTGCTGTAAAAATAAAGTTACTTGACTCATTACAGAACTTTATTAAAGTATTTTTAATTAATTACAAAATAATAATAAATTAAAACTAAAATATTCCCATAATACCTAAACATATGAAAATTAATTTTTCATGAAAATAATGCCTAAAAATATAAATTAAAAATGGATGAATTTGGATATAAATAGTGAATCAATTTCAGCAAGATACTCAATCCATGTGACTGGCATTGAAATCGGATGTCAAATCTGATGCATGACTATTTTAAAATATTTTAATTAATTACAGATTAATAAAAAATAAAGAATATGTATTAAAATATTACCCAAACATGTGAAAAATGAATGTTTCATTAAAAGAATGCATAAAAATAAAAACTGAAATTCAATGAATTTGGATTTTAAATATGAAACTTTATTCTTTTTTTTTCCAGCCATAAATACTCAATCAATTTCAGGAAAAAAATATTAGTAGTAAAAGAAAAATATTTCATGTGGATCACGGCCAAATAGTGATACACAAAACAACGCATGACTATACCTTTAAAATAATTTCATTAATTACAAAATAATAGTAAATAAAAAATAAATGTTAAAATATTACTAAAACATGTAAAAAATGAATTTTTCATCATAAGAATGCTTAAAAGTATAAACTGTAAGTCGATGAGTTTGGATTTTAAATATAAAACTTTATTATTATTATTTTTAATCATATAAATGCTGAATGAATTTTAGGAAAACAATCTTTTGAAACAATGCAGGATTCTACTTTAAAACATTTTAATTAATTACAGAATATTGGAAAATAAAAAATACATATTGCAATATTACTCAAATATGTGAAAACTTAATTTATCATCAAAAGATTGCATTAGCATATAAATTGAAAATTGATGAATTTGGATTTTAAGATTTAAACATTACTTTTTCCTTTCAACTTTCCACTATATAAGTTCTTAATTTCTGAAAAATACACATTCCAATCTCGTAAACTCTGAATCTTCAGGGGTCGATCCAAGCAAAATTTGGGGCCTATTTAGGGCCCTTCCACAAAAATCTATTTAATAAAATAGGCCCCTTCACAAAAATAGATTTAATAAAATGGACCCCTTCACAAAAATAAATTTAATAAAATAGGTCCCTTCGTAACATTCTTTTTCATGAAAACTGTTTTAAAATGTGTAAATTATAAATAAAACCAGCTCATGAAAAACAGAAACTTTAGCAAGGAGATTTAAAGAAGTTTTGTCAATAAATTCTTAGTTTGAATTTAAATACAGTAGAAGATCTTTATAACGCAAACCTAAAAACGCAAGGTTGTGCGTTATATAGAATTTTGCGTTATATAGATCACATCATTAAATTCACCTTGTAAACATGGCCAAATATGTCTGAAACATATCAAAATACATTAGAATATCTTTATACTGCATTCCTTGTTACCAAGAGTTATCCAAATTATAAATTTTTGCATAATATAGGTCAGACATTGTTAAATTTACTTTATAAACATGATCCAAATATAACTGACACAACCATCCCTTATATTAGGCATTTTCAAAAACATTTATTGTTATAATATTTTTTTTTTCAGTAAAAAGGTCTTAAATTAGAAGATAAAGTTGAACTAATATATCAAATTTAGTCCTCTAGATAGTAGCAATATTTTACAATGTGAAAATGCAGGTGCTTTTTAACTGCAAAAATCATTGTTTACATCTGAGAAGTTGTGCGTTATATGGAGAATTGCGTTATAAAGATCTTCTACTGTAACTGGATTTCAACTTTCCTTACAAAATGTCATTTTTCACAAAAATATAGTAAAATTTAAAAAAATAACTTGTACTTTTCACAAAATGGGCCCCAAGAATAAAAACCTGCATCGACCCCTGATCTTGTTTACAAAATAAATAAATAAATATTAATTCTTACTTAAAACATCGTTTTCTTAAATCGCCTTTTTCTTAAATTGGATCCTGCTAAATCGATTTAACACCAGCTTGCCTTGTTTTCATTAAATCGTCTTTTTCTTAAATCGGAAAGCATGGAGGCTTGCGATGTTTGCTTAAATTGGATCGTCCTAAATCGATTTAACACCATCTTGACTTGTTTGTCTTAAATCGGAAAGCATTGAGGCTTGCAATGTTTGCTTAAATCGGATCCTCCTAAATCGATTTAACACCAGCTTGGCATGTAAGTGGTAGATACATCAAAGTAGATAAATCGGTTTTCCGATGTTAGCTCAGAATCAGTATTTTGTTTTAAATCGATTTAAAGCCAATGGCTAAATCGCGATTTAAGACAATGGCTAAATCGCGATTTAAGACAATGGCTAAATCGCGATTTAAAACAATGGCTAAATCGCCATTTGACATTGGTTAAATCGCGATTTCTGATTTTAGCTTAAATCGATTTAAGACCAATGGTTAAATCGGATTTCCGATGTAAGCTTTAAATCGATTTAAGAGTTAAATCGATTTAAGGCCCAGGCCTATTTCTGATATATTTATTTGATGTGTATATTAAAGAAAATACACATTAAATAAATTTAAATTAAGGAAACTAATGTAGAAATAATTAAAATTAAATGATAAGGGAAAGATGCCTATCTTCCTTACTTTTTTTTTCTCTAATGTAGACAGTTGTTTTGATTTCACCGCTATGTAGACTATTTTAGAAAGGAAAAAGTTTTTTTTTAAATTAAAAATGGCTTTTGACTTGTTTTCTGTTGTGCAGCTGAACTCCGAACTCATGCACACAATTTTAAAACTCATTGTTTAGCCTATTCTACTTCTAAGTAAAAGAGAATTTTTACTTCTAAAGAAAATACTTATCCACAATTATCCGGCCGAATACTTTTAAGTATTCGGCTGAAGCCGAATATTCGGTTTACATGCCGAACCACCGAATACCTAATCGACTATTCGGTCAATCCCTAATGTTAATAACACATTTACTCATTAAATAAAATCCAAATAACATTTTATTGTGCTTTATTTGATTATTTTTTATTGTATCCACCTAATTGTTGGAATCTTGATTTAGTTGTTTTTTATATAAAGAAAATAATACTAATTTAAATTGATAATAGTGTTTATGAACATATACAAATAATCTAAAAATATATTCTAAAAAAAAAAAAAAAAAATGTAACAGATTCTGTGGTTTTAAAGTAATTTTATTGAATTTTGATTGCTTCCCTATTCTTATCATAAAACTCTGACATAGAAAAATATGTATATATACAACAATTATAGTTTATGTAGATGTCAAGAAAGTTTGAAACATTATAGAGGCCACTCATGAAACTGAGTCTACCGGCCACTAACTCAATTTCCCAGTTTTCACCTATATTTTACATACCGTATTTTCGTGTGTATAGCCCGCATCCAGTGTATAACCCGCACCCCTAAATCGAGCAGTACCATAAAAAAGTTTGTGTATAAGCCGCAGAGCTGCATCGTTGTATAGCCCGCGGGCTACACACCATCTACGAATGTATATTTCGACCAGGGTTTACGCCGCGTGTGAAATTTCTGCGGTAATCGCGAATGGCGTGCTAAACAGAAACACATTAATAAGAAGAATTAAGAAATCATAAAAATGAAATTATTAATTAGAAATAAATAATTTAAATGCAAGATTCGAAATTATTAATATAATATAAATACGAAAAACTACACTAAAATTGCGTGAAATTTGCAGCTTAAATTCCGGCATATGGCGCACCTTGGTATATCGCGAATGATTTTGCAACAAAAAATTAATTAAACTGAAATTTTAAAAACCACAAGCACCGAAATTACAGGGCTCCCACTAGATCCGTTTTTTTTTTGCTTCAAGTCCGTATAGGTCCGTTTTTTCATTGTTAGGTCTGTAAAGTCCGTTTTTTGACACTTTTAACCGACTTTTATTTAAAATTTTCCGATGTTTGGCATTTAGCAGAGCATCGCGGAAAAATCGCACTTTTCGCAAATATATTCCAAAAAATACCATTAAATTTCGTTCATCGATCACGAAAAGAATCGCCAATTTTGTCAAGGATTGCGAAAATTTCTTGAAAAGATCGTGAATTTCGTTAAAAGATCGAAAAAAACGCGGTCAAAAGATAGAAAAAAAAAAGCGGTCAAAAGATCGAAAAAAAGACTAATTTCCTCAAAAGATTGCGAAAAAAAACGCAAGTTTTGTCAAAGAATAGCCAAAAACGCGTTTTTCGTCAAAAGGTCGCAAATTACAACAAAGGATCGCGAAAAACACGAGAATTTTGTAAAAAGATCGCGCGATCTTTTGTAAAAATATAGCGTTTTTGGAAAAAAACGCGAATTTCATCAAAAGATCTCTCAATAAAACGCAAGTTTTGTCAAAGAATCGCGGAAAACGCGAATTTCGTCAAAAGGTGGCAAAAAACACGCGAATTTTGGCAAAAGGTCTCTCAATAAAACGCAAATTTTGCCAAAAAATCGAAAAAAAAACACGCGAATTTCATCAAAGGATCGCGAAAAAACGCGAATTTCGTCAAAAGATTGCGAGAAGAACTCGAATTTCATCAAAATATCGCGAAAAAAAAAACGGTCAAAAGATTGCGGAAAAAACACTAATTTCGTCAAAAAATCGAAAAAAAAAAAAAAACTAATTTCGTCAAAAGATTTTAAAAACTTTAATTTCGTCAAGAGATAGTGAAAAACATATAAATTTCATCAAAGGATCCCAAAAAACACGCAAATTTCTTTAAATAGTGGAAAAATTCGTCAAACTCAATCCTTCTTAGAAGGTTTGTAACCTCTAGCAATAACAATGGCTTTAAGATAATGAATTTCAGAATTTGAATCGGAGCAAGCATTTTCTTTATAACAAATTATACTTTGAACATTTATTAATTAGTGACAATTGAAGGAAAGGAGGGTTTCCTTGCTTATTTTATTTTACGATTTGCGAAAATAGTTTCCTTTTGATCTCTTTTTTTTACAAAATATGTGCTCCCTTTTGGTCCCCTTTTTTACTACACCAGTTGAGTGGGAGCTCTGGAAATATGAAATTATTAATTTGATATAAATAATATAAGTACAGTACAGGACCCATTATCCGGAATTCCAAAATCCGGAAAGACCCGAAATCCGGAATTTTTTTTTTTTGAAAATTTCCTAAATGTGTAAATTTTTACTAAAATTTTGCAATTTTTCGAAAATATTACAGTTTTGTAATTTTTTTTTTTTTTTGGTCTATTGTGTTGTAATGTGTAACCACTAAAATATGCTACATCAGTGATGGGGGAACACGGTTGTCGTCCCCCCCCCCCCCCCCCCCAAAAAAAAAAAAAATTAGAAAAAAATCATTTTTTTGTCAAATTTTAGTTTAAAATTTATATTACGATTCGTTTTTTCAAAGATCATCAGATATTTCACATCCTCTCTCTCTCACTTTGACAAAATATTACGGCTACACAATTGTGTTACTTGAATCAGGGGTGATTCTGTGTAAAAAAAAAAAAAAAAAATCTGAAATTCACAGCAAATTTTTTTTTAAGTTTACAGAAGAGGGGGGAGAGCTCCTCTGCACTAATTATGAGTTTTTTCTGCGATCTTTTAACGAAATTCTCGTTTGTACACGACCTTTTGACGAAATTAAGGGGTTTTTTGTGATCCTTTGAACAAATATTTTTTGCTATCTTTTGACGAAATTTGCGCGGTTTTTTACCGAGATTTGCGTATTTTTCCCGTGATCCATTGGGAATTAAAACGGCCTATAGAGGCGCTGCTCACAGCCTTCGGTACAGGAAAATTGCCCCTTTAATTTATGCTAAAGTGCCATGGAAATAATACTTTATTGTAAATGCATTTGAAAGTTTTAGATATTCAAATTTGGATAATTTTTACTTTGTCATATAAGACAAAACACAAATATCACAGGGAATCTGAAATTGTGCAAAGGAATAATCATTCTGAACAAATTAAAAATATATGTAATGCAATGTGCTTGCACTGCACTATCCTGAAGCAAGAAGTTACATCTTCTCTCCACCAGATGGCGTATTCGAGCGCTTGAATTGCCAATTGACTAAATTTGCGTGTTTTCCCCGATTTTTTGAAGAAATTTTTTTTTCGCTATCTTTTGATGAAATTTCCGGTTTTTCTCGCGATCTTATGACGAAATTTGCGGATTTTTTTGCGATCTTTTAAGGAAATTTGCGGATTTTTTTGCGATCATTTTACGAAATTGCGGGGGGGCTTTTTCGATCCTTTGAAGAAATTTGTGTTATTTCGCGATTCTTTGATGAAATTTGCGTTTTTCCCACGATTTTTTTTGACGGAATTCGGGAGGACCCGAAATCCGGAAAATTCCAAAATCCGGAAAGCCTTCGGTCCCGAGGATTCCGGATAATAGGTCCTGTACTGTACGATATTCAAAATTAATAATTCATTATAAATAATATTTAAAAGAAAAAATCCCGTTAAAATTGAGTAAACTTTTCTATACACTAAAGAGCGTCATGAGAACGATTGGGCGTTAGCAATCTCAACTTTAATTTAAGTATCTTAAATAGCATGCTCGAACGACATTAAAATGACGACGTGCTAAAATGACATTTATTTTCACAGTGCCATATATTAAAATTATTTACAAATAGATAATAAACGTATTATTTTTAATATTTAGCGCTATGTACAAATAAAATAACGGTATCACATCCCTTTTCGTCAATTGAATAAGATATAAAAATTCTCATTTTAATCATTTCTAAAAGAATCTGTAGATCGGGAATGCAGATGTTTTGGATTTTTTTAAGAGAGGGGGGGGGGGGGGTATTAAAAAGAAACCTCGCACAATAATTCATTGAGAATTTTAAACTCATTTTTAAATGGAAAAGCATGGAATCTGCTGGCATATCTATCAAAATGATTTGAAATCGAATGCGTTTTTCCATTTTCGATAAATGTATTATATCTTAAGTTATAAGCGATTGCTATTTGATGATGACCTTTCCCGAGCTTTCTCATCTGGAAATTCAGTTAAAAAATCAACTTTCAGCATTTTCTAAATGTTTTTTCCCTTATCAAAAACTGAAAAACGCTGTTCGACTTCCTTAAGTATTAATAAATGCGGCGATAGTTTTATACATTTTAAATTAAAAATGACTTGTAGTGAATGCAGCCATTATTTATGTGTGTATGCGTGTTTTATAATAAAGTTATCAGAAACAAAACAAAACTTTTTATTTAATTCGAATCGGTTTTATTTAATTCCAATCAATTTGCAAGAAATTTCATGACCTACTTTTATTATTTCTTTGCACGGTGAGCGATAAAGATTATAAACATTATATGATTCATGCTAACCACTACGAAAAGATATCACGTGCGATCCTAAAGCTATTTTCTTTTTTTTTTTTCCCTTCTTCTATCGCTCTGTTTGGAACTTTTTAGCTGTCAGAATCTCGAAGAAATAAATATAGATTTCAATTAGAAGATTTTGCTTTAAAAGCATTTATACACGAAGTGATTACCAAGAAAAAAAAAAAAAAAATACTTACCATCACTGTGCTGTTTCTTAAATACAAGATGATTTAACAATGCAATTTAATCTGATTTATTTTATGGTCGTTTTTGAGAATATTTGGCGTTATTGTAGATGTTTTAAAAATACTTCTTGCATGAACATTTAAAAGTTATATTTTATATTTATTTCAATCACTTGGTATAGAATTGAATCCTGCATTGGGTCGGGTAATCGGATAGTACCCGAACCCGACTAAAGTTCGGGTCGGGTTGGCGGGATTTTTTTTTTTCTTTCTTTTGACGTGGGTCGGGTTGGAATTTGATTCGTTCGAGTTAACTTTTTTTTTTCCTCTCCAAAAGATGATGCTGAATATTTGTTAAAATGGTAAAAGCCGAAATAACTTGATACAAGAAAAACATAATTATAGACTACTTTTCCGTAAATGCATTAAAATATGGATTAATTTTCCTTCATTTTAGTTTCTGGTTTTAATATTTCAGTTCACAAAATTTGTTTTTGTCGGCTCTCGAGTTGACTTTAAGTAGAATTTTCGGATTCAGATAGGATACAATCTGGACCTTGCAGCAGTTCAGGTTCAGAGTAGAGTCCAACATTTGATCTTGTAATCTGATTTTACCTGCTATTGTTTTGTTATGGATAGAGGGGGGGGAATGTATTTTTCCTAGAAAAAATACATTTTTTACAAATAGATTATTTTCTTAGAAAATATGGAATATTAAGCATTTAAAAAAAATTATATCCACTAATTTGTTTTATGTATCCTATGAATATTGTTTTAAATCATTTTTATAGGATTTTCATTTAAAACGTACACATTAGAGATCTGCATTGACTTTGTTAATCTCTTTTTATTAGACTCGGGCCGGACCGCGATCGAGCTTAATTGTTATCTGTGGCCGCTCTGGGCCGGGACTGGAGAACTACTTTTTTTTTTTTTCGGAGCCATGTTAAACCGGCAGGTTTCTGCGAAAATAACAGTGAAATTTTTCCTTTGTTCGACGAAATCTTTTGAAATTTATTTCATTTGATTAAATTATAGAGAAATATATTTAAAAAAATCTTTCTAGAACTTCAAAATTATTTTTTCGTAAATATTTTTCTTCCATTTTAAACTACATTATATTTCTAATGAGTTATCATTTAAATGAATTTCTCTAAGTAATCAATAATGTTGCCATTCCATATTTCATAGATTGTGGACATACTTAAGCTGCAAAATGTTCGCATGAGTATGTAAAAAATATAGCTTAAATAATTTTATTTATAGGATCCCGGACTTGATTTAATTGATTTTTCTTGGCTGGGTGGGCCAAATTTTTAGCATAAATGGTTCAAGTTTAGCCCAGGCAGGGCCAATATATTTCGATCGCCTGGGTGTAAAAATTTCGGATCACCCACATTTTTTTTAAATCTCATTAATATGAAATTTCTCATTTTTGGTATCTGAATTTTTGGGAGTGAAAAAAAAATTTAATTGCGCGTAAACGCCGCATCACAAGAAATGCCGCATCGCTTGAAATTTCAATTTAAAACGCGTAAACGCCGCGGCGTTTCTTCCGTAAATTACGGTACTAAAATCTTTCTTTCTTTAATAATTCCATAATAATAAAACCAGATTTTAACTTATTTATTATTATCATTATTTTTAATCTGGAAAAAAAAATTCACTTTTTTTTCCCTTTAAAAATAACAAAATTATTGTCAGAGGTAATTCAAGAAATATTTTCGTTTTTCTACGTCCCACCAGTGGCCGAGAGGTTCTGCTCTCAAAAGCTGGTAGACGGGAGGTCCTGGGTTGGAACCCAATCGCGCCCGTCGGCCTAATCGTTCGGAGTTTTCTTCTAAACTTGGATTTTTGTGCGTAAATACGGGTTAGGTTCCGTTAGAAAGACCCCCACGGAGGGCATCTCCGCCTCTCCGGGCCCATTTTGTAGATAATTAGCTATCATAAGCAACACAATACACAAATTTTTCCACAATATTTTTTTTTCATGTCAAAAAGTAAATGTAATTATTGTGCTAATTGCATATATTTCTGGCAAACATTAAATACCATTTATCTCAGTTTAATTTTTTGAATTGCAGCAGCAGATAATAGGTAAATTATCACAACAGTAACTTTGAGAGAACTGGATGTAATATACAACTGGAGACATTAATGGCATTTTACCTCCTAGAAAATATTTTATTATTATTTTAAACAATAATTACTATAAGTAATATAAAACTACTGTATAAAAAGGCACACAGTAATTCGCTCAAAAATATTTATTTTAATCACTGGAATCGGAAAATCCTTCAAAATCGGAAGTTTCCGAGTCCGTCATAAACAAACCAATAATATCTCTATTTCCAAAGACAGAAATAAATAATAATAGCATTTAAACAGTAAAAAAACATTACAAACACGGGAAAATTCTTTACATTTCACGGCATAGCGAAAAAAATTTACAAATTTCGACGATTTTTGAAATTTTTTCGGGTTTAAAAATTATAGAAAAATCATGATTTTCCGTTTCTTTTTTTTTTAAAAAAATCTTTGTATAGTTCGCACCATGTATAAGCCGCAGCGGCTGTTCCAAATGTTTTTTTCTTGTATAACCCACGGGCTATACACCCGAAAATACGGTACTACATACTGAAGTAAATCCGATGACACTATCTTCTTATGATTTTCGGTGGTTACCACTCATACTTATTTTACAGGATAACACAAAATATTTTGGAAAGATTACCGCCAAGAAGTTTAAGAAAAAGTTATTATATAAAGATATCACAAGACTGTGATGGTTGTGTTTTTTAACTTATTTTTTTAGCACTTAATCCGAGAATTACCTTCATTTTTAACCATCCTCTCAGGATGTTATGCACATCATAAATTGTCAAAGTTAAAAAATAACAAAAATCAGATATTATAAAATAGAGGAGATGGCTGAGTATTTTAACTTTTGATAATTGTTTTTTATGTACTTTTTAGTATTGAATCTGAAAATGACCCTCATTTTTAACCATCACGTTACAATTTTTTTGCAAATATTGTAAAACTCAAAGTTAAAATTTAGCAAAAATCTAATACTATAAAGCAAATGTAAAACTTTTTTTATTTAATTTTCCTGACATAATGGTTAAAAATATAGGTCATTTTCAGATTCAACGGTAAAAAATGATCTATAAAAGAGATGTAAAACTTTTTTTAATTTTCCTGGCGTAATGGTTAAAAATGAAGGTCCTTTTTGGATTCAGCTGTAAAAAATAATTTAATAAATATAATAAGTTTAGTAAATATAATACTCTTGAAGCTAACTGAAAAGCTTATGTTTTAAACGAAAAGCTGAAACGTTTTTAAATTATAGGATTCCCAATCTAAAAGTGCAAGTCAATAGGAGTACAAATATATTTTCTAAGATTCAAAGAAGTGAATAATTGAAACAAAATAACCATAAACTATTAACAAATACATCATTTGTTCCTTTCCAGAAATATATTTAAAAAACCCACAAATTTTTCTTTGATGACCTAAGTAGGAATTGACTTTAAAAACAACATTTTTATATTAAATCAGGGTTGGCACAAACCAAGTGGTTTTAACTAGGGATTGACCAAATCAGCAATTTTGCCGAATACCGAAGCTTCGGTATTCGGCCGAATACTTAAAATTTCTTAATACACATTTTTGCATATATTAGCTTTTTTAATACACTTTAATTTAAATTAAATTCTTAATAATTTAATTCAGTTACATTTTTATTCTTAAATCTAATTACACAAAAAAATTTAATGACTTATTTCCAATTTCCATTCACAAATTCATTAATCCACCACTTATTCTTTATTATTTTATCACTAGTTAATACCCAAAATAACCTACAAGCCTGTATTAAACTATACGGGCTATTATTAAGGATAAGGATTTGTCAGAAAAACAAAAGATCATTCAAATAGAAAAAAACAATTTTGTCATTAAGCTGATTTACTGATTGTCTAATTATAAACATATTGAATAGGAATGTTCTTAAATACTAAAGGTATCATAACAATTTGTTCATTTAACTATTTTCTATCAAATTATTGATACATATTTTGGTTAATACTTTAACATTGTGGTGATGACGATAACAAATTTGAGCTTCCTTCAAGATTATCCTTCAAGAATTTAAAAGAGTAACTTAAGATATCAAATTGAATAACACAGCTTGCAAAAATTGAATGCTAGTTATAGCATTTCAATAATACCCATCAATCTTTTCTGTTAGTTGCTGAATCTAATGGCCAAAAATGTTGACTTGGACACTTGGCGTTATCACTCAGAAAACAAAATAACCAGAAGTATTTGGATATTAAAAAAATAATAATAACAAGCACAGAATAATATATTATATTCATGAAACTGCATCCAATGTTTATTGGCTGATTATTATATTATTAATCAAAAGATTCTTCATATGATTTTCAAGATATCAATGTTTCACTGTGTGGAGCAGTTTACTTTAAACATAAGACACAGCTGTTACTAATTATGTTTAAATTAGAAATGATTTCAAATTTCTATATAATTGACTGTAATTATTTAATTTAAATATTTACAAAAGTTATATTACTTATATAATATCCAAAAATGTTCATTTTAGCAACAGATATGCATCTGTATGCAATAGGAAATTATATTTTTTTAAAAACCCGGTTTAAACAAAAAAAAAGTTTTTTTTTGTTTTTCACAAAAAAACCCGTTTTTTTTCCAACCCTGTATTAAATAGAAGAATGCGTCCAACGCCCATAGACTTAACATGGCAGTTCAGAAACTGAGTGACGAGCAGCCTTAAGGGGTTTTAAAAATTTCCAAAAATCCATTTTTTTTTTTTTTTATCTAATAGTAGTATATTGTGCTGTCCTCTCAGTGATGTCGCTGTACTTGAAAAAACATGGGTCCCCGGGACCCAGGATTTCCAAAAATCTGGGTCCCTTTTTTAAAAAAGTGGGTCCCCATCAATAATTCATATTTTAAAGGAATAAATGAAACTTGGTTATTTAGAAATTATAAAATAAATGCACTAATTATAGTTTTAATAATAATTAAATAATGAATTAAAACCAGTATTAATTTTATTCAAATAAGATATTTTTTAAAAATATTAAGAGAAATTTTCATTACTTTTTTAAAAGTGAAAATACAAGGTTTTATACAGTTTTAATTGTAACATTGTTACACAGATACAGTTTTAATTGTAAAATAATGCTTATTTGAGAGTAGAAGATACAAAGTTCCACTAACAAGTATCACTAACGTTCGCATTTCTTTTAAAAAAGGGCAAGACGGGTTTATTGTAAAATATATTTTTGCTGGAAAAAAAATACTTATGTTAAGTAAAGGTGTACTTTTTGTTGAATGAATGGGTGCTTTCATTATACTTCCCATTGAATTATTTATCAGCGTAGATCTGTGTTGGAATCCGACATTTTCCTTGGAAGGGAAATTTACATCTAAATCATTAAATAAGCACCAAATCCTAAATGTTCCGAAGGCGGGAGACATTTCAATGCAGTAAGAAGGAGGGGGGGGGGGTTCACTAGTCCACCCCCTGAATACATTATCAAAGTACACTGAAATCATGCTGTATTTTTAAGAATCTCATAAAAAAAATTAAATCCCATTTTATGAATTTTCTACCTATAAGTTTAGTTTGCACCTCTTTTTTTGGTGGACTAAATTCACGTTTTCTCCTCTAACCTTTCGCCGAAATTTGCTATTTTTTCACGAGACTGTCATGAAAATCGTGTTTTTTCCGCGATACTTTGACAAAATTCGGCTTTATTCCTCGATTTTTTGACGAAATACGCTATTTTGTCGCAGCCCTTTTACGAAAATTGCGTTTTTTTCCGCAATATTCTGATGAAACTTGTGCTGTTTTCGCAATCCTTTGACGAAAATCGGTTTTTTTTTGGCGATTTTTTGTGATCCTTTGACGAAAATCGGCTTTTTTCCGTGATATTTTGAAGAAATTTGCGCTTTTTCCGTGATCCTTTGGCGAAAATCGGCTTTTTTCTGCGATTTTTTGACGAAATTCGCTATTTTTTCGCGATCTTTTGACGAAATACGCTATTTTGTTGCGGTCCTTTTTACGAAAACGCGGTTTTTTTTTCAATATTTTGATGAAATTTGCGTTCATTTCCGCGATATTTTGATGAAATTTGCGTTTATTTCCGCTATTTTTTGACGAAATTCGCTTTTTTTCCCCCGTGATTCTTTGACGAAATTCGCTATTTTTTTGCGGCCCTTTTACGAAAATCGCGTTTTTTTTCGCGATATTTTGATGAGATTTGCGCTTTTTTCGCGATCCTTTGACGAAAATCGGCTTTTTTCCGCGATTTTTTGAAGAAATTACGCGTCCCGCGTAAGAGCTACTTTTGTGCGTCCCATCTCCGATTTTTCGTGTAATTTACGCGCCATAGCGCGTCCGCGGCATCCCTGCCTCTAGAAAAAAAAAACCCACCCTAGAACTTCATCAAAAAAATCACTGAAGTAAAATTTTCTTTTTGTCTTGTTTCTATATGACATTTACAATAATAAAATTATTTAAAATTACTTTAGAAGTGTTTATTTAGTTTTTTTAAAAATAAGCTAATACAGAATTCTAGCAAAAAAAATGAGCTTCATTTTCACAGTTTTTCTTGTTACAATATGACACGTTACAATGATGTAGATCAATTTTTAGATGTTTTTATGTTAAACCATTAATATGAGAATAAAATGCACCATTTTCAGCTGATTATATTATGTTTGGCTCAGTTTGTGACGATTTGAAAACAGAGGTAAAAAAACCCCACTTTTTTACGTATAAATAAAGGGTGGAGCATACATTTTTTTCTTTAAAATATTAATTAAAGGAAAAAAAACACAATAAATTATGCAAATTTAATGCATATTTTGCATTTCTAAGAATTTGTACAAGTTAGGTCATACCTTCCCCCACACCCTTTGTTTTTCCAAAAATAAAACCCATCCACTTTTTTTTATGTGCACAATCCTTTTACTTTTATATCATACATTGTTTTAATGTTTACATGCTTATTTTATTCTAATCATTATTTTGCTTTTTTATTCAAATTTTACTAGGCGATTCTCAAGTTCACTGTTCAACAAGGACGAAACTTTCTGACACATTTACTCATTTTTAAACATAAAGGTACAAAATTGACAGGGCTAACTAAGCGATTTGGAATCGATATGAGTTTTATGTTTTTGATAAATTACTTATCGAGTTACAAGCGATTTTGGGTCCCATGACGACTGGTTTTTCGCCTCTCTTTGGGTGGTTTTTCTCCTTTTGTCTGGAAATTTGGTTCAAAACGGCAACTTTGACATTATTTTCTGAAAGATCTTTGATGTTTACCAGAAAATGGAACATTTCTGTAGTTTCTGAATAACACAGTGCCAATTTCAGCCGTTTCTACTTTCTGAACAAGGATTAATTAAAACTTGTGTGATTAAGTTGTCCCTTTGGATTTGATTGCAAAAAAACTGAAAAAAAAAAACTTTTTTTTGCAGAATTGTGTTTTAAAAATAATTAATAATGAAAAAAAACTTTACTGTCTAATATTTTGGTTTCTAGAAGTGTTTTTACATGCGGGTTTTTTTTTAGGTAACATGGGTTATTTTTAGGAAAAAGTGGGTTTTTTTTTTCAAATTCTTCTTTAATTGACTGCCATTTTGTAATATATTGACAGAATCAAAAATACTAAACATTAAAATCTTAGTCAGAACTCAGAACAAGCTGTGAAAATGTAGCTACTTCAAATTGTTTTGTATTTTTTATTAAATTTTATATAGAGAAAAGTCCAAAAATGTGTTTTTTTTCAGGGGACAGCACTATACACTATGTCTAGAATATTTTTTCAGAAGTTTCAATTCAATCAGTCAAAGTCTAGGAGAGAGAGAGGAAGCTTCCCCTCATTATTAGTCGGAATAAGAGAAGAAAATTTTGAATTTTTAGTGCTATTTAGATCTTTAGGACTGCTTGCGTTTCGCCATGATTTTTCCTCATTAGTAAAAAGAGTCCCTATCTGAAGAAAGCAAAGAATCTAAATTATCATTATGTTGCTATTCTGCATTCTATGGCTTGCGGAGATACATTTTGAAATAGATTAAATTATTAAGTTAAAAATCTTTCACATTAATAGGTGTGCAGTTTTCTTTAAAAAGGATAGAAATGAATCAATGTTATTGTTAGGTCTCATGGCTCAAAACCCTGCTCATACACTCACACTTATTCATATTCACTCATTTCTAGTTATTGCATTCTTCTCATATCTTTAGTTAAAATCTGTTATACAATAGTATCCTGAACCACGGGGTAAAATAGGTATAGTCTTTTACACAAAAGTTAAAACAAAAATTATGTTTAATTTACACTTAAGAGATGTAAAAAATATTGAACTAAAACATGATTATATTTCATAATGTTTACTGCTATGAAACATTAAAATTAAAAAAGCTGTTTTTTTTATCCTACCTATTTTACCCCAGGTGACGCTATCCTTCATGTATAAAAAGCTAAGTAATATATGCTCTTTGGCCCAGTGGCAGAAACACGGCGACATAGTCGCGGACACAAGAAATCTTTTGCGGACAATTATTGTCTGCACTAATGAAGTCAATTTAAAAAATTGTCTGCAACTTTCGGACAATTTTTCCCGCATAAATTCAGCAAAAAAGTGTGAATTTTGGCAAAAGATCTCATAAAAAGACGAATTTCGGAAAAAGATCGCGTAAAAAGCATGAATTTCAGCAAAAGATCATGTAAAAAGTGCAAATTTCGACAAAAGATCTTGTTAATGGCGTGAATTTCGTCAAAAGATCGCGTAAAAAGTGTGAATTTCAGCAAAAGATTGCGTAAAAAGCAGGGTTGGAAATAAACCAGGTTTTTTTGTAAAAAACCAAAAAAACCGGTTTATTTGGTTTAAACCAGGTTTTTTTGGTTTAAACCGGGTTTTTTTAACTATAATTTCCTATTGCATGCAGATGCATATCTGTCGATAAAATAAACATTTTTGGATATTATATAAGTAATATAACTTTTGAAAATATTTAAATTAAATAATTAGTCAATTATATAGAAAATTGAAATCATTTCTAATTTAAACATTATTAGTAACAGCTATGTCTTATGTTCAAAGTAAACTGCTCTACACAACGAAACATTGATACCTTGAAAATCGTATGAAGAATCCTTTGATTAATAATATAATAATCAATCAATAAACATTGGATGCAGTTTCATGAATATAATATATTATTCTGTGGTTGTTACTATTATTTTTTTAATATCCAAGTATTTCTGGTTATTTTGTTTTCTGAGTGATAACTCCAAGTGTCCAAGTCAACATTTTTGGCCATGAGATTCAGCAACTAACAGAAAAGATTGATTGGTATTATTGAAATGCTATAACTAGCACTCAATTTTTGCAAGCTCTGTTATTCAATTTGATATCTTAAGTTACTCTTTTAAATTCTTTAAGATAATCTATCTCAATCCAGAAAATTTTCTTTTACAACTTAACCAAAATCTTAAAAATCATTGTATTTTGTTATTAAATGCTATAAATAATCTGCATTTTTTAAATGAAAATATTTTATGCTAAATATTGAATATTATTTATCTATTTTATCTTTTCTAATTTCACGTTTTAAGAAAAATCTTTAGGGTACCAGATATAGTGGAGTTTTAATTAATTAGTGGAGTTTTTCCCCAGCTCCAGGGCTCCTTTAGTTTTTAATATTCTTTGAAATCTTTTTTTTTTCCCAGTTTAAATTTCTAGGCTTAAAATATTTTAATTACATCATTATTCAGTACTTTAATTACCGTAAAATCCCGATTGTAAGCCCCCCCTTTTTCAAAAGAAAAAGCAGTTAAATTTGTGAGGGGGTTTATAATCGAGATTTTTTTAAATAATTATTTTAAAACCTGTTTTTATCATTATTTTAGAAGTAAATAAGGTAAATACAGAGCTGAGAATCTTCCAAATTTTGACAACTTGGCGATTTGTAAAAAAAAAAAAAATCCCCCCCCCCCAAATAAAAAAATTCCCTTCAAAAAAATCTAAGCAAAAATTTTAAAAATATACTTTTTTTAAAAAATGCACTTCTTTAGTTGTTATTTTACTGCAACAATATTTAATCAATCATCTAATCCCCCCCCCCGAAAAAAATATTGCTTCCCCCTCCACCCCCCTCTGTTACCATATATGCATAATTTAACTTATAAAACTCTTTAAATTTCTTAATACACAATATGCTATACAAATACACTATAGTTACAATAAATAATCTATCAGATAAATTATTATCTTCCTGACTCTCATATCATGATCATCCCCCCCCCCCCCTTCCTCCCTACATCTCATGCAGTTTAAAATCTGTATATATATATATTTTTTAAATTTCTGCTTGATTTGTGATTTTGTCATAAAATCAATTCGCGATCGTTTGACAAAATTGGCAATTTTTTCTGCGATTGATTGACAAAATTGATTTTTTGTTTTGGACGATCATTTGTCGAAATTCATGATATTTTTCTGTGGCAGACTGACAAAATACATTATTTTTTTTCTCACTCTTGACGAAATTTGCGATAATTCTTTTTCTTTATCGTTTATCGAAACTCAGATTTTTTTTCTGCAACCTATGACGAAATTCGTGATTTTTCTCAGCGAATGATAGACAAATTTGATTTCTTTCTCCCTTTAATTGATTATTGAAATTAGTAACTCTTTACAGTGATCAGTTGAAAAAAAAATCTAATTGTTTCTTAAATATGTGACGAAATTCTCTAAATATATTCTTGGAAGAATCACGCAATTTTACATGTTATCTCAAAGAAACTCTAGAAATGGCACTAAACCCTCTCAGATAAAGAATTTGTGACGTAACTACACGATTTCACTCATATTTAACATCCATTAAGAGGATTTTATGTTAAGAAGTTTGTTTTCTTTTCCAGATTTTCTTTTTTTCTGAGGATTTTTTTAATGTCTGATTTTTTGGACTGGTGACCGATATTTCTTTAATTTTCGGAACTGAATGACTTAAATTTTCAGAAAATTTGGAATAAAATCACTTCTGTAAACGTAAAATTCGTGAAAAGATCGTGGAAAAAACGCAAATTTCGACAAAGAATTGCGAAAAAAAAATCACAAAATTCTTCAAAATATCACGGAAGAACACAAAATTCGTGAAAAGATCGCGGAAAAAACGCAAATTTCGACAAAGAATCGCGAGAAAGAATCACCAAATTCTTCAAAGTATCACGGAAAAATGCAAATTTCGTGAAAAGATCGCAGATAAAATGCAAAATTCATGAAAAGATCGCGGAAAAAACACAAATTTCAAGAAAAGATCGCGGAAAAAACAAATTTCGAGAAAAGATCACAGAAAAACACAAATTTCGAAAAAAAATTGCGGAAAAAACACAAATTTCGAGAAAAAATTGAGGGAAAAAATGCAAATTTCGTGAAAAAAATTGCAGAGAAAATGCAAATTTCGTCAAAAGATCGCGGAAAAAACGCAAACTTCGACAAAGAATCGCAAAAAAGAATCACCAAATTCTTCAAAGTATCGCGGAAAAATGCAAATTTCGTGAAAAGATCGCGGTTAAAACGCAAAATTCATGAAAAGATCGCGGAAAAAACACAAATTTCGAGAAAAGATAGCGGAAAAAACACAAATTTCGAGAAAAGATCGTGGAAAAACACAAATTTAAAAAAAAATTGCAGAAAAAACACAAATTTCGAGAAAAAATCGCGGAAAAAACGCAAATTTCGTGAAAAAATTGCAGAGAAAATGCAAATTTCGTCAAAAGATCGCAGAAAAAACGCAAATTTCGTGAAAAGATCGCGGAAAAAACACAAATTTCGAGAAAAGATCGCGGGAAAAATACAAATTTCGAGAAAAGATCGCGGAAAAACACAAATTTCGAAAAGATTGCAGAAAAAACACAAATTTCGAGAAAAAACGCAAATTTCGTGAAAAAATTACAGAGAAAATGCAAATTTCGTCTAAAGATCGCGGAAAAAACAAATTTCGTGAAAAGATCGCGGAAAAAACACAAATTTCGTGAAAAGATCGCGGAAAAAATGCAAATTTCGTCAAAAGATCGTGAAAAAATGCAAATTTCACGAAAAGATTGCGGAAAAAAATACAAATTTCATCAAAAGATCGCAGAAACAACGCAAATTTTGTCAAAAAATCCTGCCGAGGGGGAGGGGGTCCCCCTCTGCTGTAACCTTCCTGAAAATTTCCTGTGAATTTATTTCATTGCAATTAATAGTAAAAACAAAATCTTTCAGTTGAGTGTAATCATATCGAATGGTAAGTAATATAATATTAGTAAATTACAATGCTGATAGTTAGAAAAAACACAATTTTGTATGGAGCGTACATACAGTAAACTCTGTCTAAGGCAGAATCGTTTGGGACTGAGAAAATTTTCCGTGGTAGACAATATTCCGGCTTATGCAAAAGAGGGTGATTTATTGGAATGAAGCATACGTCAATCAAATAACGTTTTATGTTTTCGATAAAAAAATTGGATCTTGAGTTATAATGAATTGCTCGCAGATGACGATCTTTCATTGATTGTCCTGACTTGAAAATCTGTTGAAAACTGAAATTCTAGAAGATCCTTAGTCTTTATAAATAAATGAGAAACGCTATTCGATTTCTTAGTACTGCTAGACAGAAAGCTATCACTTTGAATTTGAGTACATCCTTAAAGCATAATATTATACTTCAGACAATACATATTTTAATAAATGTGCATTCTACTAGTAATAATAACTTTTTGATGCATATTTATACAGGAACAAATGGCAAGCAAGAATTCCTTAAAATTTAAACAGTTTTTGTTCTTTTGAACAGGGTTGGAAAAAAACCAGGTTTTTTTGGTTTAAACCGGGTTTTTTTAACTATAATTTCCTATTGCATACAGATGCATATCTGTTGATAAAATATACATTTTTGGATATTATATATGTAATATAACTTTTGAAAATATTTAAATTAAATAATTAGTCAATTATATAGAAAATTGAAAACATTTCTAATTCAAACATTATTAGTAACAGCTATGTCTTATGTTCACAGTAAACTGCTCTACACAACGAAACATTGATACCTTGAAAATCGTATGAAGAATCCTTTGATTAATAATATAATAATCAATCAATAAACATTTGATGCAGTTTCATGAATATAATATATTATTCTGTGGTTGTTACTATTATTTTTTTAATATCCAAGTATTTCTGGTTATTTTGTTTTCTGAGTGATAACTCCAAGTGTCCAAGTCAACATTTTTGGCCATGAGATTCAGCAACCAACAGAAAAGATTGATGGGTATTATTGAAATGCTATAACTAGCACTCAATTTTTGCAAGCTGTGTTATTCAATTTGATATCTTAAGTTACTCTTTTAAATTCTTTAAGGATAATCTATCTCAATCCAGAAAATTTTCTTTTACAACTTAACCAAAATCTTAAAAATCATTGTATTTTGTTATTAA
This sequence comes from Maratus speciosus, assembly GCA_963932465.1. Taxonomy (NCBI): domain Eukaryota; kingdom Metazoa; phylum Arthropoda; class Arachnida; order Araneae; family Salticidae; genus Maratus; species Maratus speciosus. The sequence goes on from OZ010800.1 coordinate 4,427,274, forward strand.
ATGCTATAAATAATCTGCATTTTTTAAATGAAAATATTTTATGCGAAATATTGAATATTATTTATCTATTTTATCTTTTCTAATTTCACATGTTTTAAGAAAAATCTTTAGGGTACCAGATAATGTTCATCAGCACGTGCTAATTTTCATTCTACATGCATAGAAACATGACCTAGGCTCATTATGTCTCATGGTGACTGCTGAGATGAAGTGTTAAAAGTAGAAATTACTTCTATCTATAATTTAAAACAATTAAATTACAAAAAAGAGAAAATATTATATTGGATTTTTTCTAAAAAAACCAAATGGTTTTTTTGACAAAAAAACCAATTGGTTTAAACCATGGTTAAAACCACTTGGTTTAAACCTTGCCAACCCTGGTAAAAAGTGTGAATTTCAGCAAAAGATTGCGTTAAAAGCTTTAATTTCGACAAAAGATCAGGTAAAAGGCGTGAATTTTGGCAAAAGATCGGGTAAAAAATGTATTCGGGCAAAATATCACGTAAAAATGGCGATTTTCGGCAAAAAATCACATAAAAAGTGTGAATTTCAGTGAAAGACCGCATAAAAAGGGTGAATTTCGGCAAAAGGTCTCATTAATTTCAGTAAAAGATCGGGTAAAAGCATCAATTTTGGCAAAAAAAAACACAAATTTCAGCAAAAGATCATGTAAAAAGCACAAATCTCGGCAAAAGATTGCATAAAAAACGCGAATTTCGTCAAAAGATCCCATACAAAGTGCAAATTTCGGCAAAAGATCGCGTAAAAAACACAAATTTCGGCAAAAGATCGTGTTAATGGCGTGAATTTCGGCAAAAGATCGCATAAAAAGTGTGAATTTCAGCAAATGATCGCGTTAAAAGCTTTAATTTCGGTGAAAGGTGTGAATTTTGGCATAAAAAGCACGAATTTTTGCTAAAGGTCGCTAAAAAGCGCAAATTTCGGAAAAGGAATGTGAAACAAACGCAAATTTCGTTAAAGGATCGTGCAATAAACTCAAATTTCGCCAAAGGATCGCGGAAAATGCAAATTACATCAGAGGATCATGAAAAAACGCAAATTTCATCAAAGGATCACGGAAAAGTACGAATTTCTTCAAAGGATCGCGGAACAAACACGAATTTCGTCATAGGATTGTGGAAAAAACGCAAAAAAAAAAAACAAAAAACCCACAAATTTGTCAAAAAGCCATGTAGAAAACGTGAATTTCAATGAAGAATTACAAAAAAAAAAAAATAATTTTCTCAAAAGGACGCAGAAAAGAAGAATTCGAATTTTGCCAAGGGATCAGGATAAAAAACGTAAATTTTATCAAAAAATTGCAGAAAAAACAATAAATTCGTCAAAAAGTCATGGAAAAAAACGTTAATTTCACCAAAGAATTACAAAAAAAATAATTTCCTCAAAAGGCCGCAGATTTCATTCAAAGGTTTTAGAAAAAACTCGGCGCTTCTCGTGCTTGAGGCCTCTGAAGCTTCCGAAGGTTTTTAAAGGCCTCGTTATTGCCTATGTGTGGTTCTGCTTATCCTTCACACTTTAGAAATTCTGTAAGAAGTTAGATGAAATGTTATAAGCAAAATAAATGAGGGTACTTTTCGGTTAGCCGGGCGCCAGTGTCATATATACATATATATATGTATATATAAAATGTATGTATTTATAGATGATATACATTTACATATATCTATATGTGTTTATATACGATATATGTATATGCATATATATATATATATTTACATATATGTATGTATATAAATATGTATATAAAACACTGGCGCCCGGCTAACCGAAAAGTACCTAAATGAGAATGCATCATGCTTACCATGTTTTAAATAGAATGATAAATTTTTTTTAGTTTAATTTATTATTTATTCATTAAAATGACATGCAAAATTTGCAGACAGCTTATGAAATCTTAAAAGCTTGTCGCAGACAGCTACAAAACTTTCTGCCACCTGGGCTCTTTGGTGAGTTCAACTGCTTACTTACAGGCCACATTTTATTTCTAAATGACTAAATTTGTGAAAAGTTCAATTTGAAAGTGAAAAAATTCTGTGAAAGGTCTATTTAATACCAAATCGATTTCAAAATTAAGATTTGCAATAACATGTAAAATGTGAGTAAACGCAATATCTGCTATAAGATTGGAAAGTGATTCATAATCCATGCATAAAACCAAGCCATTTTTCTTCCAAATGCGAGATATTTATTTCGCACATACCACACAGACTACACGCGCCGGCCCTAACACTGATCCAGTAACATATGATAATCAACTTTATAGAATTAACATAAAATAATAAATAGGATTGAAACTTACTGTCACCAGCAGAATTTACTTCCATATTTACAACATCATTTGACTTGGCTGCATCATTATCCTCGAGTACGGGGTTGGCGATTTCGGATGAATTTTTTCGCTTCATCGCCACAAAACTTGAGTTAACACAATCTTTTAAAAAACGTAAATTATGACATGAAAATCACACTGTCGTGATTGTAACAAAGTAAAAAATTAAACTTTAAAAGGAGATACATAAGATGGCCCATTCTGGATTAAAACAGTTCTTTACACATAAAATCAAACCGAAATATCTAAATCAAGGATTAGAATAAAATAAAAAATAATTATCACATTATTATTTCTTTATAGAATAAAATTCTATTCTGCGCGCGAAGGTAAATATCAAACCAGTCGCTGCCACAATTGCAAACATAAAAGTTAGTCTCGTTTATCGGAACTGACCATAGAGTTAGGGTCTGTTCAGAAGTGCAGTGCAAGCCGCGCGAGCGCTCAGAAGTTTTTTTTCCATGGAGTAGGTCTTATCGAAGAAAGGAATTTTGAAATAATTCAATGAAGGATATTCCAAATCTGGGTTCGAGGCTGAAAAAAGTCACGTGATACCGGTAATTTACCCAAGGAATTCTAACTGATAAGAAGGGAAGATACTACTGCTTTGCCTCATGAACTGTTTCATTGGCTAGCGGGGATTTACATTACACGTCTGTGGAGCCTTCCCTTTTTTACGCTAGAAGTTTTTACCTTGACCACGTGATCAAAATGTAGATGGTATATCCTCCATTATTTCATTATTTTTATGGTTCAAAATAGGTAAAACCAACGACTATATTTCTTTATCCTTCCCAAAAAATTGTTTTCGTAACAGAAATACATGCCTATGTTCACTCAGATAAAATCCAAAAATTTCGGGAAAAGCATCACGTGAACTACTGCATCTACTTTAGCCCGTTCAGCGTTTAAAATATGGCAACCAACCGCACCCAAACTTGACGCATTCTACTCAGAAAATTTTTATGGGCGATTTGATCACGTGATTGTGCGTTTTGTGTATAGATTTCTAATATAACTGGACGCAGAAATAGCAACCTTTTCTTGAAGCACATATCATACTTCCCACCATCACGTGATGGTGGGGAGAATGCGCGACAAACCGGTTTTTCCCGCACCCACCAAGACCTATTTTGAATGCGTTCGTTTTGGAGCGTTTCTTTTATCACGAGAATGAAAACAGAAAATTTCCAAGAAAGAGATCACCGCCAAAAAGACACCCTTTTGGCGATAAGATCTCCGACATGAGTGCTCAGGGTTCGGCGGATATAACAAAGGGATTCGGTCTCTATTCAATTCCTCCTCTAAGGTTTTGTGTTTATGTTTTATTGGTTGTGCTTTGTTTGGTAGGTTGACTGATACAATTTAATAATTAGTAATTTAAAATCTTTAACTTTTTAACAATTTTCTTTTAATAAACCAAGATTGTGATATCAACATATGAGATGTGTTTGTAAACTAGTATACTGGATGGATTTCAAATGAATTTGCACTGTTAGTTAGACAGTTTTTCAGAGAAGGTATATATATTAATTATAATATATATATTATATTTCTTATTTTATGATTGCTTATTTTAATACCGTGTGGATAACAGACCAAAATACATTATAAAACATGAGAAATAAATGGCACTCAAAATCCTGTTAGTATAAGCAAAATACTTACTTATACTTTCAGTAGAAAATTTATAAACATTCTAATCGTACTTTATTCACTACAAAACTAGACGGCAAACCCATATATTTTATCTCTTTAAAAATATGTGTGCAGATATTTTTTGTTAAAATAATCTATATCTATTACATCTTATTTTTATAATATTCACCGTAAAATATGATTTCCACCGTAGTCTCGATAAAAATTCACTCCTAAAGTACTAAAAAATAAAATAAAAAGCAATTTAACAAATTACAACGACCATTTGGAAAATGATTTTTTCGAAGACTAAAATTTAAGACATAAAATATCGCACGGAGTTGATCCTACATTACGTACGCCATGAATTAAACATTAATAGTGTTATTACACGTAAAAATTGCATGCGACTCGTCAGATTTCCTAAAACTTAAGTATTTTCCACCTGAAACTTACGTATTATCCAAGCATTTCATTGGCTCTTCGGGTAAAGGCTTTTCAATCGTCAGATTTCCAAGAAATCTGACGACGAAATCTTAAATGAAATTTCATTCTTAAACTTCTAAACATCCCACACTATTACTTTTTACACCGTCGTATGGAGAAAAAAAATGTACTTTTAAATGCAATTTGCTTGAAAGCTGTATCTCAATTTGTTTCTGAGTTATTCATTTTTTCTGTAGTTTTTATTATTTTTTTGTCATAGTGGTAACAGAAGTATTCATCTCTGCTGAAAGTAAAGGGAAATACAGATTACTGTATAGACCCATCAGAAAACGAATAAAATGCGGATTCAACCAATAAAAAGCTTCAGATATGCTTTTGATTTCCTATCACGACGAGGACAATAACCATTTTTCCAAATGGTTAAAAAAAAGAAAGAAAGAAAAAAAATCAAGGAATTATCCTACGAGCAAAAGGATATTTTCGCACAATATATATTATATTTTAATTTGCTTAATATATATATATATATTAAACAAAAACCTAATTTGCAGAACAAATTAAAAAAACAGAATTTATTTCCTAAATTGTTTAAGCCCGAGAAGCGGCAGATATTAAGATATTTCATTCAATTCGTTCTACATTTAATCTTAAATTTTTGTAACAAATAAGTTAAACCAATTGAACATTAAAAAATAAAAATGAAATTCATACAATATAATGCTTTAAACACCTATATACTTAGATTCCGTTCAAATGAAATCGAAATAAATCTTAGGCTTTTTTTAAAGTTTTGTATTTTGCATGTACCTTATCATATTATGTACAATCGTCATAAACATGATGCAAAATCTGCAGTACAAATATTTACAACTTAAAAATGGAAAAAGTCTAAGATTTATTTCGATTTCATTTGAACGGAATCTAAGTATATAGGTGTTTAAAGCATTATATTGTATGAATTTCATTTTTATTTTTTAATGTTCAATTGGTTTAGCTTATTGGTTACAAAAATTTAACATTAAATGTAGAACGAATTGAATGAAATATCTTAATATCTGCCGCTTCTCGGGCTTAAACAATTTAGGAAATAAATTTTGTTTTTTTAATTTGTTCTGCAAATTAGGTTTTTGTTTAATATGTCAAGTTTTTTAATAACTACTGCTTTCAGGCAAACACATTTCAAAATTAATGGAGGGTATCATCATCAGGCTTTGATTTGTGCGATATCGTATCATAATTCGTGATGAAATTTACCTATGTTATGTATAATTCAAAATGTTTCACCAGTGCAGTAATGCAGACTGTTGTAGTTTGGTCAAAAAATTACAATCTGAACTTAAAAATTCTGCTTGAAAATGTCATTTTTTCCCCACTATGATGTCATATTCATCTTCTTTTTAATTCTTAAAAAAAAAAAAAAAAAAAAAAAAAAAAAAAAAAAAAAACTATTTCAGTTTTATGTTTCACGTGAAAATCATTCAACTAAAAATAGGCAAATTATTATTGCGGATTTTGAACTATTTACAACAATGAAGGAAAAATGTTAAATTTTATTAGAAAATGTCCGTTGATTCTCAATGAAAACAGTGAAATTTGGAATTATTAAGAAAAATATTTGAATAATGTAAATAAAATTTAGCCTAATTTACTCTCTAGATTATAATCCACCTATATGCAAAGGCATTTTATGATCCATTTTGATCCTGACGTCTGGCAAATGTTTTTACACTTTGAATTTATAATATTATTAGAATTAGCAAAGAATTACAAATGAGTGGCATCAGGGACAAAAAGGTGGGAAGAAAAAATGAAAAAGTTACGATCTCCATAGGCGTAGAGTTATATGGGCCCGTGGGGCTCGGGCCCCTCCAATAATTTTTTCAGATGGGCTATATTTTTTTACGCCAACTGACATAGAAAAATCTCAGATTTTGCAATTTCATATAATTTACAAAAGTTTTTAGCGTATAATGTTTTCGATGGTTAATTGTTCTTTCTCTAAATTCGCTATTTACTTTTATTATTAATAAACAAGCAAAACAACTGGAAAATTTTAGCGTGGCGTATGGGAACACTCTCCATGGCGGATTTTTCTTCCTTCTTTGGACACTGGGCACATCTTTCTCGGAAGAATTTCATTGTCTGATTCGGCGTCATAGACATACAGCAATAAATTCACGTTTTTAATGGACAACAAATGGTGTCCGATATGATCTGATTAGAGCACAGATAAGATGGTTCACCGTTTCCCGAACCTACAAAGAAAGTGACTCCAATTTTCGAGCTTTAAAGAACTCGGGAGGGAGGGGCAGAGGAGTTAAGTTTTGTTGCAAATGATGAAACTAGAAGCCAGGAAGAATCACCAGGGTCTCCATAGCATACAATATAAAGGGAGAAATTCTTTGTCTCTAAATCATGCATAAAGCTCATATTTATTAAAATAGTAAAAAAATATCAAGCGGCCTCTCTATAGTAAATGACGATTCACCAGGATCTATTAATAATAAACACTACATATTCAGTTGTTGTTATTCGGTCCGAGCAAGAAACAATTTCTCAGGCCCATTTTCTTTTATTAATATCAGGCTGAGCTGGAACCGTGTCTAATTTTTTTTTTTTTTTTTTTTCTGTAAACCCGTGTCAGGTCTAAACTTCATTTTTTCCCGTGCTGTTTCGGACCGACATTTGGTTCGATTTTCGTAACATTTTTTAACTTTTCGATGTTCATATGAAAATATCTATCTGTACATGCGCATTCATGGTAAACACAGTAGTGCCGCTTTTTCGTGTGCAAACATGTAGCATTTAAATTATACATTTATACACTAACAAGCTCACATGCCTGGCGTCGTCCGGTCTGTCGAAAAATAGTACGAAACACGAAAAAACTAAAAAAGATCGTAATAAAAAATCGCGAAAAATTTAAAAAAAGGAAAAAGCTGCATGAATTCCAAATAAATTTAAATGAAAAGAAAACAAAATTTAATATTTTCGGCTAGAAGATAACCGGATTCCTTTTACTAATTTGGAAAAATTGTAGCAAATCGCGAAAAAACACTAAAAATCGCTAAAAATTCAAAAATCACCGATGACAAAATTCTGTTATTATGGGCTAAAAGATTAAAACAGGATTCCTTTTACGAATGTAGAATAATCGCCGCGGAATGCGAAAAATCTCTAAATAATGCATAAACATTCGTAAAAATTTTAAAAAACTCTGTAGTATTTCGAATAAACTTTATTGAAAATGTAACAAAATTTATTATATTGGGCTAAATGTTTGACACCCACAGATGTCAAAAGATAGCAGCAGAACGCTAAATATTGCATTAAAAATCGATAAAAATCAAAAATCGCAGAGGAAAAAATTACTACAGCGTGTTACAAGTTTGAAAAGAATTTCTTTTATAAACGTAAAAAAAAAAAAAGGCACGAAACGCGTAAAAACGCTAAAAATCGTGTTCAAATGCGTTTTTTTTTTTTTTTTTTTTTTTTTTTTTCAGAATTTGCGGAGGAGAAAATTTGCTATATTAAGCTGAAAATTTGAAACCGAAAAAATATTATGAATGCCAAAAACGCAAACAAATGCAAAAAAGAGCATTAAAAATTCAAAAATCGCTGAGAACACAATTTACTATGGTGGAATAAAAAGTGTAAATCGGAATTCTTTCACGAATGTAAAAAAAAAAAAAAAATATCTCAACTGAATGCAAAAAATCGTATTAAAAATCGCTCAAAGTGAACAAAGTTTACTATATTAGGCAAAAAGTTTAAAACCGAATTCCTTTTACCAATGTAAGAAAGTCACTGCGGAACGCGAAAAAACGCTGAAATTTGCATCAAAAAGCGCTAAAAATTCCATAAGTCGCAAAGGCCAAAAATTTCTATAAGTGCTCTAAAACATTTTAACCGGAATTCTTTCGCGAGTGTCAAAACTCGTTGCGAAAAATCGCAGAAACTCGCATTAAAAATCGAATTAAAAATTCAAAAATTTCGAAGGACAAAATTTACTATATAAGGCTAAAAAATTGAAACCAAATTCCTTTTAGCACTATAAAAAAATCGCTGCGAAACACGAAATAACGCTAAAAATCGCATGCGAATATTTGAGAAAAATTCAAAAAATGCTGTACGAATTCCGAATAAACTTTTTTTGAAAAGAGGACAAAATGTACTATATTATACGCTAAAAGATTGAAATCGGATTTATTTTAATAATTTTTAAAAAATCGCCCGAACCGTAAAAAAAAAAAAAAAAAAAAAAAAAACGTTAAAAATTGCATTAAAAATTTATTGAAAAAGTCTAATCAAAAAGTCTGAAATCGGGCTTTGGGGTGCATAACTAAATACACAGGGGTACCTTCATACCAAATTTTGTAGCCCTCCGTGCAGCGGTTTTTTCAGAACATAGCCGACAGGCAGACTAACTTCTTTCCTATAGACTAGCTGACCCGTCCCGCGTTGCCCGGGCCCGTGATAATAACCTTTAATAAAGAACAAATTTGAATGATTTTATACCTTTAATCCGACGTTGTCCGACTTTATATTTTTAAATGAAAAAATCTCAAAAAAATTTTGACCTTTAATGGTAAAAGTGCTTGTAAGAAGTCATTTTCTGTTTTTCACGTACAATCGTTTCATAATTTTTTTTAATAGTTTCTTTTGGTCCGAACTCTTTAAATTTTTTATCGTTATAAATATAACCGTTTCTCAGTCCGGGTAAAAATTTCGTGAAAAAATATTGATATCTACTTCTAAAAGAAATATGTTTTCTTCTCCCTTTTTATTTTCTTCTGTCTTTGCAAGAATTGGATTCAAGAAAATTTTCGAATTCTGGTTTTTGACGGATTTACACGTTTTAGCGGTCACAGATCCCGAAAAACGTGTTTTTACAAAATGTCTATCTGCAAATCTGTCTGTGAGTTTGTAAGTGACACAAATTTTGTGGGCGCTCTATCTCAAGAACTAATGCACGGAATTTAATAAACTTTACGTTCAATTAGTCCCTGATATACATTGGTGCTGAATGGTTGTTGGTGAAAATCGCCCTATATCTCAAGAACTAATGAACTGATTTTTATAAAACATCAGATTCTGTTAGTCCTTGATATTCTTTGGTGCTGATTAATTTTTGTGTAATTTGTTCAATAGGTGACGCTGCTATGATGCATTATTCACTATTTCCGCAATAGCTATATCTCAAGAACTAATGATCAGATTTTCATCGAACTTCAGATTCAGTTATATTTTGATATTATTTCGTGCTGATTACGTTTTCGTGTAAATCGTCCAACAGGTATCTCTGCTATGCTACATTTTTCACGATTTCCACAATAGCTCTTTCTCAGAAACTAATGCACGTATTTTCATCAAACTTCAGATTAAGTTAGTCCGTCACACTACTTTTTGGTGCAAATTGGCCAACAGATTTCGCTGCGATACAGAATTTTTCATGATTTTCGTAATAGCTCTATCTTAAAAACTAACGCACAAATTTTCATCAAACGTCAAATTCAGTTAGACGTTGATCTATGTTGTTCTTTATTACGTTTTGGTGTAAATCGCGCAATAGGTGGCGCTGCTATGCTCCGTTTTTCACGATTTCCGCAATTGTTCTGTCTCAAAAACTAATACACGGAATTTAATCAGGCTTCCTATTCTGTTACCACATTCAGATAAATCGATCTTTTTTAAGACTTGGGTATATACAGCGCGACAGGTGTCGCTTTTATGCTCTTTGAGCTGAAAATTTTTCTTGCAGACATCTAAGAAGGTGGATGCCAAAATTCTATTGTTTGTTTCAAAGATGCGATGCTTATATCTCTTTTAAAATGAACACAATTTAATGAACCTGTACCTTTAGAATCCTTATGATGGAGATGAGCATATATGCTGCTCATGACAATCTATAGATTGTTATTTAATTTTGGCACTGTGATAATGAATTTTGAAGTATTAACATGTATGAGATAGAAGAAAGTTTTGGGATTGTCACATCCGACTAGTTTTTCTTGTGTTCACGTCGGGTTCTGTAACATAACAAAAATAAAAAATAGTTTTCGTCGCCCAAACTGTTCGAAATTTTAATATGTTATAAATATAACTGTACCCGAATACTCTATGATATTTCATGAAAAATATGCATATTTAATAGTGAAAACGTGTGTCGAAGCCAAGTGAAACCGCGTTGAAACCGATTTCGGGCTTTTCCGTCGAAATTTTCTAAGATTTTATTTATTTTTTTTAAATACTTCTACTCGCGTTCGAACATTACGAAATTTTGTAATAAATGTAAAATCCAGTCTGTCGAAATGCTCTAAAAAGATTGTGGAAAAAAGATAGTCTCGTCACGGTGAGGCGCGAAGTGACCTGCGGTCGCGAATTTGTTTAAAGAATTAAAATTAGTCTTTTAGAAAACCGATTGCCCCGGCGACGAGAAGAAGATCTTAGCTTTAAATACGTATTTTTTGTGAATCGTTATCTCTAAAATTGAGCCCTGAGAAAGCGTTGGTGAAAGGGATAAAAAGTCAATTGAGAAATCCCTTTTTTCAAAAAAAAATTTTTCAAAGAGTTAAGAACCATATATTTTTAACTGATTGCGTCGTTTGAGACGTAAAAGTACGAACTATAAGAATATGTCGTCCGTTTTTCCGTATTTTAAAGGCACGGCTGATGGGCATTAAAACAAAACGGCAAAAAAAAAAGTATTTAGTTCTCCCTTCCTTTCCACTCGAAAAGCAGGTTCTGTTCTAGCACAAGCGCGTTCCGCCATTTTTCAAAAAAAGATCTCTTTTTTGATGAGTTTTTAATTAATATCTCGGCTAATTATCAAAAAATTAAAAATGTGATCCTCAGGGGCATGCATACCTGCATTGATTTTCAGACCTCTGCGGGTAGTAGATTTTCCTAGCCATCCACAATAAACACACACAAAAAGCGATCTTGTCTTTTATTATTAAATATACAGATAGTTATGATATATGTAGAGTAAAACCTGCTAAAACGGAACCTGTCTATGGAATAATCCTGCTTTAAATGGAAACTTTTCTTGCTCAAAAAGGAAAGATTGCAGTAAATTTTACTTAATTGGCCAGAAACCTGTATTAAACGGAATATTGTTTCGGTCGCTTACGGTTGCTTTTACAAAGGTTTTACTGTATGGATACAAGGTTATATGGATATAAGGTTAGCTTGTGTAAACGGAACCTGTCTATAACGAAATCTTGTCTAATGGCAAATATTTCATAATCTCGTCGAAAGGAACACTTTGAATTTTTACCTGCTAAGACAGACGAAAACCTGTATAAAACGGAAACGTTTAGTGATTATTTGTAATTTTGTCTTAGCAGGTTTTACTATTTTTGTATTCCTTATTTAGTAAATTAATTTCCGGTTCCAGGGGGTGCAGACCCCCCCCCCCCCTTGTCTCCGCTACTGGCTGAGCCCCTCCAATAATTTTGAAAACTCTACGCCTATGACGATCTCCATAGGCTTTTCTATGTTAAATTAACATTGAGAAGTGACACTGGAAATAAATAAGTATTGCGCTGCCGCGCAATACTTAAATATCACTTTGAAACGAAACTTTGAATATTAAAAGGCGTTCAGATGTAAAACTTTCATCGCGAAATACCTCATTTTCTCATATTTAAATAAGTATTTCATTATTATAATAAAAATACACGTGCCTCTGTATAATAAAAAAAAAATTATCTAAAATATCTTATTCATTATGAAAAATATAAAACAACCAATAAAATAAAAGTATATATATAAACACAATTTGGAGCAAGAAGGATTCGACACAACGTTTCAGTTGCAACAGACCATAGATTAACATCCATGATCGAACATTCTCATAGAGCGTAATGGTAATGCGATTGCGATCGTAGCGTCCTTAGTGACAATGGGGAAGAAACTCCCCATCCTTGTAGTATGCTTATTATTGAGTATCTACCTTATTGTGATCTTTCTTTTTTTAATGGTGCATGCTTACGTTTTCGATAGAATCTTACACCGATACATGAACATAGAATAGACATTCTATTTTATATATCTATTCTATGTTCATGCACGGATATATGTCTTTTTTTTTTTTTTTACATGATTAGTGAACGGTTTTAAGAGTGCAACGAATACTAGGTAAAAATTTCGTCTTGAATTCTATATATCAAAAGCAATGGTGTAATATAAAAATATACGAAATGTTGAACTCTATAAGTCCCAGAAAATTTCATAATTATTCCCCTTTGGCAGGAAAATTTTTATAGCCCGTGTTTTATAAATTTATGAAGTTTAACGTATTAAACGATCGTTACAATAATATTTTAAAATTTATGCATTTTCACTTCCTTACAGATAAAATAAAAATATTGTTTTTAATGTAAATAACTTACAATCAATTCAAATATGTTTATAATATTAACATATAAGAAATAATAATAATAATATTACAGATAGGGAAAAATTCCTTTCGACAAATTTTTAGAATTGTATAAATCTAAAAGTAAAAAATAAATAGAGGTACTGACATTACACTCAATAAAATTTTATTCGATATGAATAAATTGACACAATATCTGAATTAGATTTTTTACAATTTAATCTTATAAACTTACATATTTGCATTCTTAACAGAATTTTCTGGCGGCTTTCTTTTATATTATTAGTCTAATTATCATTTTGTAAGTTAAAAATGAACAATACAAGTACGGTAAAAAAAAAGCAGCTAAATAAATAAAGCAAGCATGAATAGAATATCGTTTGACACCTGCTTCGTTTTAGGAACGAATAGATATTCAAACCATAGAGGATAAACATATTTCTTCAACATGGGTAAATTTCGGAGGTTTGTTAGTTCTTCCCCCTTTCCGATAGTGACGCTAGTACTGTTGCCATTACACATTTTGCCGTAAATGTCCCATCTTGGTCCTTAATCTGTGCAACAGACTATCTTTATAATGGAGGATATTCCATTTACGTTTTGATCACGTGGTCAAGGTAAAAACTTCTAGCGTAAAGAAGGGAAGGCCCCGTAGACGTGTAATATAAATCCCCGCTAGCCAATGAAAAAGTTCATGAGGCAAAGCAATAGTATATTCCCTTCTTTTCAGTTATAAGTTCTTTGGGTAAATTACCGGACGTAAATGGAGGATATTCCATTTACGTTTTGATCACGTGGTCAAGGTAAAAACTTCTAGCGTAAAGAAGGGAAGGCCCCGTAGACGTGTAATATAAATCCCCGCTAGCCAAAGAAAAAGTTCATGAGGCAAAGCAATAGTATCTTCCCTTCTTTTCAGTTATAAGTTCTTTGGGTAAATTACCGGTATCACGTGACTTTTTTCAGCCTCGAACCCAGATTTGGAATATCCTCCATTAGCACTATAATTAATCAAATCCAAGATGGTTTATTCCATCCACGATAAAGACCCACTCCATATTCCTGTCTCCTGAACTCGCGCGCGGCGCACGTGCATCTTGAACACAGCCTCTGAACAACAAAAAGAGCATTTTGACCATAAACTTCGGGAGATTTGGTGTTTTTCTTGGCGATTTTCTGGCAACCTCGTATTACGGCAGTTTGTAAACAAAAAAATTAATAACATCAGTATCACAATTTATAATCCGCCCGGGTGGTGGTCTTGCCATTGCGGTGAACTCCTCGTGGTCTTCTCAGCAGCTGAACCTCGCAAACTACAATTGGTTCAATGAAGTGATGGGTATTCAGGTCTTCTTGAACTCGGGGCAGCTCGATATTGTTAATATTTATTCCTCGTCGGGTCTGGTGGTGTCTGACCTTGATGAAATCTGTCGCTCTTTGTCTGGTAGTTCTTTTATTTTGGGCGACTTTAATCTTCACCATTCGATGTGGGGTTCCCCGGCGTCGTCCCGGGCCAGTGAGCACTTTGTTGACTGGATCTCGGACAGTCCATTTTGTTTAATGAATACTACTGAGCACACGCACATGGCTCCCAATGGTTCCTCTCCTCTTATAGATTTGTCGATCTGTTCTCCGGACCTTTATGCTTGCTCCACGCTGTCTGTGGATGAGGATTTGTATGATAGCGATCATTTCCCGATTGCTATCTCGGTTGACCTTCGGTCGCCGCCTCTTCCTAGTTACACTCTTTAGAACTGGTCGCTGATCTGCCGGGAAGTCAATAACAACCTTCACTCTCTTCCTGAAATTGACTATGATGCATTCCAGTCGATGGTCCATAGCGCTATGTCTAAGTTCAGCTTTGTTCGTCCTGGTCCGTCGAAGTGCCTCCTGGTCTGGTGGACCACCAGGTGCAGTAACCTCAGCAAGCAGAAGAAGTTTTTGTTGAAGAGGGCCCGTCTACTGGTCTCAAGCGATTATTGGATTAAGTACAAGAGGATTTCGGCTAAGCTTCGTCAGGTTGTCAAAGAGTCTAAGCGGCGGTTCTGGGATAAGATGTGCTGCGATGCAAGAGATCCTCGTCTCCTGTATAAAGTCTTTCAAAAAATTAAGAATCGCTCGAGTTTCCCCGCTAGCTCCCATTTTCTCCTACAGGGTGCTGACTCGTCTGGTGCAGATGCGGTATCTCAGGCTGAAATCTTGGCCGACCATTTCAGTGCGGATTGTGATCATGAGCCAGCTCCTCTCTCAACGGCCTTTTCACGTTACCGGAATTGAAAGATGCCATCCATCGCACAAAAACCTCCACTCCTGGGGAAGACAAGATTAGTGCTGCGCTTTTTAAAGGCTTAGATGACCTCGCGCTCGAACGTCTGCTGCAGCTCTTTAACGAAAGTTGGACCTCCGGTGACATTCCGTCGAGTTGGATTTCTGCTGTGATTCTGCCGATACTTAAACCTAGGAAACCAAAAATACATGCCTCCTCGTTTCGCCCTATTGCCTTGACTTCGGTCATGTGCAAGATCTGCGAGAGGATGATCTCAAAGCGGATTACTCGCCTCCTCCTCGAAAATAAGATCCTTCATAGTAGACATCTGGGTTTCCAACCATTTCGTGATAGCCATACGGCGCTGACGATCCTGCATCTCGATATTCAACAGGCTAGGAGGGAGAAGAAGTATATCTTGGGGGTTGCTCTTGACCTGCAGGCAGCATACGATTCGGTCTATATCGACGGGTTAATTTACAAGTGTGCTCAAATCGGCATATCTGGCCGGATGCTTCGCTGGCTCCACCGCTTTTTAACCGACAGATCCATTAAAGTAGCTTGGAGAGGTGTCACTTCGTCTACCCGGATCATTCGCAGAGGAGTTCCTCAAGGGGCGGTGTTAAGCCCTACTCTGTTTACAATCTTTATGGCTGACTTTTTTGAAGTTTTGGAGGGCCTCGGCATCAAATTTTTAATCTATGCAGATGACATCTTTGTTTACTGTGATTGTACTTCTTTGGAGTCCTGCTGGACTAAATTGCAAGAAGCCTTAAGGCTGATCATGCAGTGGTGTAACTACTGGAAGTTATCTATAAGACCGGATAAGTGTCAGGCTATCAACCTATCGAGAAGATTAGGGGATTGCGATTCTCATTTCAGTGTTAATAGAGGAATCATCGAGTGGCGCTCAGAAATTAAGTTTCTTGGGTTCTATGTGGCTCAACGGGGTGGCTTCCGTAAACATGCTGAATACCTCAGGAAGAAACTGTTCTCAAGAATAAACATTTTAAAGTCTTTGGCTCAGAAAAGGTATGGTGCAAGATCATTCCACCTGCTCACCTTGGTTTCTGTATCCATTCGTAGTAGCTCCTCTGTGCGAGTACGGTGCTGCTATCCTTAATTTAGCCTGTCCTTCCTTTTTCCAAAAACTGGAGGTGCTTTAGACGAGCGCCCTTAGGGTGGCGTTGGGCCTGCCAAAGTGGACTCCTAACCTAGTTTTAAGAAAACACGCTGATGCTTTCACTATTATCGACAGGTTTGGTATTTTGGCTTTTGGATTCTGGATCAAGCACCTGGCTTTGGGTAGTTGGTCTCCTCTGTGCGAGGCACGGGATGCGAGTCTGGCATCGATCACTGCTAATATCTCTTGTGTTTCTGATACTTTTAATGAGTTGAATTGCCGTCCAGATCACCTTCTGTGCTTTCAAATCCCTCTGTCTATGAATGCGAATGCGATTCATATTGTTACTTCGGGTCTTTCTTTTCATAGTAAAAATATGACTGCTCCCATGTTGGCTTCCTTGTTTTCGGAATATATCGAGAATTTCTCTGGCTCTTGGGAAATCATTGCCACTGATGCATTTAAGACAACTTCGATCACTGGGATAGCAGGCTGTTCGGCTATTGGTCAATTTGGGTACCGGGTTTCCCAGGTGAATTCGATTTTCACTGCGGAGGCTCTTGCTGTTGGCATGGCTACAGCGCCTAGAAGATACAGTGTGGAAAACGTCTATTCCTATAATGCTTTAAAAAGTGCTAAAAACTTGTATCCCATAAATCTCCAACAATGCTCAGCGGCAATATGCTGATACGAGTGCCATCTCGTAACTCTTTTCAATATAAATACTGTGTTTTCAAAAATTATAGAATGTTAAATATCGGAAACTATAAATATAAGATATTTTGGTCTGTTATAAGCTAATTTAGTTAAGGAATGACGTGAAATAGGTTAAAGAGTCTCTTTTAGAATGACTATCGTTTTTAAATCACTACGATGGCGTTACAATCGACATCTTGTTATTCAGCATCGTTGTACATTTATGGGATTCAATTTTTTAGCACTATTTTGTAGCCGTTTTCCACACTGTATCTTCTAGGCGCTGTAGGCATGGCTATCGATGAGTCAGTCTCTTTGTCTCGTCCGGTCTTGATTCTCTCGGACAGCTTGTCTGTTCTCTCTGCCCTTCAGTCGATCTCTTTTAAGTCTCCAAAGGTCATCATCTGGTTGCATAATAAAATCATTAGGGTTTCGTCTCTCTCTCCTTCTATTCATCTGTACTGGGTTCGGGGTCACCGGGGGATCCCTCTTAATGAAAAGGCTGACTTTCTTGCAAGGAGTGTAAGTGATTCTGACATTTTGATTGATTGGATTGCTCCGGAGGATTTAATCTATGCCTATAAGATGAAGGTCAAGCTGCGCTTTGGTCAGCTGTATGAGTCTGGTAAATATTTCTCGTCGCACGGGGACATTCCTAATGTTAAGCGTACTCATGGTTGGACCGGCAATAGGAGGGATGATGTTTTGATTACTCGGCTCCTCTGTAGAATGTTGATAACTCCTGCGATGTTAGCTCGTTTCAAGCTTCTTACTGACGGTAGCTGCCGTTCGTGTGGTGTGTCTGACTCCTTGGAGCACGTTTTGTTTCTTTTCCCTAGGTATCGGTCTCAGCGCAGCCGATGTTGGGATAATGCTGTATTGAATAGCGAGTGCTTTAAATCTTTTGTGTGTTTTATAAAAAAAATTTGTGCCTGTCATGGGTTCCGTGCTTCTACTCTGAACTTTCTTCATAGTATTGATCGGTTCTAGTGGTGTGCTGTTCTGCTTTCTCTTGATTCATGTGCTTATTCTCTTCACTGCTCGAGTTATAGTTTTCGTCTGTGGTTGGATTTTTGGATCATTCGGGATAAAAGCCTTGTCGCTATAGATTCCAAAGCTCACCCCTCATAGCATGCGTGGTCACGGTGACGTCGTTGTGACGTCACTGTGAGTCACTGTGGTCACGTCACATCTGTGAACAAAATGCCACCACTCAGTGATGTCACAGTGTGACTGAGATGTGAACTTCTTAGAAAACTTAAAAAAATTACAAAAATATTCAAAACATGTTATTTATGTAAAATTATATTTTCTGGCAATTAAAAAAAATTGTGACGTCACTGTTATGACACTGCAAGTAACGTACGTCACGTCACATATGTTACGAAAAAAATCACCATATTGTAAGTCACAGTGTGACGAAAATATGAACATCAAAAATCTTTGAAAATGAACAGAAATATTACATGCCCGAGTTACAGCGTCATAAGGAATGAAAATGTATTAGTGGATAGGAAATAGTAAATTCTTACACGAAAAGAGGGGGGGGGGGCAGAAAAAGGAAAATGCACGGTAGAAGTATCAACAAACTAGATTTTCATGCTATATTTTATCAATTTGTTATTTAAGACAGTGAAAGAATGCTTTTTTATGATTTCAATTTTATCGACCATTGCAATTTAATCCTTCACTGATTGTTATTATTATAAAAGTGTTTCTTGGAAAAATGGTACGTATTGGAGCAATTTGGATAATATATTTAGAATTAGGAATATTAAATCTGTACACTTTATATATTTAGTTTGCAGGGAGGAAGTTGTTTTATTTTATTTTATTTATTTATTTATTTTTTTTTTTGTCGACCAGTGGTATTCGAAACCCTTCTGTGGTTTGAAACTAAAATTTTCTATTACAGTTAAGTCTGTATCTTTTAATGAGCACGTAGAAAGAATACTCAGTGTTTAGTCATATATGCATTTCTTGCTTTAGAATTTGCATTCAAGTCATATTTTTTCCTGTTAGTGTTTAACTATTTTAAATAACTATTTTTAAAAAAATTCTACTTCTTTCAGACTTTTTAAATAAAATTAGTATTTTCCGAAAAAATATGTGTACAAATTTTATACAAAACCCATGATATAATTATTCGTATTTCAAATACAATATTTAAAATTATTCGTATTAATCGTATTTCAAATTCGTGTTTTAGAGATATGACTTTAAAAAAAGTTTTTTTACAAATTGTTTTATTCTACAGAAAGTGAATATGAAAAAAATGACAGATTGACAAAGAAAATTTTTTTATCCTGTATACTCTTTTTTCATTTATTAAGAAGATACATATTTATTTATTACGTGTATAAAACAAACTTTACTTTAAAAAACAAGTTGGAAATTGCTCGTCAAACGTGGCAAATGAGGTGCGTTCGTACTATAACTAGTTTTATAATTATTTTTTGCACCCCGTATTGTACTAAATGTATAATTTTTTTGAACTTCATAAGGTGCCTAGTCTGTAACATCCTTAAAATGCACTTCCAATAATTTTTTTCCCATTCCCCGTAATGTAACGGTTCACTTTTGATTATCCCTGTATGTATGATCCCTGTAATTAAACTATACATTCGATTTTCATAAAATTTGAAATGGCTCGACAAAATTTTGCAACAGTTATATATTTAAAATTTCAGACCATTCGGAATGCCGTAACATCATTAAAATGCACTTGCAATAATTTTTCCCATTGGCCGTAATGTAAAGAAAAACTTTTGACTGTCCCTGTAATTAAACTATACATCCGATTTTCATAAAATTTGAAATGGCTCGACAAAATGTTGCAACAATCATATACTTAAAATTTCAGACGATTCGGTTGGGTAGTTTCTGCTCTGTTACATGCGGACAGAAGGACGGACAGACGGACGGACGGACTGAACGACGACTATAGGTGCTACGTATTTATATAATTACGAACGCACCTAAAAAGAAAGAAAAAAGGCAGGTGTTTCATTCAAATAGAAAATTTTCATTACAGATACTCTTAAATAAGATAAAATTATTGCGCATTTAAACTCTCTGTTGTGTACAAAAAAAAAAAAAAAATTATAATAATACAGTAGGAGCACCTGCTTGCAATATCGTCTGCGCTCGATTAAACCGCAGAATAAAATAAGGATCAGAGAACTACTGACGCGGGAAGTTAATTTTTTAAGCTAGCAGAAATATGCCTGACAATTTAGGATAAAATACGGATATTATTAAAATATTTATGGAACTTAAAAGGTGTGTCTTATTTAATTTAAATTTTTTGTTCCTTTTTGATAGATTATTATCATGAGTTAAATAGTTGTATGTTATATACAATGAGACTGAGCTGGGATTCTTTTCAGAAGCAATATGGCGATGGAAAGATTTTTGAGAAATTGTTAAATGCATTTAATTCATCTATTATAGTTTGTTGTTGTTTAATAGTACAATTATAAATACTAATTATTTAGTGTTTTTCAAATTGTTATAATTATTTTTTTAATTGTATTTAAGCATTTTTTTTTGCTGTTTGTCATTTTAATCAAACATTTAATTGTAGACATTCAGAATCAGTTATTAAATTTTCTTTGATTGTAAACTCATTTTCTACGTTTTCGATACATTTATTTTATTGGCATTAAAAAATAAAACATAATATTTATGCATTGAAATAAAGTGTTATTCATGCCCGATAAAGTTGAAAAGTGTTTATGACTTCGGTTTGTCTCATTGAGATGAGATAACATGGAGAGAGCATCGGCAACCTTTTTTTGACCCCTTGATAAAGTCACGTGACACTTGGACGTTTTCCTCCCGCCGAAGTTTGACCGCAGTTGCCGTCCATTGGATTTATATGGAGTATGGAGTAAAACAAACACATTGACAGTTTTCTTTTTTATTTTCTAAGTAATAATGGTGGTGTATTGCAGCGCATACGAATGCAAATCAAGATATGTCAAAGGAGGAGGTGTAACCTTTCATTGGTGAATCTTACGTTTACTTTTTAAACTTATTTTATTTAAAATAATAATAATAATTGTGACTTGAAGCAGTGTTATTAATTGATAATGATTGGTTTTTGCCTCGTAAAAGAGACATATCACTTTATTTATTTATTTATTTTTTCACTGATATATTTACTTTTATTTTGTGTAAATTATGTAAGTTTTAAATCACAATAATTTTATTATTTATTTAAACAAATGAGAAGCTTTCGTTTTCTATATTGGCGACATATTTTTGCGCCAATTTGTAATTTTTGCCTCTCATGTAATATATTTGTATTTCTGACTACTGTAAATCTTTCTTAAATTATTCATAATGTGCCAGTATAAGTAAGTTTAAAATAGATATTGAATAAAAAAATATTAGTATTTAAAAAAAAAAAAAATTCTGATTAAAGTTTTTTCCAGAAATTTATAATTACAAAAAATAAATATGTATAAGAATTGGAAAAAATTGAGGAAACAATCTCAATATGTCATCGATGTTATAAATTAGCGTAATTTTTAGATAAAAGCAACAATTGTTTTCATTATTCCAAAATGGGAAAAAAAGTTACGTAAAAAAGCCTATAGAAATTAATGCTTGAGTTAATTAATCCTGAAAAAAAAAAAACCCTGTAAAAATATTAACGTAAATTTAAAATTTTCATTCCTAATATTAAGACGATATAAAGATGACACTGTCTTCTTAATCCTGTTTTAAAATGTAGAGCTTTTAAATAAGTGAAGATAAACAGCATTTTGCATATTTATTATACAATATTTTCTTCTGTGATACAGTATCAAATGTGAACATGAAAGTATTTTGATAAAAATTTAATAGTGAAAAGGTTTGTGAAGGAAGATGTTTCATTACACATAACACACTCACATATTTATATATACTCCTACAGGACGCCCCCAAAATATTGTAACGCGCTTTAATTGTTTTTACACTTTTGCATTTTGCATTGGCTAATTTCTAACTGGTAAAAAAAAATTAAAGAGCATATCAATATATTTGGGACATCCTATGTGTGTGTGTGATATGTATATAGGGCTGTGCATATATAACGTTACCATTTTAGGGGGGTGGGGGATCTGACATTCAGGGCCGTGCAAAGCGGGGGGGGGGCGAAGGCCCCGGGCGCAGAAATTGAGGGGATGCCAAATTTATACTACAAACTTCGTTTCATATTTTTTTTAATTATATTTACATAGTGTAATTTTCTTTCTGTGCTTGTGACAAAAACATATACTCTCAAAATAACATGGGTAGGGTTTCCTTCCCGGAATACAAAAGGATTGCAAACTGTTATACTGTACTATTGTATATTATGTATACAAACTGTTATACTGTACATTTTTTTCTACATCCGTTTCCTAAATGCCCTTTGTCAAAATATAAATGCAATTTTTCCTTATGTTATTTAGTTGTTTGGAGTTTCTGAATTAAAATTAAACGTAAAGTTCCAAGATAAACGCGAAATATGTATTCAATAGAATTTATTATTATTAAAATGTTTAAATGATTATAAAATTATTTAATTCCAAAATATGGAATACACTAACGTTTGGCATTCCTATTCTTCTGTCATATGTGTATGCATATATAATCCGCTGTTAGAGAAACCATATGCGAAGTATGTTTGAAATGATACTTGTGTTTGCTAGTAGATAAAAGAGAAATAATGTTGTCCACCTTTTCTGTTGATAAGAAATTCTGTACCCCCCCCCCCCCCCTAAGGGGCATGTGCAGAAAGACATTATTACTGTTGAATGCATTATGTAACAAAAAGCTATTATTAATTTTTTTTAAATACTATTTCTTTTAAGTGTTATTCGATATAAAGTTATTTCATGTATAAAATGATATTTTATTGACTTCACTTCATTTTGAATCAATAAAGTATACGAAAAATAAATGTAACCACATTTGTATGTAACAAAAGAAGAAAAAGCCAATTTTAGACATTGATAACGATATCATTACTGGCGGGGGGGGGGGGGGGGAGTCGAGGAATGATATCATAAGGGGGGGGGGAGGTCCAAAATTACCAAAAACATGATAACGTTATATAAGTACAGCCCCATATATATGCGTGCATGTGTGAGATATGTATATATATATATGGAGCATTCTCACAATCTTTTGACTTTTGGGCAAAAAAATCTGGCGAAATTAAACTTGCTAAAATAACATTTTAATCTGATAGACGAATACCTTAATGATTCAAAATAAAGAAAAAATGGTCAGCAGCGAAAATTTTTTTATTTAACTGAGGTTTAAGTTAAACGTGCGAGTGAGTTTAATTTTTCCTTACCATTTTACCCCTATAACTTTTTATTTTCTTCTAAATTTTTACTTATAATGAATTTGCATAGACATTCAAATAAGAAATAATACAAATGTAGTACTTTTAATACAGAATTTTTGTATAACATTGTCTTAAAGGGGTGTTAAAGAAGGGTCGGTAAGGTAAAAAAAGGGACGAAATGGTAAAAAAAAAGAGACGGTAAGGATGGACAGGTAAGGAAAATTACCACCTATTTTTAGGAAAATCATGTTAAGACTAAGTGATAGCCACAATGTTCATTGATTTTTAGGAACAGTTGTTAACATTGGATTAAATTATTATTATTATTATTTTAATTTACCTCGAAAAATGGAGGAATAAACCTTGGGGACGGTAAGACTACCAATAAAGCCACGGTGCTTGAAATTGTTATTTAAATGCTGATTTATGTTCTGCAGTAAATTTCCTGTCAAAAAATTTTAGATATTCTTTCTCTAGCATACTTCTGCATGAGCAAAAACTTGAAAAAAATTCTGTCGCTGCATCTGAAGTGATTTTCTGTATCATTTTAGAAGAGGGATGGTAAAAAATCTAAAACCCAGAGACAGAGTTCAAAAAATAATATCAACCCTAAAAATGTGTGCAGGTTAATTTTTAGCTACATATTTATATAAAACAATAGTTCCAGTTTCAGAAAAAAGTTACATCGAATTATTATTTTTTAAACAATTTTATCCAGACAGCTCCAAACTTCAAAATCAGCATCAGGGACACGGGACGGTAGATGAGTTTTCAATGTGTTTGGACCCCCAACATCGTCCAAAACTCATTTATCTCGTTAATATTGTTGTGTAATCATGCATTGGAATGTTCCCAAGTATATGAAATAAAAACAACGCAAAAAAAGTGTATTAAATAAAAAATTATTATTCAGGGACATGAAAGTCGAATATATATATATATATATATATATATATATATATATATATATGCAGTGAAACCTCCCTGTGCAACTACCTCCATGAACAATCATTTTTTCACGGAACGAAATTTATTCCCATAGGCTCAATACTAATTTTACATCCATTCAGAGACCATCCCAGTTGACCTCCCTCCGTGAGCAACCCATTTCTTTGAAGAAAATGAAACAAATTCCGTCTTTTTCTGGTCGCTTGAAGAAGATTTTATTAGGAAAATAATTCCGGAGAGCGCAATATTAAAAATTCAATAAAATATATTTTTCTGTATTTTCTTTGTTATTAATTATGCTTTTATTTTGGCAGGATTTTAAACGTATACTCTTATATAATCTTCCTATACTTATAAAAATTCTAAAAAAAAAAAAAAAAAAAAAAAAAATCTTATATATATATATATTTTTTTTTATTACTTATTTGTGTGTGTGGCATTAATCGAATATTCTGTACCGAATAGAGCAGCGATGGGAGGAAGAATCACGAGACAATATTATTTGATGCTAAATAAACAGTATCATAAAATATGTTTCCTTATGGGCTCAAAAAGTGTGAAAAAATTGTACTATTTTGGGCATTTACCATTTCAAGAGTGCAAAAAGTATTGATTTTTTTTTCATGTTTGATGTTTTCTAAGTTTGATTTTTGTTTTTAGTAGAAATGTCTTTCTTAGTTTGAATATAACTCAATATATGTTTGCCACAAAGCAAATTGAACTTATACCCTGATCCAAATACCGTGAAATACTAAATTATATTTTTAAAAACAGCTTCAGATTAAACTGAGAATGAAAACATGTGTATTCAAATAAAACTAGAGATTACAATATTTATATTTATATATTTCAGTGTTTTATTGTTTTTCAATTCCCTATCTTGCTTGTAATTATAATTTATTTTTGGATATTTTTCATAAAATATGCCACTTCATCTTTTATTTTTATTTTCCCACTTGTGAAAGATAAATTTGTCTTGTTTCATAATGTTTATATGCATCTGTAGCACGAAATACTTTTAAATTAATTTCCCTACGCCAAGAGTTGCGCAAAATCGCCAGTATTGCACACCAAAATACCTCACACACGTGACACATGTCGACCCCACTTTCCAAGGCTGAGCTGAATGGGGATGAGCGGTCCAGGTTATATCAAGTCTATGGTTTGTCTGGCCGTCTGTCCGCGCTCTAACTCGCGTAAATATACTCGGATTGACCTGAAATTTTTGGATGTTATTGACTACCATAGCAAGGTCCCTATTTGTAATGAAGTTTGTAGCATGTTTAGTTCATTTACAGGGACAGTCAATTGTATTCCATTACATTAGGGCCAGTGGGAAAAAATCATTTCAAATGATTTTTAATGATTTTACACGCTTTCAAACAGAATAAAATTGATATGCATTTATGAAGCGCACTAAAATATGCATTCCGTAGAATATGCGATGCAAAAGAATAGTTATTTTTCATTTACAGGGCTAAAAAAGGAATTCCAATGCATAATGATATAGGGGTGGAGGGAATTGTTTGCGGCGTACTTTATTTATGTTAATCTATTTGATATGTAATGAAATTGATATACGTCGTTGAGGTTTACATACTATGAATTATTTCATGCATAATACGAAGTGTATATAGCATTTACAGGGACACACAAAATATTTCAGATACTATATTGTATCCGAAGTACTGTTCATTAGCGATGATTGCTGGAAATGCATTTTTAATTATGATTCACTACATTTATGCATAGCATATGGTGTATATATATATGCTATAATTCATATACAGGACTACACAAAAGTATTCGTAAGGGTTACTGGGTATTGCTTAAAGGTGGTTTTTAAATAAGTTATGCATTTTTACGCTGCACTGTATTTAATTTACTAAGAAATGTTTGTAGTATATAGATAAAATGATATACAGGGTCACGCAAAGAATTGGATACGTTGCCGTCTATAAATTATAATTTCTGGAAATGTGATTTCAGCAGTTTTAAGAGTGTTTTCGTTTGAATTAAATTTTAACTAAATAGTGGCGTGTAATAAAGGTTCTAGGTAAACTACGGGGTTGTACAAAATTATTTAAGTATGTTTCCATATATTAGTATAAATTGCTGAAAGAGAATTTCAACCTGTTATGTGTTCCCTTGATAAACTAAATTTTCCCATTATATAGTATATATATATCAATCTACAGATCAAATACAGGACTGTTTAAAAGAATTAGAAAACATATTTGGCTGTGGATGGTAACGGCGTAAATCAGTTTTTCAAATGTTTTACGCGTTTTCATATTTACTTAGTTATCTTATTTACGTTATTTCCCCCGATGTCTTGTTAAAACATTTAGGAAGAGTTGGAAAGTGTTTTATAATCTATTCTTAACGCATGATATATCTTACTTGTTGTTTCTATTTCCCAGATCAGTCTTTTCCTATAAAACATACCAAATCTAATTAGCTCATATTCACAAAATACAATATATACGGGAATAAAAAATTTAAATAAATAGGGCTTATCCTGTCGTTCTATAAATAACAGTTGTATTAATGTCCGTAAGACTCCATGTTCGTATTTAATAAAGCAATGACAAATCACATCACATTAAAAAGCTTACACATTCTTAATATTAAGCTTGAATTCGAGATCAAGCTTAGAACTTATTAAAAAAAGATGTCAGTTGATAAGCATTGTTTTTTAAATGGAAAATTAAAAATATTTTAGAAGAATAGGACTCCAAAACAGCGATATCTTTCTAAAAAGTACGGTAAAAAGATAAGATTTTATATTTCAAACTAAACTTTACTTTAAAATTATCGTAGTGTTTATGACAAGAATCATCACAGTATTAATACTTGGAAATTTTTCCAGAGAGAAACATTCGCCTTGCATACAATATTTCAAATGAAAATCAAATTTCAAATAAATTGCTTAAAAGGCACAAAGGCCAACATAGTGAAAAATATCCACGCCGGGACTCGATCCCGGGTCATCAGTATAACGCACTGACATTCTACCGACTAAACCACATGGAACGATACCCAGCCTGGAAAATTTCTCCCTATTACATGTTGGCAAGGCTACAAACGCAGCACAAGATGGAATATTTATCGTGAGCCACCGACATGGGGTAAACACGAAACTTAATTAAATCCAGCATCGATTGAAACTATTTTAATAATTGGAAAATTTTCCAGAGAGAAACATTCGCCTTGCATACAATATTTCAAATGAAAATCAAATTTCAAATTAATAGCTTAAAAGGCAATTTTAATTTGAAACTTGATTTTCATTTGAAATACTGTATGCAAGGCGAATGTTTCTCTCTGGAAAAATTTCCAATTATTAATATAGTTTCAATCGATGCTGGATTTAATTAAGTTTCGTGTTTGCCCCATGTCGGTGGCTCACGATAAATATTCCATCTTGTGCTGCGTTTGTAGCCTTTCCAACATGTAATAGTGAGAAATTTTCCACGCTGGGTATCGTTCCATGTGGTTTAGTTGGTAGAATGTCAGTGCGCTATACTGATGGCCCGGGTTCCAGTTCCAGCCTGGAATCTTTTTCACTAGCTCGCCTTTGCGCCTTTTAAGCAATTAATTTGAAATTTGATTTTCATTTGAAATCATCACAGAGTTTATGGCAAGTTCGTCCCAAATGACACATATTTCACAAATTGGTCACAGTGTGACTTCAAAGCATTGTCACTTTCGTCACAGGTTCGTCACAAAGTTAATACCAAAATAGTCACAAATGACACACTTTTCACAAATTTGTCAGACCGTGACTTCACAGAGTGGTCACAATGTGACGTCACAAACGACCTCTAAAACGGCCATAACGACCTCGCATTTTAGTCACTATGACGTCACATCCACGTCACGTGACGTCACATCGACGGTCACAAAATCACAGTGTGACTTCACAACGACGTCGCCGTGACGTCACCATGCCTTACGGGACCCAACTCAAACAAACAAACAAACAATTTATAATAAATACTATGTAATTTAATATAGTGAAGAATATTAATAAAATCAGAATTACAGGTTATCGCCGAAATGTTTATTAAATATTTGCTGGATGAAAAAGGTTTCATACGCAGCTGTAATAAAAAAAAAAAATTTTTTTTCACTCAAGATTATTTATTACGAAGAATGGGAAAATTTATAGTTACAAAAAAATCACTACTGATTTGCATACTGCGTACGATTACTTGCATATTTATTAAATGTTCCATTTAAAACACATATTGTATATACTATATTTATTATACCTATATATTTCGTAAATATTAAGTAATGTGAACAAATTGAATCCATTTTGTAGGTATGTTATTTAAAGTATCACATAACTGAAAAGTGTTTTAAATCTTTTTACATTTTTTCTATTATGTGTAATGCGTTTTACTTTGAAGTTCATCATTAATTTTTTTTAATTAATAGAAAACTAATATACTAAAATCTACCCAGACAGTATCGCAAGGAACCAAGAAATAGTTCCATTTTAAACAGATTTCATTTTTAGCTGCTTGATTTAAAAAAAAAACTGGAGACCTAATATTTTGAAATACTAACAACTTTAGTTGTAACCCCCCTCCCCCTTCACCATCATATAGTATTTCATACATTATTTGCAAAAATTAAGCGTTTTTTTCTTTAGTAAAAAAAAATAATTAATATAATATTTTAAATACATCTATCCATATACAGTGGCGCACCCAGGATTATTTTATGGAAGGTGCCGAGCATTGATCATCAAATTATCGTAATTAATTCAGTATTTAATAATAATTTATTTATTTTAATGAAAATTAAAATTATATTTAAAATTTAATTAAATTAATAATTTAAAAGTACACTAATTTTTGAATGTGCAGAAGTTAAATACTTAAAGAGCCCTTAAACAAACATTTATAGAATTTCCTATTTATATTTATCTGACTGTCAGACATATTGTAGTTTAAAGGAAAATATCCAAAATAGCCTTGACGAAATGAATTATTGAATGCAAATTTTTGGGCTAGTTCATTTAAACTTTATTTGTCAGTCAGAATTTTTGGGAATTAATAAACTAATAGAAAATTTAATCTGTTTTGGGCATCAGTCAATTCTTGAAAGGCATTGCCACTAGTCTTGGAAAGGGCAGCTGCCCCTACTGCTACTGTGGCTCAGCCGACTATGGAGGCGAGTTGAATTGAACAGATAAAGAAATTCAGTAAATTCAATTAAAAACATTGTTACACAATGAAATCTAGTTTTCTTTTTACAAATTACTTCAGTTGCAGTTACATTAATCTCTTTTTGCATATATCATAAAGCAGCCCATTTTTAATCTTTATTCTGTCATAGTGGATCTTAAGTAAATTTTTAAAATGCATAAGGTTGAAAAGGACCTTTTGCTGACACAGGTTATAACGGGAAGCGTTGCAAATATTTTTAGTAATTTATAGATGTTCAGGTACAACATTTTCTCCCATTTCGAAACTGCAAGTGATTTTTAAAATTTTCTGTACTACAACTTGAATTCGGCGTTCAAAATTTTTGAACTGGTAGAAAGCAAATCATGCGCATAAAATTCACATAATTAAAGAAAATCTTTCATTTCATTTGCTGTTGGAGCATCTTTTCCATTAGGTAGAAGAATTAAAAAACTTTCAAAATGTTGCGGTGCCAAGTGAAATGGTTCATTAAGTTGAGTCAACATTTGATCAACGAATGGAATAAAAATATTTCTCCTGAAATACTCTTTTATAGAATCAGCTGGAACATTGGATCTTTGTTTTGATGCAGTTCTTGGCATTTTAAGGTCAATATGAAAGTTACTGTCTTTCAAACAAGCTTCATCGAAAATTTCCTTGAAAGGGCTTTACAAATAGAATTTAAGTGAGCCACAACATTTTCAACGAAATTTAAGGCAATTAAAAGGTCACTGTCACATTTTTGCAATAATTTAGACAATGGTAATAGCCCGGGAGGCCGATGAACAGACCATCGCCTTATCCAGTGGATGGCTGAAATTCCAGAACTCGATTCACATATTATGCAACTGGTCTGCCTGCAATTTCCTGTAACCAAAGGTATGAAAACATAGAGGACTGAGAGCAAGAAAACACAATGATAAACCTACCAGTCAGACACTAAAATCAGGTTTGCAGGTGTTTACCACCAAGATATGAGTTCACAAACTCGTTGCATTTTAATATGCAAATCGAGTTTTAACTAATCCTGGAATTTCATCCATCCACTCGATGAGGTGATGGTTTGTGCAGAGGCCTTCTGTTCCATAAAGTGTATGTAAATATATTCTATAAGGTAATATTGTTCCGGTTAATGGAATTATTAAAAAATATTACTACAGTTTCATACATATAGCTTACTATGGCTCTGTCTAACTTTTTTTCTAATTACAGTAGAACCTCTTTTATCCGAAACTCTCGGTTAACCGAAATCCACTTTTAATGCTCTTATTTTTATTTATTTATTTATTTATTTATTTATTTTTTTCACTATCACATCTTTTGTGCGCAACATCCATTTTAAAAGCGTTTTTTTTTTTTTTTTTTTTTTTTTTTAACCATTATATTTTTTTTTTGTGCAGAGGCCTTCTGTTCCATAAAGTGTATGTAAATATATTCTATAAGGTAATATTGTTCCGGTTAATGGAATTATTAAAAAATATTACTACAGTTTCATACATATAGCTTACTATGGCTCTGTCTAACTTTTTTTCTAATTACAGTAGAACCTCTTTTATCCGAAACTCTCGGTTAACCGAAATCCACTTTTAATGCTCTTATTTTTATTTATTTATTTATTTATTTATTTATTTTTTTCACTATCACATCTTTTGTGCGCAACATCCATTTTAAAAGCGTTTATTTTTTTTTTTTTTTTATTTTTTTTTTTTTTTTTAACCATTATATTTTTTTTGTGTGCAAGCGGTCCTTTCCGAACAACGAGTACATATAAATATTTTCAATTCCCTTTCTTACAGTTCCTTTGAATTTAACTTGAGCTGCCATAAACTGCGGAGTTGAACAAAAAAATAAATAAATAAATAAATAAATAAATAAAAATAAATGAAAATCTTTTGAATGTTTTGCAAAAGGTTTGGCATGGCTGACGCAGCAGAAAGACTGTGATACTGGTAAACTAATAATATTATAGAACACAGTGATAGAGCTTCAAAGCAAAGGCAATTAAAACTGCGAACAAAAAACACATTTTTTTCAAACCCTTGTGATACATGTAAAGGGTACTTAATTCCAAAATTAAAATTACGTATTAACATGGTCCTTGTTTCTATTTTGCTATTGCTTTATTTTTATTAAGCGCTTGTTACCATTATAAGAAATATTGCTTCTATTACTCCTTAATCTTAAAATGGAAGCATTCTCGATTATCCGAAAATTTCGATTTTCCGAAAGAGGGTCGGTCCCAATTACTTCGGATAATCGAAGTTCTACTGTATTTAGAATCTTGAATGCATTTTTTTAAAATTAGTTTTTCTATAGTTAAATATAAATTTGCTATCCAGTAAAGTCCCGATTATCCGAGTTAATATGGACCAATCTCACTTCGGATAAGCTAAAAACTCGTATAAACCAGATTTACACAAATCGTCACCAACTCAGATATAAATTTCACTCAAATATAAATTTTCACTTAATTCATTCATTTTTATGGTACTTAGTAACAGTTCTTTCATGTACATTTCCGTTACTTTTAAGAAAAACGGAGAATGAAATTGTTTATTTGAAAAAGTCCTTGATAGTTTTTTTGTTCGTTGAATGTCAATTTTGTTGCAGTATTACGCTACTGCATAACTACCAATTTCTAAGATTTTTTTCTTCCCTCTAAAACTTACCAGTAAATTTTGCCTAATTCAGTCGCCGAAATCTAACATTTGTCAACGATTAAATATGGCAAAAATTTGTATTCAATTTTAGATGTGTCAAAACCATACAAATTCGCAGCTATTATTCTATTCAGCTATCATTCTATTAGTGAAATGAAAATTGCAGGTGTAGCCTCTTCTTTCTGCTCAAAGTATTAAATAGTTTTTTAAAATCGAACTTATACCTTTGGAATGGATCATTTGCTTCTGGCCATTTTTTCCCCATTCTGATCAGAAAATAAAAGTTCTAACTTTTTACGGCTGCTCTTTCATCTTTACCTAACACTTCATTTATAATGGCTGTTTCATAATAATGGAAGCTCTCAGTCCATCAGAAGAAAATAACTGGGTTAAAGCAGAAACTCGGTTAAGCGGGACTGTACTGTACTTTCAAAAAAAAAAAAAAAAAAAAAATTAGTCTACTATAATTTTGAAATAGCATTTCGGTTTGTGAATTTTTCCATTTTGAGCCCTGGGATGCACCGAATATTCGGTATCTATTCAGTATTTGTCCATGTTACTGAATATTCATTCAGTTTTGCCGAATATCAAAATATTTGTCCAAACCGAATACTTAAAAAAAAAAAAAAAATTAAACATTTTCAAAAATCTTACACAACTTCTACTTTTAACTGTCAACTTATAAACATATTCTGAATAATCAGAAACAGAATCATATTTAAATAAAAGAGAATCTTTTTACATTATTTATTTACTATTTGTAAATTATCACTTAAGAAAATTAACCATTAATGAGGATTTTTAAAAACATTTATGATCTACCAATGCAAGTCCTTGAGCATTGTCTAGTAAATAATGTTTTTTGCTTTTTCACAAAAAGGGTGTTTCTAAACAAAATAGAAAAACGTTCAGAGTTTTGATTATTGACATCAAAACGCACAATTTTTGTCCAGGAAATCAAAATCACAATCCACTTATTCAGTTATAAATACAGTTATAAAAGTGTATCTCATCTCACTCGATGTCAAACATGGATTTTTGTTTGTTCCTTTAACAATAATGAAAATATCAAAACTATATTTTCAACAGACTTGCTTATGATTTCTGTGAAATATGATATGATGAGAAGTGATGGATATTGCCACCATTCATATCTAAACAACTATGAGCTGGACATTCTTTTATTCAGAATGCAGTTGACAGTAATTATACTGTGTTGCTGGCCAAAAATCGCTCTTTTTAAATGAAATCATTACATTTAATACCGCAATTTCGGGTAGATAAGCCGCGGCTTATACGTGTTTAAAAGTTAAATTTTACCTTTTGCGGCTTATCTGCCGGTGCGGCGTATACGAAGTAATAATGATTTTTTCCAGAAAAAAAAATAGATCATGTAATATTATAGAGAGAAAATCTGAAAAACAATATTAAAAATGCTTCACGGATTAGAAATAACAATCATTAAAAAAATATCGGGAAGTTCTTTTTTATTTCATTAAAAAAGGAAAAAAATGTATGCATGATTTCTTTCTGCATAACGAAACGTATTACTCAAAGATAATGATCTCATTCTGATAACGTTCAACTTCCCACTCCACCCCAACACCGCAAAAAGCAGAGGTGAATAAACAAACTGCAGATAGCTCTCTTCCTTTTTATAAACTAGTGGTTTTGGGGAGTGCTGTAATTTTCTAATAACTTATTATATTTTAATAAAATTTTGTTACACAGCTTAATTTACAGTTATTGCAACTTGCTGAAAATTTGAACAAAATCGGACAGTTAATAATGAAGATTTTTTTTTAATAGCTAAGAAAAAACGGGTTTTGCTTTTCGTTTTTTTTTTCTTTTAAATTATTTTTTCTGTTTGCTTGCAACTCAATAATTTCTTTTTACTCCACTTACGCAAAGTGAAGTTGCTGACACATTCAAGGAATCCTTTTTATGCTCAGTTTTGCATAATCGCGGCGTTTTAATATAAAAGAAAGTAGATTCTCTTGTTTTCTTTAAGTGTTCTCATTTGCGAATGTTGTATTTTTTATTTTCAATAATGAACGCGTGTATTTAATTTTTGTTTACCGTATATACTCGTGTATAAGTCGATCCCCTAATTTATGTTGTTAAAAATAAGAAAAAATTCAAAACCCTCGTATAAGTTGACCACCCAAAAAATTAAATGATCCACAAAATTTTGCACAAAACAGAAATTTTAGTGTGAAAAAAAAATAGTAAAATACATTTTTAAAAAGTATAAATTAAAACTTAAAAACCTTCAAATTCCGTCATGATGATTCAAAACTCTTTTTTTTTTTCTCATTTTTTTGCGCGAGATAAAAATATTCAAATTCTATTCTTTCAAATATAAAAAAAGACTCTGTGAATGTGTCAACAAGTTTGCGTTGCTTAAGTGCAGAAAAAAGGCATTGAGTTGCAAGCAAAGAAAAAGAATGAAAAACCAAACTTTTTTTTTCTCTCCTTACAGTAAAAAAAAAAAAAAAAAAAAAAAAAAAAATTGATTCTCCTATGTAAGTTGACCGATTTCTTTCAAATTTTCACCAAGTTGAAATAATAGTAAATTGGGCTGTGTAACAAATTTTTATTAAAATATAATTAGTTATTAGAAAGTTACAACGCCTGCAAAAATGCCCACTTTACCAAAACTGCAAAGATATAGAAAACTAATTTGCGGTTTGTTTTTGTTTATTCAACTCGCTCCGTGACATCGAAAGTCGAATGTTTACAGAATCACATCATCAACTTTTAGTGGATAGTAGTTTTGCTATGCAGAAACAAACCATGGATAGATTTTTTCTTTTTAACTAAGGATTTAAAAAAATAATAAAAAAATACAAAAGCATACCATCCAAAATAAGATGTTTATATTTTAATCTACAAAGCTTAGAAAATCAGTAACGATTTTTTTTTCGAAAAATGAAATTTGTTGAACATTATAGAGGGGGGGGGGGGGGAGGTTACATTTGGCTGGGGTCGTATTTCAGAATTTTATGATAAATAAGCTAAATGCGCCGATAATTAAATCCGGACGGATTGGATAATTATTTACTTTTATAAAAAAAATTATATCAAATATCTACTTCAGTTTTATTATTTTTAAGTATCTTTTCTCAGTATTGTAAACGTATTTCTAATGTAAATAATTCGCGGGAAAAGGGGGTGTTCATGGTGGATAGATTTTTTTTTTACCTAAAAAATTATTCTCTATTAAGATATCTGCTTTAATATTATCGTTTTTTTTAGTATTGAAATTGCGTTCTTCACATAAATCACGCACTTTTTTTGTGTATTTTTTCCAGGAGAGAGAGGGGGGGGGGGGGTAGATTTTTTTTTTTTTTTTGTTTTTGACAAAATAAACAGAAAATAATCCGAAATTCGGAATCGCCGAGGTCCGGATTTTGGACTGTATAAGCGCGATGGGGAGTGCAGCAGCACCGATTTGGTATCAAAGTTTTTTCTGGATATAATTTTTTTTTTAGGTCTCGCGTATTGGTCGACCCCCCCACACACACACACTTTGAAGTTCTTTTTTTGTCCAAAATTTCTCGACTTATACGCGAGTATATACGGTATTTTAAAACTTTGTTAGAACATTTTATTTTAAATATTTACAGAATATATCAAATCGAGTACCAATTAATTTCTGTTAATAGACATTAATGTTTACAGTTAGTAGTGAAGAAATTTTCAAATAAAATCTCTTTATACGTCTCTCCCAACTTTTGCCAATAGTTCGTGTTGTCAAAATGATTATTTATCCTTACTTATTTTCGGAAAATTTAATTGATTAATTATCATAAATTATCATCAATTAATTAACACAACACAGTTGTGTTATTTAATTGATGGATTCGAATAAAAAATAGTGTTATTTGTAATTCTAGCGTTATGTTTTATATCAAGAATTCCATAAAATATATTTGTACTTGCCGATTCAAGGCTGAAATGTGCGATGCAATTGGATAAATTCACAAACCAAAAGTTATTTATTTATTTTCATTATTTGAATTAAATTTAAAATTCTAATTTTAAAAATGATTTTAAAAAATGCGCGAAAATCTTCAATATGGCGTCTATAGTAGTACGCACACCACTTTCAATAAGTGCGGCTTATACGCCGGTGCGGCGTATACGATGGAATTTCAGTTTTTTTTTTTTTTTTTTTACCATTTTTGGACGTAGCGGCGTATACGCCAGGGCGCCTTATCTACCCGAAATTATGGTACAAGCAAAATTAATATGAAACAAATCTCGCTAAAATATCTTCATTCAATTCTTACTATTAGCTCACACTCTCCCTATATTTATTTATATATTTATATATTT
Organism: Maratus speciosus; assembly: GCA_963932465.1. Lineage (NCBI taxonomy): Eukaryota > Metazoa > Arthropoda > Arachnida > Araneae > Salticidae > Maratus > Maratus speciosus. Next base: position 4,463,652 of record OZ010800.1, read on the forward strand.
ATCTTGTACAAATTTTCAATCGTTAATAAAATACTCATTATTCATCCTATCAGGTTGAAATAAATTTTTTTAAACTTGTACTGGATGACAATTGATGTTAATAAAGTTTTTTCAAATATTAATTAATTAATTAAATTTTAATTAATTAATTTTAGTTTTGCATGGGAAACAAAATGGCCGCCATTGGTTATTGAATTTCAATTAAAGTATTTTCAATAAGGGTTACCATAGGGGGGGGGGGGGGGACCCTGTTCTGTCGCCAAATACCGCCAAGATTGTCGACAACTTGGCGATATACCGCCAAATTTGGCGGCCAAAATGAGTCGCCAAAAGTGACGCCAACTTGGCGATATCTGTAATATTTCGCCAAATTCCCATAGAGTTCCATTGTAAACCTACTTGCTTATAGAAAATCTACAAATTGAGATATTTTAATACAACAAAAACTCATATTAGCTTGATTACTGTTCAGAACCATTTATCCGGAATGCTTGGGGTCAGATGTATTCTGGATAACTGGTTTTTCTGGTTAACTGGTTGTGCATTAAAGCAGCATCCATTTGATAAATTTTATGGAATATGTGTGGTTGTGGCATTATTTCTCATTTTAAATTTTTAGATCAGTTGGATTAAAAATCAATGCAAGAAAGATAAAAAAAAAATAGCCAGAGTTTAAAAGAAGGCAATTTATGGGAATCCCTTAGGAACAAAAATTCTTCTGTTTCCTCTGCATAAAAATTAAAACATCTAAAATACAACTAAATGTGATGACGAAAAATATTAGATGTTGTCATCAAATTATACAATTGTTTCAAGCAAAGCCTATGTCAAACTGGCAGTGTATGACACCTTCTTCTGCAAAGATTCTGAAATCAGTCTATCAGAAATATCATTCCGGATAAATGGTTTTCCGGTTTATTGGTTTCCGGATAAATGGTTCCATACTGTATATTAAATTTTTCTTTGATGGCCTAAGTAGGAATTGACTTTAAAAACAAAATTTTTATATTACTTGTTTTTGATAAAGTTGTGAATGAAAATTCCGTTTCGACTTGTAGTTACATACCCAGTGTTTTTGATTGAATGTATTGTAATTTTGATGGAATAAATGGATCGAAATGTTTGTTGAAAGATTTTAAGAACAATCTGTTTACAATCTCTACAAATGATTGCAAACTCCAGTTACTGATCTAGGATGCATTTAAAAACTTCCTTGCTGAATCAAAGGGAGTAGAAAAGTTATTTTTTGTGAGTTGCCACCATTTCAATAGATTGTTCTAAAATTTAACATTTTAATGCCTTGAAACTTTAAAATGTAAAAGTATTCGTCCAGCCGAATATTCAGTATTCGGCCAAAATAACTATTTGGTGCATCCTTACGTAGAAGGTATAATTATATGTATTTTAGAGGTTGATGCATATGCTAATTTCCTTTTTACTTAAATTACTGCATGCAGAGAACTTAAATATGTTTTACTTTAATGTGCTTCTTCCACTATCATTAAATATAGCAATCATTTACTTAGAGTCAGTTTGACATCAGACTGAAAGCATCTTACTGAAAAAGATGTTATATGTAGTAATTTTTTGTTTTCGAGATTGAAATATCTATTGTTGTGGATGTTTTAACTCTAAATACATTTAAATCAGGGCCAGCCCAAGGGGGCACAAACATGCCAACCGATGTAAGGAGCAAGCAAAAGAGCATCGATAAAAAATATTTTTTTTAACCTTTACGTTTTTTTTTATAGCCAGGCCCAGGCCGGGATCTGCTTGGTGTGGGAGAGGGGTCTAGTTTGTGTTTAAACAACAATTAAAGGGGACACTGAATTTTCACATGCAGACCTTATGTCTGCTTTCTTTGTTCTTTTTCTGAGAAAACTGTGTGAAGCTATTTACCGCGCAAATTACATCGTGGAAGGCAAAACAGACAGAACCAAACCCCTATTCAACTCGTCTCCATCGTAAAAAGGCTACTAGTAATTAATTTTGACTTTGGCAGTTTAAGGATAAATGTGTACCAAACTCTGCCGGCTAAGTAGTCCAATGACAATGCAACCGCTGCTGACACCAGACACTGACGGGTCACGTCTTATTGAGAATTGTACAAATTATTTATTCTTCTTTTTCTGTATTGAACAATATTAATTTAAAAGTTATAACCAAAATGCCGGAAAAGAAAAAAGTTCGAAATTATTATAGAAACAGGAGGACATGGAAAAGAAAAGATAATGAAAAGCAAGCTCGTTTTATGAAAAGGTTTATTTTTTGTAATCTTCTGCTAATTAATGTGTGCATCGAATCTTTTATCAACGACAAAAGACTAAAAAAAGTAAATTTCTCTAACTAAAAATATAGACTTAAATCAATCTATGTAATCAAACTGTTTTTTCAGTAAAGGCAGAAGATTTTTCAGAAAATGCTGTAAAAGCTGCAGTTTTGAACTGTATTTCCTAAATTTTAAAAAGAATTTACATTTAAAAAGTAATAAAATAAATTCTGAATTTTATTTCAAGAAAAAAAAAAGGTACTTTTCGGTTAGCCGGGCGCCAGTGTTTTATATACATATTTATATACATACATATATGTAAATATACATATATTTACATATACAAATATTGTCTCTATACACACATATATATATGTAAATATATATGTGTATTTACATATACGTATGTATATAAATATGCATATAAAACACTGGCGCCCGGCTAACCGAAAAGTACCAAAAAAAATTATATGAAAAAAGCAAATTTACAAATATTTTGTTTCCCAGCCATCATATTTTTTTTTTACAAAATATATAGTTAAAGAAATTTGTCAAAATTTAACAGATGCATAAAAATATTCTATTCATTTTTTATTTTAAATTGATTTTTTCCCATATGTAGATATACAAGGTAGCGATGCGGCTTTTCCGTCAATGATCGTCGCAGTAACGGTTGCTAGCGATGACCTGACGCTATAAGGTGGTTGCACAGGAAAATTCAGCACCGTGGGATTTTGGAATAATTTGAATCTTACTTTTGTTGAAAACAAAGTTGTATTTACAATCTATCTCATTGGTAATAAAATTTTAATTTATGAAAGTGGCATTTAAAAATAAGAATTTGAGAACTTAAAGAAGAGAGTTATTTTAAATATGGTTTAAGAGACAGAAATGAAATCAACTTCTTGTTTCTTCTCATTTTTTCAGAGTAACGATCCGGGCAAAACGCCCTAGTGAACGGCCACATTTCAATGAAATCAATGAAAAGGGCTCTGTCCACCAGAGATTTTCACCAGGCTAATTGCTTCTAATGTATGAATATTATTTTTCAATCACATCAGGTAACAGCAGATTTAAGCTCTCAGCCTCTTCTGTTCATCTTCAGAGAGGTGGTTCTCAAGGGAACCTCATCTTTTCTACAATACCATGAAAGCTTCAACTACTTCTTGGCTTTGGATAAACTGCAACACAATCTTCCAAAACTATGGTATCCTATTACAAGAGAGAGAGAGAGAGAGAGAGATAAATTAATGATCAATTTAACACCTTGGGGATGAGCATCAGATAATACGTGACTCATAAATTCCTCAGAATCCTTGATTATTCCCACCAGTTATTTTTTATTGTAAATTTTGCTTTATTTAATCAGGGCATTTTCTCGATTAAATTAGGCAAAATTTTCTGTTTTGAAAAACCGGTGATAACCCACATAGCACGGACATTAGTAGCAAGTTCGATTTTTTCTGATATATAATCTTGTCGTGACAAATTTGAATTGAGAAATTCACAGCAAATCTCCCGCAAGGTATACCATCACCCACTTACATGAGTAGTTTGTTGTGAAACTGATGTTAAGACTGTTGGCAAAAAGCCACCTCTAGTCTGCACAGCAGGTTACGCGCACTAGTACTTAGATAGATAAATAGATATCATTCTGGCCATTAAAACACAATTAATATAATAATATATGTAATTGCTTACCTTTATCTTTCTTCAGCAGCAATATTCCTCATTTTTCGGCTTGGTGCACATTTTTAACTCCAGTGGGTAATCCATTTATAACGAAGCTAAAGTGTTGAAAACAAAAGGTGTTGGTTAAATATATTATTTATATTTAATCCACACTTGAGACTTGATCACTTTCGTTATAGAGAATTATATTAAAATTTTGACTTTACATTTTAAATTAATGCGTTACATACAGCTGCCTTTTGCAGCAACAAATTAAATATTACATCTCTCTCTATTGAGATAAATTGGGCAACTAACTTAATAATAAAAAGAGTTCTTTTTTTTGAGTCAGAGTTCTTTTGATGACGTCAGACAGCTGCAGCATTCGTGGGTTGATATTAAAACAAATTTCGCGAACATATTTCACATATTAATATCATTGTTTATCTTGAGTAGGATGATTTAGCAATAATCGGAAAGTTTGTTTATTGTAGAATGATTTATTATTACTTAATGTATTTATTTATGTGTTCAAATGTTTGTATTCTTGAATTGCTTCCTGTTTTGAAATCAGTTAATGACATCTAAGATGATTATGAATTGATTTACTGCTACTAAATTAGTTCAAGTATTTTAAAGTGTTATGTCCTTGAAAGTTATTGCTTGTATAATGTTTCTAAAGTAGTTTACTGTTCATATCTGAGAGGGTTATAAATCCACCACCCTTTTTTAACCATCTCAGATGTATCCGGTAATAGTTGCATGGATTCACGATGTTTCAGGAATTGAGGCTTGGCCAGTGGTTTGGTCAGCGCGTCTGCTGTCATGTCTTGTGTTGGGCAGTAACGAAGATCCAGTATTCCATCTTCTTTCATCTCTTTTATTGCGTGATAACGCACATCAATGTGTTTTGTGCGTTTTGAAAATTTTTCGTTCTCCACCATCTTGATGACGCTCTGGTTGTCTTCATACAGTATCACTGGTAAATTTTGTTTCAAGTCCAGTTCTGCTAATAATTTCCTCAGCCAGGCAATTTCCTGTCCTGCACTAGCTGCAGCTACAAATTCAGCTTCTGCCGATGAATAGGCAATGCAATTTTGCCTTTTCGTGTACCATTGAATGGGACTGTTTCCCAACATGAATAGGTTTCCAGTAGTTGATTTTCTGGTTCGTGTGTCCCCCGCCCAGTCGGCGTCAGAAAAACCGATTAACTTTGGTTCATTGTTTTTGTTTAGTGTCAAATTTAAAGTTTTTGTAAAATTCAGGTAACTTATTACGCGTTTCACACCGTTCCAGTCTTTTAGGCGTGGATTTTCACATCTTCTGCTGAGTATGTTAACAGCGGCTGAAATATCTGGACGCGTAGTGGTTCCTATATATAACAACGATCCTATCGCTTGTCTGAATTTCGTATTGTTGGGTAATAAATTTTCTTCGTCTTCTAATTTGTGAAAACCGGCATCCATAGGAGTGCTTACAGGTTTTGCGTTTTCTAAATTAAATTTTCTTGCAAGTTCTTCTATTTTTAGTCTTTGATTCAGTTTATACCCGTTTTCTGATTTCTTTATTTCCATGCCTAAATAGTGAGCTACTTCCCCAAGGTCCTTTAATGCAAATTCTTCCTTTAAAGATTTTATTATGTCTTCAATCGTTTCGTTTTCACCACCTATCAAAATGTCGTCAACATACACTATTACGTAAGTTGAAATTTTGTTCTCTTTTCGTGTATATAGACATGAGTCCACGGTGCTTTGTTGAAAGTTTAAATTTTTTAAAGATTGTTCTATTCTTTGTTCCAAGTTCTGGCTGCCTGTTTTAGTCCGTAGATCGATTTTTTTAATTTACACACTTTGTTTTCTGAGTTTTTCTCAATGTAACCCTCCGGTTGTTTCATATAAATTTCGTCTTCTAACTCACCGTAGAGAAAGGCTGTGTCGATATCTACGTGTCGCACGTTAAACTGCTTATGTGCGGCTACTGTCAAAAATGTTCTCACAGTTGTTTGTGACACTACTGGGGCGAAAGTCTCGTCGTAGTTTTCCCCATATTTTTGACTAAACCCTTTGGCTACTAAACGTGCTTTGTACTTTTGAGTGTTTCCGTAACTGTCTAATTTCTTTTTGAATATCCATTTGCAACCTATAACCTTTTTGTTAGGTGGAGGATCCACTAATTCCCATGTGTTGTGTTGTCTCAGCGAATTGATTTCCGCTTGTGTGGCTTTAAGCCAATTTTCCTTTTCTTTGGGATTATTTATTTCCAATATTTCATTCCAACTAGTGTGTTCTGTCATATCATCATTTTTTACATAACAGGCATATCTGTCTGGTGGTACCCCCCTGTTCGATCTTTCAGATCTTCTTGGTTCATTGGTCGGTTGTTTGGACGTGGTTGGTTCTTCGGTTGTGTTGTTTATCTCTGTTTCAATGTAATGTTTGTCGTCATATGAGTTTTCTGTCTCTTTACTTTCTTTTAGGTTAATTTTGCTATTTTCTATGAATTTCACTGTTCTGCCAATTACAATTTTATTTTCTTTAGTGTATACGCGATATCCTTTTGAGTTGTTATCGTATCCTACAAAAATCCCTTCCTGAGCCCTGTCGTCCAATTTTCCTCGATGTTGTTTATTCACGTATACGTAAGCTTTGCATCCGAATGTTCGCAAATAGTGTAAATTTGGTTTGCGATTAAACCATAGCTCAAATGGGGTTTTATTTGTCGATCTTGTTGGTAAGCGATTCTGTAAATGATTCGCGGTGTTAATTTCTTCTCCCCAAAATCTTTGTGGCAGATCTGCTTCTCTGAGTAGGCTTCTAGTCATGTCTAATAGCGACCTATTTTTTCTCTCCGCAATGCCATTTTGGCTCGGGCAATACGGCACGGTTAATTGATGTTTAATACCCCTTTTCCTTAGGTAATCCTCTATCCCACTATTTATGTACTCTCCCCCGTTATCCGATCTTATTGCTTTCGGATATATCCCGAACTGGTTTCGAACCATAGCTATATAGTCGATTAGTTTATCCTGTACTTCATCTTTATGTTTTAACCCACTTACTACTATACAGTAAATCTAGAGTAGTCGTCAATGAAAGTTACAAACATTGTTTTACCGCCTATTGTGGGGGTTCCTATCGCTGTGCATACGTCCGTGTGCACTAGATCGAGTACTCTACCTGTTTTATTTCTATACACTGTTTTGGGATAGGGAGCATCGCTTGTTTTTGTTTGTATGCATGTTTCGCATGTTGTTCCATGTTTGCAATTATTTAGTTTTATGCCATAGGCTAAATCATCTTTAACCATTTCCTTTATGGAATTGTAATTTCTATGCCCTAGGCGTTTGTGCCAAAGTTCCAGGCAGTCTTTACTTTTGCATTCATATGCCATGTTTACTATATTCCTATCAGCATTTTCTAATAATTCAACTTCGTATAGGTTATTTTTCATTTTTGCCTCTAAGTAGATTTTCCCATTTCGGGACAGCGTGCATCGATCTTTATCAAAAAATAATTTATACCCATTCTTTGTGGCTTTACTTACTGAAATTAAATTAGATTCTAACTCCGGTACATACAACACTTCTTTCAACGTAATTTTATTTATACCTCCATCGGATGTTTTCGTCGTGAATGTAGTTTCTCCTGTACTTAGCGAGTTTAGAGTTTTTCCGTTGGCAATTATGACCGTTGTTTTTTCGGTGTCATTTAATTTAGTAAACTCATTTTTATTGTTTAGGATATGTGAAGATGAACCAGAATCAATAATCCAGGTTTGTTTTCCTGCTTTGTCTATTAGAAAGGCTGCGTCGCTGCCTTGATCTGGTTTTATTTCCGTTCTATAATTTCTCTTTTCTACTGATTCGCGGTCAGTGTTTCCTATCTGGTTATCAGATTGTTGATAGCACAACGATGATGAGTAATGTTTGTTTTTGTATGTTTGTTGTTGTTTTTGTGTATTTGGGTGATTGTTTCGATTTTTCAAATGCCAACATTCTCTGTACGTGTGATTTCTCAATTTGCAGTACGTGCACTGTTTATCTTTTTTAAAGTTATCATTAGGAAATCTTTTCTGCGTTTTAAACGCTTTTGTTGAATTTTCACCCTGGTCTGTGTTTTCGACCCTTCTTTTGTACTCATCTGTTAATTTACTTCTAATAAATTGTGGTGTAAGCTCGTCTTCATTTCGCGATTCAAGTGCAGTGATCAAAGTGTTATAACTAGGGGTTAGCGAACACAACAATAAAGCTGAAAGATGGGAGTCGCTAATTGTTTCCCCGATCGCTGAGAGTTTGTCTTTTAGTTCTAGAATGTATGTTATATGTTTGATTAAGTTTCCGTTTTCTTGGAGCTTGGCTCCATAAAGCTTTCTTAACAAAAATAATTTACTAGAGAGGTTCGCCCGTTCGTGTATCGTTTTAAGTGCGTTCCATGTGTCTTTGGCTGTGTTAAGCCCTTTTACATGGACGATTTGTGAATCTTCAATTGATAGATTTATTATCGCTCTGGCTTTCTTGTCCTTTTTCTCCCAATCGGCCGTGATTGGCGTGGGACTATCTTCGCTAATTACGTTGAACAAGTCTTCTCTAATCAGTAACATCTCAGTTTTAAATTTCCAATTTCCGTAGTTACTCTCGTGATGCGGCCATTTTTCTAGTTATTTAAGTTTTACTTATGTGAGGAATTGCTGTTTTTATTTTATTCTATATAAAACTTCTTATTATATATCTAGTTTTTTATTTTTTTTTCAATTGTTTAACATTTCATATATATATCAACAAAAAAATGCACAATATTTATTTCATCATCAACTAACTATATTTTCAATAATTTTCAATTTCTTTTTAATGTGCACACATGTATGGCCAGTAGTTTTTTTTTCTTTTTCACATATTATTTACCTACTAAATATAGACCTTTTCCGTCTCATAATCAAATTGTTGGCAAAAAGCCACCTCTACTCTGCACAGCAGGTTACGCGCACTAGTACTTAGATAAATAAATAGATATCATTCTGGCCATTAAACACAATTAATATAATAATATAGGTAATTGCTTACCTTTATCTTTCTTCAGCAGCAATATTCCTCATTTTTCGGCTTGGTGCACATTTTTAACTCCAGTGGGTAATCCATTTATAACGAAGCTAAAGTGTTGAAAACAAAAGGTGTTGGTTAAATATATTATTTATATTTAATCCACACTTGAGACTTGATCACTTTCGTTATAGAGAATTATATTAAAATTTTGACTTTACATTTTAAATTAATGCGTTACATACAGCTGCCTTTTGCAGCAACAAATTAAATATTACATCTCTCTCTGTTGAGATAAATTGGGCAACTAACTTAATAATAAAAAGAGTTTTTTTTTTTTTTTGAGTCGGAGTTCTTTTGATGACGTCAGACAGCTGCAGCATTCGTGGGTTGATATTAAAACAAATTTCGCGAACATATTTCACATATTAATATCATTGTTTATCTTGAGTAGGATGATTTAGCAATAATCGGAAAGTTTGTTTATTGTAGAATGATTTATTATTACTTAATGTATTTATTTGTGTGTTCAAATGTTTGTATTCTTGAATTGCTTCCTGTTTTGAAATCAGTTAATGATATCTAAGATGATTATGAATTGATTTACTGCTACTAAATTAGTTCAAGTATTTTAAAGTGTTATGTCCTTGAAAGTTATTGCTTGTATAATGTTTCTAAAGTAGTTTACTGTTCATATCTGAGAGGGTTATAAATCCATCAAAGACTGTCTTTAATTCACGAAAGTGACGAAAGCAAAAACTCCCTCTGTTGAGAGAATAGATAATTAGCAGATACGCAGAAATTTTATTTGTTTGGCACTGCTTTTATTAAAGACTATACTTATCAAATACCAAAAAAGGATTAAACTGAAATGACAAATATTACCTTAACTTATTTATGGTGGTAAAAACGATGCATGCACCTTAATGGTGCATATGCATCCCTTCGAAGGGGTTAAACTTAACAGTTCTAAACAGTTAACGTGGCATGGAAAGATTATTACTTTGCAGTAAGTTTGCAGTATTTTTGATTACTTTTTTGCCATTAATCTGCAATAACTTGGACACAGCATGAATTTAACTTGCACGACAAGTTAGCTGCAAGTTCAAAGTGTGGTGACTTCGGCGTTTGCGTTAACTTGCTGCAGTCGTGTTATGAAATTTCAGTCTTGTCATGCTGAGCTTGCTGCAACTTTGCAAGTTTTCAAAGCAAGACTTCTGCAAACTAAAAATGCTATGTGGGAAGAGATTAAAAATTCTGTAAAAGACATTCGTCGCAAAGGGGTTAAATATACAATAGTTATGTCAAACCCTTATCACAGAATGGTATACAAACACTGCATCACATAGTCATAATAAGTCTACTAGATGAATTACTTACTCATAGCCAGGCAACATCACTTTTTTTTTTGCATTACTGTAACTAAAATTTAGCCTCTTATAAGCATTTAAAAGTTAATCAAATAAAAATTGGGAGTAAAAAAAAATAATCTGTCTATTATATGAAAGTCACATTCAGGCTGTAACTTCTTAGAAATGCTACATAAAAATCAAATACAAATAAAAGCAAGTAATGTTGAAATAGTGAGAATATACATGCATTTTTTCCCACGTTTTATATTGCTCATGCATCAGCTAGATTACACATATAAAATGTGACCACTCATAAAAGTAAAAACCACTGACGATACATATGCAATAGCATTTATCAGGGACATACTCAAGAAGAAGGGAGCTGAGAAGCTACAGTAGCCGTACCTCCCTCCCCCTGAAAATCTGTACTTTGTACACAAGACCATTTCCCAGATCAGCTCTCCACCTTCTCGGAACAAAATCCTAGATACCCTACTGACATTTTTGTGTATATTAGAATTCCAAAGCATGGAAAGGATTGCGACCCCTCCCTTAATCTCTGAGAAAAGTATGAAGTTTTTTAAAAAGCACTGAGAGATGAAAAAAATATAAAAAGCTGTTAATGATTGCGATTAAACTGATTATTGCAATTTCATCCACCTCATTTTTAACCTTTTATTCCCCAACACTGCTTACCATATCCACTGAAAACATTCAGTTTTGTAAGTGATATTTAACAACAATAAAAGAGTTCAACTCAAGCACGTAACTTATATTTTTTACTGGTTGTGGGCGGGTGTGGGGGTTAGCTTTCAGTTACAACGACTTTTTTTTAAAATAAAAATACATGAAAAAATATTTTCACAGATGTGCTTTTGATATCTGTAAAATTCGGCAAGTCTTTTATTTTCAAAGAACTAACATTTTTTGAAAAAACTATGCACTTTTCATTCCTCCTCCACCCTAAAAAAATCTTGAGTATGCCATTGATCCGAAGATATATCCTACCTCTAATATATGTTAATATTATTCTACATATGACTACAAGTTGTTTAATCATAATATTAAATTCGTAAAATTTCACTAAGCAAAAGCAGTAGCAGTGACAGGTTCATATCTAACACCAAAAATTTTTTAACATTGACGTAACCAAAAAAAAAAAAATATATATATATACGAGATAACAATTAAAAACTAATCTGAAGGAAAATGAAACAGAAAAAAATATACAAAACACTTACTTAGTACATGTTTCTCCGTTTACATTTATTTTTCTATACGCTAGACCAGTGGTTCCCAAACTTTTAGGAACGCGGAGACCTTTTTGGGACGAATTTGTAAGGCGGAGCCCCTTAACCTCATGGTACTCTATATGGTTTACAAACTAATATTTTTTATGCCTATGGAGCAGAGAGAGAGAGATCTGGTAGATAAGAGTCCGAACCAGTAGTTTCCAACATGAGGCCAATGTTTTCGGTTTGGCCCTTTTCTTGATACAGAAATTCTGAACTCGTACTAGAAATTTTGAAAATCAAATTTTCTATTATTTAACCCCTTAACAGTTTTATTTAATTTATTAAATTAAAAATAAGGACTAAAAACCATTTTTTCTGTATTACAATATCTGCCTTGTACAATCGAGATATGTACACCAAATACAACAAAAATTATAGATAAAAATTTGTGGTTTTAGAAAGCTTTTAGTAACGAAAACGAACTCTTCTTACCCGAGCGACGTTCCAGCAACACTGTTAAGGGGTTAATTTCATCCATTTTTAAATTAAAAAATATTTTCTCGGCATTTCTAATATAAACTCGGAATTAAAGATCAAAATGGTAACCCTGTCTGGGTCATGCATTGCACTGGGGTTTACGTGAAACTATTATTATTTATGGCGAAAACCACACACACACAGAAGAAAGGTAAGTTGTACAATTTTCGTTTACAAATAGAGACTTCTGTATAATCCCAATAGGCTACTCGCGAAAAGTAAGAAAATGTTTGAGCCCAGTCGCCCATGAGTAATTATATAACTCGTTTTCGCAAGTCCCGCCCACCCTTAATAGAATCATGCGATTACGGATTCTTCTATACGTTTCTATTACTTCTAAACATAAACCGAAAACGAATCGCCTCTGAGCAGCATCTTTTGAACCATTTTTTAAAAATACATTCAGAAGCAGATCATCGTTTTAGTATTTAAGTGGGCGGGGCAAAATCTATAACTTGTATTGCAGAATCTTTTACTTTTTTGGATGTTTTATTTGAAGTATTATGCTATGTGTTATAGTTTCGAAAGAAACTTTCTTTCACTATTTTTTGCCTCAAAATAGATAAATGGTTAAAAACTACGCATGTTAAAAGGACTGCAACTAGTAGAAAAACTTTACTAACAAAAGGGGATATATTGATTGGGTTAAAGCTATATCAGGACGGGTACTCTTTGTCGAAAATTCTAAGGAGGGGTGGAGCTAAGCAAAAGTTTAAATTGTTAGTGTGATACACAAATGTTAAAAACCAATATAAATATTTTTAATTGCTACAACCTTATTTCTGATAGGAAAATGTGGCATCATAATATAAGAATCTTAGCCAATAACGAGACAAATTAAAACAAAATTTTAAAGAGCGGTTGTAAAATAAGACAACATGTTAAAAAAATGTGTTTTCAGCAACATACATTATCTTAAAAATTAAGTACAATTATTTAAAACAGCATAGAAAATTTAAATAACTAACAATTAATAAAAATCAAATAAACAGATTAAAGTTACAAAAAGAAAAACTACATATACAACGTAAACAAATATTAAATGGATCTAATGAGGGGTTTATTAAATGATACACAAGATGTTACAAAAAAGTGGCGTTTTAATCGACAGACATGGTTTTACTATGAAAAACAGTATAGAAAATTTAAATATACAAATAACATAAACAGATTAAAGAAATCCAAGTTATAAAAAAAGAAATATATGTACACAATATACACAAATGTAAAATGGATCAAATGAGGGACTTTAAATGATACAAGATGGTATAAAAAAACATGTTTTAAGCATTGTTGAGTGCATACATTTTAACTGAAAATTTGCAAACTTAGGGAATTTTCTTGCATACAGAAGAACATTTTGAATTTCGATTACAATATATTAAGTATATGCTGCTGCATCAAAGAATTTTTTTGCGGTATTTTTAACAATCAAGCATTAATAACTCACACTGCTATGCTAAACACCGGCAGTAAATACCGCCAGCAGACGAATTTTAGCTTCGACCTCAGGTCGTGTGCATAAGGTCCAGTAAACAAATTTTGACAGGTGTCAAGGGGATTTTATTTTCCTAACTGCGAAGTTTTCGCAGAAATGATTTAGATGCAGTAATAAGCTCCACCTTTCGCAATTAGCTGAAATATTTACCTGGAGTGTGGGCAAACTGCCGCTTTCAGTTTTTATTATTCAATGGAGGATATTCCAAATATGGGTTCGAGGCTGAAAAAAGTCACGTGACACCGGTAATTTACCCAAGGAACTTTTAATTGATAAGAAGGGAAGATACTACTGCGTTGCCTCATGAACTGTTTCATTGGCTAGCGGGGATTTACATAACACGTCTACGGAGCCTTCCCTTCTTTAAGCTAGAAGTTTTTACCTTGACCACGTGATCAAAATGGAGATGGAATATCCTCCATTCGCATATAATATTTCACTTTTTAATAATTTATTTTAATTAATATAGATAAATGAGTACGCTGACAACTTTTTCACATTGGAGCAGTTCCTATTAATGGATTAAAAACTGAAATACACCGTTTGTAGTATAAAACGTTCATTTTTGTTATAGTCCAGGCAATAGGGAATTTTACCTAGCAAAATTAATGGTAGTTATAGAAATCGGCTTACTTTATGTTTTTAGGGTCGCTGAATTCGAATTTGTAACTTCCCACCAAAATTTCCCCCGGTACCCCCCCCCCCCAAAATTTTGGTAAAAAAACCCTCAAAAAAGGTTTTTACTAAAAAAATTGATTTTTTTATTGTTTTAGGGGGGAAACTATCTAGAAATTAAGAAAGTAGACAAAATTTGCAACAAATTAGATACAGTAGAATCTCGATTATCCGAAGTAATTGGGACCGACCCTCGTTCGGAAAATCGAAATTTTCGGATCATCGAGAATGCTTCCATTTTAATATTAAGAAGAAATATATGCGCTATTTCTTATTATGGTAACAAGTGCTTAATAAAAATGAAGCAATAACAAAATAGAAACAAGAATAAATTACCTGAATTTTAATTTTGAAATTAAGTACCTTTTACATATTTCACAAGGGTTTGAAACAATGTTTTGTTTGTCGCAGTTTCGATTGCCTTTGCTTTGAAACTCTACTAGGAATATTTTTAATGTTATTAATTCACGAGTATCATAATCTTTCTGCTGCTCCAGCCATACCAAACCTTTTGCAAACCATTCAAAAGCTTCAGAATTGCTATTTTATTGGTTTTGTTCGTTCCACTCGGCAGCTTACGGGAGCTCAAGTTAAATTCAAAGGAACTCTAAGAAGGGGGATCGAAAATATTTATATGTACTCGTACTTCGGAATGGACCGCTTGCACACAATGAATAGGATAGTTAAAGAAAAAAAAAAAGGTTTTAAAAATAGATTTCGGTTAACCAAGAGTTTCGAATGAAAGCGGTTCTATTGTATATATATATTATTGATAAATGTTGTTTTATGGACCACCTTACGTTGTTGTCAGTCGAGCGAAATTTTTCGTTTCACAAACAACGACATCGACGGCTTGTCGCAGAGAACTATGCGAGATAGCGAAAATATCGTGAAAGCGTTTCGCTACTTGCGCCATCTCAGAGTAGTCGCAGATTTTCATGCGAGATTGCGAAAAAAATCACTGCGAACGTTTCGCTGTTTTACTGAACGAGAAAAGTTAATTGCGCAAATGGAGGATATTCCATCTACGTTTTGATCATGTGGTCAAGGTAAAAACTTCTAGCGTAAAGAAAGGAAGGCTCCGTAGACGTAATGTAAATCCCCGCCACCCAGTGAAACAGTTCATGAGGAAAACAGCAGTAGCCTCCCTTCTTATCGGTTATAAATTCTTTGGGTAAATTACCGGTATCACGTGCCTTTTTTCAATCTCGAACCCAGATTTGGACTATAGTCCATTAACTTTTGACTACTCCTTCAACTGTCACATAAGCAGAAAATGGAGGATATTCCATCTACGTTTTGATCATGTGGTCAAGGTAAAAACTTCTAGCTTAAAGAAGGGAAGGCTCCGTAGACGTAATGAAAAACCCTCCCCAGCCAGTGAAACAGTTCATGCGGAAAGCAGCAGTAGCCTCCCTTCTTATCAGTTAGAAGTTCTTTGGGTAAATTACCGGTATCACGTGACTTCGAACCCAGATTTGGAATAAAGTCCATTGCTGAGCTCGAATACGACCTGGATAGCTGATACAATTTTCAGTTGCTTTGTTTGGTAGCATATCTCCAGGAAACATTTCTAGTCAGAAAGAGATAAAAATCATCAGTTTTTGACATTGAATGATAGCGCCTAGGAAATTGGTTATCCCTGTAATACTTATAAAAGTGCTAAAATATTGTATCCCTTAAATGTGCAATGATGCTGCTGAAATATACAGATCGCAGCGACATCTGCAGGATATTTTCTACAACTGCAATATATTGCTAGTCTATACAATGTAATACAAAAATCCCGCAAATGTCGCTGCGATCGACACTTGGCATTTTAGCAGTATCGTCGCACATTTAAGGGATACAAATTTTTAGCGTTGCTTGGATAGCATATTTCCACACTAGGTATTCTAGACGCTGTAATTGAATATTGCTATTTTTAGTTTATTTTATTTACTTCTGACTAGTTAATTTCTGAAAAAATGAACACGAGCTTGTAAAAATGGTAGTATATGTATACAAAAGATTGACTAAACCATAATAGTCCAGGCATAGAGACCGTATAGAGGCTCTACCTAGCAAAAATTATGGTAGTTCTTGAAAAAGGCTTACTATATGTTTTCTGGGTCGCTGAATCCGAATTTTTAACTTCCCACCAAAATTTCCCCCGGCAACCCCCAAATTTTGGTAAAATGCCCCCCAAAAAGGTTTTTATTAAAAAAAATAATTTTTTTTATTGTTTTAGGGAAAAAGTATCTAGAAATTCAGATAGTAGACAAAATTTGCAACAAATTAGATATATGACATTATGGCGTAGGATGAATGGGGAGGGCGGGGCTGCACTGCGGCGCTACGTGCACTAAGTTATGAAGTCCAGGCAATAGGGATTTTACCTGGAAAAATTAATACTAGTTCTGGATTTCGACTCACTTTATGTTTTTTGGGTCGAATCCGATTTTGTAACTTCCCACCAAAATTTCACCCCCCCAAAAAAATTATTTTTTGAAAAAATTTGGTTTTTGAGAAAAGCGCGCGAGGAATGTTCCGAGGCAGCCCCCTCTCTCCCCATTTATCCTACGTCATAATGTCATGTATCCTATTTGTTGCAAATTTTGTCTAGTTTCTGAATTTCGTAATGCTTTTCCCATAAAAAATAAAAAAATTAAGTTAATAACAACTATTTTGGGGTTTTTTCGGGGGGGGGGGGGACTTTTGGGGTAAGTTAAAAATTCGGATTCAGCGACCCAAAAAATTTAAAGTAAACCTTATAAGGAAAGTTCGGAGGGGAGATGGGAGGGCGAATGTAAACGTGTGAGTGGTTAAGCGGAATTGCGCAACTTAGTCCACGCAGCACCGCGCGCATGTTCCGAGGCAGATCCCCTCTTCCCCTTCATCCTAAGTCATAATGTCATATACAGTAGAACCTCTTTCATCCGAAACTCTTTTAACCGAAACTCTCGGTTAATCGAAATCCATTTTGAAAGCTTTTTTTGAGCTCCGGTAAGCTGCGGAGTGGAACGAAAGAAACGAACAAATTAGCAATTCTGAAGCTTTTGAACGTCTTGCAAACGGTTTGGCATGGCTGGAGCAACAGAAAGACTGCAATACTGGTGAACTAATAATATTAAAAAAACTCTGTGATAGAGCTTTAATGCAAAGGCAATCGAAACTGCGACAAACAAAACAGTTTTTTCAAACCCTTGTGATGTATGTCAAAGGTACTTAATTTGAAAATTAAAATTCAGGTAATTTATTTTTGTTTCGATTTTGCTATTCCTTTATTTTTATTAAGCACTTGTTATCATAATTAGAAATATTGCATATATTTCTCCTTAATCTTAAAATTGGAGCATTCTCGATTATCCGAAAATTTCGTTTTTCCGAAAGAGGGTCGGTCCCAATGACTTCGGATAATCGAGGTTCTACTGTATTTGAACATTAATGAGTATAATATATGTGTTCGTCTTTCAATATAAAATCGATATTAGAGATAACTGTAGACTGTTTTTCAATTTCTACTATTAGTTCACACTCTCCCTATATTTATTTATTTCTATATCTTGTTCAAATTTTCAATCGTTCATAAAATACTTATCATTTATCCTATGAAGTTGAAATAATTTTTTTTTTAATTTGTACTGGATGACAATGGATGTTAATACAGATTTTTCAAATATTAATTTATTCATTAAATTTTAATTAATTAATGTTAGTTTTATAGGGAAGACAAAATGGCGGCCATGGGTTATGGAACAGCATTGAATGCATCTTCCTATCTATAAGGGGGGTCACCATAGGGGGACCTGTTCTGTCGCCCAATACCGACAACTTGGCGATATATCGCCCAATTTGGAGACCAAAATGAGTCGCCAAAAGTGACGCCAACTTGGTGACATCTCTAATATTTCGCCCAATTCCTTTCCTTTGTAAACCTACTTGCTTATAGAAAATCAACCCATTGAGATATTTTAGTACAACAAAAACTAATATTAGCTTAAGGGATTCTATTAAATTTTTCTTTGATGACCTAACAAGGGAATCACTTTTGGTGTTGCTCGCACCTAGCATCGAGACCTGGTGCGTTTTGTAGCCCTATACATAAAAGTTAGAGAACCGATAAAATTTCTCTGTTAAAATCATATTTTATATACTTTTTTATATTTTTAATTTTTTATTATTACATTTTTATTTGTGTATTTCACGCCAAACGTGAGTTAAGTTGCCAAATATGGTGCTACAATTTTTCCGACAGCTTTATCCAAAGAGTAAATATACAGTACATATTACTAGTATACAGATTGCGATTTTTTTAAAAAAAAATAATTGATAGCATAAGAAAAAAATATTAGGTTTTTATTTCTTTTTCTATGCGGACGATAAATATATAAGTAATAAATATAATTCTATAAAAGCTTCGAAGATCATTGAAAACTATTTTTTAGAGAAATAGAAAATAAGCAAACAATTTTCTTTTGAAATCGAATGGAATAAAGTTTCGAATGTTTAAAATGAAATGTTGCTGTATTAAAGGGTCCTTTGGTAAAAGTAATCATAAAGTAAATTAATATTTTTACACAATTTAGAAAAATTACTGTTGTTAAATATATCGGACATTGCAATTTCTAGCCATTACAAATTCAGCTATGACATTTGGCTAGGGTTGCCGTAAAGCTCTACTTTTGAAAATAAACGCCAACTGTTTCCCCGTCAAAAATATGAATATAATGTTGCAATTTTTTAAAATCAAATTCGTGAGTTTTTGAAGGAATTTTCGAACTTTTTTAAATATTTTATACTTATTATTAACTAATTTTTATTTTTAAATGCTTTTCTTTAAAAAAATTCAATGTTAATAGTCCGATAAGTGGTCTCGAAAATTGCATTTTCGGAAAGTTAAGCTGCTGTAAAATCAAGAAATATTATTTTAACAGAAAAATTTTATCGATTCTCAAACTTCATAATATAGGGCTTTAAAATGCACCAGGTCTCAATGCTAGGTGCGAGCAACACCAAAAGTGGTTCCCTTGTAAGTAGGAATTGACTTTAAAAACAAAATTTTTATTTACTTGTTCTATAATTATATTAAAATATGGATTTATTTTTCTTCTATTTCAGGTCAGGTTAAGGATTTTTATTCTTCAAGTTATAGAATTTTCGAGCTCTATTCAAGTATAACTCGACCTGCGTAATACACACAAAAGAATTACGTTATATTATAACTATGGGAGAAAATCGTTTGCAGCGTATTTTAATTATGTTATACTATTTCAAATAACATGAAATTGATATGCTGAAAAATCATAGGTTATATAACGCATTTATCATTCATTTACAGGGTCACACAGAAGTTACATAATGACTACGGAGAACAATCGTTTGCAGTGTATTGTATTTTAACGTTGCTACACTATTTCAAACATAATGAAATTGATATACATTACTAAAGTGCACTAAAGGATGCTTACTGCGAGTGAAATATGATACGCATAGCATTTATGAAAAAAAATTAACGCTGAAACGCTTGACACTTCCGGTTTCATTCACAGCTATCAAGTAGTTTTTAAATTCTGATAACTTAAATTTTTTTATAGTACAATAAATGTAAGCGCAGATTTGGGAAGATAAAAATGTAGGCTTTAATAAAATGTAATAACAAAGAAAACGAAAACTTTAGAAAAAAAAATCTCATTTTAAGCGTAATCAGATATCCCAATTTGTATACTGTTTTTCATTTTTTATTGATACTTTATTCGGTACTTTTTGGTTAGCCGGGCGACAGTGTTATATATACATATATATGTATACATACATGTATGTATATATACTTATAAATATACATACATACATATGTGTGTATATATACAATATATGTATATATATAGATGTGTATACACATATACGTATGTATATTTATATGTATATATAACACTGGCGCCCGGCTAACCGAAAAGTAGCCTTTTTATTCTCCTTGTAAAACCAGAATAATGAGCCTATTCGAATAAAAAAAAAGAGTTATCAAAATCAAAGCATCCGTTTCAAAACAAATGGTTTTCCAAGGAGAACTAAAGTGTCAATAAACAATGAAAAATAACATACAAATTAAAATATCGGACTACATTTAAAATGCGATTTTTGTCTAAAATTTTCGTTTTCTTTGTATTACATTTTATTAAAGCCCACATTTTTACCTTTCTAAATCTGCACTTACATTTATTGCACTATAAAAAAAAACCCCTAACTTATCAGAATTTAAAAACTACTTGATAGCTGAGAATGAAACCGGAAGTGCCAAACGTTTCAGCGTTAATTTTTTTTCCTTCGTACAAAAACTGCCCAAACTGTCTTTTAGATATAAACGGAACACACACACACACAAAAAGAAGACCTTGATCAATAATTACAGTAAATTTCCAATTTACATAACTGTTAAGTAAAGTTTAAAATAGTTAAGTAAATGTTTCAGTTAAATGTATTTTACGGAAAACTTTCCAGTGAAAATTTCATACGCAAAACGTGATTTCGCAAAAAGCTATTGAAATATCACTATAAAAATCAAATTGCAAATTATACTTTGATTCATAACTCATGAAAAATGTCCAATGTATCTTAAATTTTAGTTTATTGTCTTCACCACTGTCATACAAATTACGTGTATATAGAAAAAATTCATATATATGCGATATAATTTAGTGTAGAGTGTTTTGCGTATTGGGCTAAATTTCACAAAATTTTACTATAAACTCTTCTATTTACCTAAATGTAATCAATGTATGGACTATATTTTCTTTTCATCGTAGTTTAGAGTCAAAATCTTCCTAAACATAACCGTAAACTATAATTAAATAGCTTTTTTCAAAATTCTTGCTCCGAACGCTGTCAGATCACTTAAAAATAACAATTTGTGGACAATCCCTTGTCATTGAGTGAGTTTTAGTGAGAAACTAAAAAAAACAGCTCATTCTAACGTCGATATCTCTCTGAAATTTTTGATTTTTTAAAATAAGTTGCTCCATAGAGTTGACTATTAAATTATGCAAAAAGTTCTTTGTTATCTTTCGCGCATGCGCAGATAAAAATTATTTTATACAACTGCCCATATTTCCTTAAATGTTTAATATGTTTATATTCCAATTGCACTATATTATTTCTACTACATTTTGTTAATTTTTCTGAAACAGACGTTACATTGGGTGAAAAACCCTGTACGTTATAAGCAAAAAACATGCAAGAATTTTTTTAATTAAAAAAAATCGCTATATCTCTATTAATATACATGCTATTCTTACACAAATGTATACACATATTGTACAATATCTGCCTATGTATATTCTATAGCGATAGATTATTTCGTACATTTTATTTTACAGGCTGATCCCAAGTATCATATTTTTTATTTAATTTTTGGTTGGCGCCCTCATTGTCCTCCTTATCAAATCGACGTTGATAAATAGGAAGTCAAATCTGTTCTTTTTAATCCTAAAATTCGAGAAGAATCTGACAATTATATTTTTAAACATACGACAAAATGCCTAAAATTGAAAGTTGCCGGTCATTAATGGCCATATAGTGTTTATTCTTATGAAATAAAACTAAAACCTTTTTATTCAATTCCTACTATTAGCTCACACTCTCCCTACATTTATTTATATATTTATATATTTATCTTGTACAAATTTTCAATCGTTAATAAAATACTCATTATTCATCCTATCAGGTTGAAATAAATTTTTTTAAACTTGTACTGGATGGCAATTGATGTTAATAAAGTTTTTTCAAATATTAATTAATTAATTAAATTTTAATTAATTAATTTTAGTTTTGCATGGGAAACAAAATGGCCGCCATTGGTTATTGAATTTCAATGAAAGTATTTGCAATAAGGGTTACCATAGGGGGGGACCCTGTTCTGTCGCCAAATACCGCCAAGTTTGTCGCCAACTTGGCGATATACCGCCAAATTTGGCGGCCAAAATGAGTCGCCAAAAGTGACGCCAACTTGGCGATATCTGTAATATTTCGCCAAATTCCCATAGAGTTCCATTGTAAACCTGCTTGCTTATAGAAAATCAACAAATTGAGATATTTTAATGCAACAAAAACTCATATTAGCTTGATTATATTAAATTTTTCTTTGATGGCCTAAGTAGGAATTGACTTTAAAAACAAAATTTTTATATTACTTGTTTTTAATGTACAGTCGTGCAAAAAAAAAAGTAAACACCCCCTACTAACTCCTCAACAAATTATCGTAGAAAAAAGTTACTGGTACCGAACGATTGGAAATAAAGCCTACTTTTAAATGATGTATATAAAATTTGCTTAGGGGGCCACCTACCTATTAAAACGAACCATAACTTTGTTTTTTTCAATAGCAGTACCCAATTCTGACAGCATCAATGAACTCTACACCCTTCAATTAGCCTAAAAACGAATTTTTATGCAATTCGTACCATAAGTTTCCGAGAAATTAATTATTTTAAAACGAGCGTATTTTAAGGGCTGTATCCAAATTGAAGTTCCGTACTGGATTGTTCACCGAGAGAGCCGCTTCCTTGATCAAGGCACCTTAAGCGCCACTCAAGGAGCCAATGAAGCCTGTTAGATTACAGTAGGGCAGAATAAATTTCAAAATATCTACTCACTTCCATCCTAGACGGCCCCTTAAACCATCATTTTGCCGTTTTTTAAGCATCATTTGAAAACTACTTGGAAGAAAAATGTGAATTTTTTTAATTTCCATAAAGTAGGACTTAATAAATCTAAATCCATCCAAAAAATTGTAGGTTGCAATTCATAATTTTTTCGAATATTAATTTTATAATTCATAGTTCATATCATAAAATTATAAAAATTGCAAATTCAGCTTATTTATATTTGGGTATATTAGTATTATTACTACAAAAAAAATTAGCACATTAGGAGCATAATTTCGGGAGATATAAATAAAAATATGAAAATGTAATTTAACATTAGAAGCACTAAATTTTGAATGTTTATAATTCAAAAACTTATCATTCAAATGACTTGAAATTTGGTGTCTAGGCATAATTTGAACCGAAGATTTGAAATATCTCGTTAAAATTGGGTATTGCTATTGAAAAAAATGAAGTTTGGATTCGTTTTAATAGGTAGATGGCCCCCTAAGCAAATTTTATATACATCATTTAAAAGTAGACTTTATTTCCAATCCTTCGGTACCAGTCACTTTCTTCTATGATGATTTGTTGAGGAGTTAGTAGGGGGTGTTTACTTTTTTTTTTCCCACGACTGTACATATCGCTCACCCGGAAGAAAAGTGACCCATCTCGCAAAAATTCATTTTGTGTTTTATTCCACTCATAGGTCTGTCACAGGCGCATCTTGCTACACAAACAGTTTCAGAAGTTTAGTTATAAGGAAATTCACTTTATTGCACTCTAGGTCCATTTGTGAACACAGAAGAGGGGTGAATTGCGTGGGGAGTTAAAATGACCCAACCCTCCAAACTTCATCCTATGTCTTCATTCTTAACCCCTTGAGGGGCAAGCGAATATGTCTCTAAATATTGAATTCTCACCGGAATAATCGAAAATTTTTATTTTTAAAATAAAGAAAAGCAATTTTTCAACGATTTTCCTCCAAAGTTAAAACTATAAAATTTAGTTAAAATTTTCTGGTGAGAATCTTGTTTAAATCAGGTGGGATATATTTTATCCCTCAAGGGGCTAAAGGTTTTAAGCTTTTTGATCTAAGTTTTTATTTCTCCATGCGGCGCTAAGAGCTATAATTTCATGTTACAGTAAAAATCATGCAAATTTTCTTTTGCCTCTCCTGTGAAATTTACTTTTATCGAGATGTGTGTCACTTTTCTGGCGGGTGAGCGATCTATTACAAAAAGTATAATATTTTATATTTTGTAGGAAGTATCTCTACAAAAAGTATCTCTAGATCTATATATATAAAAGAAAGTCTGGATTTTGTATTAATCAACGCGCAGCCAAAACTACTGAACCTAAAATCTTGAAAATCGGGGTAAAAATACTTCTTATGATATAGAGTGCCGCTAAGAAAGGATTTTCCAAAATTCCACCCCTAAGGGGGGTAAAAAAGAGAACGAACTTTAAAAAAATTCCTTAAAAATCTGATTTTATAGTTATTTTTCAACTGATAACATATTTTGGTTTATTTTTGTATGCTGAATCGAATGGTACTAACTAAATTCTTTTAAGCCCAATAGAGATATTTCATATTTTTCTAATTTGGCACTATCTTTGGCGCCAAAACCTGAATTTTTCAAGTGATATTTTCTAAAAACTCATTCTTTTCATTCTGTTAAAAGAAGTAAGCGAAGAAATTCAAATTGAATTATTTTTTAACCATTCCTTTTGGTTAAATAAAAACAACTTCGTCAATTAGAAAAAAAATTCAAACGCCTCAAAAACTAAAACTAAATTAAAAAAAAAAAAATATATATCTGTGGTACTCTTTCGTTCTAATTTTCGTTGCGATACCATGCCAAAATGTATGGTATCGCGCATTTATTTCAACCCTAATCGTGCAAACGATTTTTATTGCAAACCGTGCCACATATTAACATTTGCTAATTATTGAACGTGATTATTTTTAATGATGGAATTTATTTTATTCCATCATGATCTCGCAAAACTTTTTTATTTGTTATTTTTTGAATAGAAATATTTATTACTGATACTGATATAGATTTTACCATTTCGCAGTTATCTGATGATGAGGAACCTACAATAAAATTATTTCAGAAATTAGGAATTATACATATAAAAATGTTTTTTTCAGAAAACCATGAATGTGTTCATTGAAAGAATGAAATGTTTACTGCAATGTGAGACATATTTTACATATTACGTACGCCATGCTTCAGTAGTAAAAGACATTTACAATTTCAAGACTGCAGTTTAAATTGACTATATTTTATTACTTGCAAAATATTTATTTATTCTTATATTTTAAGTATTTATTCTGGTACCCGTCGGCCAATTTCACCAAATTATATAAATCGCCAAATTATACAAATTGACATAATTTTTATTTTAAATAACGAAGGAACAAATAAATTAGTATAACATTAATAAAAATATATTTAAAACGTCGAAATAAAAATCACCTGATGATGTAAATACGTGTAATTTGCTTAAAGTCAAGTGAATGTGACATTTACGATCAACCATTATTGGCATTTAATCTTATAGTTTGGCAATATATTTTTGATCGACAGGATAACCAAGTAGTACCATTATTTTTATTGATTTAAAAAAAATGGTAGGTAAAAGTCTGTAATTTTCAAAAGTTATATTTTTTAAATGCTCATTTTTTTTATCAACAATTTTTTTTTTCAAATGTATCATTTCATTTTTGTGCCAACTATTACGCTTGGTGACAATGGTGTTGGCATAACAGGGAAATACCAAAACAGTTACTGATTTTATTTCAAATGTAAAGAAAAAAGGTTTAATGACCAATAAATATTTTAAATATGACTATAACTCAGATTCTACTGAACAGAATTTTGTAGAACTTACACTGTTAAATAGTAAATTTGGTTTATAAATGGTTTAATGTAAAAACCATCATTCTAAGTTACTACGGGAGTTCTAAAATTAGGTGAACTCGATTATGAAAGATTTCAAGTCAACTAATTAAATGCATAGTAAGTTAGATAATAATTCAGAGATTTTTTCAATATTTATCATATCATTCTGTGTTGTTTAGTTACGGAGCTATGCGGAAAAAGTTCTCAGTGGTGCAGTAAAGAAAATTGGAAGATATACGCTACAGAGATATGGTATACTAGAGAGTATATATGCTATAGTTATGGAAGTTGAGCTGAGTTCTTTAAAAAATTCAGAAGTGATGCAGTATATACCTACCCCTACCTCCCAGAGAGTTCTGTAATCAGGTGAACGCGATTATGAAAGTTATATTTAACTATCTTAAAATATATGTATAATGCGAAGAGAAATTTCATTCCGGCCACTTATATCTTGAGCTCTGCTGAATAGATTTTGACGGAACATACATTGTTAGTTAGATAATATTTCAGAAAAGATGTTAGTATAAAACATAACGTTCTACGTTGCTTAGTTAAATAATTATGGGGAAAGTTCTAAATCAGATGAACCCAATTTTGAAAGATTTGCTTTTTTTAAAGGTTCCACTGAATGAATTTTTATGGGATTTAAACTGTTAATTAGATCATTTTTAGGGAAGGTTTCGGTATATTTTCAGGTTAAAAGATTCTGCTAAGTGGATTTAGATGCAATTGATAGGTTAGTTAATTTTTCAGTGAATGTTTTAGTATAAAGCACATATCATTTGCTGTTGCTTGGTTGTTAGGTTGTTTGATTGTAGAATTATAGATGAAAGTTCTAGAATCAGGCGAACCTAATTATTATGAACGATCAGCCTTTTCAATAAGTCCAATTAACAGATTCTGTTGAGACTTGCATTGATAATTTTTATTGAACGCTTTTAGTATATTACAGATTGTTCTATTGTTCTTTACCGAATCCTACACTATCAGATCAACTAAAGAAATTGGTCCTTAACAGTCTAAATTTTGTATGACTCAATAAAAGATATAATAGCGTAGTGACATTCATATTGCTTTCAGCAATTCGGTTGGATACACCAGGTAAATGTCCATATTGCTTTAAAACGCATGATCAAATTCACAGATATATTTTGTTTCATTCAAGATTTCTTTAGAAAAACCGACCAGCGTAGCGGGCGAAGGCGGCTAGTATTTTATATTTTGTAGGAAAACTTAGCTGCAAGAAAAGCTGTATTTTCTAAAATAAAAAAAGTCATTTAACAAATTACAACGACCCTTTGGAAAATGATTTTTTTCAAAGACTAAAATTTAAGACATAAAAAATCGCACGGAGTGGATCCTACATTACGTACGCCATGGATTAAACATTAACATTCCTACACCCATCATGAACACATTTTAAAAGAAATTTCAGTTTTACAATTTTCGGTACTGAACATTTTTAAACTTCTACGGAGCTGGTCATACATTACGTACGCCGTGGATTAACCATTCATATTCCTGGACCCATTTTAAATGAAATTTCATTTTAAAACTTCTAAACATCCCGCAATATTACTTTTTATATCGTCGTATAGAGAAAAAAAATGCATTTTTAATTGCAATTTGTTTGAAAGCTGTATCTCAATTTGTTTCTGAGTTATTAATTTTTTTTGTAGTTTTTATTACTTTTTTTTTGTCATCGTGGCCACAGAAGTATCCATCTCTGCTGAAAGTAAACGGAAAATACTGTATGGACCCATCAGAAAACGAATAGGATGCCAGATTAAACCCATAAAAAGCTTCAGATACGTTTCTGATTTCTTACCCT
This sequence comes from Maratus speciosus, assembly GCA_963932465.1. Lineage (NCBI taxonomy): Eukaryota > Metazoa > Arthropoda > Arachnida > Araneae > Salticidae > Maratus > Maratus speciosus. Next base: position 4,491,285 of record OZ010800.1, read on the forward strand.
GACCAAGGACAGTAACCATTTTCCAAATGGTTAATAAATAAATAAATTTTTACAGAAAAATCTTTTTTTCTTATCACTTCAAAATTTCAAGAAATTGTACATCCCTACAAAAAGTAGACTAATATGACATTAATCTAGATAGACTAATTTAATTTAAATAAGTTTATATCCAATTCTGAATTTATAATGTCTATTTAGTTGATGTAATCAGATAAAAATGGTGAGTGACAGAAAGTAGAAAATATTTTAAACACATTTCAGGACATAATTAATTAAAATTCCAACTTCAGATAGATTTTATAAGGCAATTTTTATTAATTGTTTCCTCTAAGATAAATTTACAATGATTTGTAAATTTATTTTATAAATTGTATTTCATTGCAATATCTCAAACATGGGTTTTAAAAGTGAAAATAAAAATTTAAATAAAAACTTACCATGTATAAAAAATATAATTTATTAATCAGAAAAAAGAATAGAATGTTTTTTATTTACAAACTGGTATTATTCATATTTATAATATAACAAACAAATTTTCGACAAGTCATCCTTTTTCGTGTTCTTTTCCTTAGAAAAGTGTTTCCGTCCCAGCCGGCAAATCCTGCAAGCACCCTTCCAATGCAAGTAGAGGTAGAAGCGGTTTCTGCTCTTTCAAACTTCACTTCTACATTCGCTAGAAAAGTACAATGAAGCAAAATCAGAATCCAAGTAATTTTTCACTATAACAATTTATAATTTGATATAGCTAACTTATTCTGCTTTTTAAATTTAACAAGCTAATCATAAATAGGGATTTGAATTTATTCACCAAAAGTACTTTGATTTATTACTTGATAAATAGCACGAATTTGTGTATTTATTTTTTTTAAATATAATATTTGTTCTACTTATCCTTTAAAGTATAGCAACAGGGGAAAAAAAGTATTATTTAAACTATTATACAGGATTTCTAAACTATTTTTTTAAACATATAATCATAAATTAATTACTATATATACTCACGTGTAAGTCAACCTCAAAATTTGTGAGAAAATCATTCCATTTTAATATCGGTATTTTAGAATAGTTTTCATTCTTTATTTAATTTCAGAATTCATATTAATCCTCCCTAATTAAATAAGACCAAGATTACTATACAAAAATATTGTATTCAAACGGATGGACATGTTATTTCTCTCGAATTTTGGAGTTGACTAATATAAGAGTATATGCAGTAATAAACAATTAAAAATTAAATTTAAAATTTAAAAAACCTGACTGCGTAAAAAGCGAACTAATTATTTATTTCTCATCCATGTGAAACTATTTTTTATATTACTTACCTATTTTTTTTATTTAATTGTATGGATGACTTTTAAGTTGTGTATAATGGTTAGTTCCTATCTATAAACATTGTTTTGATGAGGCCTATAGATGTCTATGATGGTTAGGGTTGCAGTCAAGCTAGAGATCCTACCTGCGCAACTTCCAGGTTGTGTCCTATTTAAACGGAGCTTCTGACTGTAAAATAGTCAATGAAACATCGTCTTCATTTTGAAAGTCTTATCCAGTGATAGGCTACTCAATAGGGTGCGTAATTTTTTTTTCGTGTCTACTGCCATTTTGTATTTTACGGCCGCCATTTTGAATTTATAAAAACAAACCTAACCTATAACCATCGGACGGTTAAGACGAATCGATAGAGACCTCATTCATTAAAATCCATCCAGCTGTTGAGATGTTTCGAGGGTATAAAGAAATCTACATACCCAGATACGCGTGAAACACATAACCCTTCTTGGCAGTCGGGTAATTACAGACAAAGATTTTTTAAAAGAAATATTAAAATTAAATTAATAAAAATAATTAAATTATTTTTAAATAATAATTAAAAATAATAAAAATTAGGAAATTTAAATAAAAAGTTATTTTTTATTTATATATTTTTTTAATTTTTATTGTTCCAAATATTTCTTTGTTGTAGTTTCACAGCCACTTAACATACTTTTATGTAAGTATTTTGGTGCTTAATTAACTGCATTGTCTTTTTAACTCATAAATAGTTTTAATGAAGATTATTTAGCGATTTATCACCTGCAACTGGGTAGCACAAAAATGCCTTAAAACCAATTTATAATGAAGTTCTAAAAACATTAAAATGCCATATTGTCATCGGAAATACACCTGTGTGTATAATTTTTATTCTTCTAAAATATCAAGAAAAGAGTGAAAAATCGACCTACAAAATTTATCTTTTACATAAAAAAACTAGTTGGATGTGCCAATCCCAAAACTTTCTTCTATCTCATATATTTTAATATTTCAAAATATTGTTACGAATGTCAATATTTCATTTTTATTAGTTCAATACTCTATCAACTTCGAAAGAAAATGACACAAAAATTGCTATTATAGTGCCCCCTTTCGGCGGAATATTTCCAAATTCAGGAGGACATTCTTGCTATCGCCAAAAACATATGCAAAAAATTGGGTTCAATTCTATGCATAACTTCATACACTTTTCGATGGTACAGTATTCAAAATGCCACAAAACCGAATAAAGGTCGCGATTACAGCGCCCCCTACCAGCAGATTTTTTTCCAAATTAAGGGAGGACTTGCTTGCCATAGCCAAAATCTTATAAAAAAATGGGTTCAATTCTATGCATAACTTCACACACTTTTCGATGGTACAATGGCGACATACGGACAGACATTTTCTATAAACATGTTTTTGGGGTTCTCTCACCCCTAAAACGTGTCAATCCGTTGAAAACCGGAAGTCGAAAAAAAATTTCGATTACAATACTTTCTTATATTGAAGATGGAAGAAAGTAACAAGTTAAAACAAGTTAGAAATTCCCCGTCAAACCTGGCAAATGAGGTGCGTTCGTACTATAACTCGTTTTATAAATATTTTTTGCACCGCATAGTGTACTGAATGTTTATTTGAGTGCGTTTTATAAGTGCCTATCCATTTGATTCTGTTCGAAAGGATGTCACATCCTTAAAATGCACTTGCAATCATTTCTCCCCTTTGGCCGTAATGTGACGGAAAGCTTTTGACTGTCCCTGTCATTAAACGCTACATCCGATTTTCATAAAATTGGAAATGACTCGACACAATATTGCAGCTATTATATATTTAAAATTTCAGACCATTCGGTTGAGTCGTTTTTTCTCTGTTATAGGCGGACGGACAGACGGACCGAACGACGACTATGGGTGCTACGTATTTACATAATTACGAACGCACCTAAAAAAGAGACTAAATATACAACATTGACTGCAATATGCAACCTCACAGGAAATAACTTGGGGAGAAGATCAAGCCCGGCGCGACCGGATAGCACCAGTTTAAATCCACATAACTCAGGCAAGGCCAGGTCTTCTCTTTTTTAGAGCCGGGCCGTGCCCTGATCTTACATTTTTTCTGCAGATTCGGGTCGGGCCAGACTACTTCTTCCAGGTTGAGCCTTTCCTGAATTCCATTTTTCCTAAAGGTATGGTACTGGCCAAAATTTCCTGCTCGGGGCTCACTCCAGAACAAGTAACATAAAAATTTTGTTTTTAAAGTCCATTCCTACTTAGGTCATCAAAGAAAAATGTAATAGAATCCCTTAAGCTAATATTAGTTTTTGTTGCATTAAAATATCTCAATCGGTTGATTTTCTAGAAGCAAGTCTATGGGAATTTGGCGAAATATGAGAGATATTGTCAAGTTGGCGTCCCTTTTGGCGACACATTCGGGTCGCCAAATTGAGCGATCTATCGCCAAGTGGGCGACAAACTGGGCGGTATTGGGCGACAGAACAGGGTCCCCCCCTAGGGTAACCCCCCTTATAGATAGGAAGATGCATTCAATGCTGTTCAATAACCAATGGCCGCCATTTTGGGTGCCCTATAAAATTAAAATGAATGAATTAAAATTTAATGAATGAATTAATATTTGAAAAATCTGTATTAACATCAAATGTCAACCAGTACAAGTTTTAAAAAAATTATTTCAACTGGATAGGATGAATAATAAGTATTTTATGAACGATTGAAAATTTGAACAAGATAAATAAATAAATAAATATAGGGAGAGTGTGAACCAATAGTAGGAATTGAATAAAAGCTAAGCGTTCGATGTGCGTTAACCTGTATGATAAGCATTATTGGCCCGAGCGCGACCCGTGCACTCCTGTCAATTCCACTCTCTCCCCCTCCGAAGCCCAGGTTGGTCTGGCATCTTACTCATTTGTTATTCGTAAAAATTAAATTTATGTTGTACATTTGTTTAGCAAAATCTTTAGAAATTTGATTTGATAAGTTACAAAGATGCATTTGTAAAAATCTACTTTTAGGTAGCTTTCATTACAAAAAGCTACCTATTGCAGCCGTTCGGAGGAAAGCGATTTCAAAAAATTTTGGTATATTTTCATCGATCATGACCCCCAGACCCCGAAACCACCCTCCGTTCAAAAGTTTATATATATATATATATATATATATATATATCTGACCTTTGTCATACTGTAACTTTCGAATTTATGAACCGATTTGGATGTAATTCGGTATGTACATAGTACATAGCACGGTATTTAGATTATACGGTAGGGATCACGCGCAGCCTCCTTCTCTGTGATGATGTCAGCTGGACACCAACTCTTCTCTCCCGAGCTCCTAAACGCTGCTGTTTATGCTGTCCTTTTTCTATTAAGAGCGATTCTTTTCAATAAAGCGCTCCAATATTTCGTCTCTGATGACAGATATATTTTTTCCATTATGTGTATTTTTAAGGAACTGAATATTTATATTATTATATACATATAAGTATTAATATAAACCGATTTAATACCTTTAATTTATAATATATCATGAAATTTATCTGCTAATGCTGTACAATTTTAGTTTTAAGTAGTAAAATATCGCGATAAGGATAAAAATAACGACAACTTTAATACGTTAAAAGATTTTTTTTGCTTCTAAGGATAGTTAAGGATCGACCGAAACAGGTTTTTAAGACCAAAACCAAAACCGAAACAGAATTTCGGTAATCTTCCTATTTTCGGCCGAAAACGAAAATGTCTGAAGTTTTTTTAAAGTAATTAATACGTACATAATTATACACAATTATTAATTAATTACATGTGTAGCCCAAGTTGACTCGCTGTGCCACCAAAACTTTTTATTTTCATATAAAATAAAATATAATGAATTCATCAAAGACACAAAATAATTTTCTAATTATACGAATTTCATCTAATTAAAAAATATTTTTGGTATTCGTACCTCGATTTATCTTTTATAATGATTTTTGTAAATGGTCATCTGTTATACTAGAACTTTCTCAAAGGTTATTCGAAACACTTCAGCGGTTTCAAATTAAAAATTTTCTATTACTGTTAAGTCTGCAGGTTTTAATGAGCACGTGAAAAGCGTCTTCACAGTTTAGTAATATAGGCTAATATAGGCATTTCTTGCTTTATAATTTGCACTCATGTCTTGAGTTAGTCATTCATGACTCATAATTATAAACAGTGAAGTTCATAGCAATAAATAAAGAATGTCTCATTTGAGCCGATACAGCTCAAATCAATGAGTAATGTTGAAAATTTCCGAAGGAAGAAAAGAGATTTTTGGAATACAGGTAGTTGCAGTCGAGTTTCGGCCCAGCCGAATTTTCGGCAGAATTTTTACTGAAATTCAGATTTTGAACTGAAAACGTATTCTAATTTTCGGTCGATCTCTACTCATAATGTTTTTAAAAAACGTTTGGGTGGTTTATTGGGTAAATATCATATTGCTTGGCAGGCGATTTTGGGGTGGACGTTTCAATGCGAAGGGATCTGAATATTCCCGTTTTTATTACGCAAATATGCTGACTTCTAAATCGAATAAGCAAACAAAAGGAAGAAAAAAAATCTTCACATTTGAATACCATATTTTGATTTTCTGTAATTGCCGGTGGAATATTTAATAGTAGAAAGCCTACGAAGGAACGTCAACCTCTTTAACCATTTCGCAGATCACTTTTTTTTTTTTAAGGGAAAGAGTCTTCACAGGCCTAGACCAGACAGACTTGTGATACGCAGAAACAAAAATTTGTTAATCCTGAACAAATGAGAACTATTGTATGTTTTAGACGTATTCGAGACAACTCGATATTTTTCAAAGATTATATACATGCTAAATTATAATCTTTGAAATTAATTCTAGATTAATTTTCAGAGATTAATTTCAATTAATCTCTGGAAAATTTTCCAAGTATTAATGATTATATACATATTTTACAAATTTTCTTGGTTTAGACATTATTGAATACATTTCATATACATATATATGTAATATATTTCTTAAAAACAGAATTTTCATTAACCATTTTGCTAAAAACTACTATACAACTTTCTTGATTTTCTTCACATTTTTCTTCTTTGTTCGTGTTACGAGTAATTTTTTTGAATTTTACGTTTAATCAAGGCTTTCACTTTCGTTCTAATGAAAGTCCGGATTTTTACAAATGTCATGACTACAAGGTCATCAAATGCCAGATATTTACTTTTTATTATATCTTTTAACATCTGAAAAACATTAGGTCGTTGGTATATTAAAGTTACATGAAACTGGTTAAATTATTTTTCCATTTTTATAACAGTATCAAAACATTGATCTGTTGGTTTCATTAATGAGCTTCTATAAATTGTCTGCAGCCATTTTTTTCCCAAAAAAATGGGCATCTCTAATGAAACTACCATTTTTTTTCTTTTTTTTTTAAATTTTTCTTCTCAACTCGATATGCTATATACACTGAAATCATTTCTAATGATTCTTTTTCTTTTTTGTTTCTCTGAAACTTCCTGATTTTCTTCAAAATGATTGAGAAATCCACCGATTGCATACGCATTTACGAATTCTTCTTTGTCATTCTTAATATTTATTTGATTAGAATGAGACACACCAATTTTATCCTTTATATGATGCAAAGTAACTTCATCTGTGTTTTGAGCAGGGTTTTTAGATTTGCTGCCCGGGTAAGTACCATTTTCCCCATCGTGCTGGGTTTTTTTAGCTTAAGAAAAACCAGGTTTTTTGGGAAAAATGTGTTTTTATCAACTAAAACAACATTTTGTAAAAAGGATTTTTTGAACGAAAAAATGTAACAGCTAAATATTTCTTTACATACAAACATACATGCACAAATTCTTCTTGGCTACCATACAATATTTATTAGATTTATTATTTTCATATACACTGAGTATTATTTAACTTGAAATTGATGGACCAAGAAAAAAATTAGTCATATAATTGTAAAAAGAAAATAACTGTACAAAATAATAAAGAAAAATATATTTAGCATCTACGAAAACATATTTCCTAAAAAATTTAAAAAAAAAAATCCTTTAGATTCATTTAGATCTGATTTCTCTGTGTTTCAGAAATCTGTAGAATTGATTTATTACGTTGTCTATCATGATGTCTACAAACAGCTATTGCACAGCAAACCATGATTGGCAATTAAATAATTAAATCACAAAGAAAAATATAGCAACGCACATTGATCTTGAAGATAACTAACTCAACTGACCAATATTTCGAAGAACGATGGAGTGAAAGCGCTCTGGTAGAGCTTCTAAATACACTTCTAAATCTATTTAGTAGCCTTACGCTCTGGTGTCCAGGTGACGTCAGAGGAGGGAAAATGCTACTGCGCACATTTTGGTGACCCCTACCGTGTATTCTAGATACCGTGGTACATACCAATGTCTCGACCGAGTTCGTTGGCCAGCTTCATCTGCCATTTTGTTTCAAAATGGCGGCCATTTAAAATTTTCTTAAAAAATTTAAATTTGAAATGTGGTACCAAAGAGTTGAAAATGGAAAAATATTTTTTTCTTATGTATTTGACCTTTATACAAAGATTCTGGAGCAGTTTTTGTTTCGTCTATATCTTAAAAAATGGCTGAGTTATAGCATTTTGAATTTCTAGCGTGGCTGACATTTTGAAACGTCCTGAATTTTGTCACGCGATAAAAGGCGTATTTATGAACCGATTTGGATGTAACTTCGTTTGTACATAGTACATACCAATGTCTCGACCGAGTTCGTTGGCCAGCTTCATCCGCCATCTTGTTTAAAAATGGCAGCCATTTAAATTTTTAAGAAAAATTTAAATTTGAAATGTGGTACCAAAAAATTGAAAATTGAAAAAATATTTCTTTTTATGTATTTGACCTCGATACAAAGATTCGGGAGCAGTTTTTGTTTCGTCTATATCTCAAAAAGTCCTTCCGGCCAGTGCCGGGAGGAAGAGGTAGCTTTCATAATCCTTATTTAAAAAAAGCCAACTTATATCATGCAAGCACACGAAGCTCAATTTAGTGGAAACCGAATATAGGAGATTCAATACTAAATTTTATCAATATAATGAATGAGAATTTCGCGAAATTAGTCAGCTTTATCCAAGCTGCTTTTCTTTAAAGAACTTATATTTGGCTGCCAAATTCGGCAATTTCTTAAAGTGCCTGTCATTTTAAGACAACATGGTGGATGAGGCTAAGCAGTGAACTTGGTCGAAACCTTAGTAATTTCTGTGCACATGCTCACTCACATCGGAATCGGTTAATATATAGGAGTGCTGTCGCATGCAAAAAATCAGATTTTTCAAAATGTCACACACAATAGAAATTGAAACTGCTATATCTGAGCCATTTTTTAAGGTAAAGACAAACAAAAAATGCTCCTGAATCCTTATATCAAGATCAAATACTTAAGAAAGAAACCTTTTTCAATTTCTAATTTTTTTGCACCTCACTTTAAATATATATATATTTTTTAATTTAATGGCCGCCATTTTGAAACAAGATGGCTGATGAATCTGGCCAGCGAACTTGGTCGAGGTGTTGATGTATACTATCCACATGCCTTCTTACATCGAAATAGGCGAATACGTGTGTTATCACGTGACAAATACAAGATCGTTTCAAAATGTTAGCCATGCTAGAAATTCAAAGTGCTATAAATCAACCATTTTTTACGATATCAACAAAAGAACAAATTTTCAGAAACAAAAACTGCTCCGTAATCTTTGTATCAAGGCCAAACACATAAAAAAAATCTTTTTCATTTTCCAATTTTTTAATACCTCATTTTGAATTTTTTAATTTAATTTTTTTTAATGGCAACCCTTTTGAAACAAGATGGCGAATGAAGCTGGCCAACGAACTCAGTCGAGACATTGGTATGTACTATGTACAGACCAAGTTACATCCAAATAGGTTCATAAATACGCCTGTTATCGCGTGACAAAATCAGGTCGTTTTAAAATGTCAGCCACAAGAGAAATTCAAAATGCTATTACTCAGCCATTTTTTTTAGATATAGACGAAAGAAAAACTGTTCCGGAACCTTTGTATTAAGGTCAAACACATAAAAAAAAATCTTTTTCATTTTCCAAATTTTTGGTATCTCATTTAATTTTTTTTATTTTTTTAAATGGCCGCCATTTTGAAACAAGATGGCGGATGAAGCTGGCCAACGAACTCGGTCGAGATATTTGTATGTACTATGTACACACCAAGGTACATCCAAGTCGGTTCATAAATACGCCTGTTATTACGTGAGAAAAATCAGGACGTTTCAAAATGTCAGCCACGCTAGAAATTCAAAATGCTATAACTCAGCCATTTCTTAAGATATAGACGAAACAAAAACTGCTCCCGAATCTTTTTATCAAGGTCAAACATATAAGAAGAAAATATTTTTTCAATTTTCAATTTTTGGTACCACATTTCAAATTTAAATTTTTCTTAAAAATTTAAATGGCCGCCATTTTTAAACAAGATGGCGGGTGTAGCTGGCCAACGAACCCGGTCGAGACATTGGTATGTACTATGTATAAACGAAGTTACATCCAAATCGGTTCATAAATACGCCTTTTATCGCGTGACAAAATTCAGGACGTTTCAAAATGTCAGCCACGCTAGAAATTCATAATGCTATAATTCAGCCATTTTTTAAGATATAGACGAAACAAAAACTGCTCCGAAATCTTTGTATAAAGGTCAAATACATAAGAAAAAAATATTTTTCCATTTTCAATTTTTTGGTACCACATTTCAAATTTTAAATTTTTAAAAATTATTTAAATGGCCGCCATTTTGAAACAAAATGGCGGATGAAGCTGTCCAACGAACTCGGTCGAGAGATTGGTATGTACTATGTACACACCGAATTACATCCAAATCGGTTCATAAATACGCCTTTTATCGCGTGACAAAATTCAGGACGTTTCAAAATGTCAGCCACGCTAGAAATTCAAAATGCTATAATTCAGCCATTTTTTAAGATATAGACGAAAGAAAAACTGCTCCGGAATCTTTGTATAAAGGTCAAATACATAAGAAAAAAATATTTTTCCATTTTTAATTTTTTGGTACCACATTTCAAGTTTTAAATTTTTTTAAAAATTTTAAATGGCCGCCATTTTGAAACAAAACGGCGGATGAAGCTGGCCAACGAACTCGGTCGAGACATTGGTATGTACTATGTACACACCGAATTACATCGAAATCGGTTCATAATTACGGGAGTTACTGTGTGACATAGGTCAGATATATATATATATATATATATATATATATCAATTTTGAACGGAGGGTGGTTTCGGGGTCTGGGGGTCATGATCGATGAAAATATACCAAAATTTTTTGAAATCGCTTTCCTCCGAACGGCTGCAATAGGTAGCTTTTTTGTAAAGAAAGCTACCTAAAAATGGCTGAGTTATAGCATTTTGAATTTCCAGCGTGGCTGACATTTTGAAACGTCCTGATATTTGTCACGTGATAACAGGCGTATGTATGAACCGATTTGGATGTACTTTGGTGTGTACATAGTACATACAAATATCTCGACCGAGTTCGTTGGCCAGCTTGTTTCAAAATGGCGGCCATTTAAAAAATTTTAAAAATTTTAAATTTAAAATGAGATACCAAAATATTAGAAAATGAAAAAGATTTTTTTTGTATGTGTTTGACCTTAATACAAAGATCCCGGAACAGTTTTTGTTTCGTCTATATCTAAAAAAATGGCTGAGTTATAGCGTTTTGAATTTCTATTGTGGCTGACATTTTAAAACGACCTGATTTTTGTCACGCGATAACAAGCGTATTTATGAACCGATTTGGATGTTACTTGGTCTGTACATAGTACATACCAATGTCTCGACCGAGTTCGTTGAACAGCTTTATTCGCCATCTTGTTTCAAAAGGGTTGCCATTTAAAAAAAGTCTTTCCGGCCAGTGCCGGGAGGAAGAGGTAGCTTTCAAATTCCTTATTTTAAAAAAGCCAACTTATATTATTCAAACACACGAAGCTCAATTTAGTGGAAACCGAATATAGGAGATTCAGTACTAATTTTTATCAATACTAAATCATTATGAATGAGAATTTCGCGAAATTAGTCAGCTTTATCCAAGCTGCTTTTATTTAAAGTAACTTATATTTGGCTGAGATGTTGATGTATACTATCCACATGCCTTCTTATATGGAAATAGGCGAATACGTGTGTTATCGCATGACAAATACAAGATCGTTTCAAAATGTTAGCCATACTAGAAATTCAAAGTGCTATAATTCAACCATGTTTTAAGACATAAACAAAAGAACAAATTTTCAGAAACAAAATCTGCTCCGGAATCTTTGTAGCAAATCCAAACACATAAAAAAATCTTTTTCATTTTCCAATTTTTTAATACCTCATTTTAAATTTTAAATTTAATTTTTTTAATGTCAACCCTTTTGAAACAAGATGACGAATGAAGCTGGCCAACGAACTCGGTCGAGACATTGGTATGTACTATGTACAGACCAAGTAACATCCAAATCGGTTCATAAATACGCTTGTTATCGCGTGACAGAAATCAGGTCGTTTTAAAATGTCAGCCACAATAGAAATTCAAAATGCTATAACTCAGCCATTTTTTTAGATATAGACGAAACAAAAACTGTTCCGGAATCTTTGTATTAAGGTCAAACACATACAAAAAAAATCTTTTTCGTTTTCCAATTTTTTGGTATCTCATTTTAAATTTTAAATTTTTAAATTTTTTTAAATGGCCGCCATTTTGAAACAAGATGGCGGATGAAGCTGGCCAATGAACTCTGTCGAGATATTTGTATGTACTATGTACACACCAACGTACATTCAAATCGGTTCATAAATACGCCTGTTATCACGTGACAAATATCAGGACGTTTCAAAATGTCAGCCACGCTAGAAATTCAAAATGCTATAACTCAGCCATTTTTTAAGATATAGACGAAACAAAAACTGCTCCCGAATCTTTGTATCAAGATCAAATACATAAGAAAAAAATATTTTTTCAATTTTCAATTTTTTGGTACCACATTTCAAATTTAAATTTTTCTTAAAAATTTAAATGGCTGCCATTTCTAAACAAGATGGCGGATGAAGTTGGCCAACGAACTCGGTCGAGACATTGGTATGTACTATGTACGAACGAAGTTACATCCAAATCGGTTCATAAATACGCCTTTTATCGCGTGACAAAATTCAGGACGTTTCAAAATGTCAGCCACGCTAGAAATTCAAAATGCTATAACTCAGCCATTTTTTATGATATAGACGAACCAAAAACTGCTCCCGAATCTTTGTATAAAGGTCAAATACATAAGAAAAAAATATTTTTCCATTTTTAATTTTTTGGTACCACATTTCAAATTTAAAATTTTTAAAAGGCCGCCATTTTGAAACAAAATGACGGATGAAGCTGGCCAACGAACTCGGTTGAGACATTCGTATGTACTATGTACATACCGAATTACATCCAAATCGTTTCATAAATTCGAGAGTTACAGTATGACAAAGGTCATATATATATATATATATATATATATATATGGATATATATATATATATATATATATATATCAACTTTTGAACGGAGGGTGGTTTCGGGGTCTGGGGGTCATGATCGATGAAAATATACCAAAATTTTTTGAAATCGCTTTCCTCCGAACGGCTGCAATAGGCAGCTTTTTGTAATGAAAGCTACCTAAAAATTAAATTTAAAATTTAAAATGAGGTATTAAAAAATTGGAATATGAAAAAGATTTTTTTATGTGTTTGGCCTTGATACAAAGATTCCGGAGCAGATTTTGTTTCTCAAAATTTGTTCTTTTGTTTATATCTTAAAAAATGGTTGAATTATAGCACTTTGAATTTCTAGTATGGCTAACATTTTGAAACGATCTTGTATTTGTCAAGCGATAACACACGTATTCGCCTATTTCCATGTGAGAAAGCATGTGGATAGTATACATCAACATCTCAGCCAAATATAAGTTACTTTAAATAAAAGCAGCTTGGATAAAGCTGACTAATTTCGCGAAATTCTCATTCATAATGATTTAGTATTGATAAAAATTAGTATTGAATCTCCTATATTCGGTTTCCACTAAATTGAGCTTCGTGTGTTTGAATAATATAAGTTGGCTTTTTTAAAATAAGGTATTTGAAAGCTACCTCTTCCTCCCGGCACTGGCCGGAAGGACTTTTTTTCTTTGTAGAGCTTTAAAATCATGACTTTCTTTTATCATTCGCTTCTTTCATTCTAAACTGATTTTCTTACTGGATTTTCATTTGAATGTAATTGTCTAAGTCATATTTTTGCGTAGTGTTTATGTACATAATTGCCTAAATACAGTAGAATTTCGATTATCCGAAGTAATTGGGACCGACCGTCTTTCGGAAAATCGAAATTTTCGGATAATCGAGAATGCTTCAATTTTGAGATTAAGGAGTAATAGATGCAATATTTCTAATTATGGTAACAAGTGATTAATAGAAATAAAGCAATAGCAAAATAGAAACAAGAATTTTTAATTTTGAAATAAATACCTTTTACATGTATCACAAGGGTTTGAAAAAATATTTTGCTTGTCACAGTTTCGATTGTTTTTGTTTTGAAGCTCTATCAAGGACTTTTTTAATATTATTAGTTCACCAGTATCACAGTCTTTTTTCTGCTCGAACCATTCCAAACTTTTTGTAAAACATTCAAAAGCTTCAGAATTGCTAATTTGTTCGTTTTCTTCGTTCCACTCCGCAGCTTACGGGAGCTCTAGTTAAATTCAAAGGAACTCTAAGAAAGGGGATCGAAAATATTTATATGTAGGGGAGATGGGGGCACATGTGAACATCGCAATTTTTCGATAGTTATTATAAGTTTTTTTATTTGAAAAAAATTACTAAAGATAGGAGCACCTGTAGACATATGGCAAACAATTTTTGAAGCTCTATGACATTTTGTTCGTCCTCTGTAGCCAAAACACTGTTTTTAGATCTCAAAAGTAAAATCTTTGTTCCAAGTTGATGAGCGAATAACTTTATTTATTTATTCATTTATTTGAATTTGAGTGTTTTGACATATACTATGAATACTAATAAACATTTTTGATACAGTTCTTTTTCTTCTAAAATTGAGAAATGCTAATGATTTATCAATTTAACAAAAGCAGCAATGTGGGGCACTTGTGAACAGACTAGTTGGGGGCAGATATGAACAGTTCATAAGTGCCCCAATAATCATTCTGTGATTCTGTTTCTTTCAGTTAACTTAATGAGAAATAATGTAAGTTCCATTATCTACAATATTCTTGAAATAGAAGATATTTTCCTTACTCAAAGTTTATTTTGTATTGAAACTTCCACAAACACATCTTTCAGCAAATACATAAAGAGCAACAAGCTCGTTTACGTTCAATTGTACTTTAAATAAATTTAATGTTTCTAAAATGCAATAAGTGTTATATATTATTTTACTAAACGGTTTACAACAACATTTTTTATGCATTGTAAATACAAAAGTAATATCTGGAACAACTTTGCAAATTTTTCGGTTACATTTGTTCTAACCTTGCAATGATGGCTTACTTCCGTCTCTAAAACAGTTATGTATATGATGCTTTGAATGGAGCTATCCATTCAAAATACCATATCCATAAATACCAGTAATATTTTCAGAAAGTAAAAATTTTAAACTGATAACTACCGTAAAATTTTGATTGTACCCCCCCCCCCCCTCTTTCAAAAGCAAAAGAAGTTGGGGGGGGGTATAGTCGAGATTTTTTTTTAATCATTAAAAAACACTTCTTTATCTATAATTTATAAGTAAATAAGGCAAATACAGGAGTGGGAATCTTTCGTATTTCGGCCGATTTCCGATAAATAGTATGTAAATGCCCCCTCCCTAAAATTTCCCCCAAACAAAAACCCTTAAGCAAAATTTAAAAGTTTTAATTTCTTTTTTAAAATTGCTTCCTTATTTTTTTATTTTATTGCAAGAATATTTAATGAGTCATCTAAGCCTCTCTCTTCCAAATCTACTTATTTTCATTTTAAAATCTTTTGCTTTAACATATCACTCAGAAACCAGAAATATATATATATATATATACATTTCTTTATGGTGAATTTAAACGGTAATACTAATGATTACGATGACAAATGAATAACGGAATAAAAAGCATGTTAAAGGATATTTTTTCCTTGTGTTCATAACTACCCCGCTGAGGGGGCACATGTGAACAATTTTTTGAATTTATAAAACTATTAAAAAATGTAAGAAAGAATATACAGGTGATTTTTAAAAAATTACCATGTGTAAAAGAAAATTCTGTTTACTATATTAAGTAGTTTTTGTTTATAGAAATTAATCCAGTTATGAGAAAAATCTATATTTATGCGAACTGTTCACATGTGCCCCCATCTCCCCTACTCGAAATTCGGAAAGGGCCGCTTGCACACAAGGAATATGATAGTTAAAAAAAAAAAAGCTTTAAAAACGGATTTTTGATACAAGGAACGTGATAGTAAAAAAAAAAAAAAAAAGCTTTAAAAATGGATTTTGGTTAACCGAGAGTTTCGGATAAAAGAGGTTCTACTGTAGTCATTAATATTATCGTTTTTCTGTATTCATGAATTTCGAACATAATCTGAAAATAAAATATCAGCATAAGTACGTAAGTGTGCTTTATGAATAATTTTAATTGCAAAATGCAGGCAGGGCTGGAGTTAATTTTTTAGCTTTTATACAGGGGCCGGGCCAATAATTTTTTTTGTGTGTGTTGGACCTGGGCTAGGGCCTGGAAATTTCAGCCCGGGTAAACCTCTAACTGACATATAAAAGCCAGCTTTAATTTTTAAAAAAACTAGGGGGCTCTGCTTCCTACGAGCTACGTTCGCCAACCCACGTTCAGACGCCGCAGACTCTAAAAGCACGCTAATTTGATCGGCTTTAAAAAGATTTCGGAAGATTGAACTATAATTTAAAAAACAGTGGCGATCTCCCTATAAACGGGTTTCTATTCATTTCTCTTTGATTGGGGAATTTTAAGGCCAAATCATCTGCTGTTAAAAGATACAATGGCTGTTTTCGTCTATGATTGAATAAAATCAGTTAAACATTTCAAAATAAGCTAATATAAAATGAATTAAGTAAACAGAGTCTTTGTCTCCCTGTATTACAAAGTGAAAAGAAAGCTCTTTTAAATAATACATTTTAAATGTATCGTTTTTAATCTGACGTAATTTTCACCAAACCTTTCTTTCTCTTTTTAATATTCAAGTGAAAATACTTTTGTTAGAAATGAAATATTATTTGAGCTGTCTTAGAATTCACAAAAATAGTTGAAAAGACCCTCTCAAAATATCAAATAAATGTCTCGCGCGAAATATCAAGTTTATGAAAATATCGAAAATATCAAAAAACCATGATATTTTAAAAATAAATATCGGATACATATCAAGATATATATCCATTGATATATTTCAACGAACCTTGGCTATTACAGATATTTTATTCCCGTACTGAATAAAATATCAGTACAAAACACAACACAACACAAAAGTTACAGTACAAAGTTCTGTACAGCACAAAAGTTTTAACATGATTCCTAAATTATCCTCTTATATATAAAAATAGGCAGATAAAATCCATTCAGGAAATGAAAGTTAAGGGGGAAAAAATGTTAGTCCATTTCAAATAAAATTTTCATTATAGGGTAGATGTGCCAGTAATGGACACCCTTAAGCAATTCAGGTACCTGAATGTTTTGCAGTACGTACGTTATATATATATTTTACTCTATGGACTTTTAAGGCACGTATATAATCTAATATTTACTTCTCAGTCTAATACAAAAACGTACAGTCGTGGAAAAAAAAGTAAACACCCCCTACTAACTCCTCAACAAATCATCGTAGAAGAAAGTTACTGGTACCGAACGATTGGAAATAAAGTCTACTTTTAAATGATGTATATGAAATTTGCTTAGGGGGTCATCTACCTATTAAAACGAATCCAAACTTCATTTTTTTCAATAGCAATACCCAATTTTAACGAGATATTTCAAATCTTCGGTTCAAATTATGCCTAGACACCCAATTTCAAGTCATTTGAATGATAAGTTTTTGAATTATAAACATTCAAAATTTAGTGCTTCTAATGTTAAATTACATTTTCATATTTTTATTTATATCTCCCGAAATTATGCTCCTAATGTGCTAATTTTTTTTGTAGTAATAATACTAATATACCCAAACATAAATAAGCTGAATTTGCAATTTTTATAATTTTATGATAGGAATTATGAATTATTAAATTAATATTCGAAAAAATTATGAATTGCAACCTACAATTTTTTTGATGGATTTAGATTTATGAAGTCCTGCTTTATGGAAATACAAAAATTTCACATTTTTCTTCCAAGTAGTTTTCAAATGATGCTTAAAAAACGGCAAAATGATGGTTCTATGATGGAAGTGAGTAGACATTTTGAAATGTATTCTGCTGTACTGTAATCTAACACGCTTCATTGACTCCTTGAGTGGCGCTTAAGGTGCCTTGATCAAGGAAGGGGCTCTCTCGGTTAACAATCCAGTACGGAACTTCAATTTGGATACAGCCCTTAAAATACGCTCGTTTTAAAATAATTAATTTCTCGGAAAGTTATGGTACGAATTGCATAAAAATTCGTTTTTAGGCTTATTGAAGGATGTAGAGTTCATTTATGCTGTCAGAATTGGGTACTGCTATTGAAAAAAACAAAGTTATGGTTCGTTTTAATAGGTAGATGGCCCCCTAAGCAAATTTTATATACATCATTTAAAAGTAGACTTTATTTCCAATCGTTCGGTACCAGTAACTTTCTTCTACGATAATTTGTTGAGGAGTTAGTAGGGGGTGTTTACTTTTTTTTCCCCACGACTGTACAATGGCTATTGAAGCTTTAAATTGGGCGACCCTTAGTCCTTCAATTTCAGGAGAGATGGCCACATGAAATTGAGCGGAGATGGCTAACTTTAATCAATATTTCAAAATTATACTTATTCATGATTTTAACTAAATATAATTAAATTTAAATAAAATATATAACGTTTACGTTTATAAATATATTAACTGATATAATTATTTAAATTTTGACTAATATAAATATTTTAATAATAATAATAATAATATAATAAGACCTAACGATTTATTTGTTTCAGAAAATGCTGAAAAACGTTGGAAACTTACATAACAGGAATTGATAAAGTTGATAAATAAACTACATTAGCGTAATAAACTTAAAATTAACACGAGAAAAAAAACGACAATTCCAGTAGCGAAGAAAACGAAATACAGTGTTGCTGTTTCACAGACAGTTGACCTATTTTGGCAAGCGCGATACGGACGCAGATAAAAAATATCCAAATATTGCTCCCAGTGCCATCATTCATGTTATTTTAACTGTAAACCTTTCATTTAAAAATCATATACTCATGTATGTATTTTTTAATACATTGCTTTTACACATTTCATTTAAAAATAAAATAGAATTTGTTTTTCTTTTTTTTTTCACAACTTGAAAATATTACGTCTATGTCTCATTGATATTTTTTATTCTTTGGGTGTTAAAATCTTTCAGTGTTGCTGTTTCACAGACAGATGGTCTATTTTGACAAGAACGATTGGGACGCAGATGAAAAATATCTAAATATTGCTCTTAGTGCCATCATTCATGTCATTTTAATTGTAAATCTTTCATTTGTTGGAAAACGTCACAGTGTAAGTAATTTTATGTCCAACATCACCTCGCTTGTGAAATGACAATTTCCTCGTGAAATATGCAACGCGTTTTTTTTAGTTGTGAAATATGTTCCAAGATGGCGACACTTCCCTGAGTTATCGTGGCGTAAGGTCACAAACTAAAGAAGGATTGTGTAAAAGACTTTTGTTTCGAAAAGGCGTCAACAGATCGCAGCACCACAGAACTTTTCTGATAGACTGATTTTAAATAGAACCTTTTTTTGCTTGTTAAGCAGTCTGTATTGTTTCAAGTTTTTTACTCTGTTTTAACTCTTGTGGGCCCCTTTTTACTTCTTCACTTGAAGGCCCGATTTTGTGAGGCCAAGACGCACGGTTTTTCGTGCGTTAACTCTTTGTCTTATGGAAGACTAAGGTCTCCTACTGGATTTCCAATGTTATCACTCTTATAGTATTCATATCTAACCCTTTCTTACTTTATATTTTTTAGTGTGTGTGTGTGGAATCATGTAACCAAGATATTCAAGAATTAAATATGTTTTTTTCTCTACAAGTGCATCTGCATCATTCTAAGAAGATATTTTTCACGATTTACAATATCTACTCATTAAATAAAAATTTATAGGTTGTTTTCACATGAAGGAAACCAGCGTATGTCTGCTTTACCAGAAAGGTAAGAAAATAAATTTCTATCTTTCATTATTAATGGAAAAAACTTTTGGTATAACAATTTTATATTTATACTGGGTCCTTAGCTTCACGCTAATCGCGAACTCACCCTTTCTAGATATTTTAATAGATTATGAGACTGAGTTGAAGGGGAAAGTAAATAAATAAATAAATTAAAAAAAAAAACCCAGTAATAAAAATTTGTTTATCTGATTGTGATAAAATGATGAACAAGATGCACATATGAGATATGAAATATTGAAATATATACATGAAAATAAAAATAAATGTGCATGAATAAATAACGATATATATAATATCGCAAAAAGAGTATTATTGTGAACGAATATTGATTGATTATTGTGAATAACTGATCATTTTATTTATACTTATAACATATTCTAAGAAATTATTTTAAGAAAGTCACAAACTTCTTATAGTAAATATATTTGTTATCAAAGAATTTATAAAACTTGAATAACACGCTATGTCTGCCACAAAAGAAATTACGGCAGTGGAGAAACTAAATGATAATAATTACAATCATTGGTGTTTCAAATTAGAAAATCTGTTAATTAAAGACGATTTATACAAATATATAACAGAATCTCCACCTGCCACACCCGATGATACATATACTAAAAACGCGGCTAAGGCGAAAGCCATAATTTGTTTGTGCATTGAAAATACACAAATCGTGCACATCAGACATTTGACATCTCCCAAAGAAATTTGGGAAAGATTAAAAAGTGTTCACCAAAGGGCGAATTTATCATCCAAATTATTCCTTTTGAGGAAACTATATTCGCAAAGGCTCAATGAGGGCGGAGACTTAAATCTACATATCAACAATATTTTAACTATCCGCGACAAACTCGCTGCCATTGGAGAGCTCATAAATGATTCGCACATCGTGGCTCTTATGCTTTGCAGCTTGCCTCAGTCATATGCTCCTCTTATAACGAGCATGGAGGCTAGAGACGAAAAGGATCTAGACCTCGAGTTTGTAAAAAACAAACTCATCGACGAGTACTCTCATCGAATCGAATACAAAAACACCAGCACACGACCAAGGGACACAGCATATAAAATTATAAATAAAGGAAACAAAAAATATTGCAGCTTCTGTCAACGAGATGGGCACGCTCGTTCAGAATGTTACAAATTAAAAAACAAACAGAAAAACAATTACCAAAGAAGTGAAAATTATAACAGTAATAAATTTAACAACCATGCCAACTTTAAAACCAATTCGGTAAACACCAAAAATCAACACAATGGTAGTAAAACCGACTCCTCGAATTTTTGTTTCAACAGCAAGTCAAATATAGAGGATGAGGTCAACCAATCGATCATTCCTCTCTTCCCAGTGGAAAACAATTTTGAAATTGAGTCAGTAAAAATTAACCAAACACAAACAACAGATCCAAACACATATATCATTGACTCGGGTTGTACCAGGCACGTTGCATCAGCAAAAACAAATTTTGCTACATTTACAGCCGGGAATTTTGGGAATATAACAATCGCTAATGGAAAAAGGCTTAATTCGGAAGGTATGGGCGACGTAAAAATAAAAACAGACAAAAACCACTACATTACACTAAGAAACGTCTTATACTGTCCAGAACTAAAGGGCAATTTATTGTCAGTTAAGAAAGCCACTGAAAATAATATAAAGGTAATTTTCGAGAAAAATGCATGTTTATTTGTCAAAGATGATAATATAATCTTGACAGCTAAATTAAATGATAATCTCTACGTATTAAACCCTGAAGATGATTACGGCTATACTATAAGTACTCAAACTTTCTGTAACAATACAAATTGTATTTCATTGTGGCACCGAAGACTCGGACACAAAAATTTTGATGATATTAAATACCTTGTTAATCATGAATTAGCCAATGGGATAACAATTAACAAATGTAAACATGACACGCGATGCACCAAGTGCATTGAAGGAAAACTTTCCGCTCTGCCCTACCCTAAAGTAGCCACAAACAGAAGCAAAGACATCGGTACCCTCGCACATTCCGATATATGTTGCCCCATGAATACTGAAACGATAGGAGGGAAAAGGTACTTTATAACATTCACGGATGATTATAGCAGGTACACAATAACATACTTAATCGCGCATAAATCGGAAGCCGTTATCAAACTGAAAGAATACATAGCGCTAACAAAAAATAAATTTGGCAAGTTGATAAAGGCAATAAGGTCCGATAACGCAAAAGAGTATATCAGTGACGAATTTGAAAACTGCCTGATAGAAAACGGGATAGAGCGTCAATTGAGTGTTCCCTATTCTAGCCCACAGAACGGCGTTTCAGAAAGAAAGAATAGAACGATAGTGGAAATGGCTAGAACCATGTTGTCGGACGCCAAGTTACCTAAGCAATTCTGGGGGGAAGCTGTCATGTCCGCCACCTACCTCATCAACCGTCTACCAACAAAGGCTAACAAAAATAACATGACACCCTATGAACTTTGGCATAAAAGAAAACCCGATCTCTCGAACATCAAAACATTCGGATGTAAGGCATTTGCCTATGTCGACAAACCTAAAAGAAATAAATTAGATGAGAAAGCCATCGAGGGAATAATGTTGGGATATGATTTCAGAAGCAAGGGATATAGGATATATACGGGTGAAAATAAAATTATAATATCTAGAACCGTAAAATTCTTCGAAGAAGGTATAAAAGATGAGGAAATTATACCCGCCAAAGAAAATCAAAACATCGAACAAACTCCCGCAGATAATATTGAAATTGATCTAGAAGAGCGCGACGATGATCAGAATAACACCCCGACCGACACATCCCTTGAGCCGAGAAGATCGCAGAGACAAAATCGTGGTGTACCACCTAACCGTTATGGAATAAGCGCAAACCTGTGTCAAATTCAGGAGCCAAAGTCATGGACAGACCTACAAAATATCAATGACGCAGAAACTAAAGATAAATGGCTAAAAGCCACTAGTGAGGAAATAGATTCTCTGAAGCAAAATAATACTTGGAGATTAATAAAACCTATCCCGGGAAAACGCGTCATAGGTTGTAGGTGGACGTTTAAGGCAAAAAGGGGAGCCAACGGGTCTATAGAGCGATATAAAGCCAGATTGGTCGCTAAGGGATATGCTCAAAAATATGGAAGCGATTTCGACGAGACCTACGCACCCGTTGTAGCGCATACCACCTTACGAGCATTCTTAAACGCAGCGGTGTACAAAGATCTTAAAATAACTCACCTGGATGTCAAAACTGCTTTCTTACATGGCGATTTAGAAGAGGAGGTTTATATGCATCAGCCAGAGGGATACATAACAAAAGGGGAAGAAGATAAAGTGTGTAGTTTAAACAAAGCGATTTACGGCCTTAAGCAGGCAGCTAGGGCGTGGAATCAAAAAATAAGTAAATCTCTAAAAGAACTAAATTTCGTTGAATGCGCGTCAGACAAATGTCTGTACAAAAGAGTCCAAGATGGAAAAATCGCATACATAATAGTGTATGTTGATGACATCTTAGTCGCAGGAGACAAAACAGACACACACGAAATATACACTGAATTATCAAAGCAATACGAAATCAAAAATTTGGGTCAAGTAACACAATATTTAGGCATAAACATAAAGGAAAAAGCAAACGGTAATCTAGAATTAGACCAGGAACACAAAATAATACAAATCGCAGAAAAATTCAATTTGTTAAATGGTAAGCCTACGTATACACCCATGAATACTAACTACTTTAATCTAGATCCAAACGGGAAACTAATGGGAGATAACGTAAAATTTAGACAGGCTATAGGAGGGCTTCTATACATTGCAACTTTAACTAGACCCGACATAGCATCAGTCGTTAACATCCTGGGAAGAAGGAATGAATCCCCAAGGGAAGTCGATTGGCAAGCTATCGAGAAATTAATTAGATATCTGCTTACTACCAAAGATCTTAAATTCGTCATAGATAAAACAAAACCTCCAATCCTAACGGCATATAGCGATGCCGATTGGGGGAACGACAGAATAGACAGGAAATCAACCACTGGAAACTTGTTTAAATTAGGAAATAATATATTGGCATGGTCATCGAGGAAGCAGAGTTGCACAGCACTCTCGTCCACGGAGGCTGAATATATCGCTGCCTCTAATGCAGGTCAAGAGATTTCGTGGTTGTTAGACCTGTTAAATGACCTCGAACTGTGTCAACAACTACCCGTAACATTGTACGAAGATAACTTATCAGCCATAAGATTGACCGAAAACGAAAAGGCACAGACAAGGACTAAACACGTGGAAGTTAAGTATCACCACATCAGACATCTATGCCAGAATGGTATAATCAAAATAACTTATTGTCCATCGAAGTTAATGCTGGCAGACGTGCTCACCAAGCCGTTGCCTAAGCTTCATTTCGAGTGTTTGAGAAACAAGTTAAACATTCTACGCTCCTCGGTTTGACATAAAAAGCGGGGGTGTTGGAAAACGTCACAGTGTAAGTAATTTTATGGCCAACATCACCTCGCTTGTGAAATGACAATTTCCTCGTGAAATATGCAACGCGTTTTATTTTAGTTGTGAAATATGTTCCAAGACGGCGACACTTCCCTGAGTTATCGTGGCGTAAGGTCACAAACTAAAGAAGGATTGTGTAAAAGACTTTTGTTTCGAAAAGGCGTCAACAGATCGCAGCACCACAGAACTTTTCTGATAGACTGATTTTAAATAGAACCTTTTTTTGCTTGTTAAGCAGTCTGTATTGTTTCAAGTTTTTTTACTCTGTTTTAACTCTTGTGGGCCCCTTTTTACTTCTTCACTTGAAGGCCCGATTTTGTGAGGCCAAGACGCACGGTTTTTCGTGCGTTAACTCTTTGTCTTATGGAAGACTAAGGTCTCCTACTGGATTTCCAATGTTATCACTCTTATAGTATTCATATCTAACCCTTTCTTACTTTATATTTTTTAGTGTGTGTGTGTGGAATCATGTAACCAAGATATTCAAGAATTAAATATGTTTTTTTCTCTACAAGTGCATCTGCATCATTCTAAGAAGATATTTTTCACGATTTACAATATCTACTCATTAAATAAAAATTTATAGGTTGTTTTCACATGAAGGAAACCAGCGTATGTCTGCTTTACCAGAAAGGTAAGAAAATAAATTTCTATCTTTCATTATTAATGAAAAAACTTTTGGTATAACAATTTTATATTTATACTGGGTCCTTAGCTTCACGCTAATCGCGAACTCACCCTTTCTAGATATTTTAATATCATTAAAAAACATGTACTCATGTACACATTTTTTAATACATTGTTTTTACGCATTTCATTTAAAAATATCAAAGAAATATTTTTTTCCACTTTCCGCATGTTGAAAATGTTACGTCTTTATGTCTCATTAGTATTTTCTTTTCTTTGGGAGTTAAAATCTTTCAGTGTTGCTGTTTCACAGGGAGTTGGTCTATTTTGGCAAGAGCGATACTGACGCAGGTGAAAATTATCCAAATATTACCCCCACTGCCATCATTCATGTCATTTTAACAGTGAAACATTCATTTAAAAATTATATACTCCTGTATATATTTTTTAATACGTATTTCATTTAGAAATAAGACAGATTTTTTTTAAATTCTTTTTCACTTTTAACATGTTGAAAATATTACGTCTTTATGCCTTACTGATATTTTCAATTCTTTGGGTGTTAAAATCTTTCAGTGTTGCATTTTCACAGACAGTTGGCCTATTTTGGCAAGAACGATACTGACTCAGGTGAAAAATATCCAAATATTGCTCCCAGTGCCATCATTCATGTCACTTTAACTGTAAACCTTTCATTTAAAAAACATATACTCGTGTATGTATTTCTTAATACGTTGCTTTAACGAAATTCACTTAAAAAATAGACAATTTTTTTTCTTCTTTTTTCCACATGTTGAAAATATTACATCTTTGTGTCTGATTGATATTTTCTATTCTTTGGTTTAAAATCTTTCAGTGTTGCATTTTCAAAGACAGTTGGCCTATTTCGGCAAGAGCGATACTGACGGAGGTGAAAAATATCCAAATATTGCCCACAGTGCCATCATTCATGTGATTTTAACTGTAAACCTTTCATTTAAAAACATATACTCGTGTATGTACTTATTAAAACATTGCTTTTACGCATTTCACTTAAAAATAAGATTTTTGTTGTCGTTTTAACATCATTTACGCATTTCATTTAAAATTAAGATTGGATTTTTTTTTTCTTTTGTCGGTCTTATTTTCCACAAGTTGAAAATATTACATATCTTTGTGTCTGATTGATATTTTCTATTCATTGGGTGTTAAAATCTTTCAGTGTTGCATTTTCAATTGCAGTTGGCCTATTTTGGCAAGAGCGATACTGACGGAGGTGAAAAATATCCAAATATTGCCCACAGTGCCATTATTCATGTTTTTTTAACTGTAAAACTTTTATTTAAATATCATATACTCGAGTATATATTTTTTAATACACATTTCATTTAAAGATAAGACAGATTTTTTTTTAAAACTCGTTTTCACTTTTCACATGTTAAAAATATTACGTCTTTATGTCTTATTGATATTTTCAATTCTTTGGGTGTTAAAATCTTTCAGTGTTGCAGTTTCATAGACAGTGCGCATATTTTGGAAAGAGCGATTGGGTCGCAGGTGAAAAATATCCAAATATTGCTCCCAGTGCCATCATTCATCTCATTTTACCTGTAAACTCATCATTTAAAAAACATATACTCGTGTATGTGTTTCTTAATACATTGCTTTTACAAATTTCACTTAAAAATAAGATTTTTTTTTTTTTTTTTTTTTTTTTTTTTTTTTTTTTTTTTGTCGTTTTAACATTCCACATGTTGAAAATATTGCGTCTTTATGTCTCATGAATATTTTCTATTCTTTGGGTGTTAAAATCTTTCAGTGTTCCTGTTTCACAGACAGTTGGCCTATTTTGGCATGCGCGATACAGACGCAGATGAAAAATATCCAAATATTGCTCCCAGTGCTATCATGCATGGCATTTTTACTGTAAACCACTCATTTAAAAAACATATACTCGTGTTTGTATTTATTAATACATTGCTTTTACGCATTTCACTTTAAAATAAGATTTTCTTTTGTTGTCGTTTTATCTTTCCACATGTTGAAAATATTACGACTTTATGTGTCACTGATATTTTCTATTCTTTGGTGTTAAAATCTTTCAGTGTTGCATTTTCACAGACAGTTGGCTTATTTTGGCAATAGCGTTACTGACGCATGCGAAAAATATCCAAATATTGCCCACAGTGCCATCATTCATGTCATTTTAACTGTAAACCTTCCATTTAAAAATCATATACTCGTGTATGTATATTTTTATACATTGCTTTTACGCATCTCATTTAAAAATAAAGTATATATATATTGTCGTTTTCACTTCCCCATGTTGAAAATATTACGTCTTTATGTCTCATGGATATTTTCTATTCTTTGGGTTTTAAAATCTTTCACTGTTGCTGTTTCACAGACAGTTGGCCTATTTTGGCAAGAGCGATACTGACGCAGATGAAAAATATCCAAATATTGCTCCCGGTGACATCATTCATGTCATTTTAACTGTAAACTTTTTATTTAAAAATCATATACTTGTGTATGTGTTTTTTAATACATTGCTTTTACGCAATTCACTTAAAAATAAGATATTTTTTTTTTTTGTCGTTTTAGCTTTCCACATGTTGAAAATATTACGTCTTTAGGTCTCATTGATATTTTCTATTCTTTGGGTTTTAAAATCTTTCAGTGTTGCTGTTTCACACACAGTTGTCCTATTTTGGCAAGCGCGATACGGACGCAGATGAAAAATATCCAAATATTGCTCCCAGTGCCATTATTCATGTCATTTTAACTGCAAACCTTTCATTTAAAAAACATATATTCGTGTTTGTATTTATTAATACATTGCTTTTACGCATTTCACTTTAAAATAAGATTTTTTTTTTTTTTTTTGTCATTTTAACATCTTTTACGCATTTCATTTAAAAATAAGATAGGATTTTTTTTTTCTTTTTGTCGGTTTTATTTTCCACACGTTGAAAATATTACGTCTTTATGTCTCATTGATATATTTTCTATTCTTTCGGTGTTAAAAGCTTTCAGTGTTGCATTTTCAGAGACAATTGGCCTATTTTGGAAAGAGCGATACTGACGCAGGTGAAAAATATCCAAATTTTGCCCCCAGTGCTATCATTCATGTCATTTTAACTGTAAAACTTTCATTTAAATATCATATACACGTGTGGGTATTTCTTAATACATTGCTTTTACGCATTTTATTTAAAAATAAGATAGATTTCTTTTCCCGTTGTTTTCGCTTTCCACATGTTGAAAATATTACGCCTTTATTTCTCATTTCTATTTTCTATTCTTTGGGTGTTAAAATCTTTCATTGTTGCATTTTCAAAGACAGTTGGCCTATTTTGGCTAGAGCGATACTGTCGCAGGTGAAAATTATCCAAATATTGCTCCCAGTGCTATCATTCATGTCATTTTTACTGTAAACCTTTCATTTCAAAAACATATATTCGTCTATGTATTTTTTAATACTTTTTTTAAACTTTTACGCATTTCACTTAAAAAAAAAAAAAAAAGGTGGATTTTTTTTTTTTTTTTTTTGTCGTTTTCACTTTTTACTTGTTTAAAATATTACGTGTTTATGTCTCACTAATATTTTTCTCATCTTTCACTGTTGCATTTTCACTGAAAGTTGGCCTATTTTGGCAAGAGCGATACTGACGCAGGTGAAAAATATCCAAATATTGCCCACAGTGCCATCATTCAAGTCATTTTAACTGTAAACCTTTCATTGAAAAATCATATACTCGTGTATGTATTTTTTAATACATTTCTTTTACGTATTTCATTTAAAAATAAGGTAATTTTTTTTTTTTTAACATCTTTTACGCATTTCATTTAAAAATAAGATAGGATTTTTTTTTTCTTTTGTCGGTATTATTTTCCACATGTTGAAAATATTACGTCTTTATGTCTCATTGATATTTTCTATTCTTTGGGTTTTAAAATCTTTCAGTGTTGCATTTTCAAGGACAGTTGGCCTATTTTGGCTAGAGCGATACTGTTGCAGGTGAAAATTATCCAAATATTGCTCCCAGTGCCATCATTCATGTCATTTTTACTGTAAACCTTTCATTTAAAAAACATATATTCGTCTATGTATTTTTTAATACTTTCTTTAAACTTTTACGGATTTCACTTTAAAAAAAAAAAGGTAGATTTTTTGTTTTTTTCTGTCGTTTTCACTTTCCACTTGTTTAAAATATTACGTGTTTATGTCTCACTAACATTTTCTCATCTTTCAGTGTTGCATTTTCACTGAAAGTTGGCCTATTTTTGCAAGAGCGATACTGACGCAGGTGAAAAATATCCAAATATTGCCCACAGTGCCATCATTCAAGTCATTTTAACTGTAAACCTTTCATTTAAAAATCATTTACTCGTGTATGTATTTTTTCATACATTTCTTTTACGCATTTCATTTAAAAATAAGATAAGTTTTTTTTTTTTTTTTTTTTTTTTTTTTTTTTTTTTTTTTGTCGTTTTCACTTTTCTCGTCACTTTTTTCGTCAAAGCTTAGCAATTAATTTAAAAAATAATTATGCCTAAGGCCATACATTTTGTATGGTTTCAGTAATTTTTGTTGTAAGTAATTTTAGTAACTAAAAGAAACCTCAGCACTTTTACATGAAAAAAAAAAAAAAAAAAAAAAAAAAGAAGACCTGAAACAAAAACAGAACAGGGGAACAGAAAAGCTTTTAATGTTGTCGTACTTGCTGAGACATGATCAAACATGTCAAAACACATTCTTACTTGGTTTAAAAACCACAATTTTAATCTTTCTCAAAATTTTATTTGTAGGAACCAAGTCTTGTCATTTGTAGATAACTTGATTGAAGACCTTGGACCTGCTGGCTCATAGAAATAAACTTTGAAATCACTATGTGCAAATCTCAGTTCATTAATAATTCCTAGCTTACTTCCTATGCAAAAATGTCAATTTTGAAAGGGCTTTGGATATCTTTACTTTCTAAAAATTACTTGAGGCTTGAGGCTGATGCATGGTAACGTCGTATAATGTTTCATTTACAGGAATATACTTATGGTAGGAACAAGTTTCAGGGATTGGCAAGCAGCATTAAAATTGTGGTTTTTAAACCAACAAGCAGGAATGTGTTTTGACCTATTCTGTTTTTGTGTCAGGTCTTGTATAAAAATATTTTTTTTTCTTTATATAAAAGTACTGAGGTTTCTTTTGGTTACTAAAATTACAAAAAACATTACTGAAACCATACAAAATGTACGCCTTAGGCATAATTATTTTTTAAATTAATTGCTTAGCTTTGCAAAAGGCTTTATTTTCTGTTACTATTATTTAAAGATAATAAAAAAAAAATAAATTTAAATGACACTCTGAGATAAATACTTAGCTGTGACTACAGCAAAACAATAGTTTGGCAGTATTCTTTTGACATGTTGCCCTTGCCATATCTCAGCTTGTAGTCAAATCTCCATACTGAAATTTCTTGTGCATAGCACTACCATACAATACTGTCAGAAACCATGACTTCAGATTTTTATCTCGTGCCCCACCAGAGATATCTAAGCCTAAAAAGTGCGATTTTTGACATTTTTGAAAAATTTGGGATTTTTTTTAGGGAAGAGAAACCAAGTCCCAGATCTGGAACTTGGTGTGTGAGTACAAGTACTTTCGGCCTATTTGTAAAAAAAATTATGTCATGTTCACAGTTTTCCTTGCTAGAAAAACTTCGTCTTGCAAACGGACAAATTTTGGAAAAAAAAATGAAACTTTATGATAAAGTTAAAAATGCTATAAAAAGTGATATTTATTTTTAAATGATATGCGTAAAAGCAATGTATTAAAAAAGACATACACGAGTATATGAATTTTAAATGAAAGTTTCACATTTAAAATGACATGAATGATGACACCGGGAGCTACAGCTCATATTCCAAAATATTAGAATAATTACTTTTATTTTACAAATATAAAATATCGTTTGGTAATTTAATGCTTTTGGGTCAATCCA
The DNA here is from genome assembly GCA_963932465.1 of Maratus speciosus. NCBI lineage: Eukaryota > Metazoa > Arthropoda > Arachnida > Araneae > Salticidae > Maratus > Maratus speciosus. The sequence continues at coordinate 4,522,153 of OZ010800.1, forward strand.
TTTCAAGTGGTCCAGCACTGGTTGCTCGACCATTTTTAAACAATCTGAAATTTTTTGTACAAAAACGCTAACATGATGGAAGTTCAAATAGATTTAGATAGAAGATAAAATAGATTTTTTTTTTTTTCGGTTTTACTTTTTACATGTTGAAAATATTACGTCTTTATATTTTCTATTCTTCGGCTGTTAAAATCTTTCAGTGTTGCTGTTTCACAAACAGTTGGCCTATTATGGCAAGAGCGATACGGACTCAGATGTAAAATATCCAAATATTGCTCGCAGTGCCATCAGTCATGTCATTTTAACTGTAAACCTTTCATTTAATAAACATATACTCGTAACTCGTGTATGTATTTCTTAATACATTGCTTTTACGTAATTCACTTAAAAAAAAGATAAATTTTATTTTTGTCATTTTTACTGTCCACATGTTGAAAATATTACGCCTATGTGTCTCATTGATATTTTCTATTCTTTGTGTGTTAAAATCTTTCAGTATTGCTGTTTTACAGACAGTGTGCCTATTTTGGAAAGAGCGATTGGGACGTAGGTGAAAAATATCCAAATATTGCTCCCAGTGCCATCATTCATGTCGTTTTAATTGTAAACCTTTCATTTAAAATCATATATACTCGTGTATGTAACTTTAATACATTTTTTTTACGCATTTCACTTAAAAAAAAAAAAAAAAAAGATTTTTTTTTTTTTTTTTTTTTTGTCGTTTTCACTTTCCACATGTTAAAAATATTACGTCTTTATGTCTCATTGATATTTTCTATTCTTTAAGTGTTAAAATCTTTCAGTGTTGCATTTTCACTGACAGTTGCCTATTTTGGCAAGAGCGATACTGACGCAGGTGAACACTATCCAGATACTGCTCCCACTGCCATCATTCAGGTTATTTTAACTGTAAAACTTTTATTTAACTATCATATACTCGTGTATATATTTTTTAATACGCATTTCATTTAAAAATAACACATATTTTTTTTTTTTACTCGTTTTCACTTCTTACATGTTGAAAATGTCATATCCCAAAACAACAAGAATCAGAATTAGTAGCGATATTTATTAAAAGATGGCAGCACCATACAGAGAGAGTTTGAGATTTGTAAGATTTCGCATGCAACCAGAATATTCCACGCAGTTGTAAGAAATGACTTGTTCTGAGAGCTGCGTCTAGCAGCCGTTGTAAATATGTATGTATTTCTTAATACATTGCTTTTACGAAATTCACTTAAAAATAAGACTTTTTTTTTCTTTCTTTTTGTCGTTTTAGCTTTCTACATGTTGAAAATATTACGTATTTATGTCTCAATGATATTTTCTATTCTTTCGGTGTTAAAATCTTTCAGTGTTGCTGTTTCACAGACAGTGTGCATATTTTGGAAAGAGCGATTGGGACGCAGGTGAAAAATATCGAAATATTTTCCCCAGTGTCATCATTCATGTAATTTTAATTGTTAACCTTTCATTTAAAAAACATATACTCGTTTATGTATTTCTTAAATTCATTGCTTTTATGCATTACACTTAAAAAAAAAAAAGTATTTTTTTTTTGTCGTTTTTACTTTCCACATGCTGAAAATATTAGACGTTTATGTCTCGCTGATATTTTCTCATCTTTGGGTATTAAAATCTTTCAGTGTTGCATTTGCACTGAAAGGTGGACTATTTTGGCAAAAGCGATACTGAAGCAGGTGAAAAATATCCAAATATTACTCCCACTGCCATCATTCATGTCATTTTAACTGTGAAACTTTCATTTAAAAATCATATACTCCTGTATGTATTTTTTAATACATTGCTTTTACGCATTTCACTTAAAAAAAGATAGATTATTTATTTATTTATTTTTTTTTTTTTTTAGTCGTTTTCCCTTTCCACATGTTAAAAATATTACGTCTTTATGTCTCATTGATAATTTCGGCCCCACCAGTGGCTGAGAGGTTCTGCTTTCGAAGTTGGTAGACGGGAGGTGCAGGGTTCGAACCCAATCGCGCCCGTCGGCCTAATCGGTCGTTGATTTCTTTACTTTCAGCAGAGATGGATACCTTCAGTTGCCAGTATGACAAAAAAGTAATAAAACTACAAAAAAAAAAAAAAAAAAAAAAGAATATTAAGTCAGAAACAAATTGAGATACAGCTTTCAAACAAATTGCATTTAAAAGTACTTTTTTGTTCTCTCTACGACGACGGTGTAAAAAGTAATAGTGTGGGATGTTTAGAAGTTTAAGAATGAAATTTCACTTAAAATGGGCCGTCAGATTTCATGGAAATCTGACGATGGAATCGACGAATTAAAAGCTTTTTATTCGCTAATAATTATTAATAACTAAGTAATAATTAGTAATAATTATTACTAACTAAGGTTGGTTGGTTGTATTTATGACGGCCAATTATCTGCACGAGGGATATAGGCCCACGGGAGGAGTGCCCTTCGTGGGGTCTTTCTAAGGGAGCCTAACCCGTATTAACGCTTGGAAATCCAAGGTTCGAAGAAAACCGCGAAAACTCCGAACGATTAGGCCGACGGGCGCGATTGGGATCGAACTCATCAGCTTCGAGAGCAGAACCTCTCAGCCACTGGTGGGGCTCATTACTAACTAAGCTTAATAAGCTATTAAAAGCTTATTAAGCTTAGCGAATTTATTCTCTATTAAAAGCTTAGAAGCATTTTCAAACTTTTTTGTCCTTTCGAATTTGTAATAGTTTTAGTGCTGCCATCTCTTGGCATATACATAAGGTAAAAATCTGTTTGCGTCAATTTTGTGTCATGCCTTTGTCCTGAACAGCCAATGAAATACTTGGATAATACGTAAGTTTCAGGTGGATAATTACTAATGAAAATGAATAATAATTTTTGCCAAAGAGTTAATTTTAATTTGTAAGATTTTCACGTGCAAAAGAAAAATACAATAAGCTAATTAAAAATTAAAAAAAAGATAAATAGGACAGGAATGAATAGATATAAATATTTCACACCAAATACGAGTCGGAGGCGATTTTTGTTGCTTGGGATTTTTATGTGTCATAACACTATTATTAATGTTTAATTCATGGCGCACGTAATGTAGGATCAACTTCGTGCGATTTTTATGTCTTAAATTTTAGTCTTCGAAAAAATAGTTTTCCAAATGGTCGTTGTAATCTCTTAAATCGCTTTTTTTTTTTTTCTTTTCTATATGGCGGCATTTTTATTAAAAGCTTAGAAACATTGTCAAACTTCCTTTTTTCCTTTTCAATTTGTATACTTTTGGTGCTGCCATCTCTATTAAAAGCTTAGAAGCATTTTCAAACTTTTTGGTCTTTTCGAATTTGTAATAGTTTTAGTGCTGCCATCTTTTGGCATATACATAAGGTAAAAATCTGTTTGCGTCAATTTTGTGTCATGCCTTTGTCCTGAACTACGGATTAGGTTCCCTTAGAAAGACCCCCACGGAGGGCACTCCCCCCGGGCCTATATCCCTCGTGTAGATAATTGGCCGTCAAAAATCAACCCAACCCAACCCTTTGTCCTGAACAGCCAATGAAATACTTGGATAATACGTAAGTTTCAGGTGGATAATTACTAATGAAAATGAATAACAATTTTTTCCAAAGAGTTAATTTTAATTTGTAAGATTTTCACGTGCAAAAAAAAAAAAAAAAAAAAAAAAAAAAAAAAAAAAATAGAATAAGCTAATTAAAAATTTAAAAAAAAGATAAATAGGACAGGAATGAATAGATATAAATATTTCACACCAAATACGAGTCGGAGGCGATTTTTGTTGCTTGGAATTTTTACGTGTCATAACACTATTATTAATGTTTAATTCATGGCGCACGTAATGTAGGATCAACTTCGTCCGATTTTTATGTCTTAAATTTTAGTCTTCGAAAAAATCATTTTCCAAATGGTCGTTGTAATCTGTTAAATCGCTTTTTTTTTTTTTTTCTATATGGCGGTATTTCTATTAAAAGCTTAGAAACATTGTCAAACTTCCTTTTTTCTTTTTCAATTTGTATACTTTTGGTGCTGCCATCTCTATTAGAAGCTTAAAAGCATTTTCAAACTTTTTTGTCCTTTTCCAATTTGCAATAGTTTTAGTGCTGCCATCTCTTGGCATATACATAAGGTAAAAATCTGTTTGCGTCAATTTTGTGTCATGCCTTTGTCCTGAACAGCCAATGAAATACTTGGATAATACGTTGGGATACGTGGATAATACGTAAGTGGTGCTGCCATCTCTATTGAAAGCTTAGAAGTATTTTCAAACTTTTTTGTCCTTTTCGAATTTGTAATAGTTTTAGTGCTGCCATCTCTTAGCATATACATAAGGTAAAAATCTGTTGCGTCAATTTTTCTTATCATAAGAATGGCCCCACCAGTGGCCGAGAGGTTCTGCTCTCAAAGCTGGTAGACGGGAAGTGCTGGGTTCGATCCCAATCGCGCCCGTCGGCCTAATCGTTCGGAGTTTTCGTGGTTTTCTTCGGACCTTGGACTTCCAAGCGTTAATACGGTTTAGGTTCCCTTAGAAAAACCCCCACGAAGGGCACTCCCCCCTACGGGCCTATATCCCTCGTGATAATTGGCCGTCAAAAACACAACCAACCAACCTATCATAAGAATGATTTAGGTTATGGCATGAGAGAACTGGATGTTATGGAGCAGATTGATAGTGATTATTAAATAGAAGGAGAAGGGAAGCTAAAAATTTCGCCTTAAAATTTATGCCTTGAAAAATGAATAATTTTGAACAGAAGTCTCCAAACATTTGTGGTTGTGTTCCCAGAAATAAATTGTACCGTATTTTATGGAAGAAACGCCGTACCCGTCGTAAACGCAGCACTCCTCAAATTGGCCTGAATAAGCTTAAAAATATCGTAATCGCCACACCCGTTGTAAACGCCGCATCCATTGGAACGCTACTTTTGTCGACAGCGTCACATTGACCTACCTTTAATCAAAGTTTTCTGAGCAGTGTAGGATGCCTCGCTTTTAATATCTTAAGATGTCTGAAGTTTTATTTAAAATATTTAATTCCGATTTTAAATATTTTTATGACTTTTTAAATTAAGGAAACACAGTTGGTATTTAAAAAAATCATAAACGCCGCACATGACGTAAACCCCGCACTTGGGAAAAAATGAACTTATAAACTCGTAAACGCCGCGGCGTTTCTTCCATAAAATACGGTATCTTTATATTGTAATTCTTCGAGAAAACCACCAAAGAGTGGGTAAATTGTACGTCAAACGCGGTAAATGAGGTGCGTTCCTACTATAACTAGTTTTAAAAAGATCTTGGTGCAATAGCTCTTATGCAAAAATGCATTGTTATACAAAATTTATTACGTTTATTAGCCCCCGGTATAATGTTTCTTTCTCCCAGATTATTTTGTGTCGTCTCCAAAAAGTAACGTTCCGTTATATAAGCCAGGCGTTAAACAAAAAAGAGATGTATCATTGTACGATTAAATGCTCCATAGAAATTTTTTAATATTCTAAGCATCGCACAATTTCAATTTTTATTTTGGGGAAAAAAAAGTACTTTTAAATGAAATTTCTTTGAAAACTGTGTCAGCATTTATTTTTAAAATATTAATATTTTGTAATTTTTAGTGCCATTTGCTCAATATTGGCAACGGTTTCTGTAGAAAGTAAAGGATAAATAGTTGTAAAATAGTAATATATATTTTTGTTGCCATTTACTCATAATAACCGAAAGGAAATGTCATTAAAATACGTGCTATTTTGAAAAAATAGAAACGAATGATTTCTGTTAAAAGAGGCAGCTATTATAAACTCTATTTAATTTTAAGTATCTATATTAACGTTACAAACAAATGAAGGCCTATGAAACATTGCCCCACCAGTGGCTGAGAGGTTCTGCCCTCGAAGCTGGTAGACGGGAGGAGCTGGGTTCGATCACAATCGCGCCCGTCGGCCTAATCGTCCGGAGTTTTCGTGGTTTTCTTCGAGCCATGGATTTACACGCGTAAATACGGTTTGGGTTCCCTTAGATAGACCCCCACGGAGGGCACTCCCCTCCCTATCCCTAGTGTAGATAATCGCCCGTCAAAAATCAACCAACCTATAAATCATTTGTTAGCCTTTTTTTTTGTCGAGTTTCTTTAATGACTGCATTTTTTTGTTGTATCTGCGTATTATTTTGCGATAGTGACGTCCTATGCATGCTTTACTGTAGCTGTTTACGAGTGGATCGTCAATGAGGAATTCTTCAGCTGATGCGAATGACGTCATTTTACATAAAGTAAAAGCGTGTGCTCTAAGTCTGAAAATTGAAATATGTTTTGTACTATATACAAGTATTATACAGACATACAAACAATAAATACAATAATGCCAACTGGAGTGAAAAATCAGGCAGAGCCAAGAATCGAACACGAGACCACAGTATACAATAGGGTGGGCCGAAAAAAACTTTTTTTTGATTTTCGATGATCGGTAGTGCGGAAAAGTGGCCACTACTGGCACAAATTTCACACAAAAAATTTGAGATTTTTAGGACAATTCCTATATTTGCCGCTTTTGGCATGAAGTTTTGCTAAAATGCTGATTTTTGAACTTTTTGAGCAAAAATTTTAAAAATGTTAAATTAAATTTATTTTAATCGTATTTACTTGAAAAGGCATATTTAATCTGCCAAATGTATAAATAAGCTCTGATAATGTATTATTTAATTGCTATGTGTATTTTAAATTAGACGATTTTTATAGCCTTTTCGCGTATAAGTGAGCAAAAGTTGCATGTATTGTTTGAATCTTTCAACGGTTTCTCTCTTTTGTCTTGTTTATGTCCCTTGATCTTCCTTATTTTTTTCGATGCTTTAAGGGCAGCGGTGGAAAATTGGCGCAGAGGAGGAGCCTATTGTCACCACTAAATTTTAGTAGCTTTTTTCGGCTTATCTAATGATGGAATTTCAGAGTTTTTCATAAGATGAAGGAAACTTTAAAAAATTTGTGGTGTCAATATGCTCCGCCTCTGCGCCAATTTTCCACCACTGTTTAAGGGTCATATATTTGGGTAACGGACAGCAGAATCCCTCAGAAACAGATCTGGAAGGAGAGAAGGGGGTAAGGCGGGAACTTAGCGAATGCAGTGACTCATCACGATATTAGGGGAGTGAAGGAGGAAATACAAGAGGGGAGAAAGTGCGATAAGGGATGCTTATTATTTTTCAGTGCTCGGTTTCCCTGTAACATTTGCTCAGTGTAAAAGTAAAACCTTTTTCTCGTGCAATACATTGTTTTTAGGATCGTTTAACGTGCCTTTACTGTGTTTTGTGCGTTTTATTACGACGAATTTAGAAATGGCTAGTGCGAAAGTTCATGATCATGTAAAGGCATGTGATAGCGTGAAAAGTAACCATTTTGGGGCACCGTGTAAATTGAAAGACTTGCAATTGCCAACTAATACTGACATCATGCGCCACTACTATTGGTTGCGAAGCGATATAGGAGAAAATCGAGATATTTATCTTCAACCAGTGGATGATATTATTAAAATGGTAGGTGAAAAAGTTTCTGAAATCTGGATAAAATCTTCCATACCAGTGGTTTCCCAACGAACAATTAACGGAAAGATTAAAAAATATTACAATGAGTGTAGATCATTGGAGAAATCTTGTAATCATACGGGCGTTAAAGGCAAGGCGATCCGCGAAGATTTCGTACGAAATGCGGAAACTTCTCTCTTTGACAATGCAGCTTGTAAGTGTAGAGGCTTGAACAATTGTAGCTGCGACATCAGACGTAAAGTTCCACATCGGGAGGTAAACTTCTTGAAGGATCAAAGAACTGTTCGAAAAATGTTTATCGGAAATATTGATTTAAAAACAAGCAAAACTCTTGCAAAGAAAATATCATGGAAAATGAAAAGGGATACAATTTCAACGAGGAATAGTGGTTCTGCGACAAAGCCTTCAACGAGTGGAGTTAGATCCAGTTGGAAGACAGTTATATTGTTGGAAGATTCAAGTAGTGGGAGCTTTCAAGCAAGCAGTTCGACTGAATCTGAATTTGAACCAGGCCCTTCAAAGCCAAACACTCCTAAAGTATATTCCTGTCTCGCACAGCGTCCGCCATGTCTCAGGGAAACTGAGCACTGAAAATAATAAGCATCCCGTATTGCACTTTCTTCCCTCTTGTATTTCCTCCTTCTCTCCATCGCGATGAGTCACTGCATTCGCTTAAGTTCTTGCCTCACCCCCTTCTCTCCTTCCAGATCTGTTTCTGAGGGATTCTGCTGTCCGTAACCCAAATATATGACCCTTAAAGCATCGAAAAAAATAAGGAAGACCAAGGGACATAAACAAGAGAAAAGAGAGAAACAAGAGTTGAAAGATTCAAACAATACATGCAACTTTTGCTCATTTAAACGCGAAAAGGCTATAAAAATCGTCTGATTTAAAATACACATAGCAATTAAATAATACATTATCAGAGCTTATTTATACATTTGGAACATTAAATATGCCTTTTCAAGTAAATACGATTAAAATAAATTTAATTTAACATTTTTAAAATTTTTGCTAAAAAAGTTCAAAAATCAGCCTTTTAGCAAAACTTCAAGCCAAAAGCGGCAAATATAGGAATTGTCCTAAAAATCTCAAATTTTTTGTGTGAACTTGGTGCCACTAGTGGCCACTTTTCCGCACTACCCATCAACGAAAATAAAAAAAAAGTTTTTTTCGGCCCACCCTAGTATACAAGACTGCTGCTCTAACCACTGAGCTACTCCGGCCGATGCCGCAGCCGATGGCTAATTTTTCACTCCAGTTGGGTTTATTGTATTTATTGTCTGTATAATATTTGTATATACCTTTAAGTGTTGAATGCAGGCGTTATTTATATGTGTATGTGTGTTTTAATATATATTGTAGTATGAGTGTTTTATTATGTTTTGTAATATTTATATATACATATATATATATATATAACCATTAATTAAACATAACCATCCACCGTCAAATATTATGAATTAAAGCTGTAAGTATTAAAAAAAAAAAAATTAATATAAGAATTATTATGGAAGAAAAAGAAAAAAGTGGACACCGACAAAAATTGAAAAGCTTATACATTGAATTACGTTATCAAGGGCACAGAATTCAATGATATAAGCAAAATGGTTGTTTTCTGTGGGAAAAATAAGCTAAAGCTAAAAGTTATTTTCCCCTGTGCCCAAACAACCATAAAATCAAGTGAATTGATTAAAATGAAAGCAGAATAGAAACAAATAATATGAAATGGAAGAATCAATAAAACGTATTTAAATATTTATAGGATATAAAATATAAATAATAAACACCATACCGATTAATATTTCAGTATTTTACAAAAATCCACGCGCACATGGCTGCCAGTATATCAAAAAGATTAAGGTGAATAAAACAGTTAAGAAATCACAGTAAATGATACCAAATGATACAGTTAATACATTTTGAAATAAAATTTGAAATACCTTGTTAAACACATTTAATCTAATATAAAATAAATAGATATTAATTGCATTATTTAAAATGCACTATTAAATTAATTAATAACAGTTTAACAATATCGTCAAAATTTAGCTAAAAATACCCCCTGGTGTGTTAAATTATAACTGAAATGGAGCTAGAAAAATTAACAATTAGAGCTATCTTAAAGAGACAGATTTAGTGCTGCCATCTAGTATTACTTCTATTAAACAACTAACGCAAGATAAATATTTGTAAGCATTTGAATGTAAATAACTGTATAAATAATTGTAAGCATTTGAATGTAAATAACTGTATAAACAGCAAAACCAAACATATCCTTATATATAGAGAATTATAAACCAAATATAAATCGCACAATGTATTTAAAAACTATTGTAAATAAAATTTAAAAGCATACAATATATTCTATTAGCTAACTTATTTAAACTAAACTAAGAAATAAATAATTCTAGAACATTGATAATATATAGCATATAGCTATATGCTATAAAACAAAATAAAAATCAGTAATAATTAATAGAAATAATTATTAAATATAAAAATTATTTTTTATGAATTATATATCAGATATTTATAAAATGAACAAGAAATAAAAAACATGTGGAAGTAAATAGAAGGTTAAATGATACTTAAATACCCATTACTTAATAAGCACAAATATAGAGTGTGAATTATCTTCAGACATCCATAAAAAACCATAAAGTATGAATGTGGGACATTCAAAAACATTAAACCGATAATAAATATTAAAAAGAATAGAGTAATAATAATAAAAATAATTACCCAATTTTAATGCATACAGTATAACTATATTTATATTATACATACTTATATGTATATTATTCACTATAAGAATGGCATACTATTAGTAATTAATATGATATTGTCCTTAGTAAATTTAAAATTTAATAACAAATAATTGTAAATTAGATTAATCAATAATTAGGCTAATTAAATATTAATGAAATTCTCCAATTACATATAAAATATCAAATCAACATCCATATAAAATACGTAACAAAAATATAGTAATAATACAAGAGCCCCATTTTTTTTATTATTATTATTACATATAATTAACCATTGCGTATTATCCAGACAACACTACCCTCCTCCGTACTCTAACATCTACCCACCCAACCAACCTATAATATTTTTTTATATTATTTTACAATTTTTAATTTTTTATAGATATTTTTTTATTTTATAATTTTTTTGTAATTTTGTTTACGCATGTGTTAATTTGTTTTAATAGATCATGTAAGAAAAGTACTAATTGTATATTAATGAATATATGAATTTTTTTGGAAAACCATGATTTAATGCATCATAAATTAGTTTTTTAATATTATTGTTAATTAGAGGAGAAGAACATAAACATTTTATTCTATATAAATGATTAAGTATTATATTCCGAAATACAGAATGATGTAGACAAGATTTAAAATTTGTAAATGTATTAACTTTGAATTTAAATTCTTTACGTTTGTCATATAAATCTGTGATTGTTTTATTGTCTTTGATTGTAATTTTAAGATCTAAGAAGTTAATTGTATTGTTAGATAAAAGGTTTTCCGTTAATTCCAAATTAGTGGGATAATCAACTGAAATCGAGTAATTGCAGATTGATCAGTATCAATTAAAATGATGTCATCAATATAACGATATAAATGTAGATTATTATTAGTAAAATTACGTTTATAATGATATAAGTATAAGTCTGAGAGTAAACTGGAAGTACAACCGCCTTGTGGTATACCGACATGCTGTAAATATAAAGTATTATCTTGCAATATATAATTATTATAGATAATGAAGTTAGTTAAAGATTTAAAATATGCAATATCTATATTAGATGGTAATTCCAGTTTTTTATAATATTTTTTAAATAATGCATTTATAATTTTATGTAAATCTAATAGGTCTATATTATTAAAAAGATCTTTGAAGTCATATGTCGTTATATTATAAACACAATGAAGATTTTTTAAAATATTAACAAGTTGATAGCTATTTTTTATACAATGTGTATTATCATTATTTGTAGTAAGTACATATAATTGATTAAGAATTTTTAAGAGAAGTGTATTGGCTTTATTATTATATGTATTACAACCAATAGTAACAGTCCTAAATTTAATAGGAGTTTTATGAAATTTGGGAATAAGAACTAAATATGGATAATTAAAATTAGTAGATAAAATATTTAATAGTTTATAATAACTTCGAATTTTACGATTATTTACAATTACAGTTTCATTAGTTTTTTGAAATGACTTATTAGAAGAAATAGAATTTGTAAGAAGTTGGTGATAATATGATTTACATATAATAGCATAATTGTTAGGAGATTTGTCTACATATGTAATAACGTAGTTTTTTTGTAATTTAGTAATTTGTTGGAAATAATGCTTTGTATTAATAGAAACCAAATCAGCAATATTATTTTTTAAAGCCATAGTTAATTTTTCAATTACTAATATCTTCCATTGATTAAAATATTCAATAGGCTTATTATAAGAGATAGAAATTTTATAAATAAAAATATCAATATCATATGTAAACTGTTTGATAATAGATTTAACATTAAATTTAGATGGAAGTCTATATTTAGTACCATAACCCATTAGTTGTTTCAATTTAAAATCATGAATAATATCAAGATTTCCAGTGATTATATGTCCATGATCATTGTTTATGTATTTTTTTAGAGTGGGGTCTTTGCAGTTACACGGAAAATTACTTGCAGCAGATGTATTTTTTGAAAATGTATTGTAGTTAAAAATCTTTCTCCCAATTGTATTCGGATATTTAAAGGTTTTTGATATATGAAGATTATTGATAGGAAAAAAACAATTTTTATCATTAATAATAGAATTGATATTAATTTTATTAAATATGTGATTTGAAAAAGTAATTATCATTTGAGTAATCATGTTCTGAATTTTGTGGTTTTTTTTTTTTGTAAATTAATATTTAAAAGATTAACCCTACTCATAATAAGGTCAAAGTAAATATCAGAGAAATGTTAAGAGAAAGATTTACTTAGAAAGACATTTAAATGTTGTACAAGCTGTTTCTTTTTAATAGCAAAGATGTTTTTTCGAATTAACAACCAGTTATAATTCTCTAAGTAATTTCGTTGAAGATCATTAATTTGTTTTGTGATAGATTTTTTGGAAACTACAACTGATGATGAACCCTTTCCGCGTTTATTACGTGTTGTTTTAGCATTTAAATTATGATTAAGAGTAGGATAAATTGGAGAATAATCAATATTGTTATTTATAGATGTGATGACTTTGACAGGTTTGTTAAATACTTCACTATTAAGTCCATAAGGTTAAATTGTGTTATAATATTTCATATATGATGATACCATATAAAGACGTTCTGATTTATTTTTTAGAATTTGAAGTATTTCAATTGTCGTATTTTTAAATAGATGTTTATGAAAATGTTGAATTTCAGCTGTAGATTGTATATTTTTTGCTTTGTTGTTATTAGAGTCTGAACGATGATGATTGATTCGTTTATGAATTGGACCTGATGTTTCACCAATATATTTCATATTACATAAGTTGCATTTTATACTATAAATAACATTAAATGCTTTACAAAGACTTGAATAATTAGGATCTGAGACAATTTGTGTCTGAGCAGCGTATGGACATGTCTTGCACCGAGAATCATAGCACTTACGAAAAAATAAAGGACGAGGGGGAGACTATAAATGGTCGCTGGATGACGATCCAGGAACAACCTAATTATTATTCCTGTACCGGGCACTACACTGCATAGATGCTAAGTGTATCTTGCCAGTATCGAGATGTTTACTAAGAACTGCCATATAAAAATTATGTATGGAAAATGCAATAATTGCCATAAAAATAAGAAATTTTAATAATTTAATTAAATTAGCCTTGATTAAATAATAAAACTTGAGTAAGAAAAAATATATACAATATTTACAATAATAGAAGCAGAACGCAGAAACAATCTTCAAATTATCCATAACCAAATTATGAAAACCCAAATATCGTAGACTAATAATAGCAAGAAACCACTAAACTATTTTATAACAAATAAGTCAAAAAAGATCCGCATAACATCCAAATCCTAGAACAACTATAACCATGCAAAGACAACCAAAACGCATACCCAACTAACTACTCAGATCAAATTAAAATGAATTTAAACTAAAGCAAATTAACATTAATTCTATGAATAGGAATAATTATTGCTTCCAAATTAATGTATATATAAAATGATTATCTCTACATAATTATGTAAAGCTATAGCAAAAATAGAAAATATATAGGACAATATCATACACTAACTTCAAGAAAATTCAGATAAAATCATAACTAGAAAATTAAAAAAACATTAAATAAATCGTTGCAATGATAGGAATGAAAAAATTAATGGAATCCTAAAATAGGTATCAGATAACTACATGGTAGAAATCATATTGATAATATTGATAATACGCATAGATAGTGCGCTAATTGCAGCAATGATCTAAGCGTATAATATTTAAAAGATTGCTAAATAATTTAGCGATCTGGGAATATATATAAATATATATAAGATACCATAAGGAAAAAATACATCAAAATGAATTGTTGACATTCAAAATGAAAAGACATTTAAAAATATCGTAAAAAGCATACATTCATAATTACTTGCGCAAATGCATCATAGTAATTTGAATGCTAATATATAACCATTAATTAAACATAACCTTCCACCGTCAAATATTATGAATTAAAGCTGTAAGTATTAAAAAAAAATAATAATAATAATATAAGAATTATTATGGAAGAAAAAGAAAAAAGTGGACACCGACAAAAATTGAAAAGCTTATACATTGAATTACGTTATCAAGGGCACAGAATTCAATGATATAAGCAAAATGGTTGTTTTCTGTGGGAAAAATAAGCTAAAGCTAAAAGTTATTTTCCCCTGTGCCCAAACAACCATAAAATCAAGTGAATTGATTAAAAATGAAAGCAGAATAGAAACAAATAATATGAAATGGAAGAACCAATAAAACGTATTTAAATATTTATAGGATATAAAATATAAATAATAAACACCATATCGATTAATATTTCAGTATTTTACAAAAATCCACGCGCACATGGCTGCCAGTATATCAAAAAGATTAAGGTGAATAAAACAGTTAAGAAATCACAGTAAATGATACCAAAGGATACAGTTAATACATTTTGAAATAAAATTTGAAATACCTTGTTAAACACATTTAATCTAATATAAAATAAATAGATATTAATTACATTATTTAAAATGCACTATTAAATTAATTAATAACAGTTTAACAATATCGTCAAAATTTAGCTAAAAATACCCACTGGTGTATTAAATTATAACTGAAATGGAGCTAGAAAAATTAACAATTAGAGCTATCTTAAAGAGACAGATTTAGTGCTGCCATCTAGTATTACTTCTATTAAACAACTAACGCAAGATAAATATTTGTAAGCATTTGAATGTAAATAACTGTATAAATAATTGTAAGCATTTGAATGTAAATAACTGTATAAACAGCAAAACCAAACATATCCTTATATATAGAGAATTATAAACCAAATATAAACCACACAATGTATTTAAAAACTATTGTAAATAAAATTTAAAAGCATACAATATATTCTATTAGCTAACTTATTTAAACTAAACTAAGAAATAAATAATTCTAGAACATTGATAATATATAGCATATAGCTATATGCTATAAAACAAAATAAAAATCAGTAATAATTAATATAAATAATTATTAAATATAAAAATTATTTTTTATGAATTATATATCAGATATTTATAAAATGAACAAGAAATAAAAAACATGTGGAAGTAAATAGAAGGTTAAATGATACTTAAATACCCATTACTTAATAAGCACAAATATAGAGTGTGGATTATCTTCAGACATCCATAAAAAACCATAAAGTATGAATGTGGGACATTCAAAAACATTAAACCGATAATAAATATTAAAAAGAATAGAGTAATAATAATAAAAATAATTACCCAATTTTAATGCATACAGTATAACTATATTTATATTATACATACTTATATGTATATTATTCACTATAAGAATGGCATACTATTAGTAATTAATATGATATTGTCCTTAGTAAATTTAAAATTTAATAACAAATAATTGTAAATTAGATTAATCAATAATTAGGCTAATTAAATATTAATGAAATTCTCCAATTACATATAAAATATCAAATCAACATCCATATAAAATACGTAACAAAAATATAGTAATAATACAAGAGCCCCCCCCTTTTTTTTATAATTAACCATTGCGTATTATCCAGACAACACCACCCTCCTCCGTACTCTAACATCTACCCACACAACCAACCTATTATATTTTTTTATATTATTTTACAATTTTTAATTTTTTATAGATATTTTTTTATTTTATAATTTTTTTGTAATTTTGTTTACGCATGTGTTAATTTGTTTTAATAGATCATGTAAGAAAAGTACTAATTGTATATTAATGAATATATGAATTTTTTTGGAAAACCATGATTTAATGCATCATAAATTAGTTTTTTAATATTATTGTTAATTAGAGGAGAAGAACATAAACATTTTATTCTATATAAATGATTAAGTATTATATTCCGAAATACAGAATGATGTAGACAAGATTTAAAATTTGTAAATGTATTAACTTTGAATTTAAATTCTTTACGTTTGTCATATAAATCTGTGATTGTTTTATTGTCTTTGATTGTAATTTTAAGATCTAAGAAGTTAATTGTATTGTTAGATAAAAGGTTTTCCGTTAATTCCAAATTAGTGGGATAATCAACTGGAAATCGAGTAATTGCAGATTGATCAGTATCAATTAAAATGATGTCATCAATATAAAGATATAAATGTAGATTATTATTAGTAAAATTACGTTCATAATGATATAAGTATAAGTCTGAGAGTAAACTGGAAGTACAACCGCCTTGTGTTATACCGACATGCTGTAAATATAAAGTATTATCTTGCAATATATAATTATTATAGATAATGAAGTTGTTAAAGATTTAAAATATGCAATATCTATATATATATATATATATTTTTTTCATCGGGGGCGACACTAAATTCTGACAAAGCAGAATTCCTGTTTCCTATTTTTTTTTTTTTTTTTTTTACTTATTGAAAAGAGGAGGGTGTTAAGAGTGCTATTGTGAAGTCAAATAATTTAATTTAACAAAACAAACTTTAAGCCTTTTTGATAGTAAACAAAATTATAATCTCGTTTAGATACTTTTTCGGTGACGTATTGACGTTAGTATTATAACATATACAATTTGTACGTATGTTTTCAAATATTTTATTGCCAAAAATATCTTCCCTGTAGCCATACCATGGAACAACTCATTTTGCGAATATTTAAAACGAGTTTCATTGCTTTTTTTTAAGAATTTGGGCTAAACAAGTCTGACGATTTGTATCCAGTTGTTGCAATCGTTTTACTTTAACAGAGTTAACATTCTGCTTTTACAGAATTCTATTCTAAAAGTTTCGAATGAACTTTAAAAGGTTTTTTTTTTTTAAATTGTATTTATTTTTTGAACCTACTAAAAGAATCTAAGAAAGATTGGGTGTTGTATAATTTAGGTTGTTGAATCCTGACTATAGCTGATTTTCAAATTTTGGCCGTCTTGACTGGCAGTGAATGGCCTATTTAGAGTCATCCCACAAAAATTTCGGAGGGATATCTAACCCTGGTGATCCTACGGTCTCGATCCGACATATTATGGCATAGCTCATTTATATATTTTTTGAAAAAGAAAAATATTTTTACTTAAAAAAAAAAATGTGACGTTCTTACTAGTAACTGATAAACACATGTTACGTTGCCCGTGCGAATTTAGGAAGGGGAGCTTCTGGATAAAATAAACGAAAAAGGGATAACACAATTTATAAAACAGGAAATTAAAAAGGGCCTAAACAAAAATGTATTTTGAAAATTGTTTTGCACAATATATCTATTAAAGAATCAGCAATTGTCTTATTCGCCTGATCTTCCAATTAATTCAGTGATACGGAAATAATAGAACTACCTCTTCAATAGAACGTCATCACCACAGCAACCCAAGAATCATTACCTGTTATGGGATATCATCGAATTCATGACGTAGGATACGATTTAATAGAATGAAGAAAATTTTTATTAATATCTATTTAAGTTTGGATTCGATTTTCATAAAATTTGAAGGGACTCGACAGAATTCTTCAACGATTCTATACCTTAAATTTCGAACCAGTCGATTAAGTAGTTTTTGCGCTATCACAATCAAACAGACGAGCGGACCAACACGACGACTATAGGTGTTACGTATTTATATAATTACGAACGCACACAATAAATTTACTTTTATGTTAACCGGACACAAGTGACAATCGCCAAGTACTCCCATCGCTACGAGGCCATTTAAAAATACAAACATTCGACTCATTTGGTGCGTTCGTAATTATATAAATACGAAGCACCTATAGTCGTCGTTCAGTCCGTCCGTCCGCATATAATAGAGCCAAAACGACACAACCGAATGGTCTGAAATTTTAACTATACAATGGTTGCAAAATGGTGTCGAGTCATTTCAAATTTTCTGAAAATCGGGTGTAGAGTTTAATGACAGGGACAGTCAAAATTTTTCCGTTACATTACGGGGAATGGGAAAAAATTATTTGAAGTGCATTTTAATGATGTTAGAGCCTTTCGAACAGAATGAAATGGATATGCACTTATGAAGGCATAACAGTTTACGCGCAGGATTACAAAATAAATGTTACAATGAGACTAGTCTGAAACATGTGTTTTTAAAATTTCATGGAAAAATGTTCAGCAGTATTTGAGATATCGTGCGTATTATGCCCAAAAACGTCATTTGGAGAGAAATGATTTCAAAGTTTCGGAAAAACCACTTCAGCTATTGATCGGGCATAACTGTAAAAGCCATAACTTCTGTTCTAACAGGAATTTCAAGGAAACAATTACAGTAAAACCTCCACAACGGACACTCCCGAATAGCGGACACCTCTATTAACGGACAGTTTTCCAATCACCACTCCCAAAACCTAAATTTTTCTCAGTTTAACCTCTGAATAACGGACATTCCGAATAGCGGACAGTAATTTCAGTGATAAAGGATAAAAAATTATTTTTTAACGAGAAAAAATGGAAAAAAAAAGTAAAAAGCCTCTAAATTTATCAGGCAATGTATCAAAAATTTTGTGATCACTGATAAATGTAGGGGGTGGTTGGGGAAAATCTCCCTCCTCCCACGTTCAGTGTGGAATTCAGAGGGTGGACCGGAAGGGACATCCCCCGGAGCATTGAAATGCCCCCCCCCCGCTGAAGAAAAAACAAAAAATTCACTTTAGTAGGGCTCGTTCGTAAAATTCAAAAAGTAATTAACTGGATTGCATCATTTCATAACATAGAAGTGAGAAATGAGAGATATCATATAATCTGAGCAAAAGAAAAATAAGCGCTGAAAACCTCACATACGATTTTATTTAGTTATTTTTACTCTTTTATAAAACAAAGAAAAGAGTTGCTGAAAATTTCGTTAATAGTGATGATAAGTTACCTACTGAAGAAGAATAAGTTGATGTATGCGATTAAATTCCGAAACTGGAGATGCTTCCTGAAATATCGAGAATTTCCAAGAAGCGGTAAAATACAGTGAGTAGCTACGCAATTTTTTTGTAAAAAGAAAAAAATGACGACGCAGAAGAATTAAAACTACTGAAAGAGCTGAAACTTCACATTGAAAAACAAGTTTCATGTAATCGCAAGCAAAAGCAAACTTTTGTAACAGATTTTTTTCGTAAGAATGTAATAAGCAGTGGATAAAGGTAATAATAAAATATAATATAAAAGGTAATATAAATAATAATATAAAAGGTAAGTGGATAAAGGTATGTACAATTTTCTTGCAGTTTTATTGCTCAAAAATTAATTTTAAATTTCTGATTAATCATATAGTAGAGCTTTTAGGACATATAAAAGTAAATTAATGAAACATTAAACATTTCTTAGCAATTTTTGAAACTCTGAGGTTTTCTCAATAGCGGACACCTCCGAATAGCGGACAGTTTCCGCGCTCCCGAGGTGTCCGTTATTTAGAGGTTTTACTGTATATCAAAATGTTTAAAAATTATAGAAGTTTAACATCTAAAAAAATAAAAAATTAGAAAATTTTAAAGCTTTAAGAGTCCCGAGATCGAGAAAAGAAGATACGGCTGGGACGCTATGTTATTCACATTAATTTTACTCTAACATTTTATGCTCATTTATTATAGGTAACTAAATTTTATTCATGTTTTATATACCGGTTGTCCCAGAAATGACGGATGGATTTTAAAATTCAATAACTTGCAAACGGTGACAGATATTAAAAGAATTCTTGCAGGAATGTTATTTAGGATGTGAGGAGTTTTTGTACTGTGATTCTTGATTTTAGTTCAAATTTCAAACAATAGATGATGCTGCGAGCAATAGGCGCTCAGTCCCGACCCGACTTTTGGTACTTCGGAAACCATTCAGTACATTTTAATCTCCTTTTTTCGCATGGAAGAAGAGAGAGGCCGAAAGTTCGAGCCTGGATTGAGTCCTTGCAGCGCCCTCTATCGCTGCTATTTGTAACTAAAAATGAGAATCGCAGCCTAAAAACTCCTGACATCCTACATAACCGTCCTGCAAGAATTCTTTAAATATCTGTTACCGTTTGCAAGTTATTGAATTTTAAAATCCATCAGCCATTTTTGGGACACCCGGTATATACTTTAAATCGTGTGTTTGATAAAACTGTGCTACAACTTCACACAAGTTAGAAATGTTTAAATTTTTGAGCTCTCCGGAAAAAGTGTACTTTTTAGCTAAAAACGCCATTAACTCAGCCGTACTTCAGCGATTTCGATAATTTTTTTTTTTTTTTTTTAGATTATAAATATAAGACCATATGTGTCAGACGGTTCTAAAATAAATTAATTAGTTTGTGTGAAAAATGTTAAACCTCTGAAAATTTCCATTGCCCTAAAATAAAAAGTTTTAGTCGCAGAAAAGAAACTGTCTGTCATAAGTCTTGAGCATAATTCAGTAAATATGGATTCTAAATTTCTTGGAAAACCTCCGGAATGAGTCTAATCCAAGAAAAAAAGAGATATCAATATCTAAGCATTTCTTCTAAATCGACTCGTTGACATTTATCAAATACAAACTCCTTCGCTCAAAGCCAGTTACTAAAAAATGATAATTTGGGGGAAATTCCCTTATCATTCAGCAGCTTTTAGAGAACAACTAAAAATCAGCTCACTCTATCGCCGATATCTTTCTGAATTTTCACGATATTTGTTTGGCTTTTTTTTATGAGTTGCTCCATAGAGTTATTATTAAATCACGAAAAAAAAAAAAATTTTTTATCCTGCGCGCCTGCGCAGATAAAAAAAATATTTCATACAATTGCTCATATTTCATCAAATGTTTAATATATTTACATCCCAATTGCACTATCTTATATTACATTTTGTCAAATATTCTGAAACTGGCGTTAAATTAATAGGGTACCCTACTTGATATAAACAAAAACAATGCAAAAATTTGTTGAACTTTAACAAAAAAACCGATATATCTCCATGAATATACGTGCTATTCTTACATAAATTAATACACATATTGTACAATATCTGCATATTCGTAAGCGATAAAGATAGATCGTTTCGTGCATTTCATGTTACAGGGATGATCCCAAATATTATTTTTCTTTGATTTTTTGTTTGCCCCCTTCTGATCAAATCTCCGTTGATAAATATGAAATCAAACATATTCTTCATAATCCTGAAATTTCAGAAAAATACGACATGTATATCTTTAAATATTCGACAAAATGTCTAAAATTGAAAGCGTCCGGTGATTAATGGCTATATAGAGTATATATTTGTTCGACAAAAAATTTGCATTTCTACCACCCTCACTGTTGTTACACATTCACTTTACCCATACTCTTACACATGTAGAAACAGGAACACACATGGATGTTATGTGGCATTTTTCTTCTGTATAAATTATCTTTTAACTTTAATTTGTTTTAATATAAATCAAAAAAGGGAAAATTCAAAGTTTTAAATATAATTATTCTCTTTAAAAATATGCAATATTGATTTTTGTACGCTTGAAACTCTTCTTAATATAGCATAAATGAAATTTCACTGAATACTCAAAAATATTGTACGTTTTTGTATGTTACCCTTTCACGGACAAAGCACTTCCATTGCTAAAATATTTAAATAAATTAATGACGCCAGAAATTTTAACAAATTTATTTGCAAATAAGAAAAAGCGATATTTCACATATATAATAAATGGAAAAATTTTATATAAAAATTCTGGTGTCATTGCTGCATTTTGTAATTAAAATTTTTTGTTTCACAGACAAACCACTATCTACGAAAGGGTTAATCTGAGAGAAATTCAGGGAAGATAGGAGAGGAATTACCAAACTTGAAAAATAAAAAATGTACTAGAGATGTAGTTTTTCTTTTTTTTTTAAAGAAGAAATTTAACGTGTTTGTTAAAAATTGTAAAAAAAAAACAAAACAAAATTATACAGGATCAAAAATAATGACGTCATAATTAGCAGAGCAACATCAATTCTTTAATGGATGGTAATAATACATGATCCACACCAACAGTGAAATGAACAGTTATTGAATAAACTTATATATAATTTTGGAAATTTTTGTAAAAAAATTCACACGCCTTTAATTGTTGTGTTTGTCCCAGCGTTGTTGCCTCATGAAAATACGAGGGTTGCCTTTTAAGTTTTAACAAAAAGTAGGAAGAAAAATATTTTTTGGGGAACAAACTGTTTTATGGCTTTTCAAAATATTCGTCTTTAAGATTTATACACTTTTCCATCCGTTCAAACCAATTCTTGAAAAAGTTTTTCCACTCTGAAGTTGATGTCTCAGAAACATAGTTTTCGAAGGCCTCAACACCTTCTTGAGGTGATGAAAATCACTGCTCACGCAATTTTTGTTTGACATAAGGGAACAGGAAAAAGTCGTTAGGAGACAAATCAGGAGACTATGGGCAATGAGACATGAATTCGATATTTTTATCCTCCAAATAATCAATTGTTTCACGTGCTGTGTGGGAGTTGTCGTTGTCAAGAGAGTTGTCGTGATGAAGAATAATGCGGCGTTTTTTCTTGTTTTCCCTGATTTCGTTGATGACTTTTGGCAAACAAATTTCTGTATACTTTTTAACGTTAACAGTTTTTCAATCCTCTAAAGAAATGGTTGCGATATGTCCTGTAAGCCCGAAGAAACAAGCAATCATTTTCTTGGAAGTGCTTCGTGAACAAAGAACTTTCGTAGAATTTGGTTCATCTGGAAACACCTAAACAGTGGATTGCTTTTTAGTTTCCGGCTCATGCGAATATATCAAAGTTTCGTCACCTATAACGATGTTATATACGGATTTTGCAGTTCAAATTTGAATTTTTCATCATTTCCTTACACCAATTTGCACGAGAATTTTTTTGAGCTTCTGTCAAAGTGTGCTGAATCCATCTGGAACAAATCTTTTAACAGCTAAATGTTCGTGCAGAATCGAATGTATTGCACTCTGTGATATGCCAAGGGATACTTCTATCTCACTATACGTGACATGCCGATCTTCTTCCATTATCTTACGCACAGCATCGATGTTGTTTGGAATCACTACCGATTTTGGTTGTCCTTCACGAGATTCATCACTGACGGGAGTCACGACCACGACGAAATTCTAAACACCAATTATAAACAGTCTTTTCTGATGGTGCTTCATTACCAAAACTTTCACGAAGCAATACTAAGCATTCTTGTGGAGTGAGGCCAAGAAGTATGTTTTTCATAGTGAGGTATTTTTTTCATAAAAAATCATCCAACGGAAACCTTCATGAGTTATTTCAATTTTTTTCACTCGTTTTTTTTTAGGACATTCACATTAAACAAAATACGCAGATGATTTCTAAGATGCCACTGATTCCAAGATAAAAAAAATTGTGAATTTTACGAATATCCTGAAGACAAATTTCAGTAGCACCTTCTATTGGTCGTTTGTAAAAACATAAAAGGTAACCCACGTAAAAATCTGAAGTAAATTCCATCTTAGCAGATAGACTTGTATGATTAGTCTTTCGTTATCGGGACCATGAAATGTTTTCGTTTAGTAATTGAATGCGTTTTCACAGGTTTTAGTGTTATACAGTAAAACCTCTCAAAGAAGGAGTCGTAAGGAACTGGAAAAAAATTTATAGACAGGTCTCTATCTCAACAAGTATAATTATGTGGTGATTTTTCGTCCAAACATAGCTTTTCCGTTTGAGAAAAAATCAGTTATAGACAAGTTTTTTTTTGACAAGTTTTACAGCAATACATTTATGTTCTCCACAGGTGTACTACAGAAAGAAAACAGTTTTTAAGGATACCTGTATATATAACGGAATCTTGTCTCCAGAGGTAGATGCTTTAAGAAAGAATATCTCTGAAAACGGATCCTGCCTATAACTGAATCTATAACGAAAAAACTTTCTTACTCCCGACGAAATGAGTAGCATGAACGTATACCTACTAATATAAAATAAACCTGTCTAAAACGGAATTATTTATCGGTCCTTTGCGATTTCATATTCGAAAATTTTACTGTTTTTGCATCCATGATTCAATACAATTTTCTGGTTTGAGGCGTGTAAAACCTTCGACTAACAGGTGGAAGTGGTAACGTGGAACTTCAGTCAAGCGGAGGCCCAAGTAATAATTAAATCAAACAATTTATTTAAATGCATAAGATAAATTAATATTTCTTGATTAATTACTTGAATTTACAACTATTTTATATTTCTGGGTACTTTCAGCTGACGACAATGTTCATTAAAGGCTTAATGTTCAGAGTATAGGATTAGCAATCAAATTCTATTTGATTCTTTCTCGATACAAATCTAAAATCCTGTCACGATAGTCTCGTAAGAAACAGCTGCCTCTGTTTTCTGGTGTATATCAGTCCGTTGTCAACTACTCATATCTCGCGGTTTCCACTGGAGAAATCTTACCCTGCCCGAAACGGCAGATTCTTCTATCCCTTCGGATCTCTCCGAAAACTCAATTCCCAACTCAGAGAGCAGCTCTCTTCCTTTCTCTGTTCGTTCAAATTCCCCTTCCTAAAACAAAGGCTATCTATGGCCCAGTCAGAGTCTAGGTTGAATGACATCACTAACAAGCTTCAATCTCATAGACCAAGAGAGACCCTCGCTGCTAGCGTGAGAAAATTTCGCATCTAGTTTCATTTTTAAATTGTCATGGGAAAATATCGGCAAACTTGCTACTTAAAAGGGATTCCGTAACTCCTCTTTTTTTCTCATGCCGTTCTCCTTTTCAGTCAACCTTTAAGATTGGTTTAGATGGATTGATTCTTTTATCATTTCCTGCAGAACCTTGAGACTTAGAAATATTTTGAGCTGTTATGCTTATACATTGCTTTTCCTATCTAGAGTTCTCTTTTGAAAATATATGGGACTTTTTTTGTGAATTACATTGGATTCTTCACAGGCGAATAGAGGAGAGGGAGGGTATAGATGGCTACGTCACCGCCATAAAAGAACCCCAATCAAGAAAATTCTTTAATGCCCTCCTTGGTTGTCAGATTCAGAGTGTTTATTGCCACCTTTCAGGACGTCGCCAAATCGGTCGCTGAGCAGTCTTGAAAGGCACGATTCACCCCCCTTTCGGTATAAAAAAGAAATTTTACTTTACAGTTTTTTAATGTTCTATTTAAAATTACTGCTTTTTAAGGCTTATGAAATAATATACAATAGAGTACCGCTAATCCTCCAAAGCCTGAAATCCCTACTGCTTATATGAATGTAAACAAAGAGTTGGGTTGGGTTGGGTTGATTGTTGACGGCCAATTATCTACACGAGGGATATAGGCCCTAGGGGGAGTGCCTTCCGTGGAGGTCTTTCTCAGGGAACCTAATCCGTATTAACGCATGGAAATCCACGGTTCGAAGAAAACCACGAAAACTCCGAACGATTAGGCCGACGGGCGCGATTGGGTTCGAACCCAGCACCTCCCGTCTACCAGCTTCGAGAGCAGAACCTCTCAGCCACTGGTGGGGCAATGTAAACAAAGAAATTCAATTCATAAAAATTATTTCTTAATGGCAACAGTTTTTTAGTCCGCACCCCCCCCCCCCCAGCTTTAATCTAATTTCCGATACAAAGTTTTCATACACCAAATAAACTTACCTCCTTTAAATTAAAATGATAGTACACATTTAAAAAATACTGAATTAAATTTATATGGTAATTAAAAAAATCCTTTAAAAATTTATTCTTTTAAAATATTTTTATTAATTAAAGATTGCGTGTTAAACAATATACTTAATATCTCATATAGAGTTACAATTTATATAATTAAAGATAAAATGTACCCCTTTAAGACACGAAATATTTCATCTTCAAATTATTTTTCTTTTAGTTTTTAAGCAGGCACTGACTGATCCTACAGCAAAAAATCATTAAAATATTTTGTAAATTCTCTAAATACTAGGGATGCAACGAATAGTGATTTCGGCCGAATACTGAATATTCGGCATACAGTTTAGCCGAATACCGAATATTCAGCTAGCCAAATAGTGATTGAAATAATGTTTGAATTCGGCCTAACAAAGTTTAAACATACTAAAAAGTTCAATTTTTCATAATATTTACCACAGATACCTCCATTTTGATAAACAAGACCTTTTTACAAGAAAACTTCACACACTCGCAATTTCCGACATTTCTTGTCATGATATCCTATTTCACAGAAATCAAAGTAACTCTGTTGAAAATATAGTTATGATATCTTTATTATTATTAATGTAACAAACGAAAATCTAAATTTGACCTGAAGTGAGATGAGAAATAATGTATTTTTGTCTGAATAAGTAGATTGCGATATTGGTTTCTTGGACAAAAATTGTGTGTCTTATGCTTATGACAAACAATTATACCTTATCGTCCAAGAGCCGACAACACAAAAACCTATGTTATCAAGCACAAGAAAACCTCTATTTTATGGGAGAGTAGAAGTAGGGTAATCTAATGATCCATGTCTGCCGGAAGTGAAGTGGTGCATAAGCCAAAAATTAATACCAGTAGTGGTTGACTCGTAGGTTTATCATTGTGATTGTCCTACAACTATCCTCCATGTTTTCATACCTTTGTCTCTAGGACAAACACAATGATAAACCTACGAATCAACAACTGGTAGTATTCATTTTTGGCTTATGCACCACTTCCCTTCCGGCAGACATGGATCATTAGATTCCCCTACTTCTACTCTCCCATAAAATAAAGGTATTTTCTTGTGCTTGATAACATAGGTTTTTGTGCTGTCGGCTCTTGGACTATTATACCTCTGAAATCTTTTTTCATTTTCTTTAGAAATACTCTTTTTGCGAAAAAGTAAAAGACATTATTTACAAGACATTGTTCAGCAACATTTGTGTATCATATTTTTTTTTAATATCTTTATAAGTTGACAGTTAAAAGTGTTGTGTAAGGTATTTAAATATATTTTTTAAATGATATTTTTAAGTAATTGGTTTGCCCGAATATTTCTATAACCCAAATCGAATATTCGGCAGACCGAATAGTTTGACATTCGGCTAAGACGAAAAGTCGGCAGACCGAATAGTTTGACATTCGGCTCAGACGAAAAGTCGGCAGACCGAATAGTTCGATATTCGGCAGCATGGCACGAATAGGCCGATTATCGAATATATACCAAATATTCTTTGCATCCCTACAAAATACACGCAACAACTGTGCGATTGTACAGGTTACGCAGTTTCTATGTAAAAGTCAAATACAATTTTTTTTAGAGTTGAACTTTCCCTCATTCAAAGTGTATTACAGATAAAATTTAACTATCGCAATTATCTACAAGTCTAAAACACACGGTCGTTTATTTAGCCACATGTTCTCAGTTTTCTACTGAACCAATTTATATAATAAAATTATTAAATGAAGGATTTTAATTTAATGATGTGGTCGCACTAGAAATTCTTTTAAATATTCCCATTTTTATATTATTTTTATTGACTTTGAATGAAATTTCGTAAAAGTACTGACAATTGAATTCTTTCCATTGTTGTAGATGGCATTTAGAACTTCTAAATCTGTAAATGATTATGAAATTCTTTGTAAAATCCTAAAAAAATTATTTTAATAATAAACAAGCATGTTTAATATATATTAGTCAATCATTTTCAGAATAGAAAATTCTTTTATTGATAACTTTTCTGCAAAAAACAAGACACATCTTAGATAATTCTTATTAAAATACTATGAAATTGATTTTATAATAAAACAGGTACGTTTCACAAACAAATTCTACATATTTCACATTAAAAAGAGAGCATATAATATACATATATATATTTATATTTACGTAATAATATATTAGGTATTTTAAAGGCATCTTAGACAAATCTCATTAAAAGACTCTTGAATTGATATTATAATAAACAGGCATGTTTCACAAAAACATTCAAAATATTTCGCATATAAAATGGAAGATTATATTAGGATAAAATGATTTATATTTATGTAGTAGTAGAATAGTTATTTTAAAGACATCTTAGTGAACTCTTATTGAAATACAATAATACACAAACATGTTTCACAAAAGCATTCTACATATTTGACAAATAAAATGGAAATATACATTATAATATATAGATTTACTTCTTTTATAACAATGTTATGGTTATTTTAAAGACGTCTTAGTTATACCCTGGCCTGAATATTTTTTCACTCTGTTGGTTTTACGCCTTGTTATCAATTTGAATAAAAATTCACATAATTAAATTTATCTTACGTTTGTCAATTGTCATTAAAATGTTATGGAATTGATTTTACAATATACAGGAGTATCTCATGAAAAAATTCCACATATTTGACGATTAAAATGGAATTATATATAATATTTTAAGGACATATTGGTCAATTCTTATTAAAATACCGCGGAATGGAGATACTGAACAGGGATGTTTGACACACACACACACAAATATATATATATATATATATATATATGAAAATGGAAGTATATATTATATGTATTTATACTTATGTAACAGTATTCTAGATATTTTAAAGACATGTTGGGTAATTATAATTAACCCTTAAATGCCCGATTTTTCAAAAATCATTGTAATAATGTTTTTCGGCTGTCATTTATTAAATAAATCATGGGAAAAATACTTTTAAAAATCATATTTTGTTTTAAGTATGGTTTACCGCTAAAAAACAGTTTGTTACTCATCGGCAATACTGGTCTTTAATTTAAAAAATAATTTTCCTTGATACAATTCTATAATATTAAACACACAAGAATTTTAGGAACTATAATAAGAAATAAATTTTACTTGCTCAAAGCAGAACAAAATAGGGTATTTCGCAAGCTTCCAAACAAAACAAAAAGAACAAGTAGCAACATTTGAAAAAAATAAATCTATCTTTATTCTTAAATAGCATAAGTGTTGCCATCTACATGTTGAAAATCGATTTAATAATATTTTCAGAATGTATTTTATTGACAACATTAAGTATTATAGCTTCAATATTATTCTATTAGTATTTTAGAGCCTAAATTGGGTATGTTGCCGAAAAGCAACATCCGGCATTTAAGGGTTAAAATATTGTGGAATGGATATTATAATAAACATGCATATTTCACAAAACAATTCCACATATTTGACAATTAAAATGTAAATATATATTATAATATAGATTTTTTTAATAAATATTTTAAGTTATTTTATAATTTATGTAACAGCATTATGGTTATTTTAAAGACATCTTAGGTAATTCTTATTAAAATATTAAGGAATTGATTTTATAATACAAAGGCATCTTTTACAAAAAATAATTCCACATATTTAAAAATTTAAAAATGGAAGTTTAAGAAATTATATATATTTATGTAATATTATTATAGTAATTTAAAGGAGATCTTGGGCAATTCTCATTCAAATACTATGAAATTGATTTGATAATACACTGGCATCTTTCACAATAAAATTCCACATATTTGACAATTAAAATGGAAATATATACTGTAATATATTTATATTTACGTAAAAGTATTACAGTTTTTTGAAAGACATCTTTAAAAAAGGTAAACATATATACCACATATTCAAATATCATAAAAACCATATAAAAACCACATATTCAAAAATTTAAATGGAAGTTTCTAAAATGATGAAATTATTTATATTCACGTAATACTATTATAGTAATTTTAAAGAGACCTTAGGTAATTCTCATTAAAATACTATAGAATTGATTTTATACTACACAGATAAGTTTTACAAAATAAAAAATTCCTCATATTTAAAACTTTAAATGGAAGTTTATATAATGATGAAATTATTTATATTCATGTAATAATATTATAATAATTTTAAAAGAGATCTTTGGTAATTCTCATTCAAATACTCTGAAATTGATTTGATAATACACAGGCATCTTTCACAATAAAATTCCAGATATTTGATAATTAAAATGTAAATATGTACTGTAATATATATATATATATATATATATATATATATATATATATATATATATATATATATATATATATATATATATGTATATTTACGTAAAAATATTATAGTTTTTTGAAAGACATCTTAGGGAATTATCTTTAAAATACTTTGGAATTGATTTAACCTCTATTTAGCGAAATCGCTAAATCCCGGAAAAAAGTTCGTTATATGGAAAATTCGTTAAATAGAGATTCATTTTTTAAAATGCTTTAAACTACATAAAACAAATTTTAAAGGCATAAACACTAAATATTTTTACTAAAAGTAATTAATCACATTTTTTAAAATAAATTATATCGATTTGTTTTATTTATTTTACCTACCAATATCCATCATCAATTCATTTTTTCTATGTGTTTAAATCTTTGAAATCGGCAAGGAAAACAAAACATTGTCCGGGAATACACTGTATTTTCTGTTTAAAGTAAATAGTTTTACATTAAAATTAAAGAATTTTAATGACATTATCGTATTTATTACTATTATAGCAAATAATTTTAACCATACATTAACATATGCGTCCTTAAATTTAATTTCTGAAAAACTCTGCTAATTTTGCCTGAGTTTTTTATTTAAAAAAGTGCTTTCTCTCATAATACTTCTCGCATCTTTGCAATGCACCAAAAACACCTTCATGCGTATTTTCTTCTAACTATAATTCGCGTCGGATTGTTTCAAATGATTTTAGCATTTCATCATACGAAGTTTTGTTAATTCCTGCATAATGACCATTTCCATCACCATCATATTCGTCTTCATCGCAATTCATTGCTGTATTGTTTTTATTTTTCACACTGTCGAAAATATCCAATTCGGATAGTGTTTCCGAGGTCTCAATTTCAGAATTAAGTGAAATAGAATCATCAATCAGTACATCATGGTTAATTTCTTCTTTTTTTCTCACTGTATCCACATTTTTAAAAGTTACTCTAAGGGATTATCGTCTTCGTCCTCCGTACTTACCGAATTCTCACTGCTGACAAAGAAGGTGCCTGGTAAAACCAGTTCAAGGCCATTGAACATCATAAAATGTGTTTAAAGAAAGAATAAGTTTGAAATATCCAGAAATATTTTGATAATCCAGAAATGGGGAGGAAAAAAAAATTGATCACAAGAAAAAGTTCGTTAAATAGAGAATGCACTTCGCTATTTGGAGGTTATTTTACGAAGAAATTCGCAAAATATTCTTGGTTCCAAGGAAAAGTTCGTAAAATAGAGAAATTCGCAAAATAGAGGTTCGTTAAATAGAGGTTCGACTGTATATTTATATACACAGGCATCTTTTACAAAATAAATTCCACATACTTAAAAATTTAAATGGAAATTTATATAATGATTAAATTTTTTATATTCATGTAATACTATTATAATAATTTTAAACAGATCTTGGGTAATTCTCATTCATATACTATGAAATCGATTTATAATGCACAGGCATCTTTCACAATAACATTCCACATATTTGACAATTAAAATGGAAATGTATACTATAATATATATATATTTATGTAAAAGCATTATAGTTTTTTGAAAGACATCTTAAGTAATTTCTCATTAAAATACCATGGAACTGATTTTATAATACACAAGCATGTTTCTCAAAGAAATTACAAATATTTGACAATTAAAATGGATGTATATACTGTAATATATGTTTAGATTTATGTATGAGTATTATAGTTATTTTAAAGATATCTTAGGTAATTTTCATTAAACACTAAGGTATTGATTTAATAACACACAGGCATCTTTCACTAAAACATTTCACATATTTGACAAATAAAATGTAAGCATATATTATAATATATTGATTTATGTTTATGTAATAGCATTATTTAAAGACATTTCAGGTAATTTGTATGAAATTTGTACAAAATAAATAAATAATAATAAAAATTGAACATGCATATTTCACAAATAAAAATCATTTATTTTTTAGATGTAATACTTTTATAGTTCTCTTAGATAAATAAGTGATATTTAAGGAAATTCTTATTAAATTTCTGGAAGATTCATTAAAAATAGTTACGAGTTTTTAACTAAATAAAACATTTTTTAACAATTAAATCTATTGTTATTGTGCTTTCATACAATATAGTTTTCAGTTATGCTATATCTTATTGTCATGTTTTTCCGATTTTAGAAACATCTAAAGAATAATATAAAATTAAAAAAAAAATATTAAAAAAATGTCCCCCCCCCCCCCCCCGTAAAAAAAAAAGAAATTCTGTCTTATTAAGATGCAAATTTTTTTTTTGTTCTTTTCAGAGATAATGGGAAATTCTTATTAAAAAAAGTTACAAAATTGGCTAAAAATTAAACTTGCGTGTTTCACAAATAAAAAAATTTCATTAATATAATAAAATGTAAAAGGATTGTTTAATTTATCATTTAGGTATATCCTAGGAAATGTTTATTCAAATCCCAAAAATAATACTTAAAAATTAGTGTATGATTCACAAACGAAAATTCAGTGTTTTTAGTACCGTCAACCGGGGCTACTTTAAGCTACTTTTTCCTTGTTCCGCTCACATTTCCATTATTAAAAAATATTGTATGCGATTTCTCAACGTCTAAAAGGAGTTGTAAACAATTAACATGAAACAATGAAGCAAACTGTACGGTTTTAAAGAGGAAATTTTTATTTTTATATCTTTAAACTATTTTTAAAGTTTTAGAACAAAAAAGCCCCTGCTGTGGACTTATTTGGTTCATTCCCTTAGTTTCATATAAAATGAATACATTTTTATTGAAACCTTCTTGCAGTAGGATCTGCTAATAAATTAATACAACAAACTCTATAAACAAATGTTTTTTTTTTTTTTAACATTTAAACACAATAAACCAATTGTTCATATTAAAGAATCGAGAAACAGTTTTCGTCATGTTATCCTCAGCAACTGGAACAAAAACAATTAATGTAACATTTTGCTACAGTAACATTTGAAAAGAAAATGTTACTTAAAACATGTTTTAAGAGATTTGGTTGTATAAAAGGCATTTCTAAGTAACTGGGGCTATTTTCGGACTATAAAAGGGCCTGGCACAAAGTAGCCCCTAAATACTAGTTTTCATGTTAGCTTTATGAAAACGTAAACATTTCCTGTCAAAATAAAAAGTTAAAGGAAAAACTAGGATCACACATTGGGTTACAGATTACTAAAGATAATATTTTGACACTTACCTTACTTGTAGCTCTTATCCAGTTTGTTTTACTATAGAAAGTTTGGAGAGTTAAAATTTACACACGAAAACTGTTGTTTACAAACACATTCAGTGTTGCCACTAAAAACAGTAAATTACCCCCAAACTATTCAAATACCCTACAGTAGGGTATAAAATATTTTTCAAGGGCAAAAACTCCAAATTATTTTGTATTGTTTGTTCAGTACAAGGAATGAAATCTTTTTTTTATGGGATAGACCAAAGTAGCCCCCGTTGACGGTATATGACACTTAAGTAATGCTGTTTGTTCCTAAAATGCTCTTATTTATTTATTTCTTATTTTTGCAGTTATTGTTAGAGCTTTATAGTCAACTTTAGAGATTTTGAAGGTATCTTGAGGCATGTCTTCGGAACACATTTTTTCAGTATTTGTAAATTTTAAGTTTAAAATAGATAATTATTATTTAAAATGTCATAAAAATGTGACATAAACATATAACTGATTAATTACATATTTTTATTTTCAAAAATATAAAATTAACCGAAAAATTGCTATTTTCTGAAAATTGATTTAAAATTATTTAATATAAATGCATTTTATGAATTATAAAACAGATACTCATGTTATACAGGAACTAATCTATTTTTTCACAACAACATTAATATTTTTAAAGTTATGGGTATAAAAAGAAATACTAAAAATTGCTGAAAAAAAATTAAAAATTTATAATTTTAATCTGTGTAATTTTCATTAAATCAGAACAAGAATAGTCTAATTTTTTTGATTGCATAATTTTAATCATAATTTATTGAGTTGTGACAATTTTCACAACACGATTTTACAAAACAAACTTGAGAAAAATCATAAAACAACTTGAAACTTAGTTTTTTTGAGTTTGGGGAAAATGTAAATGTTTAAGAAGCTCGAAAATTGAGAGAAAGATATTAAAATTTGACATTAATTTAAAAACCAGAAAAGCGAAATTTTCATTAAAATTGAGGTTTTGAAGGAGCACAGTTACCTTAAGAAATATTTATTAAAATCTTAAAAAAATGATTAAATAATAAACATGCATGTTTTAAAAATAAATATAATATTTTCAGAATATAAAGTCTTTTTGTAGCTATCCAAGTTGTTTTCGAGATGCGAGTAAATTCTTTACAATATTGCACAATTTATTTATTATTTTTAATGCACCGTTTCACAAACGATAATCCATATTTAAATATGAAAATGCTATTCTATATTATATATTATTAGAAGTGTTATGTTTTTTTAAAATATAATACATAACTAATAACGTATTTTTTTTAAATTCTACACAATAAATTCAACAATAAACAAGCATGTTTAACAAATTTTAACTAATCTAACTTTTAAATCATGAAAAAAATCTTTTATTTACAATTTTATTTCAAATAATTATGATACTACAAAATTCATTTTATAATAAACAAGCATGTTTCACAAAAAGTGTTCATATATTTAAAATACAAATATAACAATATGCAAATTTATTATATTTGTATTTTAAAAGAAGTGAATAGTGTTATTGTTTTACGTGTTCTTTTACAAATTTTATAGATAGCCCATGAAACATTTTATTTAATTCTACATAATATATTAAACAATAAAAAAGCATGTTTAACAAATCTAACTTTTTTGATGCGTTCGTAATTATATAAATGCGTAGCACCGAGAGTCGTCATCTGTAACAGCTCAAAAAGTACCCAACCGAATAATTTGAAATTTAATATACATAATCGTTGCAGAATTATGTCGTATCATTTCAAATTTCATAAAAATCTAATCAAAACTTGAAAATATATTCATAAAAGTTTTCTTCATTCCACTAAATCTTATCCTACGTTATGAATTCATGCTATCCCATGATAGGTTGCCATGGTGATGAGGTCCTATTTAAGGTGGAGTCATTATTTCCGTATTACTGAATTTAATATATATATATAATCGTAATAAATTTTGTAATCATGCATTTTTGCATAAGAGGTCCATAGTTAGTGCACCAAGATCTGAATATTAATTAAATTAGTTATAGTACGAACTACGAACACAAATCATTTGCAACATTTAACGTGCAATTTCTGACTTGTTTTATCATAGAAAACTCTTTAAATTAGTTTCAATGATCAATCTCAGTCAATCATTTCAAAGATCAATCTCAAGAACAGTTCTCAATTTAGTTTCAAAGAATTAAAAGATAGCGTAGGAATTATTATTAAAATCCTACGAAATGGACGAAACAATAAATAGGCATGTTTCACAGAAAAGGTCCATATATTTAAAACGAAAAATGGAAATATATATTATATTCGTTTTACAGTTACATTTTAGATATTTTAAACGAATCTTATTTTTTTTTAATTGCAATTATACAAAATAAACAATGAACATGCGTGTTTCTCAAATAAAAATCTTTTTTAAATGCAAAATACTTTTATATTTTAGATAATTAAGATATATTTTAGGAAATTCTTGTTAAAATCATCCAAAATTAATTAAATAATAATCACGATTAGTTTAACAAATTAAAACACTTTATTTTTATCAGCTAAAGTACTTTCATATATTATAGATGTGAAAGTTTATAGTTATGTTTATTTTATAGTTATATTTTGTGATTCTAGAGATATATAAAGAAATCTTTAAGTGCTCAATCTTAAAGAAAACCTGGACTAAAAATAAATACATTTTTCATAAATATAGATAGTTTTTTTTAGCATGTAAAATGAATTAATAAAACTCTTATATCTGGAATAGAACTTCTGGATACAAAATGGGTTAAACACTATACATGCATTCTATTAATTTTAACACAATTAATCTAAATGGTGAATAAATTCTACGCGTTATAACATCTCAAATGAATGAAAAAATGTCCAAGGCAGGATTCGAATCAAGAACCTTTGGCGTAAGTTGCGAATTGAGCTATCCTGGACAAAGCTGGAGAACTTTTACCACCCAGAAAACCTTGTTGATCATGTTTGATTTGGCTGTAGTACAAAACCTGACCCATTAACTTTTAGTAGCACAAGATAGAATCACACTTCCACCCTTACATGCGGGCCTGTCGAAGCAACCTTTGAATAAAGACAAAATTGAAAACAAAGAAAATTATACAAAGAGAATCAGTTGAAATAATGGATAATAAAGATACAGCTTGTAACGATGCACTGTCATACGACATCCATGGAGGTATTTGCAGAATAATAGATAAAAGCTCGTTTTGTTGAAAATTTGAATAACTTTATCTGCCATCTCCTCTGACATTTAAATTTAATTTACAATGTTTGTTTTTTTCTGGACAATCCTCAAATAAGCGCAAAGAAAAAATAATAACACCATTTAAATCCTACTGATGACGGCCTTGTACAGGTTGAAAATGTTTAGTTTTTCTGATGTATTTCGAGATATTTTAAATTTGTATTTTAAAATATCTTTCTATTACATTTATGCACCTGAAACCAGCTTCTGAACATTTGTGCTTTATGTATATTTTAATTAGTTAAATCAAAGTGAATAAAGCACTAGAATTTTAATTTTCATTTAAAGACAATTCGTGTTTCGAATACATAGAAGGTAAGTATCTGGACTTAGCATTGAAAAACTTCAGAAGCAATTTGCTTATTTTTGATTGCATTCGGAATTATATAAATACGTAGCATCTACAGTCATCGTCCGATCCGCTCCTCCGTCTGTCTGTCTGTCCGACTAGAGCAGCGCAAAAACGACCCAGCCGAGTGGTTTGAATTGAATCATCGCAGAATCGCGGCTTCTTTCCTTTATCCGCAGCCCTTTATTCTACTCTTATTCAGACTCTTTTGCGGAAGACAGTTTGAAAAAAAAAAAAAAAAAAAAAAAAAAAATGAAACCGGACAAATTTAAAAGGGAAATTGCTCAAATGAAAGCCACCGAAAAGCGGGAAGAGAGGGCTTGGGGCCCTGAATCTACCGAACGACTCCTGCTGCGTCGAGCTTATTATTAGTTTCATTTCAAATTTTATGAGAATCGAATCAAAACTTGAAAAGATATTCATAAAAGTTTCCTTCATTCTATTCAGTCCCATAATACGTCATTCATTCAATGCTATCCTATGATAGTTCATGATTCTAGTTTGCCAGGGTAATTATTCTATCCAATTCTATCCTATGTAATTTTTCAATGCTATCCCATGAATGATATTGATTCTAGGTTGCCAGGGTCATTTTTATCTAAAGATTGTTTCATAATTCTAATATATCTCAAATGTACCAATTTAATTTTTAGGTGCCTTCGTAATTATATAAATACGTAGCACCTGTATTCGTCGTCTGGTTCGTCTGTCCGTAAGTCCGAGCAAAATCTACCCAACCAAAAGGTTTGAAATTTAAAATGTATAATCGTGGCAGAATTTTGTCGAGTCCTTTCAAATTTTGACAAAATCGAATCAAAACCTAAAAGATATAAATAAAAGTTTTCTTCATTCTATTAAATCCTATCATACGTCATTCATTCCATGATATCCCATGATAGGAAATGATTCTACGTTGCCATGGTGATGACATCCTATTTAAAATAGAATCCTATTATTTTCGTGTGACTGAATTTAAGTGAATAAATTCTTCAAAAATTTTCCTTGCATTTTCAACAAATTCTTAGATTTCAAAAGAGTTAAAAAAAAAGTCTTTATTTGTTTGAATTTAACGGAAAATTGTCATTAAGTTTTGAAAATAACTTTCGGCATGTATATATTACATAAAAATTTCGCAATTTTATGTATAAAATCTTCATAAACTTCACAATTGTCTTTTTAAATCACCACTGAATGTGAAAAAGTTTATTTTTTCGCCCGCTACTAATACTTATTCAAATAACACAAAAAAATTAATGAGAAAATTTAAAGCAAAACAAAAGTTCAAATTTTTGCAAAAACTGAATTGTTAAAAAAAAAAATGTATATAGTTATATTGCAATTCCTAAATAATATTTATTGTATAAAAATAGTGTTTTTCCTTTGGAAATGCTAATTTACAGTAAAGTACTTTTTTTCATTAATAGAATTTCTTGTTCGTTCTTTGTTAATTCAGAGTATTGAACTCGTTTTTCGAATTTCTCTGAGTTATTTTTAATAAAACCCAAGAGACGGGAGGCGTCATGTGATGACGAAATGTTCATTAATGAGTTCACTGAACTCAATATTTCAATGAAGTTTTTCTGTTGAATTAGTAAAGAAAATGCATGACTGGGTGCCGAGAGATTTTCACGTCACTTCGAAAGTAATTTCACCGTGAAATCACTTTTATCACCTTATACTTCTTGCTCCTCAATATGAGTTGTCTGTAACACAATTTTTACGAGTGTTCACTATAACTTGAAGATTAAAGGTAATTTATTCCGGAAATAGCCTATCTGGTTATAAGTAATATCACTTTTATTCCGTTTACACTAGATGCCTTTCTTTCATTTGAAACAGTTCTAATCTCCACATCTACTTTCCATCTTTTGGTTGCACTGTTTTTACGTTATCGCATTCTATGTACAGATCTGAATTTTTACCATTTGAAATCACACGCGGCATGAAAACTGTCACCATTTGTAATGTTTTCACGTCATCCTCACAAAGGCTACCTTCTTGTTGAGATGGTATGAGAACCAAAATCCAAAAAACGCGATACTGAAATAGACGTCAGTGAAAACAGACGCACCTTTAGAGGTCTGCACGGGCCGAAATTTCCAGCCCTGGGCCCAGACCGACTCATAGAAAAAAGATTCGGCCCGGCCCGTAGAAAAAAAATATTGGCCCAGCCCGGAAAAAAGTTAAAACCTCGGCCCGAGCCTGCCCCGACCCGAGTGAATTGCTACAAAACATTGATTTTTATGTCGATTTGGTTAAATATTTGACTCTTACGAGGAGTTCTGACCAAAAATATTTATCTTAACTTTCTTTTCATGTTCCTAAACTTCATTGTTATAGAAGTGCCGCAGGCACTTTTTTAATGAGCATTTACTTTTTTAATGAATCGCTATTTCTTCTATGTAAATGTTTCAGTTATCATTAATTATTGTTAATCCATATTCCATGCACTGAAGTGTTAAAAATCTGAAAAATGCTATACAGTTAAATCTCCTAAGACGGAATTGCATAGAAAAGAAAAAAAATGCGTTATAGACAAGTTCCCTTCTTAGCAAATTTAAATGTATTATATATTCTTTTCTTACGTATTAGTATATTAATTTTGCATGGATGAACACGATTTTCAGTTTAAAACAGGATTGCGTCCTAGGCAGGTTCCTTTTCACACGTTTTACTACATTCTAATTTAGCTCTATTTTAATTAGCGTAGAAATTTACTATTCTGTAAAAAGAGTAAATGTTAATGTTTAATTGTAGAATAATGGCGATTCAAAAATGTATGCCTATTTTGCAAAAATCTTTGGGCCAGGCTTCATTTTACTGACCTTTGAACGAACAGGTCACGCCGAGACAATGATTTTCATACGGGCTGACTCAAAACTAGGACTGAAAATTTTGGGCCGTGAAGACTAGAAAAGAAACCAGTCCCGGCTCTGTACAGAAAAAATAACTTAGGCCCGGCCCGATTCTTCCGGAAAAAAGTAAGGCCCGAACCCGGACCGACCCGTGAAAAGTAGTCACTAGGCCCGGCCCGAGCCTTCAGAAAAAAGTATGGCCCGGCACGGCCCGAGTACCGCAAATAAAAATAGGCTTGGGGCCTCGGGCCGGCCCGTGCAGCCCGTCTACGCATCCTCTCGATCTCCACTTTCAACTTCCTTTTCTCATCGTAGAATTAACAAAAATTTAAATCTATGTTTTTCATTGGCCAATCAGCTTGCAAATCGGAAAAGTTTTGTCCGCTGGGAGGTAATGCAAATGAGTCTTTTGTGCGAGTCTTTAACCCTCTCGCTGCGTAATTATTTTATCAAAAACGCTTCAAAAATTGGGTATTTAAGCCCTTCGCGACGAGCGTCTTTTAATAATTATTATTCTTTTGTCACCAGTTAAAAAAAAAGTCTAATTTAATCGGGAAAATTCTACGATTCAATAGGACAAAATTTACAATAAAAAAATAAAGGGTGGGAACAATAAAAGAGGTTTAATTAGACAGAAAAAATGGATCCCCAGGAAAATCTCGGGTTGCGCAAATTTTGATACTTTTACGTTGCCCGAGAAAATCTCGGGTTGCGCAGCGAGAGGGTTCATGTTTCAATCAGAGCAGATACTTTAGAATCGTGTCATAAGGATTTACCAGTCTAAACATTTTGGTTTTACAATGCACATTACAACACCATTTATTTTTAAAGCGTTAAGAATATTCCTAACAGTAAACTCATCCAATTTTGATCCGTTTATGCCTAGTTTTTGGGACGCTTCAAACTTTAATAAATTTGTATAATTTTCTTCTTCTTTATAACATGAAAATTGTATGAACTCATTATCTATAAATGTCTATCTGTTATCGAAAGATCACATCAGAAGATGGACATTTTTTTGGGAGTTTATAGATTTTTCATTTTTCAAGAGGGCGAAATGTAAAAAATAAGTTTGTGTTTTTCGACCCAGGATCTATGTAGATAAGTCATAATCTTAGTTTGTAGACTTCTTTGGAATATTTATTTTTTTTTAAATTGTGAAATGATAGGTCCAAGCCTATTTTTTAGGCATTTTTGTAACGTACAAAATAGAGGCCACAACGGGTACACATTTTTATGAGACATTGAGGAGACATTTATGTAAAGTCCTTTTCAGGATGATTATGAAAAAAATTGTTTTTAATCCTCCAATACGAGTGTTCTTAGTTTATTATTATTAATACAATGTTATTAGTTTCTGCAAAGAAATAAATATATATTTTCAGTCATTCATAAAAATGCAAATTATAGTGTATAATGTACAATTTAAAAGCTTATTTTATATAAATACAGACAAAATATATAATTATGCATATTACATTATTACAAATAGTATGCATATTTCCCTATTGAGTACATTTACATTTTATCAAATAATTACGAAAATTTTTTTTAGTATTTTTCCGGTTTATTTTGCAACATTTTAAAAGGGATTTTACCAACAAATTTAAGTAAACAAAAATTCAGGCGAAAATAATTAAAATTCATTTCGGATCACAGACCCAAGGAGAACAGCAGAATTCAATACTCCGTAGAACTCCATTTGAAATTTTCTTTCGAGGACCTCCCCCCCCCCCCCCAAATGCCTTCTTTTTCGAGAATGTAAAATATGAAATTTTTTTTATCTATTTCAAAGAGAAATTTTAAACCTGAATATTTAACATAATTTAAAACTCAGCGTAACTAAAAGTGTCACCGAAATCCGGTTGATGTTTCACTCAATGCGTATTTTGACGCAAAATATCTTAAATCTACACCCATATTATAAAGAAAAAAAAATTGCATGTTCGTTTGCAGGTGCTATATGTCTGGAACTGCCCTACCGATTTAAGAAATAGTGGCAAAAGGATGGTACCTATCTCTGCTCCAACACAGTTAAGTTAGTACCACTACCTTCATAAGGATGGAGAATTAAAAAAATTCTAAAATTGACATTTTTGGGATACAACTGGAGTTAAACTTAAAATTTGATAGGGAGGTTAGTTTTAAGATATAGAAGCTTCTAAAAAACAAATTTACAGGGATGGAATAGACAGAAAACGTTCAAAAAAGGTTCTAAATTACTATTTGTTTTTAATTATTAGGGCTAGAAAATTGAAATTTGGCAACGCTGGCACATCAGAGCGTAAATGACCGCGCAGAACAGTATAAATATTCGAGATTTTAAATAAAGTATCAGAAAACGTTCTAAAGTTTGGATTTCTGCGATAAATTTGTAACAGAAGCTTGCCATTTAGCCTAGTGAATACTTTTAAAATGTAAATACTCGTTGAGAACAATTTCTTAAATACTTCGAAATTTAAGAGTTGAATAAGCAGAAAACATTCTATAAACAATGTAGTTGGAATTGTTAAAGGTTAAAAACTTGAAATTGAGTAGGAATTTACTTTTAAGATGCAAATGCTCGGTGTAAAGAGTTTATGAAAATTTTGAAATTCAGAGGTGTGAAATAAGCGAAAGACTGTTTATATTTCGATTTATATAGAATTGTTAGAGATAGAAACTTAAAATTAACATGAACATTACTTTTAGGACGTAAATGCTTAGACACACAAGTTTTACAAGATTCAAAACTTAAAAGGATGCAGGAGCGTTAAACGTTTTAAAATTGCGATGGCTGCGATATTTCTGAGGCTAGAAATTTGAAATTTTGAATGAAGATTATTTTTTAAAAACTAAATGCAGTTTCTAAAATATACCGTCATTTAAAGGTGTAAAATGAGGGATTGGCGTTCTAAAATTATTCTAAATATCGATTTATTTAGAATTCTTAATGACAAACTTTAATTTAGAGCTGTGTTACTTTAAATATGTAAATTGTCGCATAAATTAGTTTTAAAAATGATTCTATACTTAAAAAGGGTGCAGGGGTGGGGGGGGGGGGGGAGAAAAAAGCACTCTAAAATTCAGATTGTTGTGATAAAGTTGATATGGAAGCTTGTAGTTTGTCATGGGGGTTACGTTTAAGAATGTAAATGTTGGCTTAGAATGGTTTCTCCAAGTAACTCGAAAGGAAAAGTCGGAAACAAACAAACAAAAAAAAAATGACGATTTATTTGAAATTCATTTATATTATCTCATTTATTTGACATGTTCAACTAATACAGCATTAAAATGAAGATGAGTCAAACTGTGGCTTAATTGGTAATTTTTGAATGACCAGTAGCAGTAATAGTAGGTAAAATTTTCTTCAACGCAAACACACACTGCTACTAGTTGGTATATTTATATAACCACGCATGCAAAATGGTTTTTGTTACTTATTTCTCTAAATCAATAGAATGTAAATCGGTTAATGTAGTCACACCATGTACTTATTGTTTCTCTCTTTATTGTTTTAGAGTAGAGAGCTGTATGACTTTCTTAAACAAATGCGTTCGCCCTTGTAATGTACTTTTCTATAATGTTTGTCATTATTTTGAAGTGGAAGATAATACAGCGGGTTTCTTCTAACAAAAAGAGGACCAGGCTTGGTAATTACAGATTTTGACTATTTTAATATATGTTGTAGGATAGGAACCCTTTCGTCTCAGGTTCAACAGATTTTATACAACGCTCCTTAGTTCTTGAGAAACAAGTGGGAGTCTAATATTATAACACAACTTAAATACTTTATAAGGAGATGACTGCGTTAGACGTAGCTCAGTTAGTACAGCGCGGCGTTTGTTCGTTGATCCACGGACTGGGGTTCGATACCGGAACGCGCTACATTTGTTTAAAAATAAAATACTTA
The DNA here is from genome assembly GCA_963932465.1 of Maratus speciosus. Classification (NCBI taxonomy): domain Eukaryota; kingdom Metazoa; phylum Arthropoda; class Arachnida; order Araneae; family Salticidae; genus Maratus; species Maratus speciosus. The sequence goes on from OZ010800.1 coordinate 4,565,889, forward strand.
TTATTCATCCACTCAAGTTGAAATAAAATTTTTTAAACTTGTACTGGATGACAATGGATGTTAATAGTTTTTTCAAATATTAATTCATTCCTTCAATTTTAATTCATTCATTTTAGTTTTACAGGGGAGACAAAATGGCGGCCATTGGTTATTGAACAGCATTTAATGCATCTTTCAATCTATAAGGGGTTTACCCTGGGGGGGGGGGGGGGGCGCTGTTCTGTCGCCCAATAACGCCAAGTTTGTCGCCAACTTGGCGATAGATCACCCAAATGAGTCGCCAAGTTTGTCACCAACTTGGCGATATCTCTCCTATGTCGCCCAATTCCCATAGACTTCCATTGTAAACCTACTTGCTTCTAGAAAATCAACGCATTGAGATATTTTAATGCAACAAAAACTAACATTAGCTTTAAGGAATTCTATTAAATTTTTCTTGGATGACCTGAGTAGGAATTGACTTTAAAAACAAAATTTTTATATTACTTGTTTATTTGAAATTCTAATAGATTACTTTTATATCTTTACAAGAAGAAAGTATTAGATTTGTGAAGATTTTCGAATTCCGGTTTTTGACTGATTTATACGTTTTAGGCGAGAACCCGAAAAAAGTTTACAAAATGTTAATCTGCTTGTCCTTATTTTCTTGATTGTGTGTTGTACAAGTGTACGTATGTACGCGACACAAATTTTGTGGGCGCTCTCTCTCCCACGAGCTAATAAACGGAATTGAATAAAAATTTACATTCAGTTATTCCTTGACATGAATTGACATTTTATACATTTTGGTGCAAATCGCTCAACAGGTGGCACTGCTAGGCTGCGTTTTTCAGAATTTCCACAATAGCTCATGCACGGAGATTTTCTTCAAACTTCAGATTCAGTTAGAACTTGACATAAGTTGTTACTGATTAGATTTTAGTTTAAATTACCCAACCGTTTGCGCTGATACGCTTCATTTTTCAGGAAGTATTACTATGTATGAGATAGAAGAAAGTTTTGGGATTGCCACGTACTACTAGTTTTAGATTGTCCACCAGTTACACCAAAGCCATTTCTATATAAAAAAATATCAATTCTGTACACAAATATAAAATAGTGACATTTATTAAAAGCATTTTCGTATTATAATAGCCGAATAAATCTCTTAATATTGTGTCAGTTACGGCAACCCTTTTGATTCCCGTAATTTCAAGCCGATTATATGTTTACGCATAGATCGATTATATGTTTTGTAAATTTGTGTTTTATGTATATTATTTTAAATATTGATGACGTTTTAATTTTGTTACGGAAAATTATCCGGAAACAAACGCAGGATTATTTAGGATGTTTTAAGGGAAAATAAATGAATCATTTGGTATTTGGCTCTATGCGATATAGATATATCATATTGTAAAAAATTACGGTTAAAGATTACCTTAAACGCTGTAAAAAAATTTCAAAAATTGTACTGCAGATGTGAAACAAATTTTATTTAAGATTTTTTATTTTCGAAAGTGTAAAATATGAAATTGTGCAATGTTGAGAAATGAAAGGAATCTTAATAAAAACGAAAGTTATTGGCCGGGTTGTGTCACCGCGCACATGACGTCAGCGTAACCCTGTCATGTGTTTGCTTTATAGTATAGATTTAAAACATTCTTTTAATGGCATTCGAGGAAATATATTCGATTCTCTAATACAAATGTCGGAAATTTAATTAAACTATTTCACAAAATTAAAAAAGTATAAATTGCATAATAAAATTACAGAACAATTGCACCGAAAAACATTCCAAAGTTAAACTACATGAATATTTTAAATGTAAAGTGCAGATCCTATACTGAGGTGTCACTTTAGGTATAAGTGCATTATAACCTCTATAATCGGGGTTTGTCTTTCTTTCCCGGATTCTGTCATTTTCACAACAAATTATTTTGCTCAACTTCTAGAACTTTCAGCTAAATTGCCCCTTGCGACAGAAGTTGTAAGCACGAGGTATTCTAGAAATATATAATCATAAAGCAAAAGCATATTCTTGAGTAAAGATGACTTCCTATTATTGTGGCAACAGTTGGCCATTCAATGTTGCTTTTTTGCCCTTTTTAGGGTTTCGTTCATCTGACGAAACCCTATTCGTCTCGCTCCTCTGTCTGTCTGTCCGTCACAGAGCCCGTTCTCAGAAACTATACATATTGGAGACTTGAAATTTTGTATACTTATAGCTGAACACCCCACATTATACGACAAATCATAAAATTTTTAAAAAGTCACACATTTAACCCTTTGGGCTCCCAAATGTGTATTTTAAACAATTCTTTCTAAGTGAGCCCCTAATTACGTTGAAAGCGCGAAATTTTGCATACTTATAGCTGAACAACTCGCATCAAACGACAAATCATAAAATTTTGAAAAAGTCGTACATTTAAACCCTTTGGACTCCCACATGTGTATTTTAAACAATGCTTTCTAAGTGAGCCCCTAATTAGGTTGGAGGAGTGAACTTTTGCATACTTATAGCTGAACACCTCACATCAAACGACAAATCATAAAATTTTGAAAAGTCGTACATTTAACCCTTTGGGTTCCCACATGTGTATTTTAAACAATTCTTTCTATGTGGCCCTCTAATTAGGATGGAGCCGTGAAATTTTACATACTTATAGCTGAACATCTCGCATCAAACGACAAACTATAAAATTTTGAAAAAGTCGTATGTTTAACCCTTTGGGCTCCCACATGTGTATCTTAAACAATTCTTTCTAAGTGAGCCCCTAATTAGGTTGGAGGAGTGAAATTTTGCATACATATAGCTGAATACCTCACATGAAACGAAAAATCATAAAATTTTCAAAAAGTTGTAGATTTAACCCTTTGGGCTTCCACATGTGTATTTTAAGCAATTCTTTCTAAGTGAGCCCTTATTTAGGTTGGAGGCGTGAAATTTTACATATTTATAGCTGAGCACCTCGCAACAAACGACAAATCATAAAAATTTCAAAAATTTGTACATTTAACTCTTTGGGCTCCCACATATGTATTTTAAACAATTCTTTCTAAGTGACACCCTATTTAGACTGGAGGCGTGAAATTTTGCATACTTATAGCTGAACACCATCATGCGACAAATCATAAAAAATTGAAAAAGTCATACATTTAACCCTTTGGACTCCCACATGCGTATTTTAATTCATTCTTTCTAACTGAGCCCCTAATTAAGTTGAAGACATGAATTTTTGCATACGTATAGCTGAATACCTCAGACCACACGACAAATCATAAAATTTTCAAAAAGTCTTATATTTTTTACTCCTCTGGGCTCTAACTTGTACATTTTAAGCAATTTTTCTAACCTCCGCCCTTTTCACCCGGGGAGCACTTTTCCAACTTTTGCCGACACCCCTTTGACCATTCTTTTATATTATGCACCATAGCCTTACATATTTTAGTTCCACTTTTTACCGCCAGGGGCGGCTACTTATCTCTGGTGCTATGGGCCCGATCCCTTCGACTAATATATATACGGATAAAATGTAAAATGGAGTTTCGTTCGGATAGAGGTTTGTTTAGAATGGAGTGCGCCCATGGTTGCGAAATGTGGAACTAACAAATTTTTCAAAAGGATAAAGTGTTTTGAAAGGAATATTAAACGAAACCCTCTGTGCGATCTGTGATCACACTTACACACTTGTTTAACTTCCTAATGATCGCACAATTTGGATTCTTTACACCGCCGAACACAGCAAGAAATGTTTTTTAAACACAATTCGATTATAAAATGAATCTATTTACTGTTTAAGATTTTTGTGATAAATACGAATAAATATAAAGCATGACTATACCTAACTGAAGGTAAAACAACTGAAGATAACATACGTTTATATTTTCAGTTGTGCTATATTGTGTTGTGTTCAGTTGTGCTATGTTCCGTTGTGTTCATCTGTGCTATATTGTGTTGTGTTCAGTTGTGCTAGGTTCAATTGTGTTCATCTGTACTACATTGTGTTGTGCTCTGTTTAGTTGTGTTCTGTTGAGTTGAGTTCAGTCGCGATGTGTTCAGTTGTGATGTGTTATGTTGAGTTGTGTTCAGTTGTGAACTGTTATGTTGAGTTGTGTTCAGTTGTGAACTGTTATGTTGAGAAGTGTTATGTTCTGTTGTGTTGTGTTCAGTCGTGTTCTTTTGTGTTGTGTTCAGCTGCGTTGTGTTCAGTTGCGTTGCGTTGTGATGTTTTCTGTTGTGATGTGTTATGTTGAGTTGTTTTCAGTTGTGATGTGTTATGTTGAGTTGTTTTCAGTTGTGATGTGTTATGTTGAGTTGTTTTCAGTTGTGATGTGTTATGTTGAGTTGTTTTCAGTTGTGATGTGTTATGTTGAGTTGTTTTCAGTTGTGATGTGTTATGTTGAGTTGTGTTCAGTTGTGATGTGTTATGTTGAGTTGTTTTCAGTTGAGTTGTTTTCAGTTGTGATGTGTTATGTTGAGTTGTGTTATGTTGAGTTGTGTTATGTTGAGTTGTGTTATGTTGAGTTGTGTTATGTTGAGTTGTGTTGTGTTATGTTGTGATGTGTTATGTTGAGTTGTGTTCAGTTGTGATGTGTTCAGTTGTGATGTGTTCAGTTGTGATGTGTTATGTTTTATGTTCTGTTCAGTTGTGATGTGTTATGTTTTATGTTCCGTTCAGTTGTGATGTGTTATGTTTTATGTTCCGTTCAGTTGTGATGTGTTATGTTTTATGTTCTGTTCAGTTGTGTTCTTTTGTGTTGTGCTCAGCTGCGTTGTGTTCAGTTTTGTTAAGTTGTGATCAGTTGTGTCCAGTTGTGTTATTGTGTTCAGTTGTGATCAGTTGTGCCCAGTTGTGTCATTGTGATCAGTTGTGTCATTGTGATCAGTTGTGTCATTGTGATCAGTTGTGTTATTGTGATCAGTTGTGTTCAGTTGTGTTGTGTTGTGATCAGTTGTGTTGTGTTGTGATCAGTTGTGTTGTGTTGTGATCAGTTGTGTTCAGTTGTGTTGTGTTGTGATCAGTTGAGTTGTGTTGTGATCAGTTGAGTTGTGTTCAGTTGTGTTGTGTTGTGATCAGTTGAGTTGTGTTCAGTTGTGTTGTGTTGTGTTCAGTTGTGTTGTGTTCAGTTGTGTTGTGTTGTGTTCAGTTGTGTTGTGTTCAGTTTTGTTAAGTTGTGATCAGTTGTGTCCAGTTGTGTTATTGTGTTCAGTTGTGATCAGTTGTGCCCAGTTGTGTCATTGTGATCAGTTGTGTCATTGTGATCAGTTGTGTTATTGTGATCAGTTGTGTTCAGTTGTGTTGTGTTGTGATCAGTTGTGTTGTGTTGTGATCAGTTGTGTTGTGTTGTGATCAGTTGTGTTCAGTTGTGTTGTGTTGTGATCAGTTGAGTTGTGTTGTGATCAGTTGTGTTGTGTTGTGATCAGTTGTGTTCAGTTGTGTTGTGTTGTGATCAGTTGAGTTGTGTTGTGATCAGTTGAGTTGTGTTCAGTTGTGTTGTGATCAGTTGAGTTGTGTTCAGTTGTGTTGTGTTGTGTTCAGTTGTGTTGTGTTCAGTTGTGTTGTGTTGTGTTCAGTTGTGTTGTGTTCAGTTGTGTTGTGTTGTGTTCAGTTGAGTTGTGTTCAGTTGTGTTGTGTTGTGATCAGTTGAGTTGTGTTCAGTTGTGTTGTGTTGTGTTCAGTTGTGTTGTGTTCAGTTGTGTTGTGTTGTGTTCAGTTGTGTTGTGTTCAGTTTTGTTAAGTTGTGATCAGTTGTGTCCAGTTGTGTTATTGTGTTCAGTTGTGATCAGTTGTGCCCAGTTGTGTCATTGTGATCAGTTGTGTCATTGTGATCAGTTGTGTTATTGTGATCAGTTGTGTTCAGTTGTGTTGTGTTGTGATCAGTTGTGTTGTGTTGTGATCAGTTGTGTTGTGTTGTGATCAGTTGTGTTCAGTTGTGTTGTGTTGTGATCAGTTGAGTTGTGTTGTGATCAGTTGAGTTGTGTTCAGTTGTGTTGTGTTGTGATCAGTTGAGTTGTGTTCAGTTGTGTTGTGTTGTGTTCAGTTGTGTTGTGTTCAGTTGTGTTGTGTTGTGTTCAGTTGTGTTGTGTTCAGTTGTGTTGTGTTCAGTTGTGTTGTGTTGTGTTCAGTTGTGTTGTGTTCAGTTTTGTTAAGTTGTGATCAGTTGTGTCCAGTTGTGTTATTGTGTTCAGTTGTGATCAGTTGTGCCCAGTTGTGTCATTGTGTTCAGTTGTGTTCAGTTGTGTCATTGTGTTCAGTTGTGTTCAGTTGTGTCATTGTGTTCAGTTGTGTCATTGTGTTCAGTTGTGTCATTGTGTTCAGTTGTGTCATTGTGTTCAGTTGTGTCATTGTGTTCAGTTGTGTCATTGTGATCAGTTGTGTTCAGTTGTGTTGTGTTGTGATCAGTTGTGTTCAGTTGTGTTGTGTTGTGTTGTGATCAGTTGTGTTGTGTTGTGATCAGTTGTGTTCAGTTGTGTTGTGTTGTGTTGTGATCAGTTGTGTTCAGTTGTGTTGTGATCAGTTGTGTTCAGTTGTGTTGTGATCAGTTGTGTTCAGTTGTGTTGTGTTGTGATCAGTTGTGTTCAGTTGTGTTGTGTTGTGATCAGTTGTGTTCAGTTGTGTTGTGTTGTGATCAGTTGAGTTGTGTTGAGTTGTGTTGTGTTCAGTTGTGTTGTGTTGTGTTCAGTTGTGTTGTGTTCAGTTGTGTTGTGTTGTGTTGTGTTCAGTTGTGTTGTGTTCAGTTGTGTTGTGTTCAGTTGTGTTGTGTTGTGTTAAGTTGCGATCAGCTGTGTTAAGTTGTGATCAGTTAAGTTGTGATTAGTTGTGTCTGTTTAAATGTGTTGTGTTATGTTCAGTTGTGATGTGTTATGTTGAGTTGTGATGTATTATGTTGAGTTGTGTTCAGCTGTGATGTGTTAGTTTTATGTTGTGTTGTGTTTCATGTTCTGACGTGTTATATTATGTTTTATGTTCTGTTATGCTATTTTTTATGTTCTGTTGTGTTATTTTTTATGTTCTGTTGTGTTATTTTTTATGTTCTGTTGTGTTATTTTTTATGTTCTGTTGTGTTATTTTTTATGTTCTGTTGTGTTATTTTTTATGTTCTGTTGTGTTATTTTTTATGTTCTGTTGTGTTATTTTTTATGTTCTGTTGTGTTTCTTTTGTGTTGTGTTCAGTTGTGTTTAGCTGCGTTCAGATGTATTGTGTTCAGATGTATTGTGTTGTGTTCAGTTGTCTTTGTTCAGTTGTGTTCAGCTGTCTTTGTTCAGATGCGTTATGTTCAATTGTCTTTGTTCAGTTCAGATGTGTTGTATTATGTTCAGATGTGTTGTATTATGTTCAGATGTGTTGTGTTCAGTTGTCTTTGTTCAGATGTGTTGTGTTCAGTTGTCTTTGTTCAGATGTGTTGTGTTCAGTTGTCTTTGTTCAGATGTGTTGTGTTCAGTTGTCTTTGTTCAGATGTGTTGTGTTCAGTTGTCTTTGTTCAGATGTGTTGTGTTCAGTTGTCTTTGTTCAGATGTGTTGTGTTCAGTTGTCTTTGTTCAGATGTGTTGTGTTCAGTTGCCTTTGTTCAGATGTGTTGTGTTCAGTTGTCTTTGTTCAGATGTGTTGTGTTCAGTTGTCTTTGTTCAGATGTGTTGTGTTCAGTTGTCTTTGTTCAGATGTGTTGTGTTCAGTTGTCTTTGTTCAGATGTGTTGTGTTCAGTTGTCTTTGTTCAGATGCGTTGTGTTCAGTTGTCTTTGTTCAGATGCGTTGTGTTCAGTTGTCTTTGTTCAGATGCGTTGTGTTCAGTTGTCTTTGTTCAGATGTGTTGTGTTCAGTTGTCTTTGTTCAGATGTGTTGTGTTCAGTTGTCTTTGTTTAGTTCAGTTGTGTTCAGATGTATTGCGTTAGGTTCAGATGTATTGTGTTAGGTTCAGATGTATTGTGTTAGGTTCAGATGTATTGTGTTAGGTTCAGATGTATTGTGTTAGGTTCAGATGTATTGTGTTAGGTTCAGTTGTCTTTGTTCTGCTGTATTCAGCTGTCTTTGTTCAGATGCGTTATGTTCAATTGTCTTTGTTCAGTTCAGATGTGTTGTGTTCAGTTGTCTTTGTTCAGATGTGTTGTGTTCAGTTGTCTTTGTTTAGTTCAGTTGTGTTCAGTTGTCTTTGTTCAGTTCAGTTGTGTTCAGTTGTCTTTGTTCAGTTCAGTTGTGTTCAGTTGTCTTTGTTAAGTTCAGATGTATTGTGATAGGTTCAGATGTATTGTGATAGGTTCAGATGTCTTTGTTCAGTTCAGTTGTGTTCAGTTGTCTTTGTTCAGTTCAGATGTATTGCGTTAGGTTCAGATGTATTGTGTTAGGTTCAGATGTATTGTGTTAGGTTCAGATGTATTGTGTTAGGTTCAGATGTATTGTGTTAGGTTCAGATGTATTGTGTTAGGTTCAGTTGTCTTTGTTCTGCTGTATTCAGCTGTCTTTGTTCAGATGCGTTATGTTCAATTGTCTTTGTTCAGTTCAGATGTGTTGTGTTCAGTTGTCTTTGTTCAGATGTGTTGTGTTCAGTTGTCTTTGTTCAGATGTGTTGTGTTCAGTTGTCTTTGTTTAGTTCAGTTGTGTTCAGTTGTCTTTGTTTAGTTCAGTTGTGTTCAGTTGTCTTTGTTCAGTTCAGTTGTGTTCAGTTGTCTTTGTTCAGTTCAGTTGTGTTCAGTTGTCTTTGTTCAGTTCAGTTGTGTTCAGTTGTCTTTGTTCAGTTCAGTTGTGTTCAGTTGTCTTTGTTCAGTTCAGTTGTGTTCAGTTGTCTTTGTTCAGTTCAGTTGTGTTCAGTTGTCTTTGTTCAGTTCAGTTGTGTTCAGTTGTCTTTGTTCAGTTCAGTTGTGTTCAGTTGTCTTTGTTCAGTTCAGTTGTGTTCAGTTGTCTTTGTTAAGTTCAGATGTATTGTGATAGGTTCAGATGTATTGTGATAGGTTCAGATGTATTGTGATAGGTTCAGATGTCTTTGTTCAGTTCAGTTGTGTTCAGTTGTCTTTGTTCAGTTCAGATGTATTGCGTTAGGTTCAGATGTATTGCGTTAGGTTCAGATGTATTGCGTTAGGTTCAGATGTATTGCGTTAGGTTCAGATGTATTGTGTTAGGTTCAGATGTATTGTGTTAGGTTCAGATGTATTGTGTTAGGTTCAGTTGTCTTTGTTCAGTTGTATTCAGCTGTCTTTGTTCAGATGCGTTATGTTCAATTGTCTTTGTTCTGTTCAGATGCGTTATGTTCAATTGTCTTTGTTCAGTTCAGATGTGTTGTGTTCAGTTGTCTTTGTTCAGATGTGTTGTGTTCAGTTGTCTTTGTTTAGTTCAGTTGTGTTCAGTTGTCTTTGTTTAGTTCAGTTGTGTTCAGTTGTCTTTGTTTAGTTCAGTTGTGTTCAGTTGTCTTTGTTCAGTTCAGTTGTGTTCAGTTGTCTTTGTTCAGTTCAGTTGTGTTCAGTTGTCTTTGTTCAGTTCAGTTGTGTTCAGTTGTCTTTGTTCAGTTCAGTTGTGTTCAGTTGTCTTTGTTAAGTTCAGATGTATTGTGATAGGTTCAGATGTATTGTGATAGGTTCAGATGTATTGTGATAGGTTCAGATGTCTTTGTTCAGTTCAGTTGTGTTCAGTTGTCTTTGTTCAGTTCAGATGTATTGCGTTAGGTTCAGATGTATTGTGTTAGGTTCAGATGTATTGTGTTAGGTTCAGATGTATTGTGTTAGGTTCAGATGTATTGTGTTAGGTTCAGATGTATTGTGTTAGGTTCAGATGTATTGTGTTAGGTTCAGTTGTCTTTGTTCAGTTGTATTCAGCTGTCTTTGTTCAGATGCGTTATGTTCAATTGTCTTTGTTCAGTTCAGATGTGTTGTGTTCAGTTGTCTTTGTTCAGATGTGTTGTGTTCAGTTGTCTTTGTTCAGATGTGTTGTGTTCAGTTGTCTTTGTTCAGATGTGTTGTGTTCAGTTGTCTTTGTTTAGTTCAGTTGTGTTCAGTTGTCTTTGTTAAGTTCAGATGTATTGTGATAGGTTCAGATGTATTGTGATAGGTTCAGATGTCTTTGTTCAGTTCAGTTGTGTTCAGTTGTCTTTGTTCAGTTCAGATGTATTGCGTTAGGTTCAGATGTATTGTGTTAGGTTCAGATGTATTGTGTTAGGTTCAGATGTATTGTGTTAGGTTCAGTTGTCTTTGTTCAGTTGTATTCAGCTGTCTTTGTTCAGATGCGTTATGTTCAATTGTCTTTGTTCAGTTCAGATGTGTTGTGTTCAGTTGTCTTTGTTCAGATGTGTTGTGTTCAGTTGTCTTTGTTTAGTTCAGTTGTGTTCAGTTGTCTTTGTTTAGTTCAGTTGTGTTCAGTTGTCTTTGTTTAGTTCAGTTGTGTTCAGTTGTCTTTGTTCAGTTCAGTTGTGTTCAGTTGTCTTTGTTCAGTTCAGTTGTGTTCAGTTGTCTTTGTTCAGTTCAGTTGTGTTCAGTTGTCTTTGTTAAGTTCAGATGTATTGTGATAGGTTCAGATGTATTGTGATAGGTTCAGATGTATTGTGATAGGTTCAGATGTCTTTGTTCAGTTCAGTTGTGTTCAGTTGTCTTTGTTCAGTTCAGATGTATTGCGTTAGGTTCAGATGTATTGTGTTAGGTTCAGATGTATTGTGTTAGGTTCAGATGTATTGTGTTAGGTTCAGATGTATTGTGTTAGGTTCAGATGTATTGTGTTAGGTTCAGATGTATTGTGTTAGGTTCAGTTGTCTTTGTTCAGTTGTATTCAGCTGTCTTTGTTCAGATGCGTTATGTTCAATTGTCTTTGTTCAGTTCAGATGTGTTGTGTTCAGTTGTCTTTGTTCAGATGTGTTGTGTTCAGTTGTCTTTGTTCAGATGTGTTGTGTTCAGTTGTCTTTGTTCAGATGTGTTGTGTTCAGTTGTCTTTGTTTAGTTCAGTTGTGTTCAGTTGTCTTTGTTAAGTTCAGATGTATTGTGATAGGTTCAGATGTATTGTGATAGGTTCAGATGTCTTTGTTCAGTTCAGTTGTGTTCAGTTGTCTTTGTTCAGTTCAGATGTATTGCGTTAGGTTCAGATGTATTGTGTTAGGTTCAGATGTATTGTGTTAGGTTCAGATGTATTGTGTTAGGTTCAGTTGTCTTTGTTCAGTTGTATTCAGCTGTCTTTGTTCAGATGCGTTATGTTCAATTGTCTTTGTTCAGTTCAGATGTGTTGTGTTCAGTTGTCTTTGTTCAGATGTGTTGTGTTCAGTTGTCTTTGTTTAGTTCAGTTGTGTTCAGTTGTCTTTGTTTAGTTCAGTTGTGTTCAGTTGTCTTTGTTTAGTTCAGTTGTGTTCAGTTGTCTTTGTTCAGTTCAGTTGTGTTCAGTTGTCTTTGTTCAGTTCAGTTGTGTTCAGTTGTCTTTGTTCAGTTCAGTTGTGTTCAGTTGTCTTTGTTCAGTTCAGTTGTGTTCAGTTGTCTTTGTTCAGTTCAGTTGTGTTCAGTTGTCTTTGTTCAGTTCAGTTGTGTTCAGTTGTCTTTGTTCAGTTCAGTTGTGTTCAGTTGTCTTTGTTCAGTTCAGTTGTGTTCAGTTGTCTTTGTTCAGTTCAGTTGTGTTCAGTTGTCTTTGTTCAGTTCAGTTGTGTTCAGTTGTCTTTGTTCAGTTCAGTTGTGTTCAGTTGTCTTTGTTCAGTTCAGTTGTGTTCAGTTGTCTTTGTTCAGTTCAGTTGTGTTCAGTTGTCTTTGTTCAGTTCAGTTGTGTTCAGTTGTCTTTGTTAAGTTCAGATGTATTGTGATAGGTTCAGATGTATTGTGATAGGTTCAGATGTCTTTGTTCAGTTCAGTTGTGTTCAGTTGTCTTTGTTCAGTTCAGATGTATTGCGTTAGGTTCAGATGTATTGCGTTAGGTTCAGATGTATTGCGTTAGGTTCAGATGTATTGTGTTAGGTTCAGATGTATTGTGTTAGGTTCAGATGTATTGTGTTAGGTTCAGATGTATTGTGTTAGGTTCAGATGTATTGTGTTAGGTTCAGATGTATTGTGTTAGGTTCAGTTGTCTTTGTTCAGTTGTATTCAGCTGTCTTTGTTCAGATGTGTTGTGTTCAGTTGTCTTTGTTTAGTTCAGTTGTGTTCAGTTGTCTTTGTTTAGTTCAGTTGTGTTCAGTTGTCTTTGTTTAGTTCAGTTGTGTTCAGTTGTCTTTGTTTAGTTCAGTTGTGTTCAGTTGTCTTTGTTTAGTTCAGTTGTGTTCAGTTGTCTTTGTTCAGTTCAGTTGTGTTCAGTTGTCTTTGTTCAGTTCAGTTGTGTTCAGTTGTCTTTGTTAAGTTCAGATGTATTGTGATAGGTTCAGATGTCTTTGTTCAGTTGTCTTTGTTCAGTTCAGATGTATTGCGTTAGGTTCAGATGTATTGCGTTAGGTTCAGATGTATTGTGTTAGGTTCAGATGTATTGTGTTAGGTTCAGTTGTCTTTGTTCAGTTGTATTCAGCTGTCTTTGTTCAGATGCGTTATGTTCAATTGTCTTTGTTCAGTTCAGATGTGTTGTGTTCAGTTGTCTTTGTTCAGATGTGTTGTGTTCAGTTGTCTTTGTTCAGATGTGTTGTGTTCAGTTGTCTTTGTTTAGTTCAGTTGTGTTCAGTTGTCTTTGTTTAGTTCAGTTGTGTTCAGTTGTCTTTGTTTAGTTCAGTTGTGTTCAGTTGTCTTTGTTCAGTTCAGTTGTGTTCAGTTGTCTTTGTTCAGTTCAGTTGTGTTCAGTTGTCTTTGTTAAGTTCAGATGTATTGTGATAGGTTCAGATGTCTTTGTTCAGTTCAGTTGTGTTCAGTTGTCTTTGTTCAGTTCAGATGTATTGCGTTAGGTTCAGATGTATTGTGATAGGTTCAGATGTCTTTGTTCAGTTCAGTTGTGTTCAGTTGTCTTTGTTCAGTTCAGATGTATTGCGTTAGGTTCAGATGTATTGTGTTAGGTTCAGATGTATTGTGTTAGGTTCAGATGTATTGTGTTAGGTTCAGTTGTCTTTGTTCAGTTGTATTCAGCTGTCTTTGTTCAGATGCGTTATGTTCAATTGTCTTTGTTCAGTTCAGATGTGTTGTGTTCAGTTGTCTTTGTTTAGTTCAGTTGTGTTCAGTTGTCTTTGTTTAGTTCAGTTGTGTTCAGTTGTCTTTGTTCAGTTCAGTTGTGTTCAGTTGTCTTTGTTAAGTTCAGATGTATTGTGATAGGTTCAGATGTATTGTGATAGGTTCAGATGTCTTTGTTCAGTTCAGTTGTGTTCAGATGTATTGTGATAGGTTCAGATGTATTGTGATAGGTTCAGATGTATTGTGATAGGTTCAGATGTATTGTGATAGGTTCAGATGTCTTTGTTCAGTTCAGTTGTGTTCAGTTGTCTTTGTTCAGTTCAGATGTATTGCGTTAGGTTCAGATGTATTGCGTTAGGTTCAGATGTATTGTGTTAGGTTCAGATGTATTGTGTTAGGTTCAGTTGTCTTTGTTCAGTTGTATTCAGCTGTCTTTGTTCAGATGCGTTATGTTCAATTGTCTTTGTTCAGTTCAGATGTGTTGTGTTCAGTTGTCTTTGTTCAGATGTGTTGTGTTCAGTTGTCTTTGTTTAGTTCAGTTGTGTTCAGTTGTCTTTGTTTAGTTCAGTTGTGTTCAGTTGTCTTTGTTCAGTTGTCTTTGTTAAGTTCAGATGTATTGTGATAGGTTCAGATGTATTGTGATAGGTTCAGATGTCTTTGTTCAGTTCAGTTGTGTTCAGTTGTCTTTGTTCTGTTCAGATGTATTGCGTTAGGTTCAGATGTATTGCGTTAGGTTCAGATGTATTGCGTTAGGTTCAGATGTATTGTGTTAGGTTCAGATATATTGTGTTAGGTTCAGTTGTATTCAGCTGTCTTTGTTCAGATGCGTTATGTTCAATTGTCTTTGTTCAGTTCAGATGTGTTGTGTTCAGTTGTCTTTGTTCAGATGTGTTGTGTTCAGTTGTCTTTGTTTAGTTCAGTTGTGTTCAGTTGTCTTTGTTTAGTTCAGTTGTGTTCAGTTGTCTTTGTTCAGTTCAGTTGTGTTCAGTTGTCTTTGTTGTGTTCAGTTGTCTTTGTTCAGTTCAGTTGTGTTCAGTTGTCTTTGTTAAGTTCAGATGTATTGTGATAGGTTCAGATGTATTGTGATAGGTTCAGATGTCTTTGTTCAGTTCAGTTGTGTTCAGTTGTCTTTGTTCAGTTCAGATGTATTGCGTTAGGTTCAGATGTATTGCGTTAGGTTCAGATGTATTGTGTTAGGTTCAGATGTATTGTGTTAGGTTCAGATGTATTGTGTTAGGTTCAGTTGTCTTTGTTCAGTTGTATTCAGCTGTCTTTGTTCAGATGCGTTATGTTCAATTGTCTTTGTTCAGTTCAGATGCGTTATGTTCAATTGTCTTTGTTCAGTTCAGATGTGTTGTGTTCAGTTGTCTTTGTTCAGATGTGTTGTGTTCAGTTGTCTTTGTTTAGTTCAGTTGTGTTCAGTTGTCTTTGTTTAGTTCAGTTGTGTTCAGTTGTCTTTGTTAAGTTCAGATGTATTGTGATAGGTTCAGATGTATTGTGATAGGTTCAGATGTCTTTGTTCAGTTCAGTTGTGTTCAGTTGTCTTTGTTCAGTTCAGATGTATTGCGTTAGGTTCAGATATATTGTGTTAGGTTCAGATATATTGTGTTAGGTTCAGATGTCTTTGTTCAGTTGTATTCAGCTGTCTTTGGTCAGATGCGTTATGTTCAATTGTCTTTGTTCAGTTCAGATGTGTTGTATTATGTTCAGATGTGTTGTGTTCAGTTGTCTTTGTTCAGTTCAGTTGTGTTCAGTTGTCTTTGTTCAGTTCAGTTGTGTTCAGTTGTCTTTGTTCAGTTCAGTTGTGTTCAGTTGTCTTTGTTCAGTTCAGTTGTGTTCAGTTGTCTTTGTTCAGTTCAGTTGTGTTCAGTTGTCTTTGTTCAGTTCAGTTGTGTTCAGTTGTCTTTGTTCAGTTCAGTTGTGTTCAGTTGTCTTTGTTCAGTTCAGTTGTGTTCAGTTGTCTTTGTTCAGTTCAGTTGTGTTCAGTTGTCTTTGTTCAGTTCAGTTGTGTTCAGTTGTCTTTGTTCAGTTCAGTTGTGTTCAGTTGTCTTTGTTCAGTTCAGTTGTGTTCAGATGTGTTCTGTAATGTTCAGATTCGTTGTGTTCAGTAGTCTTTGTTCAATTCAGTTGTGTTCAGATGTGTTGTGTTATGCTCAGTTGTGTTGTGTTGAGTTGTGTTGTATTCAGTTCTGTTAAGATATGCCGTGTTTGTGTTCAGTTGCGTTACGTTCAGCTGTATTGCGTTGTGTTCAGCTGTGTTGTGTTGTGTTCAGCTGTTTTGTGTTATGTTATGATGTTGCTTTACGTTCAGTTATGTATAGTCATGCTTTATATTTATTCGTATTTATCACAAAAATCTTAAAAACAGTAAATTAAGATTCATTTTTTTAATCGAATTGTGTTTGAAAAAACAATTCTTACTGTGTTCAGCGGTGTAAAGAATCCAAATTGTGCGAAAATTAGGTAGTTTAAAAAAAAAGGGCAAAAAAGCAACATCGAATGGCCGGTTGTCGAGACAATAATAGGAAGTCATCCTCACTCAGGAACAAGCTTTTGCGCTATGATATACAGGATGTGAAAAAAAACCCATCATGAAGAAAAACTCATTTTCACAAAAAATCGTTTCCACGACAACCGTTGGTTGAAAGCTAGATTTTGAAAATAAACTAAAACGAAAAATTTAATATTTTCTATTCCAATTAAGATAGAAACATAATTTAAACGTCATTTTAAGCAGAAAAGAAAACAAAGATTTAATGCAATAAAAGTTTTTAGAAAATTTGAAAATTTGTGTGTCTCGAACCCCTTAAGATTTTAGAGTAGCTTAACTTTGAAATGTTTTTCGGTGTAATTTTTCTGTGATTTTATTATGCAGTTTATGCTTTAATTTTGTGAAATAGTTTAATTGAATTTCAGACATAATGTGAATTAGAGAATCAAATATATTTCCTCGAATGCCCTTAAGGGGACCGGAAAAGCAAAATTCAACCAAAAAATCGATTTTTACATCATTCTATAGTTTAAACTTTTGTCTTTCCAACGATGTGTCACACACGTTTATATATATAGAAAAATAAGTGTTGAAGTGATTCATTCTTTCTAAGAGTATTTCACAGCTTAATGGCCATTTAAATCTTTCATTGACTTTTTCTCAAAAGTTGGATTTTTCATGTTTATGTTCTTTTTTTTTCAATATCTATTAAACTTAATTCAGGTTTTTACTTAATGCGTATATTATGTTATAGTGTATACTGTAACACAGGGATTGAATGATTTGTTGAGAATTATTTATTTGAGGCAGTGAAATTTACAAAAAATGCTAATTTAAAAATGACCTTCAATCAATAATTAATAATTAATTTTGAGTTTCACTTAGGCAGAAAATGGTCTGTTGAAATACGTAAACCATGTTATCCAAACTAATCTAAAAAATATAGACCTCTATCTTTCACCCTTTCTGAGAAAAAGGCACATAAAGTGGGTGAATTTAACATGGAGGAGACAGGGTTTTCCCGGTCCCCTTAAAAGAATGTTTAAATCTATACTATAAATCAAACACATGACAGGGTTACGCTGACGTCATGTTCGCGTGGCGTCATGTGACACTATCAGGCCAATAACTTTCGTTTTTATTGAGATTCCTTTCATTTCTCATTGTCCAATTTGAAATTTTACATTTTCCGAAAAAAACAAAATCAAAATTTGTTTTAAATCTGCAGTAATATTTTTGCGATTTTTTTACAGCTTTTAATAATTAATCCGTAACCGTATTTTTTTACAAAGTGATATGCCTATATCGCATACAACCCAATATCGAATGATTAGTCTGTTTACCCTTAAAACATCCTAAATGATCCTGCATTTGTTTCTGGATCATTTTCCGTAACAAAATTAAAACGCCATCCATATTTAAAATAATGTACACAAAGCAGAAATTTACAAAACATATAATCAATCTATGCGCTTAAACGGTTGGAATTATCTGAATCAAAAGGGTTGCTGTAATAAGCTAAATATTGAGAGACTTATTCGTCTATTATCTCCTCGTATGCAGCTAACACGAAAACATCGCTTTTAATAAATGTCACTATTTTATATTTGTGTACATAATGGATATTTTTTAAATATAAAAATGGCTTTGGAATTGGTGAAGGACAAACTAAAAATATATGAAAATAATCTATTAGAATTTTTTTTTTTTTTAAATGGTTTTCAGCCTCGTTCGAAGTTCGGCTTGGAACCCATAGTCTATATTATTAAGGACGTCATTTTGACGATGTCAACAGAAGGTTTCAATTTCGCTTTTACTGTATTTTTTAAAAATTTCTAAGTATCGCAATTTTTCATTTTTTATTGCGTCGAAAAAGGGAAAAGTAAACTTTCAAATACAATTTTTTTGATAATAGTTTTGCAATTTACTAAAATTCTGTTTTTTAAATGAATTTCAAGTATGTTTTTATATTTTTTTTACCTATATGTCGTGGTTAGACGATAGATCGAAAGATAAATCAGTTTGTGTTTAAAAAAATATAAATAGTTCAGCATTTGCTTCCGTCTTCTATACCATAACGAAATTAAAATTAGTTGATGCGAAAATATTTGTATAATGTCTCTAAATACTTTGACTAAAAGCAATGTTTACATGCTTGTGCTTGGGAATAAGCCTAATCTTTTATTAAATATTTTCTACGATCAGCCATTCTTCGAATAAGCCTCACATACAGAAAGGTGGGGGGACAAAAGAATTTTACATGCTGAACCAATTTCATATTTTTGAAAAGAACACCTAGGTATATCAATATAATGAACGGTAGAACATAGTTCTGATCCTGTGTTATTTTTTAGGGTTCGTTACTTAAAAAGCAAGAACGGAAGCATTATAGGATCACTTCTGTGGCTGTCTGTCCGTTTGTCAGAGCCGTTTTTCTCGAAAACTATGAAACGGGTAAAGTTGAAACTTGCAAGAGTTAAGGGGGAAGTCCCTTTAGAAATTTCAAAAAATCGATTTTCTTTTTTTCTCATATTTTGAAAATATATCTCGAAAATATATTGGCAAGAGGAAAAATAAAAATTTTCAATACTAACAGAGTTATCCCACTTTTAGTCGATCGCGCCAGAGCCCGCATATTGTTCTAGTGAAGATTAAACGAAGAGCTTTCTCCCTTTTACTTCCTCAAGAACTTCAAGAGCATCTTCTACCAATCTACCAAGATTTATCTAGAGATGACTTACTCCAAAGATGCTTGGGTGGCCATATCCAGAACGCTAACGAAAGTTTTAACCTAACAGTTTGGCGGTTATCTCCAAAAGACCTGCATTCTGGACTACAAATCGTTGAAATTTCAGCATACATCGCTCCTGGGATATTTAATGAAGGCTACACTTCCGTTCTTTGAGTTATGGATAATTTAAATATTGTTGTTGGCATCTATGCAAAAGTTTTTGCCGAAAACGCCGGTGAGGCGCGAGTAACGAAACAGAACCGGAAAAGTCTTTTTCAGACAAAAGCAGCTCGTACAGCCCGAAAACAGCAGCAACTCGAAGAAAACCAGCTTTTCGAGGTCGGTCTATTTGGCTGATTTTTGGTGAGGCTTTTCTTTATATCATTATCGGAAGGATGTACCTAAAGTTTAAAAGATTTCGTGTAAAAAAACAATTTTTTAGGGATGAAAAATGTCGAAAAAAATTAGAACAATATCCGAACATTCTATTAAAAACCGTACTTATTTTTTTTACTTTATATTTTTTTTATAGTTTTATAGGTTTATCCTTCCCGTGTATATGTTAGAAAAAGAACATATATATATATTTTTTTTTTTTCAGATCAATAGAAAAAGAGTGACAAGTGCAATACTTTTGGGCCTCGCGCCTGAGATGTCCGAAGAAAAATTTTCCTGAACCGCCATCTTGTAAAAAAATAAAAGAATTTTTTTTGTACTCTACAAAGATGTAATAATGTTACAGTTTCAAAATGATCTGATTATTTTATCCCCTTTAAAAAAAATTAATGAAAAATGACTGATTTTGAGGTGTCTAAAGGGACTTCCCCCCTTAAATAAAGTTATTTACCCACATTTTTATAGATTAGCCAACCGCACAATTTTTGGAAACTTGAGAGGGGTCATTAAGTTACTTGAAATATTTTTATGCACCGTATCATGAGTACGATTTCGTAATACCTAATACTCAAAAATATATTTTTTTTAATTTTAGGTATTATAGTGTCAGAGATATCTCCCTGAATGTATTGCAAAACTATGATCCCCCCCCCCCCCCCGTCTATTTCCGGATCTACGGTATAAGTGCCAAATAGTTTAAATTTGCAATTCAAAAGCTATTAAAGATCATTTTTGCTGTTACCCTTTCGGTTTGAAAATGTTTCAATCGCTTATTAACAGACTTCAATAATAAAAATTTGGAAATCGTACGTCCAGCGTAGCCAATCAGATACGTTCTTACTATAACTTTATAAATACAGTAGAGCCTCAATTATCCGAAGTCATTGAGGTCGACCTAATTTCGGAAATTTGAAATTTTCGGATCATCGAGCATGCTTCCATTTTAAGATTAAAGAGAAATATATGCAATATTTCGTATTATGGTAACAAGTGCTTAATAAAAAAATAAAGCAATAGCAAAATAGAAACAAGAATAAATTCTTTGAACTTTAATTTTGAAATTAAGTACCTTTTACATAGATCACAAGGCTTTGAAAAAATGTATCGTTTATCGCAGTTTCGATTGCCTTTGCTTTAAAACTCTATCACGCAGTTTGTTGATGTTATTAGTTCACCAGTATCACAGTTTTCAGCTACTCCAGTCATGCCAAACCTTTTCAAAAACATTCAGAATGGCTAATGTGTTCGTTTTCTTCGTTCCAGCTTATAGGAGCTCAAGTTAAATTTAAAGGCACTCTAAGAAAGAAGGGGATCGAAAGTATTTCTATGTACTCGTAGTTCGGAAAGGTCCTCTTGCACACAAGGAATATGGTAGTTTAAAAAAAGCTTTCAAAATGGATTTTGCACACAAGGAATATGATAGTGAAAAAAAAAAAGTTTGAAAATGGATTTCGGTTAATCGAGAGTTTCGGATAAAAGAGGTTCTACTGTAGTCGGATCTTGGTGCCGTAACTGTGGCACTCTGATTACGATTCTATAGCTTCCAGGGTCGGTTTGAATTTTTATAGGTGGACAGACGAATGGAACAGACGATGACTCTAGATGCTACGTGTTTATAGAATGACCAACGCATCTAAAAAGGAGGTGCTTCTCCATTCGACGCTTATGTATTTTGTATAGGTTCACCTATCACAGTAGAACCTCTTTTATCCGAAATCTATTTTTAAAGCTTTCTTTTTTTTAAATATCACATTCCTCGTGTGCAAGTGGTCCTTTCCGAGCCACGAATACAGATAAATATTTTGGATTCCCTTTCTTAGAATTTAACTTCCGCTCCCGTACGAGATTTTTATTAGAGTAAAAATTTTAATTTTTAACACGTATATATGTAAAAAAAAAAACTTAAAACGCTTTACTTTAAGTAGAGAAGAAAAAAATCAAATCATAAATGTTGTAGAAGCGGATGAGAGTATGACAAAATAAGCTCAAGAATACGGCATTGGTATTGCAGCGGTTAGTATGATGAAGAGAGATGCTACAAAAATGAAAGAGTTTTATGCAGAAAGCAGTAGAATGACTGATGCTGGTGAACCTTTATATTAAAAAAACTTCATGATAGAGCTGCAAAGCAAAGGTAATCGAAACTTCAACAACAAAAACTTCTTTTTAAACCCTTGTGAAATATGTGAAAGGTACTTAATTTCAAAATTAAAATTTAGGTAATTTATTTATGTTTCTATTTTGCTATTGGTTTATTTTTATTAAGCACTTGTTACCATAATAAGAAATATTGCATCTATTTCTCCTTAATCTTAAAATTGAAGCATTCTCGATTATCCGAAAATTTCGATTTTCCGAAAGGGTATCGGTCCTAATTACTTCGGATAATCGAGTTTCTACTGTACTTCGAAACGACGACGCGACCGATTCATGGGTTTGTTTAGTTTTTTTTTTTAATTTGGGCGGTGGGTGGAGAATACTCTCGAATGGTTTCATCAAAATGGTTTTTTTTTTTTTCAGAAATTCAACCAAAAGCATCTTTGAAATATTTCATTTTCAACGATTTTCATCAACTGCTATCTGTATGTCGTTTGCTACACAATAATGGCTGCCTATACTTGAACCGGATTGGCCTGCGATAGACAACTCATATAACAGAGTACCGTTCTAAGATGAGTCGCCAATGACCTTGATTCTACTACAAGGACGTCGCTAGAGGGTGAAATGAAGCCTGGAAGACTAGAGATCCTACATTAGAGAGAGATTGGACATTGAAGAAATGTCCGCCATTTTCGTTACAAAGTAGATGGAACGCGGTACAACGCAATGCATTTTCATCAGCGTCTAACACTTTTTATTCTATTAAAATTATGAAAATTTCATTTTATATGCCTTCAAAGAGTCTTTCAGAACATAAATATGAGCACATTTGCATTTTAATGAGTAAGAATTCCCAGAAAAGCATTTTTTACTGTTATTTTTTTTACTAATTAAAATAGTGGGCAGAGGAAGATTGGGCATGTAAGAACTTTATTTTAATTTCGCAATATTTGAGAAAATAATTTTTAAAGATTATCAGATAGAAAATGAACTACAGAATTCAATTATTTTTTTTAACTATCTATGATTTATTGCGCATTTTAAAACAACAGTAATTATTAAAATTTTCACCATCTTCGCATTGATAATTTCAGAAACATTAAAATTTGAACATATCATATTCATACCACTCCTATGTATGTGATTCAAAGTTAAGTTTCTACGTACTGCTACTCTATGATATTCTTTTTAAATACGGAAGTCTTGTAAATGTATAATATTAGAATGAGTATTATTATCAAAACATTAAATGAAATTTTAGAAAAAAAGTTAAATAGAAGCACTGCTGTTAAAAGAAACAAATAAAACAATACGAAAAACAAATTCTACAAATAAATAAAAATCCGAAAACTAAGTAAAATCGCACTGCTGCGAAGCGTAAAACGGCTGAGTAAAAAAAAATCCATTTTCTGAGAATTCTTACTCATTAAAATGGAAATGCGCTTATATTTATGTTCCGAAAGACACTTTAAAGGTAAATAAAATGAAATTTTCATATTTTTAATAAAAGATAAAGTGTTACACGCTGATAAAAATGCATTGTGTTGTACGGCGTTCCATCTACTTTGTAACGAAAATGTCGGACATTTCTTCAATGTCCAATCTCTCTCTAATGTAGGATCTCTATGGAAAACAAGTCGAGTTAAAGAGGCCAACGAGTAATAGTGTGTCTGTTCGCATTGGACAAAATCGTACCTGCTGCTACGGATCATTCAAAATTATTAATTAATCCACAGTTTGACTCTTCTTCATTCTTATGACAAACATGGCAAATTAGAAAATTTCAAATTAATTTCAAATTAATCGTCATTTAGAATTTTTTTGTTTTCGACCTTTCATTTGAAAATTAGAATCATTTGGAAACCGTTCTAAGCCTACATTTACATCTTAAAAGTAATCACCATGGCAAATTCCAAGTTTCTATATATAAACTTTATCAAAGCAATCTCAATTTTAGAAAGCTTTTTTTCCCCCCCCCTGCACCCTTTTTAATTTTGATTTCTTTTTAAAACTATGCGGTCATTTACATATTTAAAGTAACACAGCTCTGATTTAAAGTTTGTCATTAACAATTCTAAACAAATCGAAATTTAGAATGTTTTCAGATCTCCCCCCCCCCCCCCTCCATCATTTTACACCTTTCAATCACGGTATTTTTTGGAGACTGCATTTAGATCAGAAAAATAATCTCCATAAAAAATTTCAAACGTGCAAAATGCAAAGCCCCAGAGGTACCGCAACCATCACACTTTTAAAACGTTTAATGCTCCTGCCCCTTTTTAAATTTTTAAATTTGAAAAAAACTGTTCGTGTAAGCATTTACGTCTTAAAAGTAACAGTCATGTTAATTTTTAAGTGTCTATCTCTAAAAATTCTATTAAAACGTAATTTAAAATGTTTTTCAAACCTTTGAATTTAAAATTTTCACAAACACTTTATACCAAGCATTTGCATCTTAAAAATAAATCCCTACTCAATTTCAAGTTTATAACCCTTAAAAATTCCAACCAACTACATTGTTTTTAGAATGTTTTCTGCTTATTTCACCCTTTTAAATTTCGGAGTTTTTAAGAAATTGTTCTCAGCGAGCATTTATATTTTTAAAGTATTATTCATCCTGCCAAATGACAAACTTCCATTTGAATTGCATTACAGAAATTCAAATTTTAGAACGTTTTCTGCCCCCGCATTCTCTAAAATTTCGAATATTTAAACTGTTCTGCGCGATCATTGACTCTCTAATGTACCATGCTTACCAAATTTAAATTTTCTAGCCCTAACAATTAAAAACAAATTGTCATTTAGAACATTTTTAGAACGTTTTCTACTCATTTCATCCCTGCGAATTTGAAAATTTTCAGAAACACTTCTTACAAGCATCTATATTAAAACTAACCCCCCTATCAAATTTCCAGTTTGTTGCTACAGCTACATTGCCAAAATATCAACTGTAGAATGTTTTTCAGGCTCTCCAATCTTATGAAGGTAGTGGTACTAGCAGATAGAGTCACCGTCATTTTGACACTTATTTCTTAACCCTTTATGTCACGAAAGTTTCATCTTCTAAAGCATGTTTCGCGAATGTTTGAAACTACATTAGAACATGGTCACCATCGTTTAATACATTTTAGAGGGATTTTGCCAATTAAACTTGATTCATTCAATTTGAATTTATGAGGTTTTTGTGCAATTTTAGGGGAAAGTAGGGTAATGACGCTCAGAAGGCCAATCCTGCTCACCCAAATATCTCTAAACAGAATAGAATTTAAAACGAGCGATCAGTACCAGCACCTAGCGAACTTCATCCTAAGTTTTCAGTAAGGAAAGAGTGCTCATTGGAAGGAAAGTATTTTTGTGTCCCCACGTTATTAGTTTGAAGTTGTTTTAGAATAAAATTCTACAACATCCAACTTGAAGGTAAATTTACACTCTTATTTTCAAATGTTAATTTACTCATTATTTCTAAAAAATATATACCTTTAGCTGTGCGTTCATTCTTTTATTTATTTTTGTAGCGCTTTGTTGCGCCAACTATAAATAACTCCAACTTAAATGTTGTGTTCAAATTTTGTGCGCAATTACCCTACCATGTCGGGCATTACCGCTCACTCCATTGTCAATTAAATAAAACAAAAAAAAATTCTAAAACGTTTACGCAGACTAGTTGATTGCAAACTGTTCTTTATGCTTTGGAGTTATACTTCATTAATAAAACATTGATTTTTTGTGTAAATTTGACTAGCTGCTCGTGTTTTCCCTTAAGTGAGCGTCATTCCCCTATTTTCCCCTATAACTCCACTCAAATCTTATTAAAAATATTTTTAGTATTTTGTAGAATTAGGAAATGTACAAATAGAATATTCTTACAATAGAAATATTTCCGAACTGAAACTCCTCCCCCTCCCCCCACCCATTTTTCAACGTCAAGAACGCTGAAAAGATTCAAAAGGTAAAATAAATCATCCTTTTAAAAATAGTTTTGCTGTGTGCAACCCATCATGCTTTTGGAACAAGATAAAGTGAATGTATCTGTAACTCATTCTAAACTGTATGGCTACTAATCGACACATTCAATGAATTTTATATCAAGTTATTTTAATGGTTCTTTAAAGTACCGTCGGAGCAGAAAGGGTTAAATCGTTAGGTCAGTTCCAGAGATATAATCTCTACAAGCAAACATGCAATTTTTTTCTTCTTTATTGGTGTAAATTACGATATTTTACGTCAAAATACGCATAACTTGAAACATAAACCAGATTTCGGCGACACATTTGGTTACGTTGGGTTTCAAACTATATTAAATAGTCAGGTTTAAAATTTCTATTTGAAATAGATATGTATTTTTTTTATATTTTGCATTTTTGAAAAAAAAAAAAAAAAGCATTTTAGTAGGGAAGTTTTTTTTTTCTTTTTACGAAAGAAAAATTCAAGTGTTTTTCTACGGAGTATTTACTTCTACTGTTCTCAAAGTTAGTACAAAAGAGTCCTTTTTTCAGTTGTTTACTAATCTGTTCTTTGTTAGAGAACGAATTTTTCTTTTTGCGCCCTAAAAGTTTTATTATTACAAAATTGAGGTTCTTTAGTCTCTTAATGGGCGGAATAAGATATTTTTTTCTTACAGCTCCAAATACGCGTCTTTATGCAGAAATAAACTTTATATATACATTTTTAAAATAAAATATATTTCAGACTACCTAATGTCATTAACCAATCGATTAAACTTGGAAGTAAACGTGCCAGTTATCGCAAGATCATTTTTAAATTTACAAAAGAAAATGAAGATTACTTTTTATATCAACCTCACATCATGAGCACACTGGATTTTAAATTCATTTCATTTTTTAAAAATCATTTAAACTCAAACTCTTCCGAAATAAAATATTACCAACATCACAGTATACTTAAAAAACAAACATAAGAGACATTCGATATACATATATAAATCACAGATTTTGTAAAATTAAAACTATACAATGCATAAGAGGAAAAAAAATGTTTCTACTGTGGTATAACTTCATTATTTAACAAGTAAAAATTAAAGTTAAAAAATCAAAAAACCTGACTGCGTAAAAAGCGAACTCATTAATTATTTCTAAACAATGTTAAACTATCTTTTATATTACTTACCTATTTTTTTTATTTACTTGTATGGATGACTTTTAAGTTGTGTTTAATGGTTATTTCTTATCTATAAACACTGTTTTTTAGAGGCCTATAGATGTCTATTATGAAGGTTAGAGTTACAGTAAAGGTAGCGATCCTACCTACACAACTTTCAGGTTGTGTCCTATTGAAACGGAGCTTCTGACTGTAAAAAAGTCAATGAAACATCGTCTTCATTTTGAAAGGCCTACCCAATGGTATGTCACTCAAAAAGGGTGCGTAAATTTTTTTTCATCTCTACCGCCATTTTCTGTTTTATGGCCGCCATTTTGAATTTATAAAAGCAAAACCTTGACTATAACCATCGGACGGTTAAGACGAATCGATAGAGACCTCATTCATTAAAATCCATCCAGCCGTTGGGCTGTTTCGAGAGTATAAAGAAATCCACATACCCAGATACGCGTGAAACACATAACCCTTCTTGAACAGCGCTTGAAAAATTTAACCATAATTTGACACTAATTGAACTTTGTAACAGGTATATATATTATTATAAGTGGCAGAAATCACCGACATTCTTCTCACTCCCGCCATTATGCGCACTGTCATATGTTTTTGCACGCGAGTCTTGATCAGAAACTACTTGTGTGAAATACGCGTGTTGCTTTTCCCTACGCGAAACAAGCTAGAACAAACAAGATAAAACGCTAAAAAGTTTAAACAAGCAAGATTTCTTTTGCTATTCATCAATTTCTAAATATGTTCATTTTGTAAATAGATATGTGTCACGTAGTGAAGCGAGATTATATTAAACGTTCTTTTTTAACTTAATTCCATAGTCGCGTTTTATATTGAAGAAATGTGTCAGTTTTTAGGTGCGTTCGTAATTATATAAATACGTAGCACCTATAGTCGTCGTTCAGTCCGTCCGTCTGTCCGTCCGTCTGTCTGTCCGCATGTAACAGAGCAAAAACTACCCAACCGAATGGTCTGAAATTTCAAATATATGATTGTTGCAAAATTTTGTCGAGCCCTTTAAAATTTTAGAAAAATCGGATGTATAGTTTAATTACAGGGACAGTCAAAAGTTTTTCTTTACATTACGGCCAATGGGAAAAATTATTGCAAGTGCATTTTAATGATATTACAGCCTTCCGAATGATCTGAAATTTTAAAGATATAACTGTTGCAAAATTTTGTCGGGCCCTTTCAAATTTTAGGAAAATCGGATGTATAGTTTAATTACAGGGACAGTCAAAAAATTTTCTTTACATTACGGCCAATGGGAAAAATTATTGCAAGTGGATTTTAATGATATGAGAGCCTTCCGAATGATCTGAAATTTTAAAGATATAACTGTTGCAAAATTTTGTCGGGCCCTTTCAAATTTTAGAAAAATCGGATGTATAGTTTAATTACAGGGACAGTCAAAAGTTTTTCTTTACATTACGGCCAATGGGAAAAATTATTGCAAGTGGATTCTAATGATATGAGAGCCTTCCGAATGATCTGAAATTTTAAAGATATAACTGTTGCAAAATTTTGTCGAGCCCTTTCAAATTTTAGGAAAATCGGATGCATAGTTTAATTACAGGGACAGTCAAAAGTTTTTCTTTACATTACGGCCAATGGGAAAAATTATTGCAAGTGCATTTTAATGATATTACAGCCTTCCGAATGGTCTGAAATTTTAAAGATATAATTGTTGCAAAATTTTGTTGAGCCATTTCAAATTTTAGGAAAATCGGATGTATAGTTTAATTACAGGGACAGTCAAAAGTGTTCCGTTACATTACGGGGAATGGGAAAAAATATTGGAAGTGCATTTTAATGATGTATCAGACTATGCGCTTTATGAAGTGCAAAAAATTATACATTCAGTAGAATATGGGGTGCAAAAAATAATTATAAAACTAGTTATAGTACGAACGCACCTCATTTGCCACGTTTGACGAGCAATTTCCAACTTGTTTAAAATTGCGAAGTCTGTTTTTCAAAAGGGGACACTATAACTTTAATTAGGGTTATGCGGTGCAAATTTCTAATTTTTGTTTCCGGCTGGAGTCTAAACAGGAATAATATCCATTCTAAACAAAAGTAACTAACGCTGTCACCATCGGTTTTGAATTTTTTGTGACCTGGGGTCTTTCTTCGTTAATATTAATAAAACTACTGCATACAAAAATACGAAGATCGGCGGTATTACAGAAAATTTTTGGATAAACACGCCGATGCAGACAGTTTTTAAATCAAAGAATTATTTTAAGAGATATTTAATGTTAAAGTTGGCCAAAATTTTCCCATTTAAAAAGTTTTATAGGTGCAAATACTATGCATAGGAATTGCATCCTTTTTAGATCATTTTATACGTTGGAAGTTCCCGGTGTGCAGATTGCATTTTTTTTATTTGACTCATTTTTTGAGGATTTATTTCCATTTTAAATTCAAATTTTCAGCATGTCTAGAGATATTTTTTACATATTTTAGAAAAAGGTTATTTTTAAATTGTAGCCAAAATTGTAAAAACTTCTCAAATAATATTTCATTTAAACTGAAAATTCATTTACGAGTGACTAATATTAACAAAAAACCCCTATGGAATTAGAATCAAATGATTATGTGTTAAAAGCAGGCAAATATTAAAAATTACGTCATAAAAACAGTTTATACACATGAATATTTAAAAAGAAAAAAAAACATAAAAAAATTAAGTTATTAAAAGCAGTAAATAGGGGTGGAATTGCGTTCTATTTCAAATAGCCAAATAATATTGCCAAACAGATTAAAATATATATTTACACTTACACATGAGATTTATTTCATATTTCGAGATAATCTATTTAACTACTGTTGTCAAAGACAGCGGGGAATAATAATATTTCCTTTCTAACACTTGGAATATTTATAGGTAAATATTACAAAAAGAAAAGTGGTTAAAATTACGTCAAATTTAAAATGTGTGATTTAAAATCATTTTCTTATAGCTGTATTAAAAAATACCTAGAAGCAAAGACTCTGTTGACTTAGTTCATTTTACTTTAGTTAATTTTCAGACGTTTAACTAATCTTATTTAATCAAACATGAAAACAGCAATTCACAGCAGCTTTTTTGGCCGTAGAGTCCTTCATTAAAAGAGAAATAAATGGAAACCTGTTAACAGTGATATTGCCACTGGTTTTTTAATTAGAGTAGACAATCATGATCGCTAGGTGGTAGTTTGGTCTAAAGTGTAGTAGTTGTGTGTTCAAACCTTGTGAAAAAAGTAGCGCTCCGCGCCAAGTAAATGAGGCAAGTTTAAATTTTCGCATTTTGATCTAACATTTTTAAAATTTCACTTTATTGTTTAGCTGACAATATTTTGAATTTTTACAAATCTAAAAATTCAGTGGAAAACGGAAGCTGGATAGCTTCTAAATGCCGTATACTTTACCTCGATCACATTTGTTTAAACTTGTCGGTAGCCGGTTAAGTAAAATACTGCAGAATGGGGTAAAAGTACGCATCCGTCTTGGGGCAAAGATGTGCACAAGTTTAAGATTCGGGGCTTTGTCCTTTCGTTTTAACTGATGCAAAAAGCTTTCCACGATTAAGTTGTGGAAAGTTTTATCTTTTATTTTGTATAAGATATAATAGCTGCTTAACTAATATAAGCTAGTTAACTACCTTTTTTTCTAGTTAAGTATTTTTCAATATAGAACGTAGGTATCTACCTATCTACTTTTAAAAATCAATATTCTTGTTTAGACCAATGTGTGCGTTGAAAATCAAAATGTATGGAAAGTGCGTATCTTTAACCCCACCTACTCTATAACTCAATCTTCCGTAATCTTTTTTAAGTCGATCAAATTAACAGATTTTTAGAGTCTGAATGGGAATTGGCGAGCGAAGATCGTAGGGGGCGGAGACCTCTAGTTAAAAATAAAATTATGAGAATACATCTAATAATTTATCGATTGCTTTATACTAAAAGAAACTGTACAGATTACAAGCAAAATTACAAAATGCAACCACATTTTAGTGAGTTTAGGAGCATTAGTCTTTTGGCGCGTCTTAATACTTTAGATTTTCTGAAAATTTTACTCAGTGTGTAACGAGCTCAAGCAAATTTCAAACAATTTCAACAAGTTGCCATGCAGCGTGAGTCTAAAAATTTAAGCAATTGTTTTTATACTATATATTTAAAATGCAATTTCTAACTGTAATCGGGGATCGATGCAGGCTTTTATTCTTGGGGACCTGTTTGTGAAAAGCAGAAGTTATTTTTGTAAATTTTATTATATTTTTAAGAAAAATAACATTTTGTAACGAAAGTTGAAATCCAGTTACTCAAAATTGAACCAAGAATTTATAAAGAAAAACGTTCTTTAAATCCCCTTGCTAAAGTTTGGTTTTCGTGACCTGGTTTTATTTACAGATTACACATTTTTAAACAGTTTTTATGAAAAAGAATGTTACGTAGGGGGCTTATTTTATTAAAAGGAATTTTGTGAATGGGCCTGTTTTATTAAGTTCATTTTTGTGAAGGGACCCATTTTATTCAATTAATTTTTGTGAAGGGGCCTATTTCATTAAATAGATTTTTGTGAAAGGGCTCTAAATAGACCCCAAATTTTGTCTGGATCGACACCTGGTAATAAATAAAAAAATCTCAAAAACTAGAATTTGTCAAATATTCTGCCAAGTTTAATCAAAATGACATAAAATTCAGAGAGGTATAATTTATTAATAATGTTTGAAATATATTACAGGAGGGACCTGTACTACGTGACAGCTACTTGTTTTAGAATAATGACAACCGATAAATATTATACAATACCTAATTCACTGAAATTGTATTTTTTTTTCTCCTTCCCACTTTTCGCCAGAATAAATTGCTTAGGTGGCGTTTGTACAAAAGTGTCAAAATACAAAATGTATAGTATATTGCGTTTTTTCCACATTCCTTGCTTATAGTAGACCAAGTCCATTTATCTCTATTATGAATAATACCGCTTTAAAGTTCTTAATAAATAAATAATTCAGGTCAAGTGATTCATAAAGATTATATATGTCAATATTCAATTTAAAGTATTTTTATACCGCCCTACTTTTACAATTGACAAATTAACATTTCTATTGTATATTTATACTTTTTTTTTTAACCCGGGAGAACTCGCTAGTGAGAATGCCCAATTGCTTTTCTTTTACTTTACATTCATATAATATCAACGTTTTTTGGTTGGCTTAGTATTTTTATTCACAAAATAAGTAAAATAATTGAAAAACATTTTGAAATTTTAATTAAAATGAAAAATGATTTAAATAAGAGTTAAAAAAAGTACGACTGTGAGAGAAAATCCCATGAAGCGAGTTCTCCCGGGTTCATGAGGACTTGGTCCAGTATGGTTGTGAAATTTCCATGTGTAAATAAAGACTTGTTTAATATGAATACAAAATCTCTTGATATTGAATTATATTTACTTATTCTATTTGTTACTCTAAATTAAACACAAAGAGTGAAACATATTACCAGTTCATTGTACACAATACTGTCATCGTGCTATACTCCAGAGGAAATAGCCTGGTATTGACATCTACTGGAAGACTCTTGAAGTATACAGGATCACTCCCCCTGGTAGCCAACCAAAAATGGCAAAAGCCGGATAACTAGGTGAAAATTACTTCCACTTCCAGCAAAGCCAGGGCAACCGACCCGGTTAGACAACAGCATACAATTGAAAATAAATAGATAAAACAATGGTACCCCCGCAACAACAAATGAAAAAAGGACTGTACAGAATTATAGACATTTGCACATATGTCTGTTAAAAATACAAAAAGTAGATTTGTGCTTCAGCAAATATCTAAGTAAAAACATAACAATTTTATAGACATCTGCATACATGTCTTTAAGTAATACTAAAATAATCTTCTTAATGGTAAGTTAAATTAAAATTAATAGAAATAATGACAATACTATATTCAATAGTTTCCCTGTAACTAAAAATCACAAGTCTAATACTAAATTCTCTATAGTGTTGAAGTTCACTTTTTCACCATAATGTCCAAGGATTAAAATCCATTACTGCAAAGCGCGTGATCAGAGTCTGGAGTAGAAAGAAAGTTCTGTATAGTATCAAGGTTCCTGATATTACTGTAAAAGTAAATGTCTTAACCCTTAAATGCCGGGTGTTGCTTTTCGGCAATATACCCAGTTTAGGCTCTAAAATACTATTAAAATAATATCGAAGCTGTAATGCCTAATGTTGCCAATAAAATACATTCTGAAAATATTATTAAATCGATTTTCAACATGTAGATGGCAACACTTGTGCTGTTTAAGAATAAAGATAGATTTATTTTTTCAATTGTTGCTACTTGTTCCTTTTGTTTTGTTTGGAAGCTTGCGAAATACCCTCTTTTGGTCTGCAGTGAGCAAGTAAAATTTATTTCTTATTATAGTTTCTAAAATTCTTGTTTAATATTATAGAATTTTATCAAGGAAAATTATTTTTTCAATTAAAGACCAGTATTGCCGATTAGTAACAGACTGTTTTTTAGCCGTAAACCGTACTTAAAACAAAATATGATTTTTTTAAGTATTTTTACCATGATTTATTTAAAAAATGAAAGCCGAAAAACATTATTACAATGATTTTTGAAAAGTCAGACATTTAAGGGTTAAGAACCACGACTATAAATTCAAAATGTAGAATCTTAAAAAAGTTCAGATCAAGAGCTAACATAAAGATGCTCATAGCACGATATGACTCTATTCAACGGAACATATCATCAGGATTATAACAAAGTTAATCACTGATTTAATCCTAAAAAAGAACACTTTTGTTGGCATTCATTTAACCACATGTAGTCTGAAGACAACATCCATGCAGAAAGAGATGAAAGTAAACGTTGGAAACACAAACTTCATAAATATTAAAAAAGATTGTTAAAAAGTACAAAACTAAAAACGGTTTTTAATAAACGAAAATAGCTGGTTCAGTGTATTATAAATGGCAGCTAGCTGTACGATATTTGATTTTGATAACAAGACGTTTCTTAAATTCCACGAAAGGGTCTTAGATCGAATGAAATTAAATGAGGCTGGCATAAAGCGGCATCGACCCAAAAAGTTATTTGGGTCACCTACTGCCCCACAA
This sequence comes from Maratus speciosus, assembly GCA_963932465.1. Lineage (NCBI taxonomy): Eukaryota > Metazoa > Arthropoda > Arachnida > Araneae > Salticidae > Maratus > Maratus speciosus. Next base: position 4,598,867 of record OZ010800.1, read on the forward strand.
GGGAATCTATCATTGTCACGTTTATTAATTTTAAATAGAAAAGAAGGAAAGGCACTATGGCCTGATAAAAAGTAAGCAGCAAGTTGTGTAGAACACAAAACATCTCTGTTCACATCTTTAATAATTGCATACGTGTCTCGGCCTTTATCACTCATCCGCCATTTCTCTTGCCATTCTCTAATAATTTCTTTTTTAAAATGTGATTTTACATAAGTCATCGGAATTGGGACATCCAAGAATTTATCATAAACGTCTTCCTCAATAACAGATTTTGCCAGCACGTTCATTGCCTATGATTCCAGTGTGAGATTTAATCCAACCCATGTTAATTTGTTTATTAACCAACAAGTGTCAATTAACGAAAATTCGATATGTAATTTCATCTATTGGAAAAATATCCTTTAACACATAAATTGATGTTAAGCTGTCAGTGTAGATGTTAAACTGAGAAAACTGTGCCACTCACCATCGTTGTATTGCCTCATCTAAAGCAAAACGTTCTGCTTGAAACACTGTATTATGTTCGTTCAGCTTCAAACGATTGTCCAGAATAAAGTTATTGTTCATAAACACTGTGAATGCCGCGCCAACTCCTCTCAGTATCTTGGATCCACCATCAAAAATAATCGGGAAATCTACTGTCGGTACTGAATCTAACTGATTTAATAAATTTCACACTGTGTTTGGCTAAGCAAAATGGATAATCAAAAGCACAAAAATTCCACCTAATATGTTTACTTGAAATAAATTGATCATCCATCTTCTCTCACAACGGAATGGAGATTTGCCAAATGACGCAGTTCTATCTCAATAGGTGGCACACCAGCTAGGACACAAAGCGCGTGTTCTAAAATACAAAGCGCAATTCTTTGACACAATGATAATCTTTGTAGTGCATGATACCGCAGATCCACACCTCAAAACCATAAGCAATCTGTTTCTTGAGAACACTGTCATACCAAATTTTTTTTAAATCTAACGGAAGGCCCTCATCTCTGATTCTAACTCTCTTCATGTGACAGCAGAAATCTTTTAAACCTGAACGAATCCTCTCTAAATGATCTAGCCATTTAAACCTACTATCTAAAAGAAAACCCAGAAATTTAACATTATCTTTCACTGAAATACTGCATCCGTGTAATTTGAAAATAGGACATCTTTCAGGACATATGAGATCCAAAAAGCATAGCTTTGAAGGATTTATTTGTAAATGGACACTCTCACAAATGTCTGCAAAAACAGAAATACGATTATTTATGATTTTCTCAAGTGATGCTCTCGTATTAGCACCTGCGATAATAACATCGTCATCAGCATATGAACTTATGTTGCGACTCATTTCTTGAAGTATACATGAAGAATTGGCGGAATGTATGGCAGAAGATCCATCCTATTTTTCTTTCTTTGTACATGTATCCCACATTATTGTAAAAGGAATGCGCCCCAAAGTTATAAAGTTATAATGGGAAGTGCTTTTTTCAAGTCGATTGCACAGCAGTAAGTTTCATCTGAGGTTTTAATTTTATCAGTTTTTATTTTCTCTCTAGCCTGTTTAGCTTTTCGCAAGTGGAACACTCGCTCAGTTTCAAGACTTTTTATAGTGTTTTCACCATTTTTTTCGAAAGTTTGATTCATACGGCATCACATAATTCACATGTATCTGTACTATTGAAAACTTTGCGATACAATCTCTTTCACGAGGGTTTTATTCTTTGTTGTACATTTCTCTCTAGGCTGAAGATCGAACTATTATGATTAGAGATTTTTTTTTCCTTGAAATGATTTTCTTTAAAGAAAAATGCTTTCGGCATGTTTACTATTTGTTTACTGAGAAAAAGGGAGGGAGGGTAATCAAAAACAATATTACTTTCCACTTATAGTTTATCCGTCTGATGATTCACGAACGTTTCTTTTTCATCAGAAGTTTTGAAATCGCTATTTATTTAAACTATAAAGATTTTTGATAGCAATGAGGCAAGATTTAGACAAGAATGGACCACATATGAAAGAGTAGTACACTGATGAATGGACTTGATTCAGTATCGCTGTGAAGGTTTTATTACTTCACCAAGTCTGGACACACATGCAATTTATGAGAAAGTATGTGAACTATAGGTTTGGTGCACTATGGTAGTAGATAAAACAAAGTTTACTGCACATTCTATATGAAATCTCTTTTTTTTTAAAGTGTACTTGGTTATGAGCCTCTCCTATATCAATAGGATACTTCTCTTAGCGAACAGAGGTCGTTTGTGTAGTAACTTGTGCCACTTTTGGAAAGCATAACTGAAGTACCACAGAGAGAGGATTCCTCCTTTCCTCCATTGCTCGCGATTACGACATTTTGGAAGTGTTGGTCACAGCAAGGACAAATATATTTTGCAGTGACTACGGTCTTAAAAACTGAGATCGCCTGATGTCCAACTTTCCACATGATCTAACTGAATGTAACATAAGCTTCAAACAATAGGATCAAAGGAAATGTAACAAATCCTTTCGTTTGGAGTGAAAGAATTTTTATAAAATATCTTACAGATATCAATGTCGTCCAAAGACTAAGATTTGTTTTTATTTCTAGTGTTGTTATAATGGAGTTACGTGAAGTCAGTTACGCATCGGAATTCGTCTGTGGTGTAGGAGTTCTGTTCAATAGACGTTTAAGGATTGAAGAGAAGAAGTTTGTTATGCACTGAAGACATATTATCCAACTGAGGCATTAACTATTACCTCATTTAGAATTGTCAGCAGTATTGCTGTTGACACGCCTAGTAACTAAAGTGATGGTTGTTTTTTAAGTGCTTTCGATAATATGTACTTAAACTCTGCTTGCACAATAGGTTTAGTATAGATCAATACCTCTCTTGAAAGTCTAAATATAAATGTAGTCACACTCCCTTGTGCTGGACCCTGGAGTAAGGGTACTTTATGTCCATATGTGGAGTAGGGGTATACTGCAACTTTTACGAACACAGAGAGATCTATCTAGAGGTGCAAGAGTTAGTGTTACTAAATGCTCTCTGCGGTGCACAGGTCTATCAGTGTCGTTTTATGAATGTAGTGACCGATTCGAACTTTAATTTTATTGACGATTGTTATCAAGAATGACAGGCATGATTTTAGTAAAATATCTTATTCAATTTAGCCGTATTTCGACTTTCATTTGTAGGTCTACCTGTAACCTCTCAATAAACAGAAAGGAAGGCGGGTAAGATTTTGATGTGTAAAAGAAGAGGTGCATCTAATCTCATGGTAAGATCAATTTATTTTTTTAAATTCTCTTAAGAAAAAAAAATGTGTCGTGAAATAAAAAAAATCTTAGAGGAAATTCCAAATCGATTTCCCTGGTCAAAAAAAAGGGTTCTTTCAGTTGGAGTTTGCCTTCAAAATGCTAACTTGGCGAAGACGCTCAACGCCCAAACCTCTTGCCTGCTGAACATAAGCTTATTAAAGTTAAGGTCTATTTGCATAAAAAGGGCTTTCATGTCAAGCGCCAAGCATTCCTTAACCCCATTTTGGCAGGAGATTTAGTCTAAGTGGTAGAATTCTAGCTAGGTAAAACGTTAAAGAATGTTTAAAAATAAACTTGTTATTCCAAATCGGTTATTAGGATGTTTACCCGGTCATCAAAATTCTTCCTTTTCTAATTGCTTTAATGATTTCTGTAGTCCCTTTGTCATAAAGCACGGGGTCGATCACAAGGGCGTGTTTATATATATATATATATATATATATATATGTAAGGTTATATTTATATGCTTTGAAACAATAGCAATTCATTTCGAACAAGCTAGTGACTTTCAGCGCATTAATAGGTGCATTCAATCAATTTTTGCTAGGAGTGAAAAAGCTTATTTTCTTTCCGATACCAGTATAACGTTTTTGGAACCAACTCTCAGTTGAAAAACTTTACAACTTATGTGGGAGAAAGGAAAAAATATTGTAAATGATATTCATTTTCAGAATGTGTAGTTTGGAAATTTATTTCTCCGCGACCTCCTAATTTTGGAGGTTTATGGGAATCTGGGACTCACAAGGAAGGTCTCCATACGGGCATACTCCGAAAAATCAGAAAAAAAATATAGAATGTTGTTCTCATGAGGATAGATACGTTTATAAAAATAATTTCGGCGGACACTCGACAGAGTGTCCGTCAAAAAATAATGAACATTTCGTTATTTGGCGATGGATCACCGGTTGGCGATGGAATAAAATTTCAAAAAATACGCTTTTATGTCAAATACTCTTTAAGGTAAAAATGTTTAAATACATTTAAATAACCTTAGTTTTGCCAGTTTTAGTTTGTTCTCACTATAGTTTTGTGATATATACATTATTATGAAAGTTAACTATGAAATTTTAGGAATTCAAAAAATTGTTTCATTCTCAAAATTCAGTCTAGTGGAGCACTGTGTATTTAATTTTGTTGCTATGGAAACAAAAACTTCTCCGAAATTTAAATGTATAACTGCAGCTTTCTTCATCTGGCCTTTATTTCGGAATACGCTTAAATATATGAAAACATTTTTTTATATATGAAATTATTTTAAGCGATAAAATTAAATAACTGCAACAACAAGCAACATAAATATGCAATACAAAAAAATACATGCATTCTCTCATTGTTTAAATTCTTTAAATACTATTTGTAGGCATTCTAAAAATCAGTTAACAAGCCATTTTCAGGTACATTAAAATCGTTTACTTTTGGCGAGGATTTTGCTGCTCGCCCAATCGGGCGACGCTTTCGTCTTTTCGCGCCCAATATTCGGAAATTTTATTTTTTTTACAGACTTTCAATTGTAATTCTGCCGCTAACTTTGATTGATCCTTTATTACATACATAAGTAGTTTAATTGGTACTTAAAAAAAAAAAAATCTGCGTTTGCCCAGTAAGGAGACCTCCCTTGTCAGTGAGTTAAACGTCAATTAAGACATTAAGAGGGTTATTGGCTCAAATAAACGAACTCGAGAAATTTCTTAAGGCTATCATTCAAAGTGAAACTACGTCAAATGGACCCAATGTGAGATCATCCTTAGTGAGTATATGCGGCCTCGACTCTTGGTTGTTTTTTGATGGATAGACCACTGAACCCAACTCCAAAGCCCGACTTATTGCATAAACCAGATAATTATATATCTAGATGGCCGAGAACGACAAAGTCAATCCAACATAGAGGAGAAAAGTGGTCTATTATTTAAATTTGAGCATGAATCGATATTTTTAAAGGATAATGTAAAACCAAAACATGCGGTTCTAATTAAAGATGTGGATCTATCATGCTGTAAGTGCAAGTCGGAGCATGTAAGATAAAATTAGAGAGGGTTCAGATAGGAATGGAAGAATAGTCTCGATAAAAACTACTAATGTAATCAGATGGGCTCTATCTCAAATACGTGGTGGAAAAGTCGTGTATTTCTTATTTAAATTTAAACTGAGAGTTGAATTGTTGCTAATTTATATATTTGACTTCATGAAATCTAATTTGTAATGCGTATGTTAAGATTTAGAATGTCATTATATGCGAATTTACATTATGAATGTTCCGTACTGGTATATTTAGCATTTCGTCTAATTTTAATTTGCAATTTTATTTTAAATGTATGCAAATTTTCGAGGGGGGGGTACGCCCTTTTTCGGCAAAAAGAAGTCATTAAAAGTTATAGAATTCAATCGAATTCTCGTTCCGATTTTCATCTACAGTTTAACAAAATAAGAATAAAATTTCAAATTAAAAAAGAACCCAAAAAACATTTTTCGGCCAAAGAAATGTCTGAGCGAAAAGAAATGTCACTTCTTTAAAGTTTTAGAACTTTAATCTCATTGATGTTGAAATTGTATAGATTAATGCAATAAAATATTATAGAATAAATTTTATTTAATTTTCAACAAGTTTCTAAAATCATACACTATATAGCCAATGGTAGCCGGCCACTTGCGATTTTAGAGATTTTGTTAAATATCTAGAAAAATACACGAGGAATTAACCTGAAATTCCAGATGTGTAAACAGAATAGTACAGGTCATATTTCCGTGAAGATTTTTTTCCGAAACCCCATAGGGGACCGCCAACAAATTGAAAAAGAACGAATATCTTTTGGATAACCATGTTAAAACTAATGTAGCAAAAGCGTTCAAACTCTAGATTATGATTAAATGGCTTATTATAATAATTTGTGTTCTTGCTTATAAGGATAGCATGTATACTCCAAGAGAAATTCAGGTTTTCATAAAAACAGTCACAAATTTTGCCAATTTTTTTACTTATAATTTACAGAGTTTATATAAAAAAGTTCTTTTCAGAAAATGTGACAGACAACATTGTACACGATACCCTGCAATCAGAATTAAAATATAATAAAAATTGTATGAAAAATGAGCAGGTTTACTAAAAAATGTTTCACTGCGCATGCCCGAATGCAATCAAAATATAATTTGCATAATGTGTTAGCTAAACGTATAGAGCAACTTTTGTAAAAGTCTCAAAAACATAGCTTGAAAATTCTGAAAATTATCGTTGATAGAATAAGCTCAAAATCCGTTGTTCCCAAAATGAAGCAAAAAGATGAGGGGCTGTATCCATATATCCATTGATTAGTTCAAATATAGCATACACAATATTGTACGTACTACTGTATTTGGATGTAGACCCTCGTCTCCAACCCCTTATCTTTTTGCTTCCTTTTGGGAATAACGGATTTTGAGCTTATTCTATCAACGATAATTTTCAGACTTTTCAAAATATGTTTGAGACTTTCACAAAAGTTGCTCTATATATTTAGCTAACATATTATGCAAATTACGTTTTGACTGCATTCGCGCATGCGCAGTGAAACTTTTTTGGTAAACCTACTCATTTTTCATCTAATTTATATTATTTTTTAATTCTGATTGCAGGGTATTATGTACAATGTTGTTTGTCATATTTTCTGAAAAGAACTATTTTTTATATTAAGAACTCTACAAATTATAAGCAAAAAACTTGGCAAAATTTGGGACACTTCTTATAAAAAATTCAATTTCTCTACGAGTATACATGTTATTCTCATAGAAATGAACACAGTTTATTACAATAATCCACTTAATCATAATACAGAGTTTGAACTCTTTTTCTACATTAGTTTTTACAGGGTTATGCAAAAGATATTCGTTCTTTTTCAATTTGTTGACTGTCCCCTATGGGCTTTCGAGAAAAAAAAATCTTCGCGGAAATATATGACCTATTATACTATACTGTTCACACACCTGGAGTTTCAGGTTAATTCCTCATGTATTTTTCTAGATATTTAGCAAAACGTCCAAAATCGCAAGTGGCCGGTCACCTTTGGCCATATAGTGTATTTCAGTACCTTTAAGCAACGAAAACTAAGTAAAAATGGGAATAGTGATCCAATGAAATTTTAAATAATGGTTTAGAAGTCAATCGCAATAAACAAATTTATTCGTTATACCATTTAGGATTTTACTAAATGAAATTTAATTACCAAGTTTTAAAGAAATAGTATTTCAATAAAATAAATGCCTGAGCAAAAGTCAAAATAATACATTTCTTGCAAGGAAAAAAATCTTCAACAATATGTGATAATTGCAACTACTCTTTAATCCGGAAAATTCGTCTTTTTATGGAACGCTCAATAAATTAAAATTGCAATTTAGAAAACAGGCAAAAACGAAAGGAAAAAAAAATGAGCATTTGTCAGAAAATATAGTATTAACATACCCTTGAATAAAAAAGCCTTAAAGATTTATGTAATTTTTAAAATTTTAAATTTCATTAAGTTTGAAACATTTATTTAATTTATATTGATATGAACTTCCAAATAGGATATAAACTCTATTCAGAAATCTACTTTTATATAAATTCAAGCAGGATTTATTTTGTACTTTTCAATGTATTTATTTTCCAAGACGTATTTCAGGGATCGTTTTCCTTACGTAAATTTGAAACCCGTCCTTTCTAAGCCTAGATTATTGATCATTTTATTAATTAACGTATATAAAGCTATTTTTTAATAGTGTTTCAATTTTGCATAATTATTTCAAGATGAGATTGGGCCAAAAGTTGCTTTCAAGTTGACCTGGGCATGACATGTTTTTAGTTTTGAAACCAGTATACTTATATTAATTTAAAATGATAATTTTTTATACATTAAATTAATAAAAAAGAAAAAGAAAATTGTTAGTTCCACACGAAAAAGATTTTCAAAATCGCGTCTAATTTTGTCTAACACGTCGTGCTCAGTTGTATATTCAATATATTAATTTTAAAATGTTTTTATTTGAACCTTCAATAAAAAGATTAAATCCTTAATTAAAATAATAAAACTTTGTAAAAAATCACCATAAAATAAAAACAATACATAGGACGCGTTTCGAGCTGAAAATATAACAGCTCGTCATCAGCTACATTAAACACGTGTCCGTAAGGGGACAAGGTCAAAAATGAATTGAAAGGTAGAGAATGTTGCAAAGAATGCCTCTTCTCTCATTCTTTGCAACATTCTCTACCTTTCATTATCCTTTCCTTATCCATTTCCACCTTTCATCTTCACCTTACAGTTCATTTTTGACCTTGTCCCCTTAAGGACACGTGTTTACTATAGCTGATGACAAGCTGTTACATTTTCATCTCGAAACGCGTCCTATGTATTGTTTTTATTTTATGGTGATTTTTTACAAAGTTATTTTAATTGGTCGTATCGCCAGTTTTCAGTGCTGTTTCACTGAATCCTTAAAATTATTTAATTGGAAAACTGTCGCTTAGTAAGAATAGTTTTCACAGTCCCATCTCATTAAGGTTAAATACAGGCCATAGTTTTTGAAAAAAATAAAGAAAATTTTAATAGCAAGTAAATAGACAGAGGAAGAAAAACCTCGTCTTTGTGTTACAAGGTAATCATCTCGTAATATATTGTTTTCTTGATCCCGATAATTTAAGTTATATACAACTTTTATTATTTAAAAAAGTATATAATGTTCTTTACTTAAAGATAATAAAAAAAAACTTTAAAAGCAAACTTTCGCATTGATTTTTTTTTTCTGAATGTCCTTAAAAGGGATCACGATTTAAAACAAAATCTTTCTTTTTTGATGCGACATTCGCTTGCAAACTGAAAAGTGCCCTCTTGCCACTTTTGCCGTAGTATTACATGGTATTAAGAATTTGTCTTGTTTGATCATTTTATTTTAGACACGAAGTAAAATAGGTTTAATATTTTGTTGCTTAATAGAGAAAATCGGCTTTGTTGATTCAGTAATTGTAGGAGCCATTTTCTTTCCCGAAAATTTCTTCCATAGTTTACCAAAGGGGGAAAAAAAAGATTGCCATTCGTCTTCCTTATTTTCACGACTACTTCCGACGCTTTTATCGTAGAATTTTAGTTGTAGAGTGAGAAAGTAATAACTATACAGTTTCTAGTAGTGTATCTGCAGTATTCTATTGCATAAATTCGCTTTAGTGATTAAGAGACTTTTTTGTCTATGATAATTGGGTCGAAAATAAGTAAATGATTCTCTAAATAAAGTTATCGACTAACACAAATATCTAATCAGATGTGATAAATATCGTTGCATGAATTTCGAAAAAAATATCCGTATACATATTTATGCAGGACAGAAAATACATGTTTCTCATATTAACGTATTGTGATTCCGTGACGCAGAGTTGCTAAAATATGAAAATGTAAAAATGCGATTTTTTTTAGTGAAAATGAGAGAAATGATCGTCTTCTTCACAAGCAGTTAATTTTTAAATCGATTCTAGAGCCGCATAAAACTTTTACTGGAAACTTTAAAAATCTACTTTTGTAAACAAAGAGGAAATGGGTGTGAAAATATTTGTCAAAAAATATCCAATAATTACTTATCAAGAAATTCTTTGAGCAAACATTCCACAAGTGAACCATTTCTACATAAATATATTATTGAGAAATATCCTACTTCGAAGCAAGTTCATTCACTGGAGGGTTCACTACAGAACTTACTCACGAGTGCTATACGAACTGTGAATTTGAAGATTGAATTTTTTTTCAAATATTTATACTATTCAAGCACACGCAGAGATTTCCGACGGAACATATCATAAAAAATAAAGTAGATAATTTTAAAATCTTATTTCATTAAATGTATTTCGTAAATCGTTCAATAAGCAATTACTTTATAACATTCTCCCTGCATTACCAGATGACACTGTTTAATAAATATCCATTACAACACTTTTATACGAACCCTTTCAAACGACATCTTGGGATAACGAGAGGCAGGGGCAACAAGATAAAGCATTTCTCAAAAAATATATACCATAAATATAATCACTTATTACATGCTTCCTATAAAACCCTTGCACCATTATACAATTAAAGGAAAAAGAAATTCAGGATGCTTCTGTTAGGAGCCTAATTCATTCATGGTGTGGCGTTTACGAACTAAACGGTTATTTTTTACTCACATGACAAACTTAAAACAAACTTCCATACGATATTTAATATTGATTCTAAACATTACAAATACTCAAGCCAGAATTGGGTTACAAACCATCATTTCTTTGTCAAAATTCAGAAACAAAATGACTGGATAGTTATTTTGTAATACTTTATGTTAGCAAAGAGATGTATCGTAAGAAATGCTGAATCGTTGAAATAATATTGTTTTTAAAGCATTTTCCTTCAGTGGTGTTTCGCGTGATAGTTTTTTTTCTTTTGCAGACCCTGATAACACAAAATTCAAAATCTTAAGAATGTATGTACTGAATACCTTGAGTGAAAAAAACAATTTTAGTTAATCCCCTCCATTAATCGCAATCAATTATTTAAATATACGACTGGCCGATTAATTGTTTTTACAAATCCAAATCCCCTATTAGTTAAATATACGTAGTATTTCCTCTGTGAAAATCTTCTCAAATTGTATGTTATAGTTCTGTTTTCAATCGGATTCTTTTAATTACAACTGATGTCAATATTGGATTCGTAAAGATTTGTACATTTAAATATTTATTCCAAATTTTACTACTGGATATTAGTACGCAAACAATTAGACAATTAGGAAAACAAAAATACTTTCAGCTAGTGAAATTTTTATTAATGTCAATTTTGAAATTTAAACTTTTTTCCGAGAAGGACTTATTTTTCTTGGGTGGAATTTTGGAAGAGATTTTATTTATATTAATTTAACAAATAAATGTAGATTTTAATACTGATGTTTTGATTTCCAAGAGCAAAAGATCTTCCCCGTGTCGACCTCTAAAATTAAACTTTATTCAAGTATTTAAAATGTAGAATAATTAATGAATCGTTTAACTATCGCAACTATATCTGTTTTATTTTTTATTTATAATTTAATGTACGTTATTGTGCTTATATCAAGTGTACCTTTGTGACTACTTTTATTAAGCTATGACCCTATAATTCCACACAATAACAGATGTAGAGACACGGTAACAGATGCGATAGGTTCGAGTAAAAAAATGCAAAAAAAAAAATTGTATCGTTGATGAACATTTGTAGAACGTGCGTACCAAAAACTTACGCTAAAACCCACTGCAAGATCATTGGTTTTCACTTTACATAATATCTTTATATAAAAATCCGTAAATACGTTATTGTTTACAGATTTGAACGAAACGTCATACACATAGACTTTAAAATGATTAGCTTCTTTAAAAATATCTTGCCAAACTCTTCAGCTTCTTTTTTTTCTCCAACTACCCGCAATAGTTTATATTTTTATAAATTTACTTTAGAATTTGGTAATGCATTTGTTTTTATTGTTCTATTCTAAAAATGGGGCAATAATTAAAAGAAAATGTATACACGCTTACCCCCCCCCCCACCCCAATGGCATTTAATTAAACTTTTTTTGCAATTTCTATTAAATCTGAAATGAAATACAGCAATATTTTAAAGAGTATTCTTTCTCTCCTTAAACAAAACTTCATAATTAACGTCAAGCTTTAAAGACTTGTTTAAAGCTTGTCGTAATTGTTTTAGTTTTTAAGAACAAATGGAAGTATCAATTTAAAAATATAGTCATGCAAGTTAGAATTTTACTAACGCTACGCCATTTGCTTGCATTTTTTTTTGCATTTTTCCACATTATTGCCAGAAAAGTAGTTCATTTTTCTCTTGCACGCAGCACAGAAAAACTGCTAAACTTAAAATTACGCTATATGCAAATTAAAGGGTTAAAAAATATTTAAAAAGGTGTTAAATCACTTTAATGTCCATAGTACGTTCAACTCTATACACAGTCTTCGTCAGAGATCTACAAAAATTTAAGCCTCTTATTTTCACATTTCACGTAATTGGTGTCGAAAGGAGTGAAAATGAAAGTCAATTTTTGATCCGGAAAACATTGGGAAAATAAAATATGGATATGGAGGGAAGTGGAATAGGACGTGTTTTGCGATTATTTAAGCAAACTGAGCCAAATCTGGGTATGTACTGTTTGTAATGACTTTTTATCCTATAACATACCCAGAATTTGGAAGCATCATGATTCATGAACCTTATCCATATTTTTATTTTCCCAATGTTTTCCGGATCCAAAAATTGACTTTCACTCCTTTCGACACCCACTATGTGAAATTTTAAAATAAGACGCTTGTATTTTTGTATTCTCTGGACGAAGACTATGTATAGAGTTGAAAGTACTAAGGATATTAAAGTAATTTAACCCCTTTTTAAATATTTGTTCACCCTTTAAGTAATTTGCACATAGTGTCATTTTAAGTTTAACTTTTTAAACATGAATTTAGCATTCTATTGCAGAAAAACGGCATTCCCACGTATAAGACAGGGATTGGATTATGATTGGTTCAAAAGAACGTCATTTTTTTCTGACAGTTTTTTTTTCAATGAATTACGGCGCGACTACATACTGCCTCTACTATGAACGTTATCCATATTATGATATTTTACCCGAGCGCCCCCCATGGTTAACACGGTGAAAGGTGTGTGGTTGTGCAGGTACTATTTAATTATTGTCACAACTCACAAGACGGGCGTTTCAAATAAAATGACTCGTTATTAAACAAAAGCAATCTTTAAAAAAGACATTATAAAAGCAGATAACAGCAACAACAACAAAAAAAAAAGCACAATACAAGTTTCAATAACAATGAAAAACTCCTTCTGTTGGTGTAGATTTTGGCAGCGAACAACTTTGCCAAATCTGTTGCAGATATATTATCGATGTCGATACATTTAACGTTTATTTCTAAAATTAGAAAATATTACGTCTGCTTGACGAAATAATTTTTTTTCGCTAAGCTCAATGGTATGCAGGTGCTTCATGCGCTTCTCTGGTTTACTTTGTTTCCAATTATATTTTGATGGTGGTGAAAATTAGATTCTTTAAATTTTTCAACTTTCCATTGATTTAGATATTTCGAAATCTCCTTAATATGATTTTATTTAATTTAAAAATTTTGTTGCTCCGTCAAGCACAAATATGTAACTATTAAAACTGTAAATCAGTGTTTGTTGAGTAGAAGTTCATTGCATTTCCCATTTGAAGTCTATACAAATATACAAGAGGAATTAATTTTGAATATACAAGAGGAATTAATTTTGAATATACAAGAGGATACACTAGAAAATATAGCTAAAATTAAAGCACTTTTGGACTGGGGTCGTCGGATCCAAATGTTAGCGGAGACGTTGGAACTGACAAAATGGATTGTGCAATAACCCTTATAGGCGAAATTTTTTATTTCGAAAAAATTATATATGATTTTCTGAAAGGTTTATTACACAGGAAAAATAAATCAGACATACATTTTGTCAATCTTTTCTTCTGTTGCACATGTGCAATACAAGTAAAAACGACTGTCGTGTGGCTGTTTTGCGCTAAAATAGTGTAAATTAGTCAATATTTCAATAAGCTTGTCTCCAAATACCTCATTTTATATAATTATTTATTTTATAAAGGTTAACCTTTAACCCTTTATTTCCCATGATAGAATACGTTCTAGAAATGACGTAGTCCAGATAATCTGACTTGACACCAGAAGGTTTCAATGGTTCATTTCGCTTTATTTAAATACGGAATGTCAGTTATTAATTAAAGTAAATATTGCTATTTTAATTTTCTGGTGCGAATTAGGTATATACAAATAAAAAAAAATCTATTAAAATCAAAACACTGTTTGCATATATGCAAAGGTGGGCACTAAAGGGTTAAATCGTCACGCCAGAACTTCAAATACGGAAAATGTGTTCCAATCTGGTTCCAATACATCCTTCAAAGTGACCCAGTTCCTGGAAAAACAGCATCGCAATACTTCCCCAACCACCCTACAGCCCTGATCCGTCACCGCCGGACTTTGTTCTATTCTCTCTGTTAAAATCCAGCTTAAAAGGTCATTGTTTTGACGATCTGTAGAAGTTGCAGAAAAACGTAACGCGCGTTCTGAACAGCATTCCAGTTGAAGACTTTCAGGCGGAGTCGTTGCCAATTCATGCAGGAGGAGGCTATTTTGAAGAATATTAAGTGCTTGTAAAATTATCTTCAGGCAAACGAAATTTATGGAATCGGTCTCATTACTTTTTGGACAGACCCCGTATTACTGCTGTCGATACACATTAAAGTTTATTTCTAAATTAAAAAATATCAAGTCTGCTTGACGAAATCATTTTTTTTCGCTCAGCCCAATGTTATGCAGATGCTTCCCTGATTTACTTTGTTTTCAATCTTATTTTTGCTAATTTTGTGTACGCATGAGGAAAAAAAAAATATTAGATTCGTTCAATTTTTCAGGTTTATGTTTTCACTGATTTAGACATTTTGAAATGTCCTTAATGCGACTTAATTAAAATTTATTAAATGCGTCGCCCAGCATTTATACCTTTCTGTGAACAGTAAATCAGTCTTTCTTGAGTTCATCGCATTTCCCAGCTGAAGTGGATATACAAACTGAACTCATTTCAAATATTAAATAGTATACATCGTTGTGCTTTTTTTTTTCCTTCACCGGTCAAAGTAACTCTGTATTAAACACTAAGATATACGTAACACTTCGCACTTACAACTACGTAGCGGTTTTTCGATCAGTTTAGCGAGCTGAGATAATGAAAGTATATTTACGTATAACTTATACAATAAACTTTAAATGCAAAAACTGATAAAAAAAAAGAAAAAGTGTCCAGTTAAACGGATGGCATGGAGCTCACAGGCCATCCACACATGGCACCACAGGCACATGGAGCTCATTGTATATTAGACTCTTATTTCAAAGAATAATGCCCCTCGAAAAATAAATGAAATGCTCCACCTCCCATTTCCCCTCTTTATACTTAAGCAATGAACTTCCAAATCTAATCAGGGTATCTCCTTATCAGAATAAACCGGTATACCCAATTGGAAGCAAATCGGATAGAAAAACCCATTTATCTAAATTAAGGGCCCTAAATTAGTCCCCGTGCCTCCCTTTAGACTTAAACAATAAACCTTCAAATCTAAACATGGAAGCGCCTTATCCGAATGAACCGGTATACCAAATTTGATATTACTGCATGAAAAACCATTTATCTAAGTTAAGGGAGGTTTTCCCCCCATTCCCCTCTTTATACTTAACCCATGAACCCCCAAAACTAATCAGGGACGCTCCTTATCAGAATGAACCTAGAAATTTTTTTAAGCAAGTCGGAAATTTCTATCAAGAGTTATCGCGTTACGTACATACATACGACTGGTGGACTAAACTTAAGGACGAGTCACAAAATGCCAATTTTCATTCACGTGAATACTCAAAAGGAAGTCATAATTCGAATAATTACTATCCCTGCAGAACAGCTAGTCCATATAACATCTCATTCAGGTCACACATGGTCATAAGAGTCACAGTCACTACGGCGAAACAAAAGATAGGAAATTCCATACGTCTCTTTTATGAGTCTCAAATGACTACTATATGTGACTCCACTGACAAGTCACTGTGACTGCTGCTTTGTGGTGAGTCACCAGGTGACTTTACAATGTCGTTTCATTGAGACTTGTGTGACTCATCTGGAGACTCAATTTCAAAGTCATTGTGAACGTTGCATTATCATAAATCACCAAATAATATCCCATTAAAGTCACATGATGACTTTTCACCACTTTTCACAGTGATGACTTCACAGTAGAATTTCTGTCACCATTTGACAAAGTCATGTGACTTTAATGTGATATTTGTTGATTTATGATAATGCAACGTTCACAAAGACTTTGAAATTGAGTCTCCAGATGAGAGTCACACAAGAGTCTCAATGAAATGACATTGTAAAGTCACCTGGTGATGCGCCATAAAGCAGCAGTCACAGTGACCTGTCAGTGGAGTCACATAGTAGTCATAGTAGTCAAGAGACGCATGGAATTTCCCATCTTTTGTTTCGCCGTAGTGACTGACTCTTGTGACCTGAATGAGATGTTATATGGACTAGCTGTTCTGCAGGGATAGTAATTATTCGAATTATATTACTTCCTTATAAGTATTTGCGTGAATGAAAATTGGCATTTTGTGACTCGTCCTTAAGTTTTGTCCACCAGTGTACATACAGAACCGACGGGCACATTAGCTCTGCAGGCTTTGATAGCCTGTGAGCTAAAAAGAGCTAAAATATGCTTGATGGAAAAGTAAAGCATCGTTATGGAATGCGATTACCATTTCTATAAGAGTTAATCAAACAGCACAAAAAGTATACATCACACATCTTTTATTACTAGTACTTGCGTGAATAGGAAGCAGAAATCGCATTCGTATTTAAAGATTATTCTCGCATTTAAATGGTATTAAACTTATGTTTAAAATTTAGTCTATGACAAAACCGAATAAATTATGTGTTAAGCATTGTTAGAATTCAACCGTGGATACGTTGTTTTGCGAAAAAGGTGTCTGAAACGACAATGGAGAAGTTTACAATTTTTTTAGGGATCGGGCAAGTGCTTGCGAGCCACTCACTTCCAGTGCAATCCTGCGTAAGCCGCTCATTAAGAAGTATAGAGAATAGCATTTTAAAGATACAGGCATCCCTCGACTTACGCATTCCGTTAACTTTTGCGTTAGTCGAATTTGTAAATTCCTTAGGTAAAATTTCGTCAGAAACTGTAATATTTATTATATATATAATATATACAATATTTACACAGTATTATTTTATAAATAAAGTGCCATGCAGCAGTATTGACTCGGATATAAATTATAAAAGTATGAAGAAATATAAAAATTGAAAAAACACTTTTCAAATTAAAAGTATCTTGTGGAATATGGGATTTATGAATTTATCATGGCTGAATTAATTTATATCAATTTTGAATCTACAAAAACGAACAGCTCTGAAGCTGGAAGAAAAAATATACTCGTTCCTCTTCACCGAAACTTTGAAATTAGGTTTCGTTAGGGTTTGGATTCAGCTAACAGAATTGTAACGGTTAAACATAGTCTTTTTTTTTTGGCTCATTTTAATCAGATCTGTGTTTGTTTTGTTAAAGATTTGATTGTATATCCCAATAAAAATATAACTATCTAATCTAATATATAAAACTATTATTGTTGTGGTTTTTATCTGCCTATTTTATTTATAAAACAATTATCAAAAGTATGCAAAATGAGTATCAAACGACAAAAAAATAGGTTCATAAATGTAATTTTCGAAATTTCTTACGTAAGTCGAGTATTACGCAAGTCAAAGGATGCCTGTACTACTTTTTTATAAATTTCTATAGTAGTATTTTTTTGTCGTTTACTTCTTAAATAGGAATACACTAATGGGTAAAACGTCAGCAATTCTTTTCGGTTAAGATTTAAATTATTTGTATTCTAGCAAACTGCACAAAAAAAGGCGTACTGCATACAGAAAAAAAAACTTTACAATTAAATTTTTAATTCGAAGATTTTCTTTAGGGACCTCTTTATCGGTGTATTGTCCATGTTTTAGTAAAATATGAAGCACATTTTTTCCTTCATTCAACAGCGCATGTGCATCCTTAAATGGGACACATTTCTGTGCAAATCGAGTCTGATCATTCACGAGCATAAAAAGTCTAAACGAGCAAAAATGGACTCGATTCAAGATGTGAAGGACAGGACAGTAAAAGAAATACAGATATCTTCGATTTAAATGAGCACATATTAGACAAGTTAATTTTTTTGTGTTCAATATGTTATAATTTTCCACATCTCTATAGAAATTTGCGCAATGAATCAAATTGATAGTGAATGACATCGAACATTCTGAAACGATGGTAAGTTTTGATTTTTTTGTGGTGCCTTTTGTATATTTCTTATTAGGTTATTTTCTGAAATGGTAGCTTAGAGGAAGAGGGGAAATGAGCAAAATGAACCTTCAACTGCAGTTAGTGTCACAGGCATTTGCTTTCTTCAAATTTCAAACAACCTGTCCCATTAACTGAGGGGTTTAGCAGAAGAGTGCCAATCTCAACCAGTTTTCACCCAGTGGATCGCTGCTTCTGCTAGTAAGGTTTTTTTTTCATGATTGAGATAATGATTTTTAGTTGATTCAAAAATTGGATGACGATGATGATTGTGATAATGAATGTTTCGGATGACGGATGATTTTGAAGATGAATCATGGGGGATGATTATAATTAATAATTAGGACGGATGATGACAATGAAAGGTGATTATAAAGGAAATAGGAAGGATGGCGGATGATGGTGAAGGATGAACAATGATTTATGATAATGGATGGAGGATGATAATGAACAATGGAAGATGACCGATAATGAATGATGGATGACATAATGAATGATAGATGACTAATAATGAATGATAACGAATAATGAAAGAGGATTAATCATCATTAATCATCATACATAAGATGATTATTAATGATGATTGATAACGAGGGAGGGTGATGATGGAGGGTGAATGCTGGACAATGGTTTATGATAATGGATGATGGATGGTAATGAATAATGGAAAATGATCGATAATGAATGATTGATGACTAATAATGAATGATTGATGATAATGAATAATGAAAGATTATTAATCATCATACATAAGATGATTATTAATGATGATTGATAACGAGGGAGGGTGGTGATGGATGGTGAATGCTGGACAATGGTTTATGATAATGGATGATGGAGGGTAATGAATAATGGAAGATGATCGATAATGAATGATTGATGACTAATAATGAATAATTGATGATAATGAATAATGAAAGATGATTAATCATCATTAATCATCATACGTAGGATGATTATTAATGATGATTGATAACGAGGGCGGATGATGATGGATGAGTTTTTTTAGCGATTTTATGGATTTTTTCTAAAGGTTCACGAGTTTTTGCGATTCCTACACAACGAAGTTCCCGAATCCAGTGGTTTTTTTTTTTTCTTTGTATACTAAACGCACATCCGTGCGTATTAGTGATTTTTGAAATAACGCGTTTTTGAACTCTTATTATAACAGGTATCAGTGAAATTTATTTCAATGGGATCATTTTAACTGCCAACTTTTCAATTATTAAAATTCATCTGCAGGAGAACTGGAAACTAAAAAATTCAAAAATTTTTAAAAAGTATCTTCATTCTACGTTATTATAAATGGAACTAGAGCTTGTGTTGCGTCATTATTTAAAACAAATTTACAAAAACTTTCTATTTCGTGGGAGTTAAATTCTACATTAGGCAGAAAGTTATAAGAAGTTGAGTAAAGATTTTAATCGTGTCATTATTGGAACCATGCGTATCAAACAATACACATACATGCATCCTGACATGTCTTCTCCCACGAAAGAAACAGAAGTCTGGATGAGCAGAAAATATTGTTTTACCAATACCTTATATAATAATAGTGCAAGTCATGTGACTGTCATCAACAATTCCGGGATGACCGCTTCACCCTTTACATGCCAGGCGGCCATTTTGGTACTTTAATGTTAGCCGGGCGCAGGTGATAAATCGTCAAATATTGCTCCCTCTAAATCATTTCATCTATATTATAATAGTGCAAGTCATGTGACTATCATAAACAATTACGGACGTACCCCTTCGCTTTTCATATGAAAGGCGGCCATTTTTAATCAAAATTATTTTTTAATAAAACTAAATAAAAGTTGCCATGGTCGCAAAGAATTCTTAGTGTTTTTATGTTAATCGGTCGCAAATCTCGCCAACTTCCTTTTTTAACTCGCCAGTTAGCAATTTTTATTTATCGCGTGGTAAATTAAAATGTTTTGATGTTTATTAAATGACGTGATTTATGGTATTTTTCTTTATTCTTTTCCTTTTATTTTTTTAAGAAGTTTTGTTTTAAATTAAAGTTATGTATTTTAAGTAAATTGAGTGAAAGGATTATATTTTAAGTGAAATTAATGAAATACGAAAAAAGAGACAGGAACAATGTTTGGCGATTTATCACTAGCGCCCAGCTAACATAAAATTACAGAGTTCTTGATTTCTCAATCAGAATCTTCCGAGTTGGCGATGGATTGATGAAGTAAATTAAATTATGAATGAAAGTAATATGATACAATGCTTAGCATTCATTTAAAGGAAACCAAACTGGTCGCCAAGGGTGGCCAGTACCTTATACTATATGTAATTTCCCTTGACTTCTCTAATTCACTTTCCCGTCCTTATCTTAGGTCAGTAACTATGATAACACCGTTATTGGCTGACGAGTTGCTGTTTTTCTTCTCCCACTTGAGGTTCAGATCATCAGGTAACTCCGCCCTTTACTAGATCACGTGCTGTTTGAAAAATGGGACTTGCGTCTTTCGAGTGTCATGACAAGGAAGGGATGAAGTGGGTGTCCTTGAGAAGCAATTGACATTACATAGAGTATAACTAAAGTTATTAACATTCATTTGGTTACATAAAACAGCATTAAGAAATTAGATTAAGTTTTATGTTTGCAATATTTTTCATTATGCATGATGTCTCGTGACATTGTTTACCATGTTATTATTTTGAAATCATGTGAAAATATTTTCTATCATGAATGATTTTCAAAATGTCGCCGTTTTGTGCGATGAAACAATCTAAATAAAGATATTTTATCACTTTTTATAGTGTTATTTAACTTAATCTGTTTATAAGTGATTATTATAAATGTTGTTATAGCATTAAGAAAGTCTAAATATTTGTCAAATTGATGGAATCTAAAAAGTAAACTGCCCTGAATCTAAGTATAATAAATTGAAGGCAACATTGATCCAAATTTCCCTGAAGTTTAACTTTAGTTAAACTCACTAGTTTAGTCACTTTAGTTAAAGCGACAGTGTCTATGTGAAAATGAGTGAATGAAAATGTCTGTGCGATGACTAACAGCAGTTGAAGATTAAATACTTATACCCTATTCCCTTTACTACTTCATCTAATCTCAAATTAGAAATAACACATAGTTCACCCCCAAGAAAAGTGACAATTTTGCGTTTTATTCCACTGATAGCTCTGTCATATATGTGCCTTGCAACATAAACAGTTTAATAAATATAGCTATACCTAAAATCTCTTTATTAGGCTCTATGTCCATTTGCTATGGATTGTGCGGAGAGGTAACATGACCCAACCCTCAAAACCTCATCTTACATCTTTATTCTTAAGGGTTTTATGCTTTTGAGCACGTTTTTATTCCTGCATGAAGAGCTAAGTGCTGCAATTTCATCTTATAGTAAAATTATGCAAATTTTCTTTTGCCTAAAGGTATATATTATACTGACAGACATACAATAAATACAATAAACCCAAATGGAGGGAAAAATTAGCAAATCGAACCTGGAACCATAGCGTATTAGGCTGTTGCTCTACCCACCGAGCCAGTGGTCCTAGGTTCGATTTCTGGCTCTGGCTAATTTTTCACTCCAGTTGGGTATATTGTATTTATTGTATGTGTGGTCTGTATAATATTTATATATACCTTTAACAGTTCAATGCAGGCGTTATTTATGTGTGTTTTATTTCGTTTGCCTCTCCTGGGAAATTTACTTTTGTCGAGACGTGTCACTTTTTTTGCGGGTGAGCGATATGTACATTGTTACTTTATAAAAATATTCCCTTAAGGATATTTCCTTAAGGAGTATCGAAAAGACTCAACAGCTTATTTTAGATTTTGCTAAAACTTTCTTTCGATATCATTCAGTTGATTGTGCCAGTTTCTATAGGACATCATAAAATTATTTAAAAAAAAATTAATATTGGCTATTGATTTTTTTAATTACATAATAAAAATCTCAAAATCATTTAAAGAAATCATTTACAACTAGATGTTGGATCACTTCTAAAAGCGGCTGAGATTTTGTTTTCGAAGTGCATTAAAACATTAAATGTTTATTGCAACATTGTCAACGTTTTTTAAACAATTCAAATTGTTTAGCGAAAATGTAGAAAACCAGGATGTCTACCAACCATCATTCTGATAAATCGTAAAACATAATTACATGTATACAATTTTAAACAGTCAAAGGTCTTACATTCTTAAATCGCCACTATTCGTAAAGTTTAATGAATATGTTGTTATTCTGTCCTTTTATTGACTCCGTTTTGGTGGGATCCGTTTTGGTCCGTTTGAATGGATTCCAGAAGTTCGCGGTAAAAGGGTTTAATAGCGACTTAACTATAACTTTGGCATTACAGAGATATAAAGGTAAAATATAGAATAAACTTCAAATTTTCACTGTTTTACTTAAAAGGCGATTAAAATAATGATGGATGTTACAAGTTAAACATATACATTTTATTTAAAACTTTATATAGTGCTTTTAAGCTTCTCCAAGCTCTTCATCAGAATATAGTTTAATAACTCATTGTTATTTACTTATACAAATACGTCTCTTCGTTTTGAAAATGAGAGAGCCAATAATAATTAGAGTTGAAAGTAGAAGTAGCAGTATCTTGTATTAAACAGAGAAAATATACATTATTATTAACTGTAGTTCTATTTATTTTATGACTGTTCTCATACGTCACTTTTAATTTTAAATGCGTTAGCTGGAAAGTCGAAGTAACACTGTTTCAGATTAAATTTGGGTATAAGAAAATATTTAACTGCCGTACCATAAATTTTAATACGGCACCTTGCTCAAGTTTTCAGGATTTATTTTCAGGATATTGAACCCTTTCGAGCTACGCATTTAAAATGAAAAGTGACGCATGAGAACCCAGTGTTTTCATAAATTAAATAGAAGTTCAGTTAATATATATATATTGCTACTTCTACTTTCAACTCTAATTATTATTGGTTCTCTCATTTTGAAAACCAAGTGACGTATATGGAATTGCGCAACTTAGTTCACGCAGCACCGAGCGCATGTTCCGAGGCAGATCCCCCTCCCCCTAAGTCATAATGTCATATATCTAATTTGTTGCAAAATTTGTCTACTTTTTGAATTTCTAGATTCTTTTTCCTTAAAACAATTAAATTTATTTTTTTAATAAAGACCTTTTTTGGGGGGCATTTTACTAAAATTTGGGGGGGTGGGGGGGTTGCCGGGGAAAATTTTGGTGGGAAGTTAAAAATTCGGATTCAGCGATACCAAAAACATATAGAAAGCCTTTTTCCAGAACTACCATGAATTTTGCTTTGCTATTGTCTGGAGTATTATGCCTGCCTGGAAGTCTTCAACCGAAATGCTGTTCAGAACGCGCGTTACGTTTTCCTGCATGTTCTCCAGATTGTCAAAGCGATGTCATTGTAAGCTCGATTTTAACCGAGAGAATAGAACAAAGTCCGACGGTGACAGATCGGGGCTGTACGGTGGTTGGGGAGGTATTGCGACGTTGTTTTTCCCAGGAACTGAGTCCCTTTGAACGATGTGTTTTTCGCATTTGAAGTCCTTCCTTGACGATTTAATGCACAGTCGATTTTGTGAGTTCCAACGTCTCCGCAAACATTTCGACACTCACCCGACGACCCAAGTCCAAAAGCGGTTTTATATATTTAGCCATATTGTCTGAAGTTTGAAACTTAATGGACACCTCGCGCGTTATTCGTCACAGACGTCCTCTCTTTTGTATTTGAAGGCTTTGTGTCACCTAAACATTCGAGCCTTGGACAAAGAATTTTTCCCGTAGGCTTAACATGAAAAGCATTCCCGTAGCCAATTTGTTTAGTTTTACACAAATCTTTATGGCGCGTCATTGCTCGACACTTCATTTCATTCTAAAAACCTAACGCCAGCTTCAAACACGTGTCTACATCACGAGCGATCTGTGCACTGCAAAAGCTCAAGGCCAACTAACTTCCACCAGACTCTGTAGCTGACAGCGTCCACCGTCTGCAAAGTCTGCCCCTTTGGCCTTCTGCTTGGTAAAAATAATTCAGTCTCATTACTTCCTGGACAGACCCTGTATATGTGCAATAGATCTGGTAAAGTTGTTGGTTGCCAAAATCTATACCAACAGTAGGAGTCTTTCATTGTTATTGAAACTTGTATTTTTTTTTAAAGTATTGCTGTTATCTGCTTTTATATCTTTTCTAAAGATTGCTTTTGTCTAATAACGAGGTATTCTCTAAACAAGGCATTTTACACCGGGCGTTCCATAATAACAGTAAAATCATAAAAAATCAATAACTATATTTACATCAAAAAATACATCATTCTTCTTCAAAACGACTTCCCTCAGGTGATATGCAACGGTTGCATTTCCTTATGCATTTCTTTAAAATATTATTTTAACGAATAATTCATATTATTCCCTATGCTTAATTTTAACTAATTGAAGATCTAAAGTGCTAAGTACTAAGACATTTTAACATGTTTCATGTTAGGGCACTGTTTTTAATTATCAATTGGCCCCTTTTATAGCTCCTTTAAAAATGGTCCAATTCAGAAGCTTTTTTTTTTTTTTTCTAACAACTTCTTTAGGTCCCCCAGCTTCTATATATGAGAGAAAAAATTTCTCAGGCTTCAGCTACCACCAATTTTGAATATTAATCACCTTCTTGGGGCCCTTGGTGCAGCTTCTTTAAAAATTATCCGAATTGCTTGCAATTTTCTTTAACATAGTTGTAGCGTCCTCTGATTACTTTAAAAGCTACTAAAATATCTTTATGCCCAACTACGTACCAGTTATGTCCCTGGCCCCTTGGGGCCCGATACAGGGCCCCTTGAAGTTTTTTCACCATAAATTGTTAATAAAATGCACCCCTTAATCCGATCGTCATTTTTAGAACCCTTTTTCCACTTAGTTATTCTCACATTTCTACATTCCAATTAAGACGCCGGGGCCCCGTATGGTCCCGTAGGGCCCGGTCTGTGTCCCTTGAACTTTTTGTGCACCATGCATTTTTCACTCCCCAATTTTCTCACCTCATCAGTGGATAATTTTAAAGTTGAGTCCTGAACTTTTCTTCCAGGACCAACACCCTCATATTTTTATTGGGGCACAACGGCCTTTTATGAAGAATTAACCGAATTTTTTGTGTACTTCTTTAAAATATCATTCTAACGAAAAATTCATACCCTATGCTTAGTTTTGACTAATTATAGATCTAAATCGTTAAGTACTAAAACATTGTAACATGTTTCCATGATACAATGGAGCCCCTGTTGAGCCCCATACTATAGCTGCCTTAAAAATAATCCGATTCAGAAGCTTTTTCTTTTCTAACTTCTTAGGTCCGCCAGCTACTACATGAACAAAAAATTATATATATATTTCAGACTTCAGCTATCACAAATTTTGAATATTAATCTCCTTCTTGGGCCCTTTGTTGCAGCTTCTTTAAAAACCATCCAATTCTATTACACATTTCTTTAACATAGTTTCAACGTCTTCGAGCTAATTTAAAACAACTAAATTTTTTTCTTATACCCAACTACATTCCAGTTAAGACTCTGGCCCTCAGGGCCCTTTCTTTATACCTCCGTTATCACTTTTTTTTAAACATTAATCTTCTTTTTCAGCATCAACTTACGTTTACTCACTACAGCCCTAAATTAAAAATCGCGGTAATTTAAAGGTAACTTTAGATAATGGATTTCATCACAAAGTAATTCATGAAATTTACAAGGGGAGAGGTAATATTCCACCGCTTGGGAGCGCATTCTTTCCTCCAATTCTATGGACCTCATTTAAACGTGATTTGGTTCATTCAACTTGGATTACAACTACAGCTACTTTCTGTATTATGAAATTTTATCTTAGACTTCAGTTACCAACATTTTCTAACATTCACGAAGCATTCTGTTTTTTCGATTCTATGCGCTTGATTACTACGAGGTTTGGCTTACTCAACTTGGTTTTCGATTGTCTCCGGCACGTGCGGAGCACTTCCGGTATATGCTGCCTTATGTAGCGTGGACCCAGGTTACAGGTTCGTTCGTAAAGAAGTTTGTTGGGAACGCACTAGACGCTGCAGAAGGCAATGGGTGCCTCCGAAATTAGGTTCATTTAAAAGAATTTCCAAAGATATAAAATCATACAAACTTTAGTTTTATTTAAGGTTATTATTTACGGACGCCGGGCGGATCTGCTAGTACTTGAATAAAGTTTAATCTAGAGGTTGACACAGGGAAGATCTTTTGCTCTTGGAAATCAATATATCAATATTTAAAATTTACATTTTTTTGTTAAATTAATAGCTTATAAATAAAGTCTCTTCCGAAATTCCACCTAAAAAAAAGTCCTCGGGGGAAAAAAGTTTTAATTTCAAAATTGACAGTAATAAAAGTTTGTTTTCCACTAGTTGAAAGTATTTTTGTTTTCTCAATTGCCCAATTGTTTGCATATTGATATCTAGTAGTAAAATTTGGAAAAATATTAAATTAAATGTACAAATTGTTACGAATTAAATATTGACATCAGTTGTAATTAGAAGAACGTAAAAGTGCGATTGAAAACAGAAACTATAACACACAATTTGAAAAGATTTCCACGGATGAAATACTGCGTGCATTTAACTAATAGGGGATCGGGATTTGTAACAACAATTCATCAGCCAGTCCTATATTTAAATATTTGATTGTGATTAATGCAGGGGATTAGCTAAAATTGTTTTTCCCGATCCAGGAATTCAGTATATATATTCTTAAGATTTTGAATTTTGTGTTAATATCAGTGTCTGCAAAAGAAAAACTACCATCCAAAACACCACTGAAGGAAAATAGTTTTAAAAGAATATTACTTCAACATCGACATCTTACGAAATTTCTCTTAGCTAGCATAAAGTTCTTAATTATTAGAAAATAACTCATTATCCAGTCATTTATTTCCGAATTCTGACAAAGAAATGAAGGTTTGAAACCCGATTCTGGCTGGTTATTTGTAATATTTAGAATCAATACTAAACTTCAGATCAAAGTTTATTTGGCACACGTGAGTAAAAAAATAACTATTCAGTACATACACCCGACAATGAACGAATTAGCTTCATAACAGAAAAATCCTGAAAATTATTTTTCCTGTAATTGTATAATGGTGAAAGGATTTTATAGGAAGCATGTCATAAGCGATTATATTTATAGTATATATATATTTTTGAAATGGCTTATCTTGTTGCCCCTGCCTTTTCGTTATCGCAAGATTTCGTTCGAAAAGGTTCCCATAAAAATTTGGAATGGATATTTATTAATCTGGTAGGGCAGGGAGAATGTTATAAAGTATAATTGCTTCTTGAAAGATTTACCATACATTTAATGAAATAAGATTTTTAATTATTCACTTTATTTTTATGATGTATGTTCTGTTGGAAATCCCTGCGTGTGCTTGAATATAATAAATATTTGAAATAAATTTCAATCTTCAAATCGCCAGTTTGTTCGGTACTCGTGAGTAACAGTTTTGTTCGAAGTTGGATATTTCTCAATAATATATTTATCTAGACATTGTTCACTTGCGGAATGTTTGCTCAGTAAATTTCTTAATAAGCAATTAATGGATATTTTTTTACACATGTTTTTACCCCCACCCCCACCGTCCCCATTTCCGCTTTGTTTACAAAAGCAGATTTTTAAAGTTTCCAGTAAAAATTTTATACGGCTCTAGAATAGATTTGAAAATTAACAGCTTGAGAAGACTATTATTTTTCTCATTTTCACTAAAAGAAAAATATCGCATTTTTAAATTTTCCTATTTTAGCAACATACAGCTTTGTGTCTTGTCTTTTAGCAACATACAGCTTTGTGTACTAGCCGGCTTCGCCCGCTAGCGGGCCCCTCCTTTTATATAAAATCTCGAAAGAACGTAACTCGCCTGCGAACGAACCTCGAGTGAACGAAAATCGAACCGGGTCCCCGCAACCAGGTCACCGCTGCCTACGCCACCGTATAGCAGGCGTGCTGCGCACGCACTGCAAACTCTTTTAAAAAACCTTTCGCTATAACGAAAATCGAACCTGGTCCTCGCTGCCTACGGCACCGTATAGCAGCCGTGCTGCGCACGCACTGCAAACTCTTTAAAAAGCCTTTCGCTCTCGAACGAAAGTCGAACCGGGTCTCCGCTGCCTAACGCACAGTATAGCAGGCATGCTGCGCATGCCTGCAAAATCTTGTAAAAAGGCAATCTCGCTCGAACGAACCTCGAACTGGGTCCCCGCTGGCTACGGCACCGTATAGCAGGCGTGCTGCGCACGCACTGCAAAATCTTGTGAAAAAGGCAATCTCGCTTGAAAGAACCTCAAAGCGGGTACCCGCTGCTTTTTATTATGTGTTCTGAACTATCTTAAAGTTTCAAACAGATCTCTTTGTTATATTTCCTAAATTTAACAAAATCGCTTTATGTTAGTTCCACATTCTACCACCACGGACACTCTATTCATAACAAAACTGTATCGGAAGGAAAATCCGTTAAAAACCTATCAGTAGATATGTTAAATAGATCGCCTTGTTAGATTGCTTAATTTTAAAAAAATCGCGTTATGTTAGTTCCGTATTCCACCACCAGGGAGCGCACTGTATTCTTAACAAAAACATATGTGAACGAAACGCCTTCATGCACCGTTTCCGTAGATACATGCGTCGGGATGGTGGCGGTCTTAACCAAGAACTCTGTTAGTTCCACATTCCACCACCAGGGAGCGCACTCTATTCATAACAAAACTGTGTCGGAAGGAAAGTCCGTTAAACAACCTATCAGTAGATATGTTAGTCGAAGTGGTGGCAGTCTTAAGCAAGAATTTAAGATATTTTCAGAAATTACTATTCGGAAATGATGGTAACAAAAGTTGACATTTTTATATTTAATAAGTAGCATATATAAATGTGTTATGAACTATCTTAAAGCTTCAAGCAGATCGCCTTGTTATTTTTCCTAAATATAACAAAATCGCGTTATGTTAGTCCCAGGGAGCGCACTCTATTCATAACAAAACTGTATCGTAAGGAAAGTCCGTTAAACATCCTATCAGTAGATATGTTAAACAGATCGCCATGTTAGATTGTCTAATTTTAAGAAAATCGCGTTATGTTAGTTCCGTATTCCACCACCAGGGAGCGCACTGTATTCTTAACAAAAACATATCTGAACGAAACCTCTTCACGCAACCTTTCCGTAGATACATGGGTCGGGGAGGTGGCGGTCTTAACCAAGAATCTGTTAGTTCCACATTCCACCACCAGGGAGCGCACTCTATTCATAACAAAACTGTGTCGGAAGGAAAGTCCGTTAAACAACCTATCAGTAGATATGTTACTCGAGATGGTGGCTGTCTTAAGCAAGAATTTAAGATGTTTGCAGAAATTACTATTCAGAAATAGTCGTAACTAAACTTTGACATTTTTATATTTAATAAGTAGCATGTATATCAATGTGTTATGAACTATCTTAAAGTTTCAAGCAGATCGCCTTGTTATATTTCCTAAATTTAACAAAATCGCGTTATGTTAGTTCCACATTCTACCACCAGGGAGCGCACTTCCTAACAAAACTATTCCTAAACAACGAACTATTCCTAACAAAACTGGAGCGGAAGAAAAGTCCGCTAAACTACCTATCATTAGATATGTTACTCGAGGTGGTGGCGGTCTTAAGCAAGAATTTAAGGTATTTGCACAAATTACTATTCGGAAATAGTGTTAACTAAACTTTTGACATTTTTTTATTTAATAAGTAGTATATATCTCAACGTGTTATGAACTATCTTAAAGTTTAAGGCAGATCGCCTTGTTAGATTTCCTAATTTTAACAAAATCGCGTTATGTTAGTTCCACATTCTACCACCAGGGAGCGCACTCTATTCATAACAAAACTGTATCGGATGGAAAGTCCATTAAACAACCTATCAGTAGATATGTTAAACAGATCGCCTTGTTAGATTGCCTAATTTTAACAAAATCGCGTTATGTTAGTTCCGTATTCCACCACCAGGGAGCGCATTGTATTCTTAACAAAAACATATCTCAACGAAACGCTTCACGCAACCTTTCCGTAGATACATGGGTCGGGATGGTGGCGGTCTAAACCAAGAATTCTATTAGTTCCACATTCCACTACCAGGGAGCGCTCTCTATTCATAACAGAACTGTGTCGAAAGGAAAGTCCGTTAAACAACCTACCAGTAGATATGTTACTCGAGGTGGTGGCGGTCTTAAGCATGAATTTAAGATTTTGCACAAATTACTATTCGGAAATAGTGGTAACTAAACTTTTGACATTTTTATATTTAATAAGTAGCATATATCTCAATGTGTTATGAACTATCTTAAAGTCGCAAGCAGATCGCCTTGTTATATTTCCTAAAATTAATTAAATCGCGTTATGTTAGTTCCACATTCTACCACCAGGGAGCGCACTCTATTCATAACAAAACTGTATCGGATGGAAAGTCCATTAAACAACCTATCAGTAGATATGTTAAACAGATCGCCTTGTTAGATTGCCTAATTTTAACAAAATCGCGTTATGTTAGTTCCGTATTCCACCACCAGGGAGCGCATTGTATTCTTAACAAAAACATATCTCAACGAAACGCTTCACGCAACCTTTCCGTAGATACATGGGTCGGGATGGTGGCGGTCTAAACCAAGAATTCTATTAGTTCCACATTCCACTACCAGGGAGCGCTCTCTATTCATAACAGAACTGTGTCGAAAGGAAAGTCCGTTAAACAACCTACCAGTAGATATGTTACTCGAGGTGGTGGCGGTCTTAAGCATGAATTTAAGATTTTGCACAAATTACTATTCGGAAATAGTGGTAACTAAACTTTTGACATTTTTATATTTAATAAGTAGCATATACCTCAATGTGTTATGAACTATCTTAAAGTTTCAAGAGACATCTACTTGTTAATTTTCCTAATTTTAACAAAATTGCGTTACGTTAGTTCCGCATTCCACCACCAGGGAGCGCACACTATTCATAACAAAAGTGTATCTGAACGAAACTGTTAAAAAACCTATCAGTGGATATGTTACTCGAGTTGGTGGCGGTCTTAAGCTAGAAATTAAGAAACTTGCTAAAATTACTATTCAGAAATAGAGGTAACTAAAAATTGGACATTGTTATATTTAATAAGTAGCGTATATCTGAGGACTCCCTCAAGAAACGGTATCTAAAAAGGTCATAAAAGCTAATTTTTTAAAAAAGAAATCCAGCGCCCCTCCCCGTCTGCCTAAAAAGGATAAAAAACGCACCCCATTGCCCACTACACATACAGATTCATTAAATAATAATTAATATCGCAAATTATAAATAAGCTATCACGCACAGAAATTATCCGATAACGGAGAAGCACTCTGGTCTTTGTCATAATAATATCTCTAATGCGATTTAATTGGGATATTTAATCAAAAGTATTACCACCCCCCTCTTCCGAATAGACAGCACGCTTTTTCTCACCTCGAATATACTTATCTGATAGCGCTGAACCTCATGCAAATTGTTATATTTCCTAATTTAAATTATTTCGTGGTTAAAAATGCACCCGCATTTGATGAAAATGAAACCTAATTAATTAAATAATAATTAATATCTCCGCTTGTAATTAAGCTAGGAGTTTCAACTGGGTATGTATAATATCAGCGAAGAATTTCAAATCAGGATGCCAAAAAATTTAATCAAAAAATTTAATATTTAAAAAGTTTAAATTTCGTATTAAAATAAAAAATTGCGAGCGCACCGTCATGTCTGAGATAAAAAACCCATTGAAAGGAAAGTTTCAAAGCAATGATCCAATTAATTAAATAACAATTACTATCTCAGCTTCTAATTAACCAATCTCTTTGATCTGGGTATGTATGAAATCTGCGACAGATTTCCCGTCCGGTTGTCAAAAAAATTTAACAAAAAATTGAATATTTAAAAAGTTTAAATTTCGTACTCTGAAAGACGGGAGGCCAGGTGCCGATGTGTCTGGCGAGAAAGAATAATCCCGGCAGTCGATAATGAAATTCATGAACACCTGGCTTTGATAAAAAGATTAAATTTTGAAAGGATTTATCGAATTTTTAGTGGATTTTTTAAGTTCTACACATCGCACAAACATGAAATTTATACCAAAAAAAAGTTGATTTTTTTCCGCGTGTTTCTACACCTTTTACGAATTTCTAGGATCCTTAGTTCCGGAGATTCCATTGGGAATTCCCTTTATCTCCCAGTAGCTAGCCTCGACAGATATATCGGAGTTCAGGTTTTGGGAATCCTCCAATGGTAGTGCTCCGAAAGCTAGCCTCGGTAGAGGGTCCCATTCTAGTCAGAGAGGTGCTTTCGGATAAAAAAGATTCATTTTTCCTTCGACAATGAGTCGTTAATTAGCTAATTGCGTCCGTAATTACGGCGAGATTTTCTCGAAACCACAAAGAACGTTTGTCCGAGAAACCGGCGGTGCGAATCGACATATTATAAGACGCTCTGCGTGGCCCGGGAGCGAAGGAGTTCCGATCACAAGGGCGAATGTTACACACATACATACAGACAGACGTTTACGGACATTAATAGTATTGAAATTTAATAAATGTATTAAACTTTTAATGAAATTTAAAATTTCAAAAATTGCATAATTTCTTTTTTTTTTTTTTTTTTTGTTTTGGCCAATTTCAATGTGAAAGTTTGCGTTAAATTTTATTTTAATTATCTTTAAGGAAAGACGCTTTTATCATTTATTTTTTTAGGGTTCCGTACTTAAAAAGTAAAAACGGAACCATTATAAGATCACTCCTGTCTCACAGCCATTTTACTCGTAAGCTATGAAACGTGGAAAGTTCAAATTGGCTGAAGTAATAAAGGTTATTAACCCACATATTTATACTTAACCCTTCACAAATATATTTAGGAAAATGTAGAGGGGCAAGTTAAGTTACTCGGAAAAAAAAATCTTTTCTTTGTACAACGTGTGAAAGTTCTTTGTATAACGCCAAGCTCAAAAATACATTTCTTTTAAGGGGCTCAGGGCTTGAAAACTTACTTAAAAAAAGATAAATCGATTTTTGTGAATCTAGTTTGATTATTCAATTAATTCTGAACACAGTGCAAAAAACCGCAAAAAAAATGTTTGCATTTTTAACGGTGTTATGGGCATTTAGGTAACAACCACTTTTAAAGCCGCACCTATTTAATTGCAACTTTAAGTCGCGTTTTCTCAAAACTTTATTTTTGACGACTATCCGTAAGATAACAAAAAACTATTTGATGGAATGGCTTATTTTTTTTACACGTATATAACATTATAGATAATAGAATGATAGACGTAGAATGAATTAATATATTTTAGATAGTTTAATATTTTAAGTATTTTTAATGAAAAAAATGTATTTGGCGTTTTTTTAAATTTTCAAATTTGAGAGTTTTTTTTTTAATAAGATTTCCTTTGAATGATAGTTATATCATTAATTCATTCTATAGAGTAAAGGGGCATTCCACGTCAAATCAGGCAGTAAAATATCAATATGTAACCCACCATCACAGATTTTAATGAAACTGCGTGTGTTTGTTCTTACTATTAAGATATGATCACCAGTAATTTTTTTTGCTCCTCGGTGAAATAGTTTCTGAGAAAAAAATTGTCAAAATTTTGAAAAACTGCCGTCAGTTGGCATTCTTGATAGCTCGGTTTTCAAATGTAGCATGTCATATATATAATCATATTTCAATATCTACTCTACAAATCATCTTCAAATAATTTATGCACAATATTTAGGGTACGCAGCTTATGAAAAAAATATATTGTTACGCTTATAACATTTTAAGTGTGTCTAAAAAAATATTTAAACTTTGAAGTCGTGAATTTTTTATGAAAAATAATGCATTAACAAAAAAAGCATTAACAAAAAAAGGCGGTATTTTTATTAAATTTATTTTTTATGGGAGATATACTTAAAGGTGTCCTTTACCTGATTCTGAAATAAAAATAGTGGGATTTTGGGTGTTTTTGGTAGTATTTCCTATTTAAAAATATTTTGAGGTGCATTTCATATCAAATCAAGCAGAGTCATTCCATGTCAGTTCCCCTAAGCCATTTAATCACTGTCACAATTTTCAATGAAATTGGGTTTGTTTATAGCTTATTTTAAGACGTAATCACCTTTAATTTTCTTGATCCTAAGTAAAATATTTTTTAAGATAAAAAATATCAAAATTTTGAAAAATTGTTTTGAATTTTTTTAATGACAGTTCGATATTCAAAGACTACATTAAAAAAAAAAAGTAATTTCAATATAAAATCACTAAATAGGTTTCAAATAATGTATATGTGACAAATAATGTAGGCTGATTATTATTTCTTGTTTTTTATCATGTTTAAACACTAAGAATGTCTTTTATCTTATGAATTTTTAAAATCAAGAATTTTGTCAAAAATAATGTGTTAATCAAAAATTTATTATTAACCGGAGGCAGGGTGTTATTGCTTTTTTTAATTGTACGTAAAAATATCTTTTAAATGGTTATAAAATAAAAATAGTGAACATATGAGAAAAAATTATCAAAATTTTGGAAAAATGCCACGAGTTGCCATTAATGATTGTTCAATTTTCAAAGGCCTCATTTTATATATAAAATCATATTTCAATAACTAATAAAGAAATCTTCTTCGAATAATTTAAGCAAGATAAATAAAGTATGTAGATTCTGAAAAAAAATATTGCTGTAATGTTAAAAAATATTTAAATGTGTCTAAAAAATTGTATAATCTTTGAAATCAAAAATATTTTACAAAAAATAATGAAATTATTAAAAAATCTTTATCAATCAGAGGCGGAGTTTCTATGACTAATTTTTTAATTTTAAATTGTACATAATACTACATTATAACTGGATCTGAAATAAAAATAGTGGGATTTTGGTTGGTTTTAGTAGTATTTAAATCATATTTTAAATTATCAATATTTTCAAATGTAAAACCTATCCAATGTATCATCCCTGGAAATTTATTTATACATTTATTTTATTTTTCAAATTATCTTTTATGTTCGTTTCTTAAGGAAAAAAATAAACAATATTGTTTTTTAGTAAAACTTCTAGGGCGAAGAGCAATTATCCCTTTCCAAAAAAGAGAAAAATCTCTAGCTCCTCACCGCCCAATAGAAATTTTCAAAATAACAGTCCTAATCTTTAAACTCATATTTGGCTGTTAATATTGAAAATTTAGCATTGAGCTGCTAATATTGAAAAAAAAAACCAAATTTCACTCTGTTGAAGAAAATTTTGACGTATTGTGCTTTAAATATATGCAAAAAATGCATAATCCATTATATTTATATCTTTCAAATAACTATATCTAAAAAAATATTTAAAACTTAATGAGTTGCACTTTTGTAACTTTATTCAGTTTCTAATGATATGTACCGTAATTTCGGATGTATAGCCCGCAGATCAAACAATTCAGTTTGGACCCAGAAATTTTATTCAGTATTTGAAGACCAATATTTACTGTGATCTAAAAAGTTACATTTTATTTTTAAAAATTTTCTGGGTCGAAACACGATTGTTTGATCCGCGGGCTATACACCGGAAATTACGGTAATTTGATTTATTTCATCACAATATTGCTGAAAGATGGATTTTCAACATATGTGTGTATATATATCCCTGTTCTCAAACAAATTATTTAAAAATTATTCATTTATGTTTAATAAAGCATATATATATTGTTTATACACTTACAGAAAATACATATAGCAAATTTTATGATATTATGTCAATAATGTCTAAAAGTAAAGAACTTATCTAATAGTATGTAACGAAAAATTTAACATCTGGTGTAATGACAACAAAATTTTATAATTGTTTTACTTAATTTGGATGAATGAAAAAAGCTTACATGTTTATATTTTATTGAAGTACAGGTGAAAATGTCACAAAGACATACCTCAACAACCACTGAGTATGTCACATTCACACTACAGATGATTTTTTTTTCTTTTGATCTTTCGGGTTTCATTTCAGATGGTAATGAATTAATTAGTTTTGTTAGAAGTGCCATTGCAGTCAGCATATTAGGCTCACTATTTTTTTTTATATAATTTGTTTTGATTGACTCGATGAACAACAATATTTAAAGGGACCATTTCATGACTTTTCAATTAAAAGCTGATTTATAAATTCATCATGTTGTTTAGTTATTATTATCGTCTTAAGATAAGTTGATATTAAAATTTTTAAATGCAGTTTATTTATTATTTGAACAGTTGAAAGTATTTTTCAATAAGAGTGCGGGCTGTTGATTTTAAGTCGGCTGTTGAGCAATGTAGTGTTGGTAAAGGAACTGGTACTATTTAATTTAATTTTTATTGCTGTAAATAATATTTGTTATTTTATTATTGTATGTATTATATTTAAGCAAGAGTAGAAATACACGATATCGTAGTCATTTTAGTACATCTTAGCAGGAAAAGCTTCAATATTTATCATTAAACATTCACATTTTATGAAAATTTTGTTAAAATTGCTCATATTTTCACTATTTTTATTTTATAACTATTGAAAAGATATTTTTACGTACAATTAAAAAAAGTAATAACAGCCTGCCTTCGGTTAATAATAAATTTTTGATTAACACATTTTTCACAAAATTCTTGATTTTAAGAATTCACAAGATTAAACACACTCTTAGCATTTAAACAT
Source organism: Maratus speciosus (assembly GCA_963932465.1). NCBI lineage: Eukaryota > Metazoa > Arthropoda > Arachnida > Araneae > Salticidae > Maratus > Maratus speciosus. The sequence continues at coordinate 4,635,819 of OZ010800.1, forward strand.
GACAAACAACAATAAATAATAATCTGCCTACATTATTTGTCACATATACATTATTTGAAACTTATTTAGCGATTTTACATTGAAATGATTTTTTTTTATGTAGTCTGAATATAGATCTGTCATTAAAAACATTTAAAAAAAAATTTCAAAATTTAGACATTTTTTTTATCTTAAAAAATATTTTACTTGTAATCACCTTTAATTTCCTTGATCCTGTCTTAAAATGAGCTATAAACATACCCAGTTTCATTGAAATTTGTGACAGTGAATTAAATATCTTAGGCGAACTGACATGGAATGACTCTGCTTGATTTGATTTGAAATACGCCTCAAAATATTTTTAAATATGAAATACTACTAAAAACACCCAAAATCCCACTACTTTTATTTCAGAATCAGGTAAAGGACACCTTTAAGTATATCCCCCACAAAAAATAAATTTAATAAAAATACCGCCTTTTGTTACTAATGCTATTTTAGGTAATGCATTATTTTTCATAAAAAAATCACGACTTCAAAGATTAAACATTTTTTTAGACACTTGAAATGTTATATAAGCGTAACAGTATTTTTTTTCATACAATACGTACCCTATATATTATGCATAAATTATTTGAAGATGATTTGTGGAATAGATATTGAAATATGATCATATTTATGTCATGCTACATTTGAAAATCGAGCAGTCAAGAATGCCAACTGATGGCAGTTTTCAAAATTTTGACAAATTTTTTTCTCAGAAACTATTTGACCAAGGAGTAAAAAAAAATACTGGGAATCATATCTTAATAAAAGGAACAAACACACGCAGTTTCATCAAAATCTGTGATGGTGGGTTACATGCCTGCCTGAACTGACATGGAATGACCCTAAAGTTTCCTGATCATTTTAAAGCAAAAATTAGGTTCTTATGTCAATTTAACGTTAAGATATCTTACGGAGGGTGGTGGGACACCTAAATTTTCTTATCGAAAATTGCGTTTTATAAATTTTGCTATATTTTTTATTTTATTACATTGAAGCACTTCATTTTATAAGATTACAATTATACCTTAAAAATATCAGAAAGTTTATATTAGTTACATTGTATAATTCTGTTTTTATATGGACTCCAAGAGAGAGCTCTATTTACATGTTTTTTGGTATCGATCAAGCCCTGAGGCCCCCTTAATTTTAGGTGTTATATTTTCGGAGATATCGTCGAAAATGTAATCCAAAATAGGTTCCCCACCCTGTGTTTCTGAATCTACTGAAACAAAAATGGGTGATATTAGAAGTTAATTTAAACTTTGTAGGAAAACTATACGATGACCCTAGGTCACACAGTTTGAGAAAATCGCCTTTTTCCGTTACACACACATTTCGACTTGCGGTCGTTCAGCAAAGGAGTTGAGGAGCGCTGGAGGTACCTATCGTCGCAGAAGTATAAAAGGATTGTTGATAATGACTTTCGAAAAGAATTGTCGATTATTAGCCGTGATATTAACCCTTAAAAACACGGACGGTTTAGACATACATAAAGACACGGGCGGCGTACCCTATGCGCCATCGGCTTTTAAAGCCTACACCAGGGATGGTCAACCTATGGCACGCGTGCCGAACTTAGCACGTAAGAAAACTTCTCGGGCACGGAAAAAATGAGACTATGTTCAGTTTATGGAGAACAATCCATTTTATATTTTTTAACAAAAAAAGTACAGTTTGTGTAACAGGTATATAATTTTACTTTAAAATAATCCGTAAATTTTGAATGAATTAAGGTATTACACATTTCAATGAAAGAGCCTTGTAGCGTCATTTTCTCGCCAAACCCTTCAACATATAGTGCTTTCCAAAATTTTTTGCTTCTTTGTGGAATTTCAAAGGTTTTTTAAAATTGAATTTTTAGATATAGTTTGCATAGTAATATACCTGATTGACACGCTTCTACCTCAGATTAGGTTTTATTTTATTTAGGTTTAGGGTTTTAAGTCATTTTAGGTTTTGTTATATTTAGGTTATAATTTTGAAAATTGAATTTAAACTGTTACTGTAAATAATATGTATTTATTGAACCTGTTTCTACAACTAAAATGATCTGATTCGGAAGTATACAATAAAAGAAAAACTCGTTTATAGATATTATTAACATGGAAATCTATGCGATATGGTTATATTATTGAGTAAATAGATACAGCAAAATAAATGACTTAGGAATGGAATTTAGCGTAAGTGTAAAAATGTGAGTGCAAATTCTATAAAAATTAATTATTGGATTTTATCTGTGTTAAAATGTTTCTGACACGTTAGAATGCTGGTACATAATAATTTTGAAATTTTTGGCACGCATACTCAAAAAAGGTTCGCCATCCCTGGTCTACACTGTTAAAAATTTGCAACAAACTGTCCGGTCATCCGACCGTTTAAAAAAAAAATACATTCACAACCATAACTTAACTCTCTTCTGGCTATATTATTGCCAATATTATGGTCCAATAGAGTTAATTTACAGTTATGTAAACGTTTTCTATAAAGACGGTCGAGTGACCGGCCCGTTAGCTGCAAATTTTCAACAGTCTAGATAGCAACTTTTAATGTTATATTTGTGTAATGCAATGGCCCAGTTACAAATTCATATATTTATATTGTACGGGACCCTCTGCGCCCGACTAATATTATTAAAAATAACCGATCAAGTGCGAGTAACAGTTGTATATAATTTTAATTTTCTGTTAAAGAACCATATAACAGTGAAATACGTTTAACACGAAATGATATAGCGATCCGGACACTATACCTATGCAATTTAATGCATTTTGTTTCTTTTAAAACGAAACAAAAATCGTTTAACACGGAAAAAATTCACTTTCGATCTAATTAGTTTGTGTTGAAGTTGGTAAATTTTGTGCTAAAACCACTGAATTTTGGGTGGAAATCGGGGATTTTCGTGTTATTTTTTTTAATTACCTTATGTTTTACGAGCACAATGACTGAGAAATTGATGTGAAAACAGATTTCTATTTCGCTTCAAATGAAGATGAAGCTGCTTAATGTAGTTGATGAAAATGAAACGAAAACAGAAGTCTGCAAAGAGTTTGGCACTGCCAATTCTACTTTATTAATGATAATGAAAACAGGATCCCATTACTTTAATGTTTGAGCGCAGCATGTGGAGGGGACGGTGGAGCTTAAAATCCTTAATTTTTTTTTTTTTTTTTTTGTAAATTTCAACTTAAATATTATTCAAGGGTACATTATATACATTATAGCATGCATTTATCACAAAAAAATTTAAAAAAAAAATTATTTTTGAGAAAAAAATGGAATTTTACGTGTCGTCTTAGAAATCTTCGAAATGCCCCATGCGTCTTCCATATCAATGAAAATCCCCAATATTTTGTATAAAAGTTTGGTTTATATATAGAAATAAAATAGAGCATCGAATTTTATATATATGAATTTAAAAGTAAAAAAAAAAAAATTCAAAATTTTTAAATTTTTTTTTTAACCTTTAAATTGAAATATATAAAATTCGATGCTCTATTTTATTTCTATATATAAATCAAACTTTTATAAAAAATATTGGGGATTTTCATTGATATGGAATGCGCAGGGGGCACTTCGAAGATTTCTAACACGACGCGTAAAATTCCATTTTTTTCTCAAAAATAAAATTTTTTTAAAACTTTTTTTGTGATAAATGCATGCCATAATGCATATAATGTACCCTTGAATAATATTTAAGATGAAATTTATAAAAAAATAAAAAATTGAAAAAATTTGAAATTTTGAAAATTTTTCGAAAAAATTTCAAATTTTTCAATTTTTTTTAACCTTTAAATTCAAATATGTAAAATTCGATGCTCTATTTTATTTATATGTATAAACCAAACTTTTATAAAAAATATTGGGGATTTTCATTGATATGGAATGCGCATGGGGCATTTCGAAGATTTCTAACACGACGCGTAAAATTCCATTTTTTTCTCAAAAATAAAATTTTTTTAAAACTTTTTTTGTGATAAATGCATGCCATAATGCATATAATGTACCCTTGAATAATATTTAAGATGAAATTTATAAAAAAATAAAAAATTGAAAAAATTTGAAATTTTGAAAATTTTTCGAAAAAATTTCAAATTTTTCAATTTTTTTTAACCTTTAAATTCAAATATGTAAAATTCGATGCTCTATTTTATTTATATGTATAAACCAAACTTTTATAAAAAATATTGGGGATTTTCATTGATATGGAATGCGCATGGGGCATTTCGAAGATTTCTAACACGACGCGTAAAATTCCATTTTTTTCTCAAAAATAAATTTTTTTCACATTTTTTTCGGATAAATGCATGTTATAATGTATGTAATGTACCCTTGAATAATATTTAAGTTGAAATTTACCAAATAAAAAAAAATATTTTTAAGGATTTTAAACTCCACCGTCCCCTTAAGCCAGAGAGAAAACGTATGAGAACCGCTAAGCACGAAGATTTAGAGACAACTTTGCTTATTTGATTCAAACAAGCAAGATCTCAGAATGCTGTAAAAGATACTCCAAAAAAAGATATATAATCCCCCCCCCCCCCCCCCCAAAAAAAAAAAAATATTCTTTTTTTTTATTTGTTTAAACCTAATGGATGCAACCTACCAGTAGTTTAACAGGAAATCTAAATAAAATTTGATCACGTTGAAAATATTTGTGAGTTTTGTTCTTTTTTTCACGAATCTTTTAACGCGAAATATTTTTAACACGAAAAAAAAAATTCGGTCCCCTCAATTTCGTGTTAAACGTATTTCACTGTATAAGGTGAGTACCTTGTACCATAAAGACGAGTTTTTTTTCCCCTCTTTATAGTGGGTTGCTATTAAAATTGTCTTTTATTTCGAAAACTATGGTATGTATTTAACATTAATATGAGATTTGACTATAAAAAAAAATAATACTATGCGACAGTTTTCCCAATTAAATTTTTTAATTATTCCATTTCTTCATTGAATGGTAAAATAAAAACGTTACATGTAAATCTATTGAGTAAGCGACAGAGCAGAGTGTATGGGGTGTTAGACGAAATAATTGGGGCGCGATTTTCAAAACCTTCTGTTTTTCGTGTAGAACTACGTTGTTTCTTTCTTATTATTTTACAGTATAAATAATGATCATTTTTTAAAATTAATACAAGTACACTGTTCTCAAAACTAAAAGCACGACATGTACAGGTAAGTTTGAAAGCAATTTTTGGCCCGATCTCATTATGAACTAATGTAAAACTGAAACACTATAAAAAAAACGAACTTTATATAAATTAATAAAGTAATAGTCTTGGAAAAAAGGGATTTCGAATTTACGTAAAGAAAAAGATCACGGAAATACATCTTTTATAATAAATACACTGAAAACTGTATTGTAATGTATTAAATTTAAATATTATGTAAAATGTATAGACCTGAAATAGTCCTATTTTTGTTGTTAAAGTATTTTGCCATCGCTTGAGCTTTTCCTAAGTGGGGGTCTGACTACCAACAGGAGGAGCCAACCAATGGGAAATCAGCCCTTGCATTCCCTCACCTTCGGCCATTCCACGATACAACTCCCTGTTAGTTCTAAGATGTCACGTCTTCGGGGATGTGGGACATAGGTCCCGGGCTCCTCGGCACAAAATATCTTCGTATCGCACTGAAAACTACAAAATAAATCTTTGAATTTATATATCTTGCTTGGATTTATATAAAAATACATTTTTTAATATAGCTTATATAATAGTTGGAAGTTCATATTAATATAACTTAAATAATTTAATATTTTAAGAATGCATATTTTTTTCTCTTTTTCCGTTTAGTTAAGGATTTTTCATTCAAGGATAAGTTAATACTACATTTTTTCACAAACTAGGGGGCGCTGCCCCCTACGAGCTACGCTCGCCAACCCCCGTTCAGACACCGCAGACTCTAAAAGCACGCTAATTTGATCGGCTTAAAAAATGTCGGAAGATTGAATTATAAGTTAAAAAACAGTGGCTATCTCCCTATAAACGGGTTTCTATTCATTTCTCTTTGATTGGGGAATTTTAAGGCCAAATCAGCGGCTGTTAAATGATACAATGGCCTTTTTCCGTCTTTGATTAAATAAAATCAGTTGACATTTCAAAATAAGCTAATATAAAATGAATTAAATAAACAGAGTCTTTGCCTCCCGGTATTTTTTAGCAAAGCAAAAAGAAAGTTTTTTATAAATGACATTAAAAGTATCGTTTTTAGTCTGATGCAAGTTTCACTAAACTTTTCTTCCTCCTTTTACTATTCACGTGAAAATACTTTTGTTAGAAATGAAATATTATTTGCGCTATCCTAATAAAAATAGTTGAAAATACCATCTTAAAATATTTCATAAATGTCTCGCGCAATTTTTAAATTTAAACTGTTTTGCGATATTATTTTTTGTTCATTTTACGTAATGTGTAATATGACGTAAATGTGACGTAATTTTTCCTATTTAAGACATCTAACGCATGTTAATGAATTTATTATTTTACAACATTCTTTCACTTTTAAAATTCACGTGTAATATAGTTTTTATGATAATTTTCAATGCGTTCCTGCTTTTTACATTTTCTTGTTTATAATATTCACGTGTAAAGTAAATTTTTAGTTTGAAGCAAATATTATTGCTTGCGCTGTTTATACAGTTGGCAACAGTTTAAATTAATACAATTTTCTAAAATCTCTCTATTCTAAAAAAAAGTAACTACCGCTGTCACCGCCGCCGCCGGTTTTGAATTTTTTGTGACTGGAGGTCTTTCTTCGTTAATATTAAGAAAAATAATACATACAAAAATATGAAAATCGGTGGTTTTATACAGAAATGTTTGATAAACAAGCTGAAGCAGACAGTTTTCAAATCGAAGAATTATTTTAAGAGATATTGAATGCTAAAGTTGGACAAAATCGTTCCACTAAAAAAGTTTTATAGCAGCAAAAACTATACATGGCAGTGTAATCATTTTCAGATCATTTTATGCGTTAGAATTTGCCGGAGTGCAGATTGCATTATTTTTTTTTATTTTGACTCATTTTTTGAGGTTTTATTTTTATTTTAAATTCAGATTTTCAGCATTTCTAGAGATATTTTTTACAGATTTTAGAAAGTGATATTAATTTAAACTGTTGCCAACTGTATAAACAGCGGAAGCAATAATGTTTGCTTAAAAAAAATATTTATACGTGTAAATAAATTTTAAATTTATTTACACGTGACTATTATAAACAGGAAAAAAACATTTGGAATTAGGATTAAATAATTATATACAAAAAGCAGGAACTTATTAAAAATTACATCATAAAAACTATAATTACACGTGAATTTTAAGAGAGAATGGAATTTGTAAAATAATAAATTTATTAACATGCGTTAGAAGTCTTAAATAGGAGAAATTACGTCATATTTACGTCACATTACAGTTATAACATAAAATGAACACAAAATAATATTGCAAAACGGTTTAAATTAAAAAATTGCGCTAGACATTTATTTGATATTTTGAGAGGATACTTTTCAACTATTTTTGTTAGGAAAGCGCAAATATTTCATTTCTAGCAAAAGCATTTTCACGTGAATATTTAAAAGAGAAAGAATAGCTTGGTAAAAATTACGTCAGATTAAAAACGATTAATTTAAAATGTCTCATTTAAGAGAACTTTCTTTTCGCTTTGTTAAAAAATACCAGGAGACAAAGACTGTTTACTTAATTCCTTTTATATTAGCTTATTTTGAAATGTTGTTACACGTGTCTATGTCATCAAGTTATTTTTATTTCGACGTTTTATTTGTATTTTTATTAATGTTGTACTAATTTATTTGTTCTTTCGTTATTTAAAATAAAAATTATGTCAATTTGTATAATTTGGCGAGTGGTTTGGCGATTTATATAATTTGGCGAAATGGGTCGACGGAATAATCAAGTAGTACCGCAGCGGATTTTGCGTTAAAATTCCCCAATCAAAGAGAAATGAATAGAAATTCGCTTATAGGGAGATTGCCACTGTTTTTTAAATAATTCAATCTTTCGAAATCTTTTTTAAAGCTGATCAAATTAGCGTGAATTTAGAGTCTGCGGTGTCTGGACGGGGGTTGGCGAGCGTAGCTCGTAGGGGGCCGAGCCCCCTAGTGTGTAAAAAATATCTCTTGAAATGCTGAGAATTTGAATTTAAAATAGATATAAAACCTCAAAAAAATGATTCAAATAAAAAAACTAAACGCAATCTGCACACCGGGAAATTCTGACGCAGAAAATGATCTAAAAATGATTAAATTCCAATGTACAGTTTTTGCTCCTATAAAACTTTTTTAATGGAACGATTTTGTCCAACTTTAGCATCAAATATTTCTTAAAATAATTCTTCGATTTGAAAACTATCTGCATCAGCGTGTTTATCAAACATTTCTCTATAATACCACCGATTTTTATATTTTTGTACGCAATATTTTTCTTAATATTAACGAAGAAAGACCTCCGGTCACAAAAAATTCAAAACCGGCGGTGGCAACGGTAGTTACTTTTTTTTAGAATAGAGAGATGCCCAATTTTTTCTTTTAGGTAGCTTTCTTTACAAAAAGCTACCTATTGCAGCCGTTCGGAGGAAAGCGATTTCAAAAAATTTTGGTATATTTTCATCGATCATGACCCCCAGACCCCGAAACCACCCTCCGTTCAAAATTGATATATATATATCAATATATATCTGACCTATGTCACACTGTAACTCTCGTATTTATGAACCGATTTGGATGTAATTAGGTGTGTACATAGTACATACCAATGTCTCGACCGAGTTCGTTGGCCAGCTTCATCCGCCATTTTGTTTCAAAATGGCGGCCATTTAAAAATTTAAAAAAAATTTAAAATTTGAAATGTGGTACCAAAAAATTGAAAATGGAAAAATATTTTTTTCTTATGTATTTGACCTTTATACAAAGACTTTGTAGCAGTTTTTTTTCGTCTATATCTTAAAAAATGGCTGAGTTATAGCACTTTGAATTTCTAGCGAAGCTGACATTTTGAAACGTCCTGAATTTTGTCACGCGATAAAAGGCGTATTTATGAACCGATTTGGATGCAACTTCGTTTATACATAGTACAGACCAATGTCTCGAACGAGTTCGTTGGCCAGCTTCATCCGCCATCTTGTTTAAAAATGGCGGCCATTTAAAATTTTAAGAAAAATTTACATTTGAAATGTGGTAGCAAAAAATTGAAAATTGAAAAAATATTTTTTCTTATGTGTTTGACCTTGATAAAAAGATTCGGAAGCAGTTTTTGTTTCGTCTATATCTTAAAAAATGGCTGAGTTATAGCATTTTGAATTTCTAGCGTGGCTGACATTTTGAAACGTCCTGATTTTTGCCACGTGATAACAGACGTATTTATGAACCGATTTGGATGTACCTTGGTGTGTACATAGTACATACAAATAACTCAACCGAGTTCGTTGACCAGCTTCATTCGCCAACTTGTTTCAAAATGGTGGCCATTTAAAAAAATTTTAAAAAAATTAAATTTAAAATGAGATACCAAAAAATTGGAAAATGAAAAAGATTTTTTTTGTATGTGTTTGACCTTGATAAAAAGATTCGGAAGCAGTTTTTGTTTCGTCTACATCTAAAAAAATGGCTGAGTTATAACATTTTGAATTTCTATTGTGGCTGACATTTTAAAACGACCTGATTATTGTCACGCGATAACAGGCGTATTTATGAACCGATTTGAATGTAACTTGGTCTGTACATAGTACATACCAATGTCTCGACCGAGTTCGTTGGCCAGCTTCATTCGCCATCTTGTTTCAAAAGGGCTGCCATTTTTTTAAAAAAAATGTAATTTAAAATTTAAAATGAGGTATTAAAAAATTGGAAAATGAAAAAGATTTTTTTATGTGCTTGGCCTTGATACAAAGATTCTGGAGCAGTTTTTGTTTCTGAAAATTTGTTCTTTTGTTTATATCTTAAAAAGTGGTTGAATTAGAGCACTTTGAATTTCTATCATGGCTAACACTTTGAAACGATCTTGTATTTGTCACGCGATACCACACGTATTCGCCTATTTCGATGGAAGAAGACATGTGGATAGTATACATCAATATCTCGACCAAGTTCGCTGGCCAGCTTCATCAGCCATCTTGTTTCAAAATGGCGGCCATTAAATTAAAAAAAATTATATTTAAAGTGAAGTGCAAAAAAATTAGAAATTGAAAAAGGTTTCTTTCTTAAGTATTTGACCTTGATATAAGGATTCAGCAGCATTTTTTTTTGTCTTTATCTTAAAAAATGACTCAGATATAGCAGTTTCAATTTCTAAAGTTCGTGACATTTTGAAAAATCTGATTTTTTGCCTGCGACAGTCCCCGTATATATCAACCGATTCCGATATGAGTGAGCATGTGCACAGCAATTACTAAGGTCTCGACCAAGTTCACTGGTTAGCCTCATCCACCATGTTGTCTTAAAATGACAGGCACTTTAAGAAATCGCCGAATTTGGCAGCCAAATACAAGAGAATTTAAATAAAAGCAGCTTGGATAAAGCTGACTAATTTCGTGAAATTCTCATTCATAATGATTTAGTATTGATAAAAATTAGTATTGAATCTCCTACATTCGGTTTCCACTTAATTGAGCTTCGTGTGTTTGAGTAATATAAGTTGGCTTTTTAAAAATAAGGAATATGAAAGCTACCTCTTCCTCCCGGCACTGGCCGGAAGGACTTTTTAGCAATCCTTTCGTTGATAACTTTTTCCCGTTTTTGAAACTGCAAATTAATTTATAATTTATTAAGCGATACATAAAAATATACATTTTCAGGATTAAAAAATAGTTGCAATTATCACAATGACATTTTTGAGGGATTTTAAGAAATAGATTAAAGAGCAGTTGCAATTATCATAATGACATTTTTGAAGATTTTCTTCCAAGAAATGCATTATTTTGACTTTTGCTCAGGCATTTATTTTATTGAAATACTATTTCTTTAAAACTTTGTAATTAAATCTCTTTTCGTAAAATACTAAATGATATAACGAAGAAATGTGTTTATTGCGGTTGACTTCTAAATCATTATTTAAAATTGCATTGGATCAGTATTCCCATTTTTTTACCTTCAGTATCTTTAAGCAGCGAAAAACTGTACTATGTTTTTAGAAACTTGTTGAAAATTAAATCAAATTCATTTATAATATTTTATTGCATTAATCTATACAATTTCAACATCAATGAGATTAAAGTTCTTAAATTTTAAAGAAATGACTTTTTTTTTTTTTTAATCGGACTTTGTTTTGGCCGAAAAGCGTTTTTTGTTCTCTTTTAATTTGAAATTTAACTCGTATTTGGTTAAAATGCAGATGAAAAGTAAAACGAGAATTGGTTGAACTCTACATCTTTTTATGACCTCTTTTTGCCACAAAAAGGTGTACTTCCCCTTTAAATTTAATTTTCTTCAAAATACTTAAAATTTGCATACATTTAAAATAAAAATACCAATTAAAATTAGACGAAACACTCATACATTCAAAATGTAAAAATTAGCATATAATGAAATTTCGGTACTTTTCGGTTAGCCGGGCGCCAGTGTTATGTATACATACATATATATGTATATACACATGTATGTATACAGATATTGTATATATACATGTATATCTACATATATGTATATCTATACATATGTATATATACATGTATATAGACATATACATGTATACATAACACTGGCGCCCGGCTAACCGAAAAGTACCGAAATTTTAAATCTTAGCATACCCAATACAAATTAGACTTCATGAATACATACATATATATATATATATATATATATTAACAACAATTCAACTGGCTTTTTATCTACACTAGCTAATCAAAAACAGCAGGCGTATTTGAGATAGACCCCATCAGATTACATTAGCAGTTTTTATCGAGACTATTCTTCCATTCCTATCTGAACCCTCTCTCATTTTATCTTACGTGCTCCAACTTTCGCTTAAAGCATGATAGATCCGCATCTTTATTTAGAACCGCATGTTTTGGTTTTACATTATCCGTTAAAAATATCGATTCATGCTCAAATTTAAATAAGAAATGGATCACTTTTCCCCTCTATGTTGGATTGACTTTGTCGTTCTCTGCCCTCTAGATATATAATTGTCTATGTTTATGCAATAAGCCGGGTTTTGGAGTTGGGTTCAGTGGTCTACCCATAAAAAGGTAACCTAGAATCAAGGCCGCATATACTCACTAGGACGATCTCATCCATTTGATGTACCTTCACTTTTACTGATATTAAGAAATTTCCCAAAAGTTCGTTTATTTGAGCCAACAACCCTCTTAAATGACGCTTAATTCACTGACAAGGGAGGTCTCCTTACTGGGCAAACGCAGATTTTTTTTTTTTTAATACCAATTTAACTACTTATGTATGTAATAAAGGATCAATCAAAGTTAGTGGCGGAATTACAATTGAAAGTCTGTAAAAAAAATAAAATATTTCCGAATATTGGGCGCGAAAAGACGAAAGCGTCGCCCGATTGGGTGAGCAGTTAAATCCTCGCCCAAAGCAAACGATTTTAATGCATCTGAAAATGGCTTGTTAATTGATTTTTTTAGAATGCGTGCAAATAGTATTTAATGAATTTTTAAAATTAAACAATGAGCGAGTTTGATGCACATATTTTTTGTATTGCATATTTATGTTGCTTGTTGCTGCAGTTATTTAATTTTGTCACTGTTAAAGTAATTTCACATATAAAAAATATTTCCATATTGAAAAATATATTTACATATATTTAAGCGTATCCCAAAATAAAGGCTAGATGAAGAATGCTGCAGTTACATTTTAATATTGGAGAAGTTTTTGTTCCCATAGTAACTAAATTGAATCGACAGTGCTCAATTGGACTTCATTTTGAGATGGAAACTATTTTAAATAATTTAAATTTTGTTTTAATTCATAAAATTTCACAGTTAACTTTCATAAAAATGTATATATGACAAAACTATAGTTAGTTTTTTCAGTTTTAGTTTGTTCCAAGTTATTTAAATTTATTTAAACAAGTTCAATATGAAACATTCTTACCTTTAAAAAGTATTTGACATAAAAAAAAAAGTATTTTTTGAAATTTTATTCCATCGCCAAATAACGAAATTTCATTTTTTTACTGACACTATAGAGTTTCCGCCTATATATGTATAAGCATATCTATCCTCATGAGAATAAACATTCTATAATTTTTTCAGATTTTTCGGAGTGTGCGGTATTGAGACCTTCTTTGCGAGCTCCAAATTCCCATAAACCTCCAAAATTAGGAGACCCGGAAAAATAAATTTCCAAAGTACACATTCTGAAAATGAATATCATTTACAATATTTTTCCCTAGCTTCCACATAAGTTGTAAAGTTTTTCATCTCAGTTGATTCCAAAAACGTTATACCGGAAAGAAAATAACTTTTTCGAAGGTGTGAGTCACCTTACTTTTCGGTCTCACCTTGTATAAATTAACAACAATTTAACTTCCTTTTTATCTACACTAACGCATGAAAGCCAGTCGAAGTATTTGAGATAGACCCCATTTGATTACATTAGCAGTTTTTATTGAGACTATTCTTACATTCCTATCTGAGCCCTCTCTAATTTTATCTTACGCGCTCCAACTTGCTCTTACATGACAGACCTACATCTTTAATTAGAACCGAATGTTTTGGTTTTACATTATAGTTTAAAAATATCAATTTATGCTCAAATCTAAGGGGTCTCAGAACTCTTAAAAATGGTAAAAGTGAAAAAAAGAAGACCATTTTCAACATTTAATATCTGAAAATTTATACGATTTAAAAACACGATTTTTATTGAGATTAAAAGATATAAGTATGTTCTTTCATTTCAAATATTTTAAAAAATGCAAGATACAGAATTAGCATTTACAGGGGGTTCCAAACTGTCAGATATTTGTCGAGCAGAAAATGGGTATAACAGATTACGCGCACGATTACAAAATAAATTTTGCAACTAGAATGAAATTTTTTACCCCTAATTATACTTCAGATTATAATAATTACCTTGAACCTAAATAAATTTGTATTTAAAGGATTTTTATATTTTTAACACAAAGATGTATTGAGCTAATGCAAAATTTTGAAAATTTCAACAGAATAATCCCCTAAAAAAATATTTTGAACGATAAAAATAAAATTTTAGGTTTAGTTTATACAGACTAACATAAACATATGTTTTGAAAATTTCATGAAAAAATATTCAGAAGTTTGAGATATCGTGCGCGTTATGACCCAAAACGTCATTTGGAGAAAAATGACTTCCAAGTTTCGGAAATGCCGCTTCAACTATTGAACGGGTATAATTCTATTAACCATAACTTCTGTTTTAATGGGAATTTCAAGGAAACAATTAAACTTCTATCTTTTATGAACATTTTGGTATAACATCTAAAAAAAAATTAAAATTTCGAAAATTTTGAAGCTTTAAGAGTCCTGAGACCCCTTAAATAACAAATAGTCATGAGACCAGTTTTGTTGGATTCTATGTCGGATTAACTTTGTGGTTCTCTGCCGTCTTGATATATAATTATCTATAGTTTATACAATAAGTCTGGTTTTACAGTTGGGTTCATTGATCTACCTATCCAAAAATAACCAAGAATCAAGACCGCATACTCACTAGGATTAACATGTATTGGGTCCTTTGGACTGACCTTTATTTTTACTGATCGCCTCGAGAAATTCCTCATGAGTTCGTTTATTTGAGCCAATAACCCTCTTAAATGACGCTTAACTCATTCAGTCCCAGATTCCCATAAACCTCCAAAATTAGGAGATCCTAGGGAAATATATTTCCACATTCTGAAAATTAATATCCTTTACAATCTTTTTCCCTAGCTTCCACATAAGTTGTAAAGTTTTTGAACTCAGAGTGGGTTCCAAAAACGTTATACCGGTATCGAAAAGAAAAAAAGCTTTTTCAATTTTTGCAAAAAAAGGATTTAATGCACCTATTAATGCGCTGGAAGTCACTAGCATGTTCGAAATGAATGGCTATTGTTACAAAGCACATAAAAATAACCTTATACCTATACATATTTTTAAGTCCTCCCTTGTGCTGGACCCTGCTCTTTATGACAAAGGGACCACAGAAACAAAGCAATTAGAATAGAAAGAATTCTGATGACACTTTCCCTGGCTAAACATCACGACAACCGATTTGGAATAGGTTTATTTTTATGTATTCCTAAACGTTTAACCTAGCTCGATTTCTACCACTTACGGACTCAATCTCCTACCCAAATACAATTAAGTCATGTTTGGCGCTTGACATGAAAGATCTGTTTATGCAAATAGACCTTCATTTTAATAAGTCTGTTCAGCAGGCAAGAGATATGGGCGTTTAGAGTCTTGGCTAAGTTAGCATTTTGAAGAAAAACTCCAAATGAAAGAACTTTTTTTTTGACCAGGGAAATCTGTTTCGATTTCTTTATTTTATGACAATTTTATTTTTATTTAAGAGAATTTAAAAAAATAAATTGATCTTACCATGAGATGAGATGCACCTCTTCTTTCACCCATCCTGTTGAGAGGTTCCATGTAGACCTACAAATGAAAGTCAAAATACGACTCAATTGAATAAGATATTTTTACTAAATCATGCCTGGTAACAGCGATTCATAAAAATATTCAAATCAGTCACTAAAACACATCCATTTGGATTCTGAAGTATTATCTCAGAGGCATTGTTAGATAAGTTTGAAAGATGAACCACTACTACGTTCCTAAAACGACGTGGATAGACCTCTGCACCACAAAGAGCGTTTAGTAACGCTAACTCCTGCACCTCTAGATAGATCTCCTGTGTTCGTAAAAGATGCAATATACCCCCCCTCCACATATGGACAGGAAGTACCCTTATTATAACTACAATGATATTTAGACTTTGGAGAAAGGTATTTAATCTACGCTAAATCTATTGAGAGAAATACGCTTAAAAAACACCCATCACCTTTCCCACTGTAGACAACAGTCAACAGTAATGCTGTTGAAAATTGTAAATGTGGTCATAATGAATGCCTTCAGTGCATAACAAACTTCATGTCTTCAATCCTTAAACATTCGTAACATAACATTGTTAAACATAAGTAAACTGTTACACCGCAGACAAGTTCCGATGCATCACTCACTCCATGTAGCTCAATTATAATAACACTACAAATCAAAACAAATTTTAGTCTTTTGAGGACTTTGATGTCCGTGAGATATTTTATAAAAATCCTTTCACTCGAAACGAAATGATGTGTGACATTTCCCTTTGATCCAATTGTTTGAAGCATGCGTTACATTCAGTTAGATCACGTGGAATGATGCCATCTCAGTTTTTCAGACCCTAGTCGCCGCAAAATAAACGTGTCCTTGCAGTGACGGACACTTCCAAAATGTCATAATCGCCAGCAATGGAGGAGAGGAGGAATCGTCTCTGTGGTGTTTGGAGTGAATCTATTTCAAACTTGGATGTTATATTATCTAAATGACGCTACCACAAACAACACTACCACATTTGTGTCAAATTAAAACGTATATTTTGAAATTTGGCTGTTTATGAACGCCTTAAATGTCTGGTACGCATATATACGTCTTTAGAAATGCATGCATGTATTAAAGGGATGGCGAATTCCAATTATAGCGAGGCAATTTTCACCACCTGAACAATTTTAGCTCAGGTGGTTGGGTGGTCAGGTGGGTAAAAGGGAATTGCAACTCAGAAACAACATTTTCTTACTGTTATTTCAGAATAATTATGTACACCTTCTATGATTTCAGAAATATGCGATTTAAGTAAGGCACTGGAGATCACGCAAGATGTCGTCGGCAGTTAAGGAGTTAATAAACTTGGATCTATGGACATTCACTTGTGTAGCTTTATTTTTTCTCTCATTGTAAAGACTGTCTTCCTAAACTGTCTGAACACAAGAACACGTGTCAACCTTTGTATCAGTAAGTAAAACTGCTGAAGAATGGAGAAAATCCCTTTTTCCCTCTTCAGGTAAATGCTCTTAAACTTCTGCTATCCCAAAATGGATGCCGTAAGTGACTGCTTGAAATCTAAATGCTTCAATCAAAACTAAAGGATTTGGATCTCCATTCGATTTCTCTGTACATCCGACTCCCCTATCAAAATCAGATTATACAATTTAGATATATCTGCGATTGAAAACAGGCCATGCAAAAATATCTCTACTGTTTTACAATGTTGAATCGAAACGAATGCTCTTCACAAAAGCATCAAACACGGCTCGAAGAGAGATTGCTTCACTTCTAAGACGCAAAACCGTATTGGATAGGGAATGTAATTTATTTCAAACTGTGTTGTTTTGTTTTATGACGCCAATATCTCGACACGAGGAATGCAGACGCGAAGGGGGCGAGTGCCTTCCGTGGGGATCTTTCTAAGAGAACCTCACGAAAGTCTATTTACGCAAGGATATCCAACGTTCGAAGAAAACCATGGAAAACTTCGAACGATTAGATTGGGTTCGAACCCAGCACTTCTCGTCTATCAGATTTGAGACACAACCTCTCGGTCCCTATTTTCAGGCTGATTTGAATTGGAATTTTTTCTAAAATGAAAGTTATACTTCCATGAATGACGAATTAACTAATGTTTTATGTATGTCTATAAGCTTCTCCAAAAACTAATCCGTCATAATTCTTCTAAATGTCTTGAATCACCAAACGAAGAAAGACCCTTTAATTAACCGGTAACCTACTGATAGATCGCCCAGATTCATCTCTCTCGTGCGTTTAAATAAAACTATTTTCACAATACTGAATTTTTAAAGATTTAGCTGTGGTAGAGTACACAATAAAGATCAACAGGAAGAGATTCAGCTTCGAAAACCCCTACAGGCGAAGGTAGATTTCGGAGTTAAGTATTCATTTCATAAACAAAAATTAAATCCAGATTACAATTAAAACCAATTTAACATTTTTATCTGTCCGCTTCTGACGAGTTTTTAATTTCATTTTTCTGTAAGAGCTGCTTTTATAAGAATCACATTAAGGCGCTTTTCAAAAAAAAATTTTCCTGAGCTCAACAACTCGAAATTTTCGGACACATTTTCAGTCATTTTTAAAAGTGAAAACACGAAACTTGCTCAATTTGTTTTTGAAGAAATGTATAAGCGGCCGCATATTTTCAGCTTTCGCTCATTTCATTAAAACTTGATTTATAAACAATTTTTTTCACAGTACGACCCTTTTTTTCCCATTCCCACCTCTCGCTTCGGGAAATTCGTTGGAAACAACTTTGACAGCATCCTCTGTTACCATCTAGCAGGAAGAGATCACACCTAAGGAAGAAAGAAAAATTCAATCAGTATAATGTAGGCATTTTAATAAGAAAATGGGAATTAAAAACTACGCAAAAGTTTTCAACATTTACCGATATCGTTTTCAGCTAAGTTAGGAGTATATAGCGCAAGTAAATGATTACAATACATGCATACTGCAAGAATCTATAGAGATACTAACTGGAGGAAAGAACTCGTGGAATATGTTATGCCGTATACCACATATTTGGTATAACCCTCAACTGGTGTTAGCGATCTGACAGACCGCTACTTTTCACAATTTTTCACAGCTTAACTTGTAATTTTCTGTTTAACTACAGATACCAGTTAAACTGTTTCATTTGAAGCTCTAGGACTATGATGTTGAATCCTATATTGATAATTTAATATACCCCAAAATAAAATTTCTTCCTAAATTACATTCCGTTCTTGTATTTGTCCTCTCATAAATCTTAAAATCTATTGATTAACCGTTTAATATAACTTGATTTTTATCTCATCTAAAAAGCTCCCTTTTTAAATAAAAGTAAATATATCTTGCTACAATTGACGGTTGTTAATAAAGCATATGTAATCCTAATTGTACTTATTTCCTGTCTAAAATCTTTATGCTTGCTAAAGTACTTTTCTTCGTAATTTAACACGTTGAGTGACACCACGGTGACTGAAGCGCTGAAATTTTTACACAATGTTTTAAGTCATTTTTAAGAAAGTATAATCCTGTAATAAATAAAAGGTAGGTAAATTTTAAATATTTGTTCAGTAATTACTTAAAACGATACATATTTTATATCCTATTTTAGACGTCAGTCATCGGCGAATGACACGTTTTAAACAGAAAGTTCGGTGTCAGTCACCGGTCACTTACGTGTTAATTGATTTTTAGAATGCCTGTCAATAGTATTGAATGAATTTAAACTTAAACAATGAGAGAGTTTAATCAAGGCATTTTTTGTATTGCACATTTATGTTGCTTGTTATTTAATTTTATTACTTTAAAAACAATTTCGCATATAAAAAAATATTTTCATATATTTAAGCGAATTCCAAAAGAAAGGCAAGATGAAGAAGGTTGCAGTTATTCATTTCAATATCAAGGAAATCGTTGTTTCCATAGCAACAAAATTGAATCAGCAGGGCTCCATTGGACTTCATTTTGAGACTGAAAAAATTTTAATTCAATTAAGTTTTCTTTTAATTCATAAAATTTGATAGTTAACTTTCATTATAAATTTAAGTATTGCGCGGCAGCGCAATACATATTTATTTCCAGTGTCACTTCTCAATGTTAATTTAACATAGAAAAGCCTATGGAGACCATAACTTTTTGACTTTTTCTTCCCACCTTTTTGTCCCTGGTGCCACAAATTTTTTATTCTTCGTAATTTTAATGATATTGTAAATTCAAAGTACGAAAATGTTTGCCTGAAGACAGGGTCAAAATGGAGGATAAAATGCCTTTGCATAGGGGTGAATTATGAAGCAGAGTGTAACATAGCCTAAGCTTTATGTATATTATTCAAATACTTTTCTTAATAATTCCAAATTTCGCTTTTTTTCATTGAGAATCAATGGACCTTTTTGCTATCAAATTTAACATTTTTTTTCTATTGTTGCAAAAATTTCAAAAGCCGTATTAATAATTTATCTACAGTAATTAATTTTCAGTTAAACTATTCCCACGTGAGAAATTGAATTTGAAATAATTTTTTTACGAATTAAAAAAAAGATGAATAGGGCGTCATACGGGAATTAAAACTGATATTTTCAAACATTTGTTAGTAATACAATAAGCATTAATGAGAGTAAATACAGAAAGCAGGTGACTATGACGTAAAAAAATTGCAACCTATTTCACTGATACTGATTTTTAAGCATGACTATCAATTACATACAGATGTGCACCATTCGATTAAAAAGGTGTTAACTTTGCGATTTGTGTTTTCCTTTTATTTATTTGTTAATGAAGTTTTAATTTCGTTAAAGAATACTAACCAGAAATAAATACTGAACTATTTATATTGTTTTAAGACTGTGTAAAAATTGAAATCGTCGGATGCTTAAAAGTTAATAAATTTGCAAATAACCGAAATTTATTTTACGGGTTTCATCATCAATTTGACGTCAGCATTACACATGGGATGTAATTTAAGTATTGCGCGGCAGCACCATACTTATTTATTTCCAGTGTCACTTCTCAATGTTAATTTAACATGGAAAAGCCTATGGAGATCATAACTTTTTCATTTTTTTCTTCCCACCTCTTTGTCCCTGATGCCACTCATTTTTTATTCTTTACTAATTTTAATGATATTATAAATTTAAAGTGATGTAAAAACGATTGCCTGACGCCACGGTCAAAACGAATGGTAAAATGCCTTTGCATGTGGGTGAATTATAACCCAGAGAGAAACACGGGCCAATTTATTTTTACATTATTCAAATATTTTTCTTAATAATTCCAATTTTCGCTTTTTTTCATTGAAAATCAACGGACATTTTTCATTGAAAATGTAACATTTTTACTTCATTGTTGCAAACATTTCAAAAGCCGTAATAACAATTTATTTCTTTTTAGTTGAAAGATTTTCACGTGAAATATTAAATTGAGCTAGTTTTTTTTTTTTTTCAAAAATTAAAAAGGTGAATATGGCGTCATAGTGGAAATAAAAAGGATATTTTCAGAATAAGTTTTTGCTTTGGTCAAGTTTATATTTTAGTAAAAAGTTTCTAATGGATAGCTATATTTACGCAATGTAGCGAACTTAGTGGGGAATTACATAACTTAAATTTTAAAATGTATTTTATAAACTTAGTTTTATATCGTATTTTAGACGTCAGTCATTGGTGAATGACGCGTTCTAAACGGAAAGTTCAGTGTCAGTCACCGGTGACTGACGTGGCGCTTAACGGGTCAACTGCTTTGCATTTCGTTAATCTTTGAATAATGTTTAAGATCCCTTTAACACATCTCTGTAGATATAAACAAAATAATACGTTTGAAGGATTTAATGCTCATTTTCATTTAATCATCATGAAACATTTTGATCCGTGATCTGTCGCCGGATTGGCGTCTTTAGATTTTGAATTTTTATATGTAGCAAGTCTAATGGATTTTTGATGCAAGTTATTTCGTGGTTCGGACAGAATATATATTTCTCTCAAAACACTTCGCAACCAGCCTTAGAAGTGTCAGGTCGCAAAATTCTTGCTCGTGTTAGGGAGATCGCCTCACCGTGTCTTGTTGGCTTTGAATGAAAGATCGTCCATGGATTTTATGTGTTATCCACCTGTCTTTGTCATCAGTATTTTATTTCCAAGAAGCGGACCGAAGTTATACCGCAATCTACTCACTATTTCCTCATTACAGATCAATGGCCCTAAATTCACCAACAAAATGCCTTTAAAGAAATACAAATTTATTGACACCCTAAGGACTATCGCTAGCGACTTCTGAACAAAGGAATTTTAATTATAATCGTCTTGTACATAAAGTTGAGTGCAGAAACAGCATGCTATGAATTAAAGGATCCATTTATTCATCCTTCGATGAAGCAGTCCCGGAGACCGCCGCCTCACAGTAGTTAGGTAGCCATTTTTGTCAACCCGTTAAGGGTTCATCTAACAGGTGTTGATGGTTTTAAATAACCCACCTCGCTCCCTAACCCCACCCCCTTTCCTACCTTATCAAGGTTTGGTTTAAACGTGACTGCATTTTTCTCATTGATTCCCTTGATGATGGCCAAGTTCTGGTTGAAAGAGCTCGGGAACTCCGATTAATATTTTAATATCTGAATTGCTTTAATACCTTTTATATTGTTTCATACCTATTTTAGTAATGAATAAATTAGGAATGATTTTAAATGTTTTCGTGTTTCGAGCAACACGCTGAGGTGAATTGGACGTTCCTACTTTGCATACAAAATTATCTCTATATTTGATAGCAAATATAGAAAAAGTGTTCACATGAGAAATATTAAATGTATTTTAAGAGAAAATGTATAATTAATAGAAATTAAAATATCGTAAGTCATGAGATGTTTTAAAGTTTAAAGTCTGAGCGATTTCGATCTCATACCTGCCTCTGGACCGAAGTACTGGGTATTTTTCATGATTTTTTAAAAAATGTTTGGAAGATGTGTATTTTAATATATATATATTTTTAATTATAGACTTCAAACCGTTCTCATTCATAATGAAGGAACTATTTAAATGGACGAAATATTAATATTGAATGAGAAATTACTGAAAAAAGCATGTTTTATATATATTTTTAAAGTTCCGAGTGAGAAAACATTTTTTAACATAAAATTTCACATATACCTGAACAAAAACTTACGCAAATGTTGTACAAATATCTGAAAATAGGTTTTATTTGTTATATAAACATTATTTAGTATATAGTGATGGCCAAAATTGTGGTCACTTTTATGTAGCTTTCATTACAAAAAGTCAAAGGCTAACTACCGCAGCCGTTCAGAGGAAAACACTTCCGGAAATTTTGCTGTATTTTCGCCGACCATTACCCCCAGATACGAAAATCCGTTGAAATGCTGACATATACCTGAATTTCGCCATTCTATAACTCTCGAATTTTTGAACAGATTTGGATTAAATTTTTCATATGCATAGTACATACCAATGTCTTGATCAAGTTCGTTGGCCAGCTTCATCCGCCATCTTATTCCAAAATGGCGGCCGTTTGAATTTTGAGGACACTTTTGGAAATTTTTAGGTTTCCTAATTTTATCTTTAAAATGACCTATGTTGTTAACTTACACTATGTGACTCTTTAAAATATCTTTGAATGTTTCTACCATTCTGTTTAAAATGATACATACGAGGGAAACGTAACATTTTCTATAAGTATAGAAGTTTAAAAAACATAAAAAAAATTTAAAAAATTCAAATGGCCGCCATTTTGAAATAAAACGGCGGATGAAGCTCGCCAACGAACTCGGTCGAGACATTGGTATGTACTATGCATATGAAAAATTTCATCCAAATCGGTACAAAAATTCGAGAGTTACAGCATGACAAAAAAAAAAAAAAAAAATACATATATATATCTACACCCCCCCCCCCACACACATATATATATATGTATATATATATATATATATATATATATATATATATATATATATATATATATATATATAAGGTTAGTTGGGACAACTGGGACATGATTTTACAATGTGACTCTGGAGCTTCTGACAATTCAGTTTCAAAAAGCTAATGTTCATTTCAATTAAAGTCTGAACTTCTGTAAATGTGTTCACTTAGGTTCCCTCTATCAGACAGAAATGCTCAAAATTACATTTTAATATTTAAAAATATAAAAATATGCATATTTCATCTTTCTTTCCTCATGGGTACAGTTGCCCCCAAAATGGGGTAATTGGACCAGGGGGTGGGGGGTCTATGTTCCACACGCGTTTATATTTTTTCATATCGGATATCAGGTCCTGTTTGAAAAAGTGTAAACAACTTAAAAAAATTTAAACCAGGCAGATCTTGTAAATTATACGTCAATAAACAGCGTTGTAAGGGAAACCTTTGCTGTCAGTGTGCCTAAAAGAGCACTAAAACTGAAAATATTAGATTTATTTATATCAAAATTATAAAACTTAAGAAAGTACTTATGTACTTTAGTATAGATAATACGTATAAAAGTCACATGCGTATTTTAAGGAAAAAATAGCAAGATAAATCTCTGAACAAAAGGCTACGTAAGTACTTCATCTTTATCCAAGGGTCGCATTATATAGGGAAAATTTTATTGTTCCTTAAAGAAAGGTGCGATAAAGATATTATTTTCAAAATAGTGGTAGGGACGATAAAAGATTCCCTATAGCATAGCTGCCAACTTTTACGCTTTCCTCTTACCACTAAAATATTATAGTAAATGTTATCTTATTTAATCGTCGAAATCTTATGATTAAACAAAACGAAAATCTCTATTAAATTTTAGTGATAGCAAGAAAGCGTAAAAATTGACAGCTATGCCTATAGAATGCGACCCCTGTGTATAGTACAATTTCGAGGTCTGGCTATCTGGCTTTTAGGGGCAAGGTACTTGCATTCGTAAAATGTTGGAATAATTTAATGACACCAATATTTACAACAGAATCTATCTGAAAACATGTAAAAGTATATTTTCGCGTACTTAATAAAGGTGAAATTTTATTTATAAAATTCAGGTGCCAATGTGGCAATTAGGAATTAAAATTAAGTGATGCCATAACGGCATCCCCGCCTCTCAAGGGGTCAAGAAATTTGGTTTGATACCACTCAATATGCTTTTTTTAAATTTCATTACGTTATTTTAATAAGGTATTCTATCATTTTCTTTATTGTGAGCAAAAACCAATGGAAAAATTTACTTCCCGTAGTAAGAGACACACAAAAAAATTATAACTATTGGGGTAACTGGATCCAGCATGGCCCAGTTATCCCGAATACATGTCCCAGTTACCCCATTCTTGAAACATTTATGGGGTAACTGGGACACCGGGCTTACATTTAAAACATGAAGTAAATATGTATAGATACCTAATAATATTAATGTAGTTACATGTTTAATAAAAGTACTTACAGTATTTTAATAAAAATCCGAGGAAGTTCAACCGTATTGACGTTGTTTTTTAAAAAAGAAACGTAAATTTTTGACAACCTATCACAGCAAAGTGAGAGTTATGATTGAGTTGATACACGTTGTTTTAGGAAGTAGAGATAAAGGGGCATTGCTCACAAAAGCTAAAACTTAAAAAACACCAACTGTTTTTTTTATAAAATATCCTATGGCCCAGTTACCTCGTGGTTCCAGTTACCCCAACAAACCTTATATATATATTTAAAACTACAAACAAAATATGAAATTCCATCACTCACCATAACTAAAATGAAACTCTACTTCAAAAATATTAAAATAACCAACATATACATTAACTCTTAGAACCAAACTAAGAAAAATATATATAACAGCAAAACAGAAAAAAGCGAGCGGCACGACATGCTCTGCAGGGTTAAATCAGACTTTACGCATGCTACGTCCCCCTTCACTCGTTGAGACCAAAATTGAAAAAATGAAAAACTAAACAGATCTACGAAATCCATCAAAATATCTTTCTATCTCATTAGATCAATCAAAGCATCAAAACCACCACTCTCATCCATTACTGAGTTCAGTTCAGTTCCGTAACTGCTACTCTTTATATATATATATATATATATGTATGAATATATGGATATATATATATATATATATATATAAGTCAGCATTTCAACGGAGGGTGGATTTGGTATCTGGAGATCATGATCGGCGAAAATAGAGCAAAATTTCTCCAAGTGTTTTCATTCGGACGGCTGCAATAGGTAGTTTTTTACTTTTTGTAATGACAGCTACCTAAAAGTGTCCACAATTTTAGCCACCACTGTAAACTGCTTTTATTGTGGTACCATTTCAAAGCACAGATTTTCACAAAGAGCAATAGCACAAGGTTCAATGTTCGAGTGAAGCTCTGATTCTAGATATTTTCATATACATGACGCCACTCTTTAATGACCTAATAAATACATAATGGATACTAGGAAACACATAACCTACTGAACATACTTAGAAAGCAATAATTTGGCAGAATAATGAATACTTACAATGTTCTTTAAACTAGATTTATTAATGTGCTAAGCTTACAATTTAACTCAAATTGGAAAAGTTACCCTTTGCCATGATGGCGGCATGACCCCGAGAGGACACTATAGCGGAAATCCCTCCAGCAAAGCCGAAAGAAGAACCGAACTTGTTCAACACATTGCATCAAAATGTCGGCGAATGCATGCAGATTACGGGTAATATTATCTTAAGTACCCAATGTTACAATAAAAAATGTTTACCTCTACTTATTTGAAGCCACTAGATGAAAACAAAATTTTTCGCTAGAACAAACGAACGACGTACAACAAAATTACTCTCACTCTAGGCAATGTTTCTATTGTTGGCCGCTATAGTGGAGGCGAATTCACTATCTCAAACTGCTGTTTTTAAACTAGGCAAGGTGGAGGCATAACCCCGAGTGGCGCCATTCCCCCGGTCTCCCCTAACTTTAATCTGGACCCCATATCTCAACATTTATGAGTGCTAAATTCCAACTATTTTAGGGGTGAAAAAAACAAGCGACAACAAATTAAAAGTATAACTAAGCATGACAATAATGTTTTCTCTCAGAAGCGTCATTTCATAAAATTTCTTGCCTGAACAGCTAACAATTGGTAACCGTAATCGCCAGCCAGCAGGCTTTAGTCTCAACCCAAAGTTCCAAAATTTATAAGAGTAAAATGCCAACAACTTTAGAAAAAAAAAAGCAAACCCCGGCAAATCCAAGAGAGAAAAGACTTGATTATCGATTTTTTTTTTTTAAATGACGGCAACAACGTACATACGAATTAAGAGTTAAGGTATCTTCGAATGTAAAAGTGACCCTAATATGAATTGCAAAAAATGCTGATCTGATAATCTTTAGTATATAAAATTTTACACACATATTAAAACATATATGCTAAACAGTTAATTTTATGAAAAAGAATCTGGATGCATAGAAAATTTAATTTACTTTGAAAATTTAATGCTTTAATAAATGAATTTATTTTATATACCTTCCGCGCCGGATATCATAACTGACTCCGATATTTTGCAGGCTTCGACTTCTTTGCTGTATTTAGAATCAGGCTTCTGCCTCTTACTTGGTTGAGCTGAAGAAATCTGAAAAGCCATTCAAAAATCGAATTTTTAACTTTAGGAGAAACTATTAAGGATGCACAAAAATGGATTTTAGTTGAATGTGAAAAATTTAGCACACCTTTAAACAACCATTAAATACCAAATATTCCTATTTTTTATACTAATCGTTAAAATAGCAAGCAATAGAATGAAGTCAATTCCGAAATCAACCAATTCAGATTTTACTCAATTTGTTTTGGCAGAGATGGATTTTGAGTGCTTTAATTGCGCATTTTTAGCTCAGAAAAATATTGTAAAAGTTTTTTAAAGTAGCAACTTTTTCGGTAGTTTTGTAGAGTAAGAATTAAATGAGATATCTGACACTCGCTGTTGTCACTGTAAAACTATTAAGGGGCTGTGCATATATCGTCGGTACAATGTCAAACTATCCAATGTGAAAATAGCCACTTTTCAGGAGAGCAAAAAAACTGTTTTAATTGTGAATTCAAAATCAGCGCCAAGTTTCAGTAAGTTATCATATTTTTCGGGTGCTGTTTTATATCCTATTTAGACATCCTATTGAGATAAATCATTTCAATAAATTTACTCGCCAAAGAATCACATTGAATAGTTTGATATAGTATGCTTATTTGTACGTTTTGAGCTTCGTTGTACTTTTTCAGTTTCAAACTATCCACAATATGCCACATTGGATAGTTAGACTTGTAAAAATTTTGTGCTTTTCCCAGGCTCGCCATTTCATAGTAGCGAATATGCCACATTGGATAGTTTGACTTGTAAAAATTTTGTGCTTTTTCCAGATTTGCCGTTTCATAGTAGCAAATGTGTCTTATTCAATAGTTTAATTTGTAAAAAATTTGGTATGTACATACTCAATATAAAACACTTAAGGAATTTCTTTAATAATTTTTATAACGAATATACAGTAAATTAATAAAGAAAAAAAGCTTATTTTAAAACATTCTGTTAATTTTATAAAATATAAGAAAACAAAAATATCTCGAATAATGGGGTGGGCAGCAACGGGCACTTCATACACGTAATTATAAATAGTAATCTTCGCACTATTTTTTCTAAGAAACTCATGGACCGCTTTCTACCACTATTTTCGAATAGAAATCTTTGATTTATTTAATCCCCCATTAAAAAAAGTTGGAACAAATGAGTTTGAAGAAAATTTGGAAGAAATTCATTATAGGCTCTTTTAATACAATAATTGCAAATGTTCTCCCGAACGTGGGGAATGATAAAAGGGTATTCCCTTTTTTTTCCAAGACTTTCCTGATCGTTAAAAAGTTTATGAATTTTGCTTTAATTTTCTGTTGTCTAACCACGCTCTAACTCTCGTAAATATACTCGTATTGCCATATAATTTATTTATGTTTTTTATGTTTACTATGGCATATCCGGTGAAAACGGTTATAGGTCTTTTACAGGGACACTCAAAAACATCCCGTTACATTACGCTTAATGGAGAAAGAAATGTTTGTGGTTTAGTTTAATTATGTTACTCTATTTCAAACATAATGAAAATTATATACATTATTTAAGTGCACAGCAATATGCCTAGCTTAGAATATGACGTGTACAACAGTTATTGTTCATTTACCAGGAGCACATAAAAGATTTCGGTTAAAGTGCAGTCTATTAGCGATAATTGCTGGAAATGCGTTTTATATTATGGTGTGCGTTTTCAAACTATGTGCATACTATGTGGTATCTATGAATTCTACAGATTGTATACCTAAAATAATTCGTTAGCATTAATAAGAATTATTTTAAACTGCTTAAACGTAGTTTTTAATTGTGTTATGCATTTCAAAGCTCAACTATAGTTATTATATGAGATGTTTGTGGAATATAAGTAAAATCATATACAGGGCCACGCGAAAAACTAGAAACACGGACAATTATGGATAATTTCTGGAAGTTTCATTTTAGTAGTTTTAAACGTTATTTAGCTTGCATTAAATTTTTAGCTTCTTATGTGGCATGTATAAAAATCTGTAGGTAATATACAGGGTTGTACAAAAGAATTCAGTTATAGTCGTCTATTGGTAGAAATTACTGAATGTGAATTTCAACCTATTATACTTTTTAACACTTTCCAACAAGTTTGAAAAGCGTTTAAGAATTCGGTTTGCCTATCCACGCTCTAACTCACGTAAATATTCTCGGATTTTCATGCAATTGAAAAATTTTAATGGTGCTTACAATGGCATGTTTGGTATTGCATATGAAGTGTGTAACATTAACAGTTCATTTACAGGGGCACTCAAACGATTTCCATCACATTATGGTATATGGGAAAAAATCGTTTGGAGGGTATTGTAATGACATTACGCTATTTCGAATGTATTAAAACTGATATAAATCACTGAATTTTTTTTACAAGAAGATTACGACAGAATAGGACATGCATTCACAACATTTGTCGTTACTAAAGAAATGTGTTACAGTACTGTCTTTTAGCAATAATTGCTTTAAGTGCGTTTTTGAATTTCGCTATATGCGCTTTTAAATTTAACTATTTTTTTTGTATTTGTGTAAAAATTCTATACCTTGTATACAAAGCAATTACTGTCATAGACAGAAAAAGTACTCTAATCAGCTTGTGAAGCCCTGTAAATGATCTATAGATCTGTATATAATCTAGACAGTATACGGTAATTTAGTTTAATTAGAAAACGCGTAACACAATTTACACTTTCAGCCTTTAGCAATTTCCACGAATAAACGGAAATATAATCGAAATTCTTGTATAAACCTGTATATTATCTACAGACTTTTATACATGTTACGTAATATGGTAAAATTTAATTCAGGCAAAAAAATTGTTATAAACACACTTCCAGAAATTACCAGTCATAGCCGGCAATGTTTTCAGTTCATTGCGTATCTCTACATAATAGGAATTTATACCAACATATTTTAGTATAGTAAACAGAAATAAAAAGACCGAAATTGCATAACTCAATTTGAAACCTCGTTTAAGAAATTCACTCCTATACAAAGTAATGCTTACAAATTCTTTTGTATAGTCCTGTATAGGATCTATAAAATTTATACGTATCACGTAATATTCAAATAGTTAAAAACTCATACTATAATTGAAAACGCACTTCAAACAACTATCGCTAATAGACAGCAGTGTAACCGAATTTCTTTTTGTGTGTTCCTGTAAATTAACTATCATACATGTTATATTATACAGTAAGCAACTTGTAATGTAAACCAATTATGGATGTCAATTTCACTTTGTTCGGAATATTTTAACATTATTAAAATATTTTCAAACATTTTTTCTTACTATAAAACATTATACAACAAAATTCATTTGTATGAACCTGTGAATAATAATAAATGGCTTGCACATCATATTCTGCATAAAACATGTTTTAATACACTTGATAAATTCATATTAATTTCATTATGTTTTAAATATCGTAACACCATTAAAAGACACCACTCTTTTTCACTATTGAGTGTAATGTAACGGGATTCTTTTGAGAGTCCTATAAATGAACTAAAGATTTCACATTCCATTAACAATAGAAAACATATGATATAGTAAACGTCAAAAATATGTCAATTGCGTTAAATTTCAGTCCATATATAAAACAGTTTGTGTCTTCCTGATAAAAAGACTATTTTCATATTGGATAGTTTTACATGGTATGGATGCTTAAAAAAAGAAAAATATCCAACTATTTGCGCAAAGGATCGAATATGCCATATTGGACAGTTTGACATTATAAATTTTAGAAAAAAAGCGCATATTGGATACTTTCAAATAGTCATTATATAAGTTTCTAAGCAAGCTAGAGACGTGTCGATTTTAATTAGTACATATCATGAACAATACAACAAACACACAATACGAAAAATGCATTCTTTCACATTGGATAGTTTGACATGGTAGCGACGATATAACATTATGACTTTAGGGAAAAAAGGGGTGTCTGGTACATGATATCGTACGATATCTGTAGGGGGAGGAGGGGTTGTTTTTGATATCGTTATCAGTTTTGATCCAACCAAAATTCTTGTTTTGGGTAACTATTCTTTACATAAAACATCAACTTTTTCTTAGTGTGTTATCTATTTTTATGAAAAATCAAAATTATTAAAATCACCAAATTACTAATATCCCAAAGTCCGGCAGTTCTATTCTACTGTCCTATGCACATAAGATGCACTAGGAAAAAAAATAGGGAAGATTGTTGACCACCTGTTTTGTTGATAAGAAGTTCTGCTTATGCTCTCACCCGTACAGGGGCAAGTGTAAGAAGACAATACAAGGTGTCTACAAATCAGTTGGGCCATTTCGTAAGTTAAGAACTTCCGAAATATAAAATAAAATTAACTAGTTGAAAGTCAGCCTAGTAGTCATATTGCCGAAGTTTATTCATAGATGGCGTTAGGTGTCATAACTGACGCTATCGCTTAGCGAGGGGAGGTGTTATTCAATGGCCACCACGATCACAAGATCTTTCACCGGTTGATTTCGGTGTACAGGGTTTTGTAAAGGATCCAGTGTACAAGTCTACTTCCGGCATTCATTCCTGAACTAAAATCAAGAATCCGCACAGCAATGAATTGGATCGAAGGAAACAGGCTGACCAATCTGTTACAAGAAAGGATTTACAGAGTTACGAAAGGAAGTTGCATCGAACACTTGTGATAATGGTAAACTTTAACTATTTTTCTATCTTACAACAATATGTACTTTATATTAGATGTAAATTTCCAACTGGGCGAAAAATGTCTGGACCAGGATTCGAACCAGGGATCTCCTGACTGAAGCCGCCAGTGCTCTCCCATCTGAGCTATCCCGGACGAATCTGGTGGAACTTTCTCACCCAGATAACCTTAATGATTATATCATCTGGTCTGAAACCTGGTTCAGCTCCTGTGATTTATTTTGTTGAGCTGAACCAGGTTTCAGACCAGATGCTATAATCATTAAGGTTAGCTGGGTGAGAAAGTTCAACCAGATTCGTCCGCGATAACTCAGATGGGAGAGCTATCTCCCGGCTTCAGCCAGGAGATTCTTGGTTCGAATCCTGGTCCGGACATTTTTCGCCCAGTTGGAAATTTACATCTCATATGATTTATTTACCAATTAGAATAATTGTGTTAAAATTAATCTAGAATATGTACTTTAAATTTTTTTCCCTGTCAATTCCATTCAATAAATCATTCTTTTTGACCAGCTAATTTGCAGACATCCTGTATTATACTGTAGAATGCATTTTAAAACAAAAAGATATTATTGAATACTTTTAAATAGTATTTCCTTAAAGTGCTATTTAATATAAATTTATTTTATGTATAAGTGATATTCAATTGATTTCATTTGAAATCAGTAAAATACGCAATTAATAAACATATATCGTAGCAAAAGTATATAAGAAAAAATTAGACTCATATCGATATCATTAGGAGGGGGGGGGGGGCGGTCAAGGAATGATAACGTATGATACCGTAAGACGAGGAGGGAGTCCAAAGTTCCCAAAAAGTGGATAGCGTTATATATAGGTACAGCAACTAACAGTACATTGAAAGTACGCGAAAAATGCAGCTTCAGGCTTTGAGTTTGTCGAAATGGTAAGGTACGTCCTTTTCAAAGTAACAAAACTCAAATATGAAGTTAAATTTTTGTATAGGCTGGTCTATCTGTTGGTTCTCTTTTGAACTATGAATATTTCACAGGTTATTTGTGTCAGCTGTCATGTATGTGTGAATTGCCAAATGTATGCCATTTGTTTGACAAGACGGTATAACGCCAAACCATAAACTTATTGAACGAGAAATTTCCAGACCGCATCATATCAAGAAATTTTGATGTGAATGGGTCGCCAAGATCGTACGATTGAACCCCAATGGATTATTTTATTTGTAGTCCAAGGCAATAGGAGATTTTACCTAGCAAAATTAATGGAAGTTCAGGAAATTGGCTTACTTTATGTTTTTTGGGTCGCTGAATCCGAATTTGTAACTTCCCACCAAAATTTCACCCGGCAACACCCCCCCCCCCAAATTTTGGTAAAATGCCCCCCCCCCCCCAAAAAAAGGATTTTATTAAAAAAAATCAAATTTTTTATTGTTTTAGGGAAAAAGTATATAGAAATTCAGAAAGTAGACAAAATTTGCTACGAATTAGATATGACATTATGACTTAGGATGCAGGGGAAGGGGGGGGATCTGCCTAGGATACGCCGCGGTGCTGCGTGGACTAAGTTGCGTAATTCCACTTAACCACTCACGTTTACATTCGCCCTTCCATCTCCCCTCCGAACTTTCTCTATAAGGTTTACTTTAAGTGTTTTGGGTCGCTGAATACGAATTTTTAACTTACCCCCAAAATCCCCCCCCCCCAAATAGTTGTTTTTAAATTAAATTTTTTATTGTTTTAGGGGAAAACTGTAGAAATCCGGAAAGTAGACAAAATTTGCAACAAATAGGATATATGAAATTACGACGTAGGATGAACGGGGAGGGAGAGGGCTGCCTCGGAACATACACTGCGGCGCTATGTGCACTAAGTTATGCAAGTCCAGCTAATAGGGAATTTTACCTGGCTTGGTTTGGTTTGGTTTGGTTTTGTTTTTGACGGCCGATTATCTACACGAGGGATATAGGCCCAAGGGGGAGTGCCCTCCGTGGGGGTCTTTCTAAGGGAACCTAACCCGTATTTACGCATGGAAACCCACGGCTTCGAAGAAAACCACGAAAACTCCGAAGCGGTTAGGCCGACGGGCGCGATTGGGTTCGAACCCAGCACTTCCCGTCTACCAGCTTCGAGAGCAGAACCTCTCCGCCACTGGTGGGGCGAATTTTACCTGGCAAAATTAATGCTAGTTCTGAATTTCGGCTCACTTTATGTTTTTTGGGTCGCTAAATCCGAATTTGTAACTTTCCACCAAAATTTATTCCGGCAAACCTCCAAAAAATTGATTTTTTGAAAAAAATTGTTTTTTGAGAACAGCGCGCGGGGCAGCCCCCTCTCTCCCCGTTTATCCTACGCCATAATGTCATATGTCCTATTTGTTGCAAATTTTGTCTACTTTCTGAATTTCTACATACCCCTAAAATAAAAAAAAAAATAATTTAAAAACAAGTATTTTGGGGGGGTATCGGGGGGGGGGGGATTTTGGTGGTAAGTTAAAAATTCGGATTCAGCGACCCAAAAAACTTAAAGTAAACTTTATAGAGAAAGTTCGGATAGGAGATGGGAGGGCGAATGTAAACGTGTGAGTGGTTAAGTGGAATGGCGCAACTTTGTCCACGCAGCACCGCGGCGCATGTTCCGAGGCAGATCCCTCCTTTCCCCTTCATCCTAAGTCATAATGTCGTATATCTAATTTGTTGCAAATTTTGTCTACTTTCTAAATTTCTAGATACTTTTCCCTAAAACAATAAAAAAAATGTTTTTAATAAAAACCTTTTTTTGGAGGGCATTTTACCAAAATTTGGGGGGCGGGTGGGTTGCCGGGGTAAATTTTGGTGGGAAGTTAAAAATTCGGATTCAGAGACCCAAAAAACATAGTAAGCCTTTTTCCAGAACTTCCATTAATTTTGCTAGGTAGAGCCCCTATACGGTCTCTGTTGCCTGGACTATTGGGGGTTCCTGAAAAGTAAAGTGTGCGCCAATGCCCCCCGTACAATCCAAGACCTGAAACGTAACATCCGGGCTGAAATTTTGGCCATGGATCCGCTCATTCTAGGAAATGTCATCGAGTATTTATGTTCAGATGATGTCCGGATGAAATTTTGATGTTCAGAGCCTCGGTGGCCACATGTGCGATATTGTATTCTGATAAAATTTGAAATTGTGCATGTAGAAAATAATTTTTGGCTAAAATAGAATCACAAGACATTGACTTCCAATTTAAAAAACTGACTAAAATAGGCGCAAATTGTTTAAAAACTTAATTTCAAGAAAAAAAAAAAATTATATATGTATATGCATATTCGTGTTTTTAAAGTACAGAATTTTTTTTACAAAAAGCTGAATTTGTTTTATTAAGAAACGCACCAGTGGTTAATTTTTTTTAAACTGTAGCCTATAGATAAAGGTATATATAAATATTATACAGACATACATACAATAATTACAATAAACCTAACTGGAGTGAAAAATTAGAGCCAGGAATCGAACCCGGGACCACAGTATACAAGACTGCTGCTCTAACCACTGAGCTACTACGGGCGATACCTGGGTCTGCAATTTCTCACTAATAAACCATGTTGGGTAAGTCACCAGCCATCTATACGACAGCCTTGGATGACCGGACAACGATGAATAGATTTTACTATTACATCGATCTACGATAAATATAATAAAACACACATACTACACTATATATTAAAACACACATACACACATAAATAACGCCTGCATTCAATAGTTAAAGGTATATGTAAATATTATACAGATATACATACAATAATTACAATAAACCTTGGAAATGAACAGTGCGCCCAAACTCAAAATTGACTTTTGAGAAAACGCATCTTAAAGTTTCAATATCCACTTACTTGTTTCATGTAAAGCCAATCGAAAGAGGATTAAAAATCACGAAAAAAATGCAGGTTTTCCAATGTGGTTTTTTTGTGTATTGTTTAGAAAAGTTTAAAGATTGAGAATAAAACAAAAGTAGAAATTTTATTTTTAGAAGGTGAGGGGAGCTGAAAAGTTTCCGTGTCCCGTTGAAGTTTATTATTTGTACGGTTAACTTAATTGTGTACAACTTTTTGTATGTCACTTGACAATTTTGGAAGCCCTTAACCTCTTTTTCTGCGCTGTTAGCGGATGTCATTCTCTAGTCGCAGGGCTTCGTAATAATAGGAACTTTTGGACAAAAACTGCGTCGGCTATGACAAATGATGAGGGCATGCTAGCTAAATGTCATATGTGTTGACGAGTTTGTAATAAAAGCAAACAAATTCAATTAAATCAAGTTCAGTTAAATAAGCAGATTTAATAAACTGTTGCAATTAACATAACTAATGCTAAAGCAAAATGATGACATAAAGCATATACGAATACATCAAATACAAAACAAAACTTATGGAAATATAATTGTATAGCTTACTCTCGGGGATAGGCATCAAAATCGCAACAACGTCTTAGAAAATCTACGCAACCTGAACACATAAGAGTATCCCCATACGTCCTGGCTAGTTTTCATTTATGTCTTTGTACGAAAACGACAACACTACCGTATGGGAACACATTTTCACACTTATCGCATGATGTACGTCATGGGTCGTACGCCATTGTTGGAAATGATCAAAATACCATGACGAATGCTGCGTACGTTATTGTTGGTAGTGACACAAAATAGCATGATGTACACTGCGTACGTCATAGAGCGCAACGTGTTCAAGTACACTAAGTTCTAAAACTAACAATCTTATTGAGTAATACGAGACGATAAAGAAAGATATAATAATAATAAAACTTTTAATATGAGCGCATGCGATTAGGGGTGTAAAAAGCTATATTTTAACACTCGATAGGGAGTAACATCAAAGACATTAAGTGATAAATTCATCCTAAAATGCAAGGAATAGATTTATCTTTTCTCGATTTGTTCTCCCCTCTCCTCCAACAGTTTAAGTCTCATAATATAACCCGGAAACAAAGGATTCAAGTTAGATGGGAAGCGTTGAATTCAGACACTTTTCTCCGGGAGAGATTTCTGTGGCTCTGGGGTGGGGGGGGGGACATTATAGAGTTCCGGGGGGGGGGGGATTGCACTTTTTGACCATTTAAAACAGAAAATCTCAAATCTTCCGGGGGGACATCTCATTGCTCCAGCGGGGAAGGGAAGCGTCGCCCCGGGCCACACTCTGAACTCAACACTATATGGAACCGTACAAATATTTTGTACATTAAATTTTACTGCAAGATTGATTACAATTATATGCAAGTGGAAAATGTTAGGGGAAAGTAAGGGAATGGCGTTCACATAAGGGGAAACATGAATAGCTAGTCAAGTTTACCCAAAAAATAAATATTTTATAAATGAGGTATAACTTCAAAGCATAAAGAGCAGTTTGCAAACAACTAATCTGCATAAAAAGTTTCAGAAAACTTTTATCATTTTATTTAATTAACAATGGATTGAGCAGTAATGCCCGACATGGTAGAGTAATTGTGCTCAAAATTTGAATGCAACATTTAGGTTGGAGTTATTTATAGTTGGCGTAACAAAACACTACAAAAATAAGTAAAAGAATGGATCTACAGCTAAATGTATATATTTTTTAGAAATAATGAGTAAATGAACATTTGATAATAAGAGTATACTTACCTTCAAGTTAGATGTTGTAGAATTTTATTCTAAAACAATTTCAAACTAATAACGTGAGGACACAAAAATACTTTCCCCCCGACGGGCACTGTATTCTTACTGGGAACTTAGGATGAAGTTCGCTAGGTGCCGGTACCGATCGCACGTTTACAATTCTATTCTGTTTAGAGATATTGGGGTGAGCGGGATTGCCCGCTGAGCGTCATTACGCTAGTTTGCCCTAATACGAGTATTTTGACGATACCATCCCCTTTCAATGAATTTAAACATTTTTTAACACACAGTATTTCCCATACCTTGGGTGCTAAAAAGTAACAACCTCTTATAGCGCAAATATTAGGCCATTGGCCATGCTCTAACAATCATGTTTCAAGAGTGCTGTATGGTTTAAGTGAAGTATGAGTAGTTTGAGTTCATTTAAATTTAAAAACTAGTTGGATGTATCCATACAAAAACTTTCTTCTGTCTCATGCATCTTAATATTTCAAAAAAAGTGGTTAATGTTAATACTATACCAACTGTGATTTTCATTTTAAATTTCAGCTTCAGTGCATTAATCTGAGTAAAAAAGAGTTAATCTAGATCATGATATTTATAAAAAAATCAATAGTTTTTCGTTATTCTGTTGTACATCAGCTGTTTGCCAATAGCCGGCTTTGTCAGGATGCGAAGTTCTCTTCGCTTCACGAGCCGCCGATGTACAATAGAACTACGAAAAGCCTACAAAATTTGCTATTACAGCGTTCCCTTCCGAAGGAATATTTCGAAATTCAAGGAGAACCTACTTGCCGTATCCAAAAACCATAAATATGAAATTGGGTTCAATTCTTTGCATAACTTCACTTTTCAATGGTACAATGGCCGACACACGGACAGACATTTTGTATAAACACGTTTTTTTGGGATCTCTGATCCCTAAAACGTGACAATTCGTCGAAAACCGGAAGTCGAAAAAAATTTCGATTACAATACTTTCTTCTATTGAAGATAGAAGAAAGCAATAGAGGCAAAATTAGCTTTATTTCAAAAACCTCATCGACATTTTTTTTTTTTTAACTCTCCCGCATTTTAACTTAAAACGCAATTGTCAGCTTATAAATTATAAGAAGTTAAACTTCGTAGACATAATATTTAATATAAGAAAAGAACAAGTTAGAAAATAAATTTTTATTAAATACGAAAACTAATAAAAATGCAGAGACGAAATTATCAAGAAACCCGAATAAGTTTTAAAAGTATTTTTCATATTTTTACGTTAAAAAAAAAAAAAATTATATATATTATATATATATATATATATATATATATATATATATATATAATTATGGCAAATTTTAAAAATTTAAAGCTTTAAAAGTTAAAAAAGAACAAGATTGGAATAGATTTTTTGGTAAATTGAAAGCAGAGGCAACTACAGAAACGAAAGGAGTTTTAATTTAGGAACTTCAAAACTGATAAGTGGGAAATGATCTTTTAAACCCTTTTCACTTAACTAATGTCTGAAAGGAATAGAATAAATCATTTGATTCCAATTAAAATAAAGTCAAAAAATTTTTATACGAACCCCCCCCCCCCCCCCCCACACACACACACACACACACAACAAAAATTCTGTTTGGCAGATTTCTATCGTGAACTGTAAATGCAAGTTATTTTTTCTGTAAGCACCTATTCTATATTTCTGTTTAGGAGGATTCCATTATGAGCAGTTCCGCATACTTTACTGCAATAGCATTTTTTTGCGATGCTATATAGTTTTAGAAAAGTTTAACCCTTTATGTAATGAATTATGAAATCACGAAAATTTTATCTTCTAAAGTATTTTTCGGGAATTTTTGAAACTACATTAGAAGATTTACAGAATCATTTAATATATTTTAGAAGGATTTTAGAAGGCTTGAAGGATTTAGAAAGATTCATTAAATTTGAATTTATAGGGATTTTGTGCATTCATTTATAACCCCCACTCCAATCTTATTTTAAATATTTTTCTTAGTATTTTGTAGAATAAAGAAATATACAAATATGAAGTTCTTACAGTAGAAATATTTCCGAATTGACAAATCCCACCCTCCCCACCCAACGCCAAGGGTTGGGTTGATTGTTGACGGCCAATTATCTACACGAGGGATATAGGCCCTAGGGGGAGTGCCTTCCGTGGAGGTCTTTCTAAGGGAACCTAATCCGTATTAACGCATGGAAATCCACGGTTCGAAGAAAACCACGAAAACTCCGAACGATTAGGCCGACGGGCGCGATTGGGATCGAACCCAGCACCTCCCGTCTACCAGCTTCGAGAGCAGAACCTCTCAGCCACTGGTGGGGCCACCCAACGCCAAGAAAGCTGAAAAGAGGCAAATGCAAAAGAAATCATCCTTTTAAAAATAGTTTTGTTTTGTGTCACCCATCATGCTTTTGGAACAAGATAAAGTAATGCATCTATAACTCATTCTAAACTGTATTACTAATAATCGATGTATTAAATGAATTTTACAACAAGTTCTTTTAATGGTACTTATAAGTACCGTCAGTAGGTAACGAGTTAACCTTTAACTGATGTCACGCGGTCTCACAGACCCTGCGACTCCCAGCTATACACCCTTCCATCCCTTAAAAGTGCGAATATTACTTGCCCTTACCAGTACCTTCTTCTACCAGCTTACGAAGGTCACACACAAAGCGATAATTCTGCGAGTTGATTTTAAGCGTGTTATTCGTCACGCTGGGGTTTGTCAGACCGCATCACATAAGTTGTGGGATTATTTGAAACTATAGTACAATACTCGTGATTAGTTGTACTTCTTTTTCATTTCTTTGGTGTCTTTTTTTTTGTGTGATGATGTCGTCGTAACATCGAAATTTTTTTTCTTTCCTCAGCTAGAGGAAATAGGAGATATTATGAAAAACTGGACAGATCAAGAATTTTCCGATATTGAAAGTTCTGACGATGCAGATTTTACTGACGGAAGAGATCACGATACGAATTCTGAACTTTCCGATGGTGAAAATATAAATATTTCTGATGCAGTTAAACATATTTTATTACCGAAAGAATAGTTTATAGAAAAACATCTAATAAGTGGCATTTATGCCAAAAGTCAGTATACATTGAATGTACACGAAAAATAAATATTGACTGCAATAATGATGTACAGGGTTAGCGAAATTAAACTTCCGCTACTCAAAGTTCCCTGGAGGCCGTTCTACTAGTCCGAAGAGAAAAATATTTTGACAACAGACACTTCGGAGGATGCGCTCGAGATTTCCGAAATAAAAAAAAAATAGTTTAAAAAATCGCCACTAGATGGCGCTACTAGTTAGCGTGTGAATAGAGGAAAATCTGAGATCCCGAAACACTGAAGGAGCAGTGGTCTTACACAAAAGGAACACAATAAGGGCAATAAGTAAGCACAGAATTTCCATGGGCAGGAATCATCAACCGCCATTCTCGCGAGAATTTTGCGAGTGTCCGGATCCTGTCGTTCCAATTGCTGAATCACTTGAATCTTATACGGGTAGCAGATCAGAATTCTAAGCACTGTCGGACACTGAAGTAGGGCATATCAAGGGTATGTGAAATCGTCTGTACACTGACAGTTCCATGAGGCGAATGAGTGGTAGACTGCTATAGCAACATCCTCTACGACGGCGGTGGTACACTTTTACTTCCACTCCCCGGCAAATTGCCTAACTGTCCTGTTCGCTCGAATTTCATCATCATGTCTTTAAGAGCATGCTCCGATATCAGTTTACGTCGTTGTTTCTTGAGACGGCGGAACTCTCTCACAACTGGCTCTGCATTCTCACTGTTGCGGTAGTTCAGTTTGACTAGCATTGCTCTCTCCGGCAACGTCGGCATTTTGAAATGCTCATATGATTGGGACACGAACTTCTTTCTTTTATCGTGCGTGGAATTTGCATGTGTTGCTGCAATGTGGTGCCCCGCTGCGCCACCTGGTAGCGATTTTTTTAACTAATTTTTTTTATTTCGGAAATCTCGAGCGCATCCTCCGAAGTGTCTGTTGTCGAAATATTTTTCTCTTCGGAGTAGCAGAACGGCCTACAGGGCCCTTTGAGTAGCGGAAGTTTAATTTCGCTAACCCTGTACTTTGACTCGTTGGGTAAATACTTTTAAATAAACAGTGCATTTTAATTTTAATACTTTGTTGCAACGATAATTTGTAAAAAAATTTGTACATGATTAATTTTTATATTTAATTAGCAAAATTAAACTACTGTGTATTTTGAAAGAAAAAAAAGTAATTTTCCTGTACTGAAGTTAAATAATACGAATAAAATACTTTTTTCATGCAATTTAATGCACATGCTCCTAAAAGAAGTACAACGATATTGTTAGGACAAAATTTAAGTGAATTCAGCCATTTTAGTTATTTTTTTTTTATTCATTTTATTCGAGCGGTCTGAGAGACCACATCACATCAATTGTGTGACAAATTTTAGTCACATCAGTTAAAGGTTAAAGTTTTACAAGTAACGACATTTAAATTTACAAGAAAATTGCTTTAGTCATCAAAAGAAAGGGAAAAAACAACGTCGATATATTGTTTTACAGCTATTGTGTGTCTGAGATCCACCTCGATTGAAACTACATAAAAAAGGGCTAGGCTCATTCATAAGATACTTTTTGTCTACTAAACATTATGTACAGTCGTGAAAAAAAAAAAAATCCCTGTCGGCTCGGGCCTACAGGCGGAGGTAGATTTCGAAGTTAAGTACTAAATTCACTAAAAAAACTTAAATCAAGATTAGAGCTATACCCAGTTCCTTCACTGAGAATGAGCTCTAGGGAGATAAACATTTTGTGAAAATTCTAATATACACGAATACACACACGCATGTATATGGAATAGGTTTAAAAATGGCTAAAGCAAATTCAGAGAACCTCAAAATGTTAAAATATTTTAATATTTCCATAATCGGGTTTTTATCATGTTTTAATACGTTTCTTCAAACTCACATGACGTTACCTATTCACCTGCTGAGATTTTTTTTTAATTCGTCAAACTATTTATTTCATTTTCATGCTGAAATCTTGCTCTAGACAACTTATGACGTAATATTCAATTTGTTTTCAATTCGTCAATCTATTTATTTAATTTATTTTTTCACGTGAAAATCTTGCAATAGAAAAGCAATTGTGATGAGATTTTTTTTTTTCGTTATAGCAGTTGCCAACAATTTTCATTTTTTCCTGTCTTTGTTGTGTAAAAGCTGGTTTTATCAGAATCATGTTAAGACGGTATTCAAAAATTTTAACCCTCTCCATTCCCTCGGGCCGATTTTGCCCATTTTCAATCCCCGCCGAGATATTAGCCATCTCAAAGTTGTTGGCGAGTTTGACGACGACACACACACACATACATAAACTTTTTAGGTGGGGGTGGTTTTGAGTTCCTGGGGTCATAATGAAAAGTTATGAAGGAATTTTTCAAAGTCGCACCATGGTAACGACTGCAATCACAAGACTTACCCTACACTACGCATGATGTGTCGGTAAAAAACAGTACTACTGATAGGTGCAAAGTCTATGAAGGATATTTATAATTTTCAAAGAATGTTCAATGCATCCTTTATAGGATTGTATGTTTGGACAAATTTATAGGAAACGTCATTGCAGCAATCGCCTGAATAGTTCCTCCTACAAGTGTTGGAGGTGGTCATTTATGAAGGAATGCCTGGGTAATAAACTTCCTTCTATACATCATCTTTTTTCTTTAAAAAATATTTTAAAAACCAATTCTTCTCCCCCTCCCCCTCAATAATTCTTAGAGAATGCCGACAAGTTTTCTTCGTCGTAAATTTAACTAAAACAGAGTTCTTGTCTTTTAGTTCAGTTAAATCAGTAGGAACGTAAGTTCTTCTGTAGAGGTCTACTGTAATTCTATTGTGACAGACTAAGAGTCATGGAGGAAAAAATGGCCTTATCTTATTAAAAAATAATAATAATTACATAATTTAAAGATGGCTACATATAGCATATGATATCAGAAGATGAATAATTTAATGTAAACAATTATAATTAAAAAAAAGGGGGTATTGTAACAGACAAACGGGAATGACCGTGCTTTTCGAATACCTTACAATTTATTATAACAAAAATGTATTTTCATTCAGAGGGAGTTCCAGGAGCATATATCGTTCACACAATTGGACACACAAAAACCGCGATACAGTTCTAAAAAATATTTAATCTTACCTGCAACAGACCCACATCCAATAGGCAATAACAAATAAACACTTAAAAAGAAGCTATGCTGATTAGAATGAATTTTATTGATTTTGACTTTCAAAAGTTTATAAAATGCATTCTGCAAATATGAATAAAAAATTAAATTTAAAAAATCAAAAAACCCGACTGCGTAAAAAGCGAACTTAATTATTTACCATTAATGTGAAACTATTTTTTATATTACTTACCTATTTTTTTTATTTACTTGTATTGATGACTTTTAAGTTGTGTTTCATTGTTAGTTCCTATCTATAAACACTGTTTTGATGAGGCCTATAGATGCCTAGGATGGTCAGAGTTGCAGAGATCCTACCTACACAACTTCCAGGTTGCCTCCTATTTAAACTGAGCTTCTGACTACAAATTGTCAATGAAACATCGTCTTCATTTTGAAAGACCTATCCAATGATACGACGCTCAATAGGGTGCGTATTTTTTTCATGTGTACCGCCATTTTGTATTTTACGGCCACCATTTTGAATTTATAAAAACAAAACCTAGCCTATAACCATCAGACGGTAGAGACGAATCGATAGAGATCCCATTCATTAAAATCCATCCAGCTGTTGGGAAGTTTCGAGGGTATAAAGAAATCCACATACCCAGGTACGCGTGAAACATATAACCGTTCTTGGCAGTCGGGTAAAAATATATTAGGGGAGAGTGGATCACATTAGGATACTT
Source organism: Maratus speciosus (assembly GCA_963932465.1). Classification (NCBI taxonomy): domain Eukaryota; kingdom Metazoa; phylum Arthropoda; class Arachnida; order Araneae; family Salticidae; genus Maratus; species Maratus speciosus. The sequence goes on from OZ010800.1 coordinate 4,680,183, forward strand.
TTTTTTTTATCAGTTGTCAAAATTTTACCTGGTATTCATTCTTTCAACCTCTGCCTACATTATTAAATAGCTTTTGATCTTATATCCATTATAGAATTTTTTTTTAATATTTATTAAACTTGGGGCACCTTGGGACAGTTAAAAATAGATCTGAAAAGTTCAATAATTGAGTTACAATAGACATGAAATTGTTTAGGAAAAGGAATTTGTTTAAACTGATAAGACATTTCAGGTGATAAAACTTTTGCACTAGCTTTCTGAACAGTGTCAGCATGAATTTCTGCATTTTTTTTGTATTCTAAATTTCTAATCTTTGCCATTGATAAGCCTAATGACTTCTTAAAAAAAGAAATAATAACTATTAATAAATGCATGTTATGTAAATTAAATAAAAAATGTTTTAAACGCAATATATCGTTAAAATATTTCGAATAAAAATTAGCTAGGGAAATATTGTGTCCACCTCCACCTGTTCTAAGGTGCACCCTATACCCACTATGAAATTTTAGAATGTCATGCAGTTAAACTTAGCACTAAAACTATTATTGTACATCAGTTTTATAGGGAAAGCTTTAAATTTCATTACATTACCTTTTATTTCAAAATATTTCCAATCCAATTCCACTGTGCAACTTATCAAACTTTTACATGAACGTTACCAGACTTGTTTGAAAAATAAAAATCTTCATAAATTCTTGCCTGTTTCATCCATGGAATCAAAACATGATTGAAAGTTAGATTGTGCTGCTATCTATCTGCATTTGCAAGATTTAAGAGTTCATTTAAAATTTAGGGCAAAAAATAAAGCTGTCCCGAGGTGTATCATGTCCCAACGTGAACCACTCTCCCCTACCTATTGGATGTAAAAATAAAATTCTAAAAATGGTAACATTGGCTTGGAATTGCCCTGCATTATCTAAAGTGTCAGAATCATCATGAACTGCATACTTGACATTATTCAAGGTGTCCCATTCACATTCATCAAAAGTATCCCCTGTGCCTATGTGGGATATTTTGTTCTATAACTTTTGTATTAATAGTTGAAATTCATTAGCAATATTTCATATGGATAGATGTTTGTTGCTTTATTGCTTCAGTATATCATCAAAATTTTAACTTATTCCCTGTTTATCTAAAAACCTTACAGAAGAAAATAAAAAGAATTACAAATCAAGAGTAAAAACAAACTCACCTTTTTGATTTGAAAACAGATAAACAAAATGAAAACAAGTTGGAAATTGCACGTCAAACATAGCAAATGAGAAGCTTTCGTACTATAGCAAGTTTTATAAATATTTTTTTGCACCGCATAGTGTACTGAATGTAGGGGAGAGTGGTAATGAAAGGGCCATGGGGATGAATGGACCATTGACAAAATATGAAAAAGTATTTGCATAAAATTATTTTAGATGCCACCAATAGATGATGCTATTTGTTCTACCAAACTCATCCAATTTTCCATTGTTTGGGAGAAGCCATTTTCTCACTAGAGTCGTATGGTCAAGAATCTGATTGAAAAGTAAATTTTTTCCCTTTTCAGTAAAATAAATAAGCTAAAAAGTATCTTATTTCATTGCAGATATGTGTATTAGCAAGTCTTTGCATATCTGTAAACTAATTTTAGGATGTTTTTAGATGTTATTTGAATTTAATGTATTAAAAAAGCTTGAATATATTCCAGAAGTATAGGTGGGGCTGAATGGGCCACTCTATCATGGTCATGAATGGGCCACCTTTGCCCTGATCATGAAAATATGGTTTCTCTTTCTTTTTTTCTCTTTAATATGAAACGTCTGACTGTAATGGATTTAGATTAAATTACTGTCTAGTTATAATAGGTTTATAGTGATGTCTAAAAAATAATTTGTATATTTTCACTCTAAGAAATATCAGTTATTTATTATAAACATAAGTTAAATTGTATAAATGATTAAGGTGAACTGTCCAGTTGTTGACCACACCTACCAGTATTTTTCCATTTGATATAAAACTAGAATAATTGTTTATATTCTAAATCTGATGGGTAGAATAAATAATACCAGAAATTTACACTAAATAATCAATTAATAGGCAGTTCCAACTCAGTTAGAACCATTTGGTTTAATATTAATTTTGAAAAATATAAATTTCGTTAAATCATAATGTGTATTATCTATTATTTTTATGTTCTTTCTTTCTTATAATCTCATTATTTTGTCATTTTTCTGCTACAATTATGTGATTTAATAATATCACTTTTGATGTTCATAAATTTTGATAAGCATTGTGTATTACTTAATATTTCAGTATGCTTTGATCCTATCATGTCAAGTACCATTCATTTTGTCATATTTGGTGAATAAAAGATTAATTCCACATTTTTTCATTGAATTCATTTAGTGGCCCATTCATTACCTTCAATGGCCCATTCAGCCCCATGAGTGGGGATGAATGGGCCAAATTTCTATATTTTTATTTTCTATTATCATTCATTATAGACATTTTCTAATCCAATTTTTATGACTTTTTTATATAGCCAAATAAGTAAAGTAGCTGAAGAGCCAATTCTGAGCCAAAAAAAATTAGAAAAAAATTGCAAAAATTAAAAACCAAAAATTGGCCTATTCATTACTACTCTCCCACCGTGAGCCACTCTCCCCTACCTATTGGATGTAAAAATAAAATTCTAAAAATCGTAACATTGGCTTAGAATTGCCCTGTACTATCTAAAGTGTCAGAATCATCATGACCTGCATACTTGACATTGTCCAAGGTGGCCCCATTCACAATGATCAAAAGTATCCCCTGTGCCTATGCGGAATGTTGTGTTCTGTAACTTTTGTTTTAATAGTTGAAATTCATTACCAATATTTCGCATGGATAGATGTTTCTTGCTTCGGTATATCCTCAAAATGTTAACTTATTCCCTGCTCATATAAGAACTTTACAGAAGAAAATAAATGAAGCAAAAACAAACTTACCTTTTTCATTTGAAAACAGATAAACAAAAGAGAGAAAACCAGTGTGTTCACAGTTAGCAAGATGGTGAGTATTTCATACCTTTTATATTTTACCTTGAATTATACAAGTTCGCAAAATTTAGATTGATACACGTCAAAACAAACAGTTCTTGTATAAGTAACCAAAGTTGAGATCCACTTATACAATCAAACATACAGGAAGTCAGTCAAAATCCGGATTTTTATTCATAATTTGAACTATTATGAAGCTATTTAAAAAAAATCATCACTGTTATAATTCCTCATGTATGTTTCTAGATATTTAACAAAACGTCTACAGTCGCAAGTAACCGGTCATCATTGGTCCCATAGTGTATCTATAGTTATCTTAAAATGACAAGTTTAACAGCAAAAATTGAAAAGAACAGTGGTTTGTGAGCCAGCTAACAACAGTCAAGTGGCCATATAAGTAAATAACCACATACATTTAAGTATCCACATCGAAAATATCACTTATTGTTCAAACCAATACATTGAAATTCAATCTTTCTTTTTTTTTTTTTTAATAATGGACTGTGTTTCATGAGAGAAACTTTAATACATTGTGATCGAAATTATTTACGAGCAAAAAAAAAAAAAAGAAAGAATGAGACATTTCATACATGTATGTAACAAATCATATAAACAAAATCTCACCTATCCAATAATCAAAGAAGCTTCTTTAGATAAAGTAAAGGCGAATTTAAACGAAAATAGGATAACAAATTAACACAAAAATGAATGTTCAAAACGACAATAAATAATACTCAGAAATCTTTAACGAAGCTCCAAAACAGCGTTACATTGATAGAATGTGATTTATATCGATTCAAGAACACTTGGAGATATATCGGCCCAGTTCCAAATAAATTTTTCGCTGTTAACGTGAAGAGATTGACCAATCAGAAGCCTGCATTTTTGCGAAGTTTCCACTGTTTGAAGTAAACAGCGAAAATTTCGCAAAAATGTAGGTCAATCATAGATCAAACGCATTTCGCTAACAGCGAAAAAACTACCTGGATTTCGCCTATTATTTCACCTATTTACGACGTTTTGGCAGGCTTGGATGCTTGGCTATTCGTTTTTGTCAAAAATCGTATCAACAAATCAAATATTATATCCGATGTGTTGCCACTGTCATATAGAGGCACACTAATTCAACATTATAGCTACAGCGCCTAGAAGATACAGTGTAGAAAACGGCTACAAAATAGTGCTAAAAAATTGAATCCCATAAATGTACAACGATGCTGAATAACAAGATGTCGATCGTAGCGCCATCGTAGTGATTTAAAAACGATAGTCATTCTAAAAGAGACTCTTTAACCCATTTCACGTCATTCCTTAACTAAATTAGCTTATAACTGACCAAAATATCTTATATTTATAGTTTCCGATATTTAACATTCTATAATTTTTTAAAACACAGTGTTTATATTGAAAAGAGCTACGAGATGGCGCTCGTATCAGCATATTGTCGCTGAGCATTGTTGGTGATTTATGGGATACAAGTTTTTAGCACTTTTTAAAGCATTATAGGAATAGCCGTTTTCCACACTGTATCTTCTAGGCGCTGTATTATAGCGTCTAGAAGAAATAGTGTAGAAATCCCAGTAGTTGGCTATCCCAGTAATACTTAAAAAAGTGCTAAAATATTGAATCCGTTAAATGTCCAACGATGCTTAAATCCAAGGAGTCGTTCGCAGTGATAATTGAACGACGATTGCTAGTCTAAACCATGGTGGAAGGAGATAGATGGAGATGCAGTATGCTATAAAAACGGTTTCTAATATGATGCGCGTTATCGCTCAAATGGAGGATATTCCATCTACGTTTTGATCACGTGGTCAAGGTAAAAGCATCTAGCGTAAAGAAGGGTAGATGTAATGAAAAACCCTCGCCAGCCAGTGAAACAGTTCATGCGGAAAGCAGTAGTAGCCTCCCTTCTTATCAGTTAGAAGTTCTTTGGATAAATTCTTTGGGTAAATACTCGTATCACGTGACTTTTTCAGCCTCGAACCCAGATTTGGAATAAAGTCCATTTAAATGCCCTCATTAGACCCAAACAAAACAAACACGGGGAACAGGGACCAAATTCTTTGACATCTCCCGTGCATTTTTTTCTCTAAATGGAAATGATCTGCTTATATTTAAGCATTCTAAAGTAGCATTTGATTATATTATACATTAAAAATTGTATTACAGAAAGTGTTCTTCTTTTTTACGAAAGCACGTGATTGTGTTTGGGCTGAACGTAGCGGATTTTAGCGTTATATTTTTGGCGTCACCTCCATCCACCATACCGCATCTCTATTCTTTCTCTTTACTCTATGAGTCTAAACGCTGTAATACAATGCTTACATTGAAGTTTGAAAAATCTCACAGATGTCGCTGCCTTCGGCTCTTAGGATTTCAGCATCGTTGCACATTTAAGGGATTAAAATATTTAGCAATGTTCGGATAGCAGATTTCTTCACTATTTATTCTAGATGCTGTATTCAACATAAATACAGCGACTAGAATATATATTGTGGAAATCGGCAATCCCTGTAATACTTAAAAATGCACTAAAATAATGTATCCCTTAAATGTGCAACAATGCTGCTGAAATATAAAGATCGCAGCAACATCTGCAGGATATTTCCTAAAACTACAAGATATTGCTAGTCTATACAATGTCATACGAAAATACTGCAGATGTCGCTGCGTTCGACTCTTTGGGTTTCAGCAATATCGTCGCACATTTAAGGGATACAAATTTTTAGCGAGTGTGTTCAAGAAGCACGCGCGCTACGCGCGCGAGCTCAGGAGGCAGAAACATGGAGTGGGTCTATATCATGGATGGAATAACACGTAGTGTGTTCAGGAACAGATCATGGATTTGATTAATTAAGGTGCTAATTATAAAGATATTTTGTTGCAAAAGGAACGTGTACTAGATGGACGAATGGGTAAGGCAGTGAACTCGAGACTAGGGATTCTGGGTTCGAATCCTTCCAGTCCCACGTTGTGTCACAATATTTTTTGTTTTGTTTATTGGTTGTTTTATATTTTTCATAATGAATAAGATATTTTTGATGAAGATATATTTTTTATTTTTATTATACAGAGGCACGTGTATTTTTGTTATAATAATAAAATACTTATTTAAATGTGAGAAAATGAGGTATTTCGAGATGAAAGTTTTAGATCTGAACGCCTTTTAAATATTCAAAGTTTCGTTTCTAAGTGATTATATATGTAGTATGTATATGTATAATGATATAAACATTAAGTAAATCCAAATGAAAAAATAATATATATTGTGCGAAAATATCCTTTTGCACGTAGGATAATTCCTTGATTTTTTTTTTTTTTGAGTACTTTACGAGTGAATTTTTATCGAGACTAGGCTAGAAATCATATTATATTTTGAACATTATAAAACTAAAATGTAATAGTTGTAAATTATTTTAACTAAAAATATCTGTAGATATATTTTTTAAAGAGATAAAATATATAGGTCTGCTGTCTAGTTTTGTAGTGAATAAAGTATGATTAGAATGTTTATAAATTTTCTACTGAAAGTATAAGTAAGTATTTTGCTTATACTAACAGAATTTTGAATGCCATTTTTTTCTCATGTTTTATGATGTATTTTCGTCTGTTATCCACACGGTATTAAAATATGCAATTATAAAATAAGAAATATATATATTAAAACCTACTCTGAAAAACTGTCTAACTAACAGTGCAAATTCCATTGAAATCCATCCAGTATAGTAGATTACAAACAAATCTCATATGTTGATATCACAATCTTGGTTTACTAACAGCATTCTATTTATCACAGAAGATATAAATCAACTGATAAATCCTTTTTAAATAAATAAAAAGAAAATTGTTAAAATTTTTAGATCACCAGTTGAATTCTTAAATTGTATCAATCAACCCACCAAACAAAGCACAACCAATAACACATAAGCAAAAAACGCACAATCACGTGATCAAATCGCCCACACAATTTTTTTTGAGCAGCTCGCGCGGAGTTTGTGTGCGGTTGGTTAACTAATTTTAAATGCTAAATGGGCTAAAGTAAATAAAGAAGGTCACGTGATGTTTTCCGGACTATTTTAGATTTTATCTGAGTGAACATAGGCATGTATTCCTGTTACGAAAACCATGTTTTGGAAGGATAAAGAAATATTTTCGTTTTTTTTACCTTTTTTGAACCATAAAAATAATGAAATAATTTAATTATGTTAAAATTCCTTTCTTCGATAAGACCTACTCCATGGCATAAACTTCTGAGCGCGCGCGCGGCGTGAAGTGCACTTCTGAACACACTCAGCATTGTTTGGATAGCATATTTCCACACTATGTATTCTAGACGCTGTAACATAAGTACGTTTACGCCACTGAGCTCTAGTATAGAGCAAGGGAGGACTAGGGCACAGCGTCTAGAATACATAGTGTGGAAATTTCCAAACAATGCTAATGCTATTCAAACGATGCTAAAAATTTGTATCCCTTAAATGTGCGACGATACTGCTGAAATGAAAGGAATCTATCGCAGCGATATCTGCGAGATTTTCGTATTACATTGCATAGATTAGCAATATTCTTGCAGTTTTAGAAAATATCCTGAAGATGTCGCTGCGATTTGTATATTTCAGCAGCATCGTTGCACATTTAAGGGATACAATATTTTAACGCTTTTTTAAGTATTACGGGTATAGACGATTTCCACACTATATATTCTAGGTACTATACTAGGGGTCCTCAATATCTGGGTGAAGATAAACGTCATACAAACTTTGTCTCTTTGAGAGGATTCTGAAGAAAAATGAATTGCAAGGACCTTGGCGAACTTGCTAGTATCGCCAAGCTGATGCTTGTTAAGCTGTCTCATTCATATAATGGAGCTCGTTCAGGTTAGCATCAACAAGATCTAGAATATAGGTTTGTCACCGTTTGGACTAACATGTCTGCCTAAGCATAAAATTGCATAACATAGCGCATACATTCTCGTATAAGGCCCCTAGATTGCATAGATAGGAGAATGGCGAGTTACCCAAGAACCGAAAGCTCACATTGAAGTTTTTATCCAAACTATTGCAGACCCTAATTTGGGCTATAAATGCCTCAAACTCACCATTTTGTACAAACTATGACAATCAACATTCAAAATCTTTGCGAATACTACAGCGTCTAGAATATAGTGTGGAAATCTGCTGTCCAAGCAGCGGTAAAATGTTGTATCCCTTAAATGTGCAATAATGCTGAAATCCAGAGATCCGATCGCAGCGACATGTGCGATATATTTTCAAATTTCAAAGTAAACATCGAATTATTACTGCGTCTAGACCAAATCGTCTTGGAGTTTTAGAAAATATCCTGCAGACGTCGCTGTGATCGAGTCATTGGATTTCAGCATCGTTTGACATTTAAGAGATTCAATATGTTAGCATTTTTTTAAGTATTACTGAGATAGCTCTATTTATTCTATATATTCTAGACACTATATTCTATATATTCGAGACGCTATATATTCTAGGCACTGTAGAGAATACCGCTTGACGAGTTCAAGTAAACGATTGAGGCTAGAGTATCTCTATATCGGAGTCGCGGCATACGATTCAGAGATTGTGCTTAGGTGGATGCGTTTGTCCAAACCATGACAGGTCTATATTCTGACCCTTGACGATATTCGCCTGAACGAGCTAACAACTGTCATGCACTGTTAAAAATATCGTGAAAAATTACCTCTGTTCTTAAAGACTATCGATTTTCTGACCAATGAGAACGCTCCATAGGCGTTTATAAAGCGTTCTCATTTGTCAGAAAATAGATAGCCTTTAAAAACAGAGGTAATTTTTCACGATATTTTTAACAGAGTGGAGACAAATTAAAAAGCATTAACAAGGTGATAATGGTAGGTTTGCGAAGATAAATCGCTATTCATTTTTGCCAAAAATCGTTCACTCAATCAAATATTATAACCAGTGTAGGGTGCCTCGATATACGGGATGTAAAATTTGCTGACTTGAGAAGTTTTTGTGAAAAATGTGAGAGGCAAATGTAAATTGCAGAGGAGCTTAGAGAACCTGCTAGTATCGTCAAATTAATGACTGGATTTTAGATAGATTTTTTTCGCTGTTAGCGAAGCGAGATTGATCAGTCAGAAGCCAGCATTTTTGCAAACTACCAAAAGTTTGCAAAAATGCAGGCTTCTGATTGCTCAATCTAGTTTCGCTAATGGCAAAAAATCTATCTGGATCCCGGCCAGTTTGTAAACTTGTCTAAGTCGTAACAATCAGCTCAGATCTAGAATCTTCCCTCCGTGGTCGAGCAGATAAGATACCAATTCGATATTCCCTTGCGAGCGTAGGACAGGTAGTGGGTTCGATTCTAGGTGAGTCTATTGCACACCGATGGAGAATTCTTTTGTTGGAGTTCACCGATGTAATCTTCAAATCTTGTATATTTCCATGTGTATATTCCGTCCTTATATATCGAAGACTGCTTATAGGCGGGTATTTGGTATCCAGCACAAAAGTCGGATGTATGTTTTCAATAAACAAAGATCTAGAATGTAGGTTTTTCATTGTTTTCACTCTGCCTAAGCACAGTCTGCGCATGCGTTCTCCTATAAAGCACCTTAGGGTCCTATATAAGAGATTGGTGACTTACCCACGTATAGAATGCTCAGATTGAAGTTTTTATCCAAATGGACTATATTCCAAATCTGAGTTCGAGACTGAAAAAAGTCACATGGTACCGGTCATTTACCCAAAGAATTTCTAACTGATGAGAAAGGAGGCTACTACTGCTTTCCTCATGAACTGTTTCACTGGCTGGCGGGGATTTATAGTACGTCTACGGAGCCTTCCCTTCTTTACGCTACAAGTTTTTACCTTGACCACGTGATCATAACATAGATGGACTATCCTCCATTTCAAAACATATCTATAATCGCTTGGAGGCGCTTGGTTAGACGACTGAGATTAATAGATACCTCCAACTGAGAAAATGGCGAATTATGAACAAAACGCATACTCAGACAGAACATTTTGTCCAAATTCTGAAAACCAATAACCAACATTCAAAATCTTTGGGAATATAGCCTCAGGAATTCGAGTAAATGATTAAGTCTAGGTTATCTCCTTATACCGCGACCAACGACATACAAGGCCAGTTAATAACTTTTAAAACGTCACACGGAGTGGATCACACCGTGACCAGCGTGTGACAAGGCCAATGACAAGGCCAGTTCATGATTTTTATGGCGTCAAACGGACTGAATAATATTTACTCAACTTTCTCGTAGTAAAGCGTTAAGAAATGTATAGCAGCTTTGAAAAAAGGATTTTTTAAATCTATTATAGAGTATGTATCGGTATGTATTGTTTTTATTTATAATCTGTAGAGTTTTGTAATCATTTAAAGATATTATGTTAAGGATTTGGCGAATTTTTTATTAGATAAATTTATTATTTTTTGATCTGTCATCTTTGTGCTAGAGCTTGATATGGGTGTTTAGGCCTGACGATAAACTGCTGTATAGTTTCATATTTTTCGAACTAAATTTGTTTCATTGCTTGTTCTATGCTATAATCTATTTATTTTATAGATCGAATACTCTGCTTACAGTTTTTTTTCTTTCGTCGTAGAGTTAAACGTTAAGAATTGTGTATTGTATTAAATTTTATTTTTTACATTTGTTCAGCGTGTAGCTTATGTTTACTTTTAATTTCCTCCCTAAAAATTTTTTTACAGGACAATTTAATGAAGTAAAATGTCTTTCTAAACATATTTTTAATTTCTAATTTTGATAATATTTAGTGGTTTTTGTAAAATTCAAACTATTACTGTATCTTGGCTTTCTACCCTTTTTTATTGCATGTTAAAACTTAAGATAACTAAATCATTGTTCTTCAGATAATAGTTTTAATAGTACTGAGATATGCATATTCTATGTTTTAAAAAGTATGTCTGAAATACATGCATATTTTATTTATTTATCAATATGCTAATAATTTCATTTAAGTTGCTGTAAAATAGATTTTCACAAGCCTTCACAAAAAATACATGCTAAAAAAGTGTATTGATTTTTTTTTTTTACTTTTTATAAACATCTAATATTGCCTTTTACTAAATTGTTAACATGCAAACACAAAATACATTTGCTAACCTCGCCATTTCTTTTCAGTCAAATAAATATATTATGAACCAGAAGTTTTACTTAAATGAAATTAAATAAAAACAAAACACATTTAAAAAAATTCTGCGTTTAAGTTTATACAGTATCAGCAAAATAAGATCTACTTTGTGTGTATTAATAAATTAATTCCTTAGAATGTTGTATAACTCTCATCTCAAACCTAGATCTAAAATCTTTTGCCTGTTTAGTTTTAAACATTTATGTTTTCTTTTCAGAATCTTAACTATGTGATTTGATGATTTCCTATTAACACTATATTTTCGTTGATCGCTGTCGGGACGTCATTACCTAGACATCGAGGCTAACGAGATAGACAAGTTACCGCGGTGCATTCCCCGTATCATTTTTTAAAGACCGCTGGAGTCACGTGATACTCGAATGCACCAATGCAGGTGTACGAAAAGAGCATCACGTCACTCTAGCTACAGCGCCTAGAAGATACAGTGTGGAAAACGGCTACAAAATAGTGCTAAAAAATTGAATCCCATAAATGTACAACGATGCTCAATAACAAGATGTCGATCGTAGCGCCATCGTAGTGATTTAAAAACGATAGTCATTCTAAAAGAGACTCTTGAACCTATTTCACGTCATTCCTTAACTAGATTAGCTTATAACAGACCAAAATATCTTATATTTATAGTTTCCGATATTTAACATTCTATAATTTTTGAAAACACAGTTTATATTGAAAAGAGTTACGAGATGGCGTTTGTATGAGCATATTGTCACTGAGCATTGTTGGAGATTTATGGGATACAAGTTTTTAACACTTTTTAAAGCATTATAGGAATAGCCGTTTTCCACACTGTATCTTCTAGGCACTGTAACTCTAGCGGTACAGCGCCTAGAATACCTGGTGTGGAAATATGCTATCCAAACATACTGTTAAAAATATCGGGAAAAATTACCTCTGTTTTTAAAGGCTATCTATCTTCTGACCAATGAGAACACTCCATAGGTGTTTATGCAGCATTCGCATTGGTCAGAAAATAGATAGCCTTTAAAAACAGAGGTAATTTTTCACGATATTTTTAACAGCGCAATGCTAAAAATTTGTATCCCTTAAATGTGCGACGATACTGCTAAAATTTCCAGTGTCGATCGCAGCGACATCTGCGGAATTTTCGTATTACTAGTATTACATTGTATAGACTAGCAATTTATTGCAGTTGTAGAAAATATCCTGCAGATGTCGCTGCCATCTGCATATTGCAGCAGTATCATTGCACATTTAAGGGATACAGTATTTTAGCGTTTTTTTAAAGTATTACAGGGGTAGCCGATTTCCACACTGTATATTCTAGGCGCTATACCAGCGGTCTGTAAAAAAAGGCACATGGGATGCCTGTCTTTTTAGTTAGCCTCGCTTGACATCACACCGTGAACTGGCCTCGTATTTCGTTGGTCACGGTAACATTGATGAGCCTGGGAGTTTGCAATGGAGGATATTCCAAATAGGGATTCGAGGCTGAAAAAAGCCACGTGATATCAGTAATTTACCCAAGGAACTTCTAACTAATAAGAAGGGAAGATACTACTGCTTTGCCTCATGAACTGTTACATTGGCTAGCAGGTATTTACATTACACGTCTACGGTAGAAGTTTTTAGCTTGACCACGTGATCAAAACGGAGATGGAATATCCTCCATTGTTTGAACAAACACTTCTGTCTCATCATGAGCCCTGTGTGCATGTTGGTACTTTCATGTAGTGGAACTCTACTACAATCCTATGATAGAGTTGGACTAGGGTACTTTTATAGGAGAGTGATGACGTAAGCACAAATCGCATGCTCAGACTGCGCATAGACAGACGTTTATTGTTCCATAGATTAAGGACCAAGACAGGACATTTACGGCAAAATCTGTAATGGCAACAGTACTAGCGTCACTATCGGCAAGGGGGAAGAACTAACAAACCTCCGAAATTTATCTATGTTGAAGAAATATTTTTATCCTCTATGGTTTGAATATCTATTCGTTCCTAAAACGAAACAGATGTCAGACGATATTCTATTCATACTTGCTTTATTTATTTAGCTGCTTTTTTTTACCGTACTTGTATTGTTCATTTTTAACTTACAAAAGGATAATTAGACTAATAATGTAAAAGAAAGCCGCCAGAAAATTCTGTTAAGAATGCAAATATGTAAGTTTATAAGATTAAATTGTAAAAAATCAAATTCAGGTATTGTGTCAATTTATTCATATCGAATAAAATTTTATTGAGTGTAATGTCAGTACCTCTATTTATTTTTAACTTTTAGATTTATACAATTCTAAAAATTTGTCGAAAGGAATTTTTCCCTATCTGTATTATCATTATTATTTCTTATATGTTAATATTATAAACATTATTGAATTGATTGTACGTTATTTACATTAAAAACAATATTTTTATTTTATCTGTAAGGAAGTGAAAATACATAAATTTTAAAAGATTATTGTAAAGATTATTGTACGTTATTGTACGGTTATTGTATATAAAAATTTTCCTGCCAAAGGGGAATAATTATGAAATTTTCTGAGACTTGTAGAGTTCAACATTTCGTATATTTTTATGTTACACCATTGCTTTTGATATATAGCATTCAAGACGAAATTTTTACCTAGTATTCGTTACACTTAAAACCGTTCACTAATCATGTAAAAAAATAAAAAAAATAAAAAATAGAAATAAATAAAATAAATAAAAAAAAAAAAAACATATATCCGTGCATGAACATAGAATAGATATTAGATATATAAAATAGAATGTCTATTTAATGTTCATGTATCTGTGTAAGATTCTATCGAAAACGTAAACATGCAACATTAAAAAAAGAAAGATCACAATAAGGTAGATACTCAATAATAAGCATACTACAAGGATGGGGAGTTTCTTCCCCATTGTCACTAAGGGCACTACGATCGCAATCGCATTACCATTACGCTTTATGGGAATGTCCGATCTTGGATGTTAATCTATGTATTGTCCGAACTACGGCAAACCTACATCCCAGACTTGGCAATACTCGACTGGAGAGTTCGATTGTATGCATGATATGAGTGAAGAAGCTGTAGCTTAGCGATAATGGCAGGCTCGTAAAAATGCTTGGCGATTCGCTTTTGCACAAAATCTAATTAACCAATCACTTTTTACATCCCGTATGTCGTCACTCACCTATCGAAGCTCTCTATTAATGACGGGTCTCGCTGTGCATTTTGAAACCAAAATGAAACAGAAATTAATATTTAGAATCAGTATGGATAATTTGTTATTACATGAAAAGTCATAGTTATAGTCCATAGTTATGGGTAAATTATACGATGTGAAGAATAAATAACAGAAAAACAAATCATAAACATATAAGAGGGAGACAACTTTTCCGAAATGACATGTAAAATAAGGAAAGGGCAGCTGATATCACTGTGGGTCGAATTACTGTGGATCAGTAAGAAACACCTGCCCGTTCTTTACGACTCTTACTGTACACATGAGTTAGAGCAATTTCATTGGTCTACGTTTAGCAAGTCTATGATACGATTGGCCTTCATCGCCAAGACGATTCCTGCAATGATCGTAACGACAAAAATGTAGTGGTAGATCGGCTGACGGAAGTGCTTGTTTGTAAACATGCCCTTTCCTTATAGCTGACGCCGATTAGCCTTTTTTCGAGAGATACTGAAAATATTTCAATGCACTTTTTAAAATAGTTTCGACGGTTCGGTAAAAAAAAAGCTTAAAAATGCAATAAATTTGTGTGCCCACCGTGGCTGAGCGGTTAAGGTATCACACCGCTAATCACTTTAGAGCGTAGGTTCAACTCCCGCTGGCTTTGTTGCACACTTTTTTTAGAGCTCCCGGATGTAATTATCTGGTGTTGCAATTTCCTTCTGCTATCTCGTCCCCCTATATTGACGATATAAGCGAGCACTTGGTGTCAAGCACACATATGAGATATATGTGTTCAATAGCTTTGTTAATTTAAAATAATTTACATTCATTTTGTTTGTGAAATTGCGTAACTATTGAATTTTGTTTTATGAGTTGACGATTTATTTATGGTTTAGGTACTGTCAGGACTATTTAAAAGACGAGCATTGAAATCGCTTCAGTTGTTCTCGTAAAAAAGGCATATCAATGTTATCTGCTTTACATATGCTGTCGCTTCCCTGCAGCAGAGTCAGCTGACAGAGTAAACGGTTTTCTCTGTCGAACAATCATTTCATAACCAAAATAAAATAAATATCTATTTACTAAAGAGGTGCATAAAATTTATTTACTATTCCTTTACAAATGTCCCTAAAAAGACGCGTATTTCGTCCAAACGATCGTGAAAAAAACGCCAATTTAGTCAAAAGATTGCTAAAAAACACGAATTTCGTCAAACGATCGTGAAAAAAAAAAAAAGCGAATTTAGTCAAAAGATCGCGGAATAAAGCTAATTTCCGCAAAGAATTGGGAAAAAAACTCAAATTCAAACTAAGGATCACACTGGAGAGAAAACGAATTTCGACAAAGAATCCTAAAAAAACATTTGGATTTCGTCTAAGATCACGGGAAAAAAACTAATTTCTTCAAGGGATCGCTAATTTTGCCAGAAGATCTCGAAAAAAAAACCGGAATTTCTTCAAAAGATCGCGGAATAAACGTGAATTTCGATAAAGAATCGTGAAAACAGCCCTTAAATTTTGTCAAAAAATCACGAAAAAGCAAGAATTTCGTCTAATAATCGCGGGAAAAATGTTAATTTCGTCAAAGGACCTCGAAAAACGCAAAATTTTGTGAATAAATCGCACAAAAGACGCAAATTTCGTCAAGAGATCATGGGAAAAAACGCGAATTTCATCTAAGAATCACAAATTTTGTCAAGAGATTTCAGAAAAAACCGGAATTTCTTCAAAAGATCGCGGAATAAACGTGAATTTCGATAAAGAATCGTGAAAACAGCCCTTAAATTTTGTCAAAAAATCACGAAAAAGCAAGAATTTCGTCTAATAATCGCGGGAAAAATGTTAATTTCGTCAAAGGACCTCGAAAAACACAAAATTTTGTGAATAAATCGCACAAAAGACGCAAATTTCGTCAAGAGATCATGGGAAAAAACGCGAATTTCATCTAAGAATCACAAATTTTGTCAAGAGATTTCAGAAAAAACGCGAATTTCGTCAAACGATCGCGAATAACAAGCGAATTTTGTCAAAGGATAGCGAAAAAAACGTGAAATTGTGTCAATAAAATCGTGCAAATACGACGAATTTCATCTAATAATCGCAGGAAAAACGTGAATTTCGACAAAGGACCGAGAAAAACGCAAAACTTTGTCCATAAATCTCGTAAATAAGGTGAATTTCATCAAAGGGTCGCAAAAAATGCAAATTTCGTCAAAAGATTGTGGAAAAAAGCGAATTTCATCTAAGAATAGCAAATTTTGTTAAAAAATTATAGAAAAAACGCGAATTTTGTCAATGGACCGCAAAAAAGGCGAAATTTTGTCAATAAATCGCGCAAATAAGGAGAATTTTGTCAAATGATCGCGAAAAAATCTAAATTTCTTTAAATAATCATGGGAAAAAACGTAAATTTCATTTAAGAATCGCAATTTCGTTAAAAGATTGAAGAAAAAACGTAAATTTCATAAAAGGATCGCGAAAAAAGCGAAATTCGTCAAAGGATAGCGAAGAAACGTGAAATTTCAATAAATCGTGAAATGTCAATAAATCGTGCAAATAAGACGAATTTCGCCAAAGGATCGCGAATAAAAAACCCGCAAATTTCGACAAAGTATCGTGAAAAATACATTTTTCTGTGAACTTCAGAATTTT
This sequence comes from Maratus speciosus, assembly GCA_963932465.1. NCBI lineage: Eukaryota > Metazoa > Arthropoda > Arachnida > Araneae > Salticidae > Maratus > Maratus speciosus. The sequence continues at coordinate 4,697,174 of OZ010800.1, forward strand.
CTTTTACTCATAATCACTCTTGCCTCCATTATCTAGGCTCATTGACTGGACTCGAATAGCGATTCAATTTTTCATTAAATGTCTTACATCTTAACTCTGTCACAACATTGTCATTGTAGCCACATGTTCGTCAAAAAGTTAATGACAAAATCGTCACAAATCACACAATTTTCACGAAATTGTCACAATGTGACTTCACAACATTGTCACTGTCGTCACAGAATCATCACAGTGTTAATGACAATTTCGTCACAAATGACACATATTTCACAAATTGGACACACCGTGACTTCACAAATTGGTCACAATGTGACGTCACAAATGAGCTCTAAAACGGCCATAACGACTTCACATTCCAGTCACTATGACTTCACATCGACGTCACGGGACGTCACATCGACGGTCACAAAGTCACAGTGTGACTTCACAACGACGTCGCCATAACGTCACCATGCCTTACGGGTAATAATGTATTGTGAAGTATTTGTCTAAGACGGATAATTGCTGAAGAGCGTTTTCGATTATAGTATGTGTTTTAAAGTTAACAAATTTTTTTAATTCTACGTTGTGTGTATAAATTACTAGCAAAACCCACGGCTTTGCTCGCGTAATAGTTGAAATATGGCAAGTAATATTTGTATGTCAATTTTTATTAGAAGAAATTATACTTCTATGAATACTTAAAAAATTACTAGGGTAAACGCACCGGTAGTCGGTCACGTACCTGTAGTGGGCCACTAACTTTCAAAGTTTAAAAACAAGCTCACAGTCCATTTCAGAAAAACGACTGAAAAAAATCCGATTAGTTAAAGTCCTTAAATGTTAACTTTCCATAAACAGTTTGGAATAATTGTTATTTCCCTGTAGATATATTTGTTTACCTTCTGGAATGTCTTCAAACACAGATTTTTTGGCAAATTCTTAGTGATTTCATTAAGAGATAAGGTTTTATCTAAAGCGTTGTTTCTTTAATATTATGTTTTATTTTGAATTAAAGTGCTGTTGATATACTCGATTGCATTGTAAATAATTTGTTAGATTAGCTGAAAACTTAAAAATTTAAAGTTATATTGATTTTAAGGGGTAGGCCACTTCTGGATCACAATTTCTTAAATTGTACCAATAGTGGTCATGGTGGCCCACTACTGGAGCACATGCCAAAATTTTATTTTATGTTTAAATTAATTTAATTAAGTATTTTTTGAGGTTCTAAGACTTTGTATATAATTTATTTAGTATTTTGTTCATCAGAGCCAGTAGTGGGCCAGGGGCCCACTACTGGTGCACAAGTGGCCCACTTCTGGAGCAGCGAAAATGTAACTTCACTAAGCTATTATGATATTAAATGATTATTAAAAGAAATTAATATCTAAAATAATTTATACTTCAAAGGTTCAATACTCAATAAAGGTTCAAATTTTTGAGACATATTTAAATAAGCATTGCATAGAAAAACCTGTAGTGTTATTTATGGATGGACATACTTCCTTTGTCTTTGAATCCAAGAATCTCCTGTTCTGCTCATGGAGTTGAAATGGTATCTTTGCCCCCAAATTACACATACCTAATGCAACTAATGAACATTTCTGTTTTCCATACTCTTAAAAGTGCTTGGCAACAGGAAGTAGTGAACTTCAGAATAACTCATGAAGGCAAACAGATACAGAAACATGAGTTTCCACCAGTCCTTATTATTTATTCCATTTTTACATTTTACTTGTTATAGGGTACACCAGTCATATCTGTTGAGGCGGCGTACACTGAATAGCCTATTGACACTGTTGATACTGAAACTATTGGTCAGGAGCAATTGTTGAAGATGCTGAGGTGAACTTTTTTATTCAAGAAGGATCAACTGAGACTGGAGCCATTCAGTGCTTTCAAATGGTGGGCCATCTATAAATGTACCATCTCCCTTCAAAAGAGTTCTATTTTGGCCAGAAGGGAGAGATAACACAAAGAAAAAGAGAAAAAGAGAGAAAATTCCTGCAGGTGTGGCTTCTCCCTAAATGCTTCAATATTATAAGAATAGAGAAGGCCTTAAAAATGCTAAAGATGCAGAAAAATAAAAAAAAAACTGAAAGAGAAAAAAGAAAAAATCAAAAGGAAGAGTTATAAAAATAGCCGATGGGAAAAAAAGAAGAGTCAGGAAATTATCGTCCCGGTCTAATGCCTCTCTTTCATTGTAAGTTTCAACCTAAAGTACTCTTTGTAATAAATTGACTATAATCCTCTCTCACATTTTGAGATATTTTTCGTTTTTGGATAAATCATTTTGTTTCGCAGTCATTTCAGCTTTTAATTATCCTGATTATTATATTTGTCTTATTATTTATCACCACTGCGAAATAACAAATTGGGCGGATTTTTTTAAAGTTACAAAATACAACAGACTATTATTTAGAGAAAACAAAAACTATGCATTTTGATTTTTAAAAAAGTTGCTAAATTGTCTACTATTATTGTGGATAAAAACTGATAATTTTTTTTCTACCATTTGTATCATTCTGGTACAAACACAGAAAATGAATTTTAATCTCAGAAATCGCTAAAAATTCATAAAATTCATTGTAAAAGAATTCAGAAAGTCTTGATCACAGAATATGGGAATAGTTACTGTTTAACAAGTGAAAGCATATAAGCAGATTTTCTAAATATAACTTATAGATCACAAAATCTGTACAAAAATTAAATTTCGTAACATTAAGAAAATGCAACTATTTTGATAGAAATGGATTTTCACATGATAAAAAACATGTGAAATAGTTCTGCAGTTAAAATAATACCTCTAAAACTAAGCTTCTTGGTAATTAGATATATGTAAACGATACGAAAGGACACCCTATATATAATCTAAAAAAATTACTTCGCAGCTTGTAGGACATTAGCTTTGATGTAAAGTGAAATAAAATTAAAATTTGTGATACGCTCGAAATCCGCTAATCATCATGTTGTGTGTTCCTTAGTAATATATCACTAGTTTTTATTTTCACAACACTAAATTAAGTTTATTTACAGAGTACACAAGGACGTTATAGATGACACCACATTATATACAGTTATGTACAGATTCTAAATTTCAATTTCCAGTGCACAATACCTTCATACTACATTCCAAAACCTCCACTTTACTATATTATTAAATTACTAACTACTAAAATTATAATACTTCGGTGCTCGTAGCACATGACACTTTCGTTTTTTATATTTAAAACTCTCGCCGGCCAAACCTGCACGGCCTACGTCTTCACTTCTCAAAAACCTCTCCCACCCTCAAAAACAGTGTCCCCCTTCCTCCCCGCGTGCCCACGTATCACGTGACATTGGCGCCAACAGAAATTAAAACAGAAGTTATCCAGACAACTCCAGACATCACAAAATTGATTTACAGAACTGAAGTTGAGATCCCTGATCTGCACATTTACTAGTGAGATTATTTTACGTAATCATCTAAACGTCTATGTATGATTTCATTATTGTGAACACCCTATTCTAGAACTGTAAAAAAAAGTATAACTTCAGTATTTTCACACTAAACTCAAAACTGGAGTGGCCCACTTCTGGGGGGCCCACTGCTGGTGCGTCAAAAATTTACTATGCCCACTACTGGAGCATCGAGGAAGGTAACTTTTTTATTTTTCATTTTTTCCAAATAATATATTTTGAAACTTTGAATGCTTATTCCGATACATGAAGGTTAGGACTACGTTAAAAATATATATATCATTTAGAATTCATAAATACTTTAATAATAATAAGATAAATGTCCTTAAGTGGCCCACTACCGGTGCGTTTACCCTAATTCAGCAATAGTTTGACTAAAGTTCATTATTACATTAGGCAAAAATGAGCCTTAAAATAGTAAGATGAACTAAAACTAATTCTAAATAAATTTAGAAAGTATTTTGAAGCTTTTGTACTGGTTTCATACATTCATTTCAGTATTCATTTTAAGTTTTGAATTTTTTAGAAACCGTTCTAAGTACACATTTACATCTTAAAATTAACCATCTTGTAAAAATCCAAGTTTCTTGTCTAACGGTCTACTATATCTCTGATGGTAGTGGCACTAACAGAAAATATCTATATTGAAACAGAGACTGTCACGATTAATTTGCCAACATTAGTTTTGAAATCGGTTTGGTATTTCCTAATATTCTACAGAAAAAGTAATTTAGAAAGTTTAAAAGGTTTGTTTAGAACGGTTGTTGTCCCTGCCAATCCCAGGTGGTAGTGGCACCGTCATAAAATATAGCCTGTGTAAGATCATAGACTGTCACCATTGATTCTCCACCATTACTTTTGTAATAGTGGAGAGGAGTATTTCAGGAGATTGCATACAAATTGTATTTTAGGACATTTTAAAATGCTTTTTGCTCCTTCACTTCGCTTCACATCTTTGAAATTTTGAATTTATTTTCGAAACTTTTCAGAAGGCATTTATATTTTATAATTAACTACCATGCCATATTTAAAGTTTCTAACCTCTTCAGTATCTCAGAAATCGCAATTTAGAGCATTTTTTACTCCTGTAACCTCCCTGGTGATAGTGGCAATGACATAAATTACAGCTTATGTTTGAGCAGGTTCCATCACCATCAATTTACAACCATTATTTTGAAATAGGTTTGGTATTTCAACTATTGCATAAAAACCGTAATTTAGAACGATTTTAGAACGCTCTTCGCTCACTTCATCCTTTTAAATTTGGAATTTTCTTTCTACTGTTCTTGGAAAGCCTTCGTATCTCTTAAGTAATTACCATGCCAAATTTCAAAATGTTTGACCCCTCAGTATCACAAAAATGCAATTTAGAACACTTTTTGCTCCTGCAACCCCGAAGTGGTAGTGACAACAAAATAAAATATAATCTATGTTGGAGTAGGGATTTGTCACCATCAATTTGCAACCACTTTTGAAATTGGTTTGATATTTCCTGAGATTGCGTAAAAATCTAAATTTACAACACTTTTAGCCCATTTTCACTCCTTTTAAAATTTGAATTTTTTAGGAAACGTTCTTAGGAATCATTTATATCTTATAAGTAACCACCATGCCTAATTTCAAGATTCTGGCCCCTGCAGTATCACAAAAATTTACAATTTAGTACGTTTTTTTGCTCCTGCACCTCTTCTGGGGTAGTGGCACCGGCATAAAATGTAGCCTATCTTGGAGCAAGGATTCTTACCATCATTTTCACACAATTATTTTTGAAATTGGTTCGATACTTCTCGAGATTGCGTAGGAATTACAATTTAGAACGTTTTTAGAACACTTTTAGCACATTTTCACCCCTTTCAAATTTCTAATTTTTTTAGGAAATGGTCTTAGAGATCATTTATATCTGATAAGTAACTTCAGTGACAAATTTCATGTTTCTAGGCCCTTCAGTAACTCAAAATCTGCAATTTAGAACGTTTTTTGCTTCTGTAATCCCCAGGTGATAGTGACACCAACATGTATATATGTACCTATATGTACCTATGTTATACGAACTTAACTATGTTAACGAACTTAACGAACATAACTATGTTATACGAACATATGTACATATTAGATGTAAATTTCCAACTGGGCGAAAAATGTCCGTACCAGGATTCGAACCCGGGACCTCCTGGCTGAAGCCGCCAGTGCTCTGCCATCTGAGCTATCCCGGATGATTCTGGTCGAACTTTTTCACTCATGTTAGAGAAAGGACTATTACCATCAATTTCCAACCATTAGTTTTGAAATCGGTTTGATACTTCCTGATATTCCGTAGAAATCGCCATTTAGAATGCTTTTAGCTTTTTTTGTTTCTAGAATGCTTTTCGCGCTTTATCAGTCCATTTAAATTTTGAATTTTTTAAGAAATGTTCTTTGAGATCATTTATATCTAAAAAGTAACTACCATGCCAAATTTCCTATTTCTAGACCAATAAGTAACACAAAAATCGCATTTTTAGAACGTTTTTTGCTCCTGTAGCTTCTTTGGGGTAGTGACACCCACATAAAATATAGCCTGTAATGGAGCAAGGTCTGTCACCATCATTTTGACGCCATTATTTTTTATATCGGTTTCGTACTTCCTGAGATTGCGTAGAAATCACCATTTAGAACGTTTTTTAGAACGCTTTTTGCGTATTTTCACTCCTTTTAAATTTCTAATTTTGTAAGAAATGTTCTTAGCGATCAGTTATATCTTATACGTAACTACCATTCCAAATTGCATGTTTCTAGGGCCTCAAGTAACGCAATTGCATTTTTAGAACGTTTTTTGCTTCTGCACCCCCTTTGGGAGTAGTGGCATGGGCATAAGATATAGTCTATGTTGGAACAGGGACAAACACCGTCATTTTGATACCATTACTTTTGAAATCGGTTCGGTAGTTCCAGAGATTACCTCCTAGAAATAAACAAACAAACCTTACTTCTTCATAATACTAGTACATATATAGACCCTATACAGTGCTACACAAAAGAAATCGCACGGATTACTGAGAATGAGAGTGAATTGCTGAAAGGCGGTTTTAATTTGAGTTATGCATTTTCAAACTCAGCTTTATTTACACTGCTCAAAACAATTAAAGGATATTTGAAGTTTTATATAAAATAAAGATATAAACGAAAATTTTTTTTGCCGAAAATAGAAGAAGAGAATCACAAATGCAAATTTTTCTGGTTTTCAAACTGTGGAGTATGCAAATTTTGAGTTCGACGTCAAAAACGTCGCTTCAGCGGCAGCGAATGAAATTTGACTTTCAACTGGATAAAAGAGAATGAAGACAAGGATGATCGGCATTCAATGATTGCTTTGTTTCGATGAGTACGATGTCTCAGCGAAGTCATTTGACAGATTCAGAAGCTTTGAGAATTGTTGGTAGGTTAGAAGGGGGCCAAACTCAAGCCGAAGCAGCGCAAGCCATTGGAGTGTCACAAAGTGTCATTTCCAGGATCTGGAACCGTTTTTTGGAGAGTGGATGTGCAGGCCGAAGACCAGGGCAAGGTCGTAGACGGGCAACAACGCCCAATGAAGATCGGTATTTAGCGTTAACAGCTCGGAGACACCGAACCATAAACGCTACTCTTCTCCAACAACACCTTCGCTCGGCCACAGGCACCACGATTTCAACTCAGACTGTCCGAAACCGGCTCCATGCTGTAGGTCTGTATGCTCGCCGACCGATGGTATGTGTTAGATTAACATCAAGGCATCGTCGCGACCGCAGGGAGTGGGCAACCGAGCATGTCAACTGGAGGAGAAATGAATGGAGCAATATTCTGTTTTCTGACGAGTCCCGTTTTTCTGTGCATCCGGATAATAGGCGTATTTTCATCTGGAGGGACCGTGGCAGTAGGAATAATCCTGCGTTCGTGCACGAAAGTGTCAGATTTGGCGGTGGAGGAGTGTTGGTGTATGGTGGCATCTCCATTGACGGGCGCACTGACCTCTACATCATTCGAGATGGAGCTCTGACTGGTCGCCGATATAGGGATGATATCCTCAGACCTATTGTAGTCCCTTACGCTGCAGCAATCGGAGATAACTTCATTTTAATAGACGATAACTACAGGCCACATCGTGCAAACCTGGTGGAGGATTTCCTTTTCGAGGAAGGAATCGTTCGAATGGAATGGCCAGCGTGTTCTCCAGGCATGAATCCAATCGAGCACGTTTGGGACGCTCTAGGAAGACGAGTTTCTGGCCGCCAACAACCCCCACAAACTCTCCAAGAACTGGAAAGAGCTCTTCTGGAAGAGTGGGGCAGAATACCCCAACTCGTCATTAATAGCCTCATTGAGTCCATGCCTCAAAGGTGTTCAACGTTGCTGGCCGTCCGTGGAAACCATACCCCCTACTGAAAATGATTTTCTTTGAAGAAAACACCTTTTCTTATTCTTTTTTTCTCATATGCACAAATTGTGTTTTTTTTCCTTTAGTACACAAATGCGCAAAAAAATGCATTTTTTTCTGCCAAACATGTGTAATTTATTCTCATATAACCTACTATGTCTGTCGACCATGTATCAATCAGCTAAACAGTTTACCAGATACAAAATCCACCTAAAACTGCAATATCCTTTAATTGTTTTGAGCAGTGTAGTACACTAAGAGATGTTTGTAGAATTTAAATGAAATTATGTACAGGGCTAAGCAAACAACTAGATACATAATCAGCTATGCATAGTAATTACAGGAAATGCGATTTCAAAAGTTTTAAGCGGGTTTCTGCCTGAAATAAATTTAAGCTTAATAAGTGGCGCATGTAAGAAACTGCTAAAGGTGAATTTTAAACAGTGTTATGCTTTTTGCAACTAAACTAAATTTTAGAATATGTAGAATATATACAAACTATGTAGAAAATATACAAACATATAAATCATATACAGAGCTGCAGAAAAGAATTGGACGTCAAGGTAGTTTATATATTCTAGAAGTATTGGAAAGTGCTTCATAATCTATTCTTGATTCGTGATTTTTCTTTTTTGTTATTATCCATTCGGGAATACAATCGCGATGAGATAACTATAATTTAAATTTCTTGCTTAACTGAAAAAATAAGTTGTTAGTTTAGCTGGTGTTGATTACAATTTCCTTAAATAATTTTTGAGAATGAATGCTATTTTAACTTATTTTATGTAACGAAATACTACAATTATAGTAATGCACATTTCGCATCGTTTTTCAATGAAGTTACATTCTAGATTGAAAAAAATGTTACTACAGATAGACCAAAAATTCGGTTTCGGTTCAAAATTTCTGCCAAAAAATTCTGACTAAATCTCTAAGACAAAAATTTCGTTTCTTCCTTTAGAAATTTTCAACATGACTGTTCACCATGATGAATGAGGTCAGATGACACATTGTTTATTTATTGCTATGAACTGTTCATAATCAGCCATGTAATTTGCGTAAACTGTTTATAATCAGCCATGTCAGTACGGTTGTATAAGACATGACCGACTCAAGACGTGAGTGCAAATTATAAAGCAAGCCATTCATATTTGTTAAATCATAGAAGACGCTCTTCACGTGCTCATTAAAAGCTTCATATTTAACAGTTAGTAGAAAAATGTTTAGTTTGAAACCGCAGAAGCTCTTTGACAAAGAGTTCTAGTATAAGAGACGATCTTTTACAAGAATCCTTATAAAAGATAGATGTATACCTAAAACATTTTTTAATTAAATGAAATTCCTATCATTAGAAAATCATTATTTGCAGTGGATGAAAGAATTAAGCTTTATTTTATCTACCCTATATATATAAAATCCTAATGAAACGAATTTATGAAACGGATATATGAAACGACTGAAATTAAACGAATTTATGTATCGATTCTTTGAAACGACTGATTAAACAATTGATTATGTTTCATGGTGATTTCTCCTAAATTATGGAATACTTTGCGATGAAATTAACAACAAAAATCAGTATTGATTTGCAGATCTCAAAATTGGTATTAGAATTTTTAAATTCGAATTAGTTTTCGAAATATTAATTTTTTTTTTCTAATTTTAAATATATTTTTCTAATGATGGCAACTCAAATTTTAATCAGAACAGATATTTTTTTTTATACTTCAAAAAGGGTTATTATATTAGACTAATTTGGCGACCAGTTTGACCTCCCTTAAATATATGCTAAGATATGTATCATGCTACTTTTATTCATAATTCAATTTACTTGAACACTCTTTCGCCAAATCGAAAGATTCTGATTGGAGCCAAAATGGCATTATTTTGATTGACATGGTAACCCGGCTATTGTTGTTTATTTAATAATAAATGTTTATTTACATTTATTTCTTTTTTAAAATTATATAAATTATTTTGTTCTATAGTTATTAATTATTTTTTTCTTTGTTATTTCTTTTTGAAAATAATAGAAAATAATTAAAAAACACGGTACTACTTAGTTATTCCGTCGACCAATTTCGCCAAATTATACAAATTGACATAATTTTTTATCTTAAATAACGAAAGAACAAATAAATTAGTATAACATTAACAAATATACAAATAAAACGTCGAAATAAAAATCACTTGATGAAGTAAACATGTGTAACTTACTTAAAGTCAAGTGAATGTGACATTTACGATCAACCATTATTGACATTTAATCCTATAGTTTGGCGATAGATTTTTGGTCGACGGGATAACTAAGTAATACCAAAAATGCGTATGTAACTGGTATTCGAAAACGAGGTTTTCGCCAAATTTTCGTAAAAAGAAAAAAAAAATTACGCCAAACTTGCGGTGTGTATGTGACATCTGGCCAAATGTTAAATAATGCGGGAAGAGTTCCATATTGTGTGCTGTTTTTTTTTTTTTGGCGAGCTTTTTTTGGCATTAAATGAATCAATGTGGTTGCGATCTTCAGCCTTCGGGGTTGCTTTTTTCTGGAAGGGATTTTATTCATATGTTTTTTGCGTAATTTTTTTACATTTAGCCTATATTTTTCGGAAAAATATGTAACTTTTGTTTTAATTTGACATGTATAATAAATATAATAAATACATAAAACTATATATAAGTACATAATATTTATTTATAGGTGTATATATATTACGTAATGTATAAGGTATATCTCTATTCGTAATATATATATATCTATTTGTATAAACATCGTATTTTTTAACATGTGACATATATAACATTTATTAAATATATATATATATATATATACGTTTACAAATATTTAAAGACCATGTTTTTCCGCCATCCTGAAAAATTTTATGGCACAGATGTCATATACTGTGTCATATATTGGCGAGATTTTTTTCTGACGCCAATGTCATATACGCAACCGGTACTTAACAGGCACCAAAATGTCGTTATTTTGCTTGATATGGTAACCCGGATATTGGTGTTTATGCTATTGATGTTTTCGCCAAATTGTCATCTGTAGATGATGAATATATGACGTCTGTGCCAATTTTATAAGATGCTAAAATGGCTTTTTGGCGCCATTTTGGATTCCTTCGTCAATCGCGCTAACGAGCACACAATATGGAACTCTTCCCAATAATGCAACAAACCATGACATTTAATTTCAACTTCAAATCAATGTTTTAATTTACCACTCGAAAAATAAAAAAAATGCTAACTGGCAATTTGAAAAAAAGCTATTAGCGAGATTTGCACCCGGGTAGCGTAACAGTACCCAGAATTCTTTGCGACCATGACAACTTTTATATAGTTTTATTCGAAAAAAAAATTGATTTTTTAATCAAAATGGAAAACGTTCGGCACAGATGTTACATACGGCCCCACATTGGCGCGATTTTTTTTTCTGACGCCAATGTCATATACGCAACGGGTACGTAACTGGCGCCAAAGTGTCGTTATTTTTATTATTATTACAAAGTGTCGCCGGATGTTGTTGTTTATGCTGTTGATGCGTTCCCCAAATTGGCGTCGGAAAAATTCTCGTCAATATCGTATTGGACATCTGTGCCAAATTTTCATTTGAAAGGCGAAGGGATCAGACCGTATTTGTTTATGACATTGGATGACTTGAACTATTATAATATAGATGAAATGATGGCGATAGAATAATATTTGGAGACTTATCACCTATGCATGGCTAACATTAAAGTGCTAATTTGGCACCTAAAGTATAAAAAGCGAAGTGGTCCGCCCAGAACTGTTGATGATAGTCACATGACTTAGCCTATTGTTTAGAGATTGTTTTAAAATACCGGGAGACAAAGATTCTGTATACTTAATTCATTTTATTTTAGCTCCTTTGCAAATGTTTTACTGATCTTCTTTAATCAAAAACGAAAATAACCACCGGATGTCTTAACTGCAACTGATTTGCCCTTACATTTTTGCAATCAAAGGGAATTGAATGGAAACCCATTTACAGGGAGATCTGCACAGCTTTTTTCAGTATAACTCAGTCTTCTCTTATAATTTAAAAACCCATCAAATTAGCGTGTTTTTAATCTGAACGGGGGTTGGCGAGCGAAGCTTGCAGGGGCAGAGCCCCCTAGTATGAAAATAAAAAGTTAGCGTAGGTCAATAACATACAAAGCTATTACGAATGATGGACCCGATTTAAAAAAAATCATATTTTCTAAACTACTTCACCTATTACAACAACTGATACATGAATTTAAAGAGAAATAGACCAAGTTTTTTTCAGTTACAAATGTTCGATGTGTGACACCCTCTTGTTACATAACATACGTCCAATCTGTCATCGAGTTCGTTCCAAACATTTTGTAGCATCACTCTGTCAAGGGTTATGAAAGCTTCACAAATGCGTTTTTTAAGTTCTGAACACTTTGTTTTCGGCATGGGTGGTACATAAACAATGTCTTTGACACTGTCAGAACTTAAAGAAGGCATATGTGCAGAATTCAGAACCCTTGACAGAGTGATACTACAAAATGTTTGGGACGAACTGGATGACAGATTGGACGTAAGCCATGTAACAAGAGGGTCACACATCGAACATTTGTAATTGAAAAAAATTTGGTCTATTTCTCTTTAAATTCATGTATCACTTATTGTAATATATGCAGTAGTTTAGAAAATATGATTTTTTTAAATCGGGTCAATCATTTGTAATAGCCCTTGTATTCTGTTACATTACGCTCAATGGCAAAAATTCGTTTTAAGTGCATTTTGATGATGATACACTATTAGAAACATAATGAGATGGATATACATTTATGAAGTACATTGAAATAGGCTTTTTCTAGAATAATTCAGTGCAAAGCCTTTATTGTTCCTTTACAGGGTGACAAAAAGAATTCTATCACATAAAGGTGTACGAGGAAAATCATTTGCAGTATATTTTAGTAATGTTACACTATTTGAAACATAATGAAATTTGTATGCATTACTGAAGTACGCTATAAATTTCTAACTGAAAAGTATGGTATGCGTTGCATTCCTCATTCATTTACAGGGATACACTAAAATTGCTGTCTTTGAGTGATAATTGCGAAAGTGATTTTTCAACTTTGGTTTCAATATTTAAGTTTAATAAAATTTTTGCACAGTACGTAATGCGTATGAATTCTCTTGAACCTATACAGGGAAAAGAACAAACAAAGAAAATCTTAGAGTGAATCGCTCAAAAGTAATTTTTAATGAATTTATGTATTGTCCTTCTGAAATACATTTACCATACTAATAAAAGTATGTGGAACATAAATAAATTTATTGACAGAGCTGCGCAAATTATAAGATCGATGGGTTCTTGTGGTGGGTAAATCCTGGAAGTGCGTTTTAAGTTTTATTATGAGTTTTTTGCTTGAATTAAATTTTGCTTTAACCCTTAAATGCGCGATTTCTTATTTTGTTTCGAAAAAATATATATGATTCTCTGAAAGGTTTATTACACAGGAAAAATAAGGGGAAAAAAAATCAGAGGTACATTTTTCATAGAATACGTGAATCTTTTCTTCTGTTGTACATCTGCAATATAAGTAAAAACTGTTAGGAAATATATTTATATTTCCCTCCTATTCTTATCGTTCCATTCAACCTCTTTCATTCAACCTTTAACTTAATCTGTTCTATTTAATTTATCTTTATATAACCCTCTTTAAGTAATTTCATAATTGTCTTTAAATAAAATATAATTTAAATACTTATTTACCATTCACTCATTTAAGTTTCAATAAACTAAGTTTCTATATATTTAAACAATTTTCATTATCTTTATTTCAGTGTTTAAACATTACGTTATAATAAATATACTTTCTTTATTTTTACCTTGAATCACTTCTGCATAATTTTATTTCCTTGAGCATCTGTATTTACTCATCAGCCACGTTCTTTCCGACATTACGTAATCTCTCTTTCAGCTTGTCAACAGACATCGTTCATTCAGTCTCATATAATGAGGAGTTACGATGACCATTGACAGATGGCGTTGCTTGTCCAGTACACGTGTCTATCTCCAGTGGCCGATCGCTATTGGTCCGTTTTTCCCGGGATTGTTCGAGATGCCGGAAGTGGTGTTTGACTTGGCGATCAGAAGTCACGTGAGGGGGCGTTGTCGGCAAGGGGAGTGAGCTATTTATATCGTAGGAGCGAGCTCATTGATAGCCAAAGCGGTTCCAGGAAAAGCGACGACATCTCTATGGGACGACGGGCGCTCTGTTCTTGACTTTCAAAACAGGACATTTGTAGTTTACAGCACGCTAACTAGGAGCGCTGCGATCGTCTCCGCCAGCGGAGAATCTGCGCGCGCATATTCTCCCCAACACAATTTTGATTATCTATCAATCCAGTCCAGTCTCGCCTCATTTCAAGAGGGAAAATGCGAAAGCTCGCGTTGCGGTAATCGGATACGTTCGTTGCACGCGGGAAAGCTGGTAAGTCATGTATACTATGCTCGTTATTTGTTTATTAAATCCTATTTAATCGTACTTAAGTTCGTTATTTTTGCATATATTTGTTTTTCCAAACGATTCATTCTCATTTAAACATTAAATATCCGTAGATATTTTTATCATAGAGATTTAAAGTTGAGTGAAATTTGAAAAATACCTTTCAACAGTTTTCATTTATCTTTTTTATTATGCATGCTTGCATAATATGTAGCACATTTTTAGTTCGTATTAATTAGTGCTACTTCTTTAAACGTATTTTTCTTTAACAAATACATAAAGACATTCGTTTATCGTTTGTTTAAATTATTTATTTGATGCTCCACAATTTTAAAATATAACCATATATATGTATTTAAAAAATCTTTAATAATTTCGATTGAATTGAATTTATTCTGTGTATAGTATTTGAAATGTAATTTATTAAAAGTTGTTAAATCATTTATTTAATTATTTTAAGCGCTTTGTTTTTTATTTTCATTTATCCTATTTAATCTGTTGCTGTATAAAATGAAATAATACCGTTCAACAACAGATGGTTTTAAATGGGCAATCTTAATTCATTAAATTTTTGTTATACAAGTTCTTTGAATTGGAAAATCTTATTAAACGTATTTAATGCTTTTCATTTATGTGAAATTTAAAGTAAATTAATTTTGATTAAATCAATTTAAATATTTGACATTTTCAATGTATATAATAATAGATATGAGAGATTTTGAAAAAGAAAAATTTAAGAGAAAAATTAAATAATGTTACTTGATTTAAATAAAAGTTATGGAGCATCAAGTTCAAGTTGATATAATGTAAGATACAAATGGTTCTGAAAAAAAAAAAATCTTTACGAAGAGAATAATCTTTGTGAAATCAAATTATGCAAAATTATTTAGCTTGAGATTTTAATGGATTTAATAAATCTAAATTAACTGAGCATAACTTAGACTTATCAGCAAAATAAAGGACATTAAAAAAAAAAAGATAAGAAACAATATTTCGTGGGTTCATGAACAGGGTACAGAATACATTTTAACTTATTTAAACTGTATATGTATTTTCGGTATAAAGTAATAGTTGAAACTTTTTAATTTATTAATAATTAAACATTAAGTAACAAAAAAAAAATTCATTTATTCAATTTAATTTTTTTTTTCAAAGTTATATGTATTACAGAAAAAAAATCAATTTTCTTCAGAGCAAAATTCTTTTTTTCTTTTCTTTTCTTTTTTTTTTCTTTTCTTTTTTTTTTAAATCCTGATAATAGTTCTGCGCAAAAAAGCAATTTTTTAAGAAAAAGCACCTAAGTTAGTATTTACTTAAAATAAAATGTACATCTGATTTTTTTTTTCTAAATGCTTCCTGCTTATAATAAAACCAGTTATGTACCCTTATAAAACAAACACTTCATACACTTGCAGTAAGGAATTTTTTATGAAAACTAACCGTTGAACTTCTCGTTTATTTCGCGACAGTATAACAGTAACGAAACGACAATCAGAAGTTTTCAATTCTGTCAGTAAACAAACTCTTTGAGTGATGAAATATTTTAATTATTGATAAAAGTAATCGGATTATGTATTTCTTTTATATTTAATCTTATTTATTTTCTATTTACTTTTTATAATTTATAAGGCGTGAAAAATATGAATGTTTTTACAAGAAAATATTTGTTGTAAATATTAATCCCATATAGTAAATATTCCATTGAAACAAATTGTCGAATGCATTAAATAATATATGTATCCATTATTTCAGAAATGGATCTCTCTTAAAACATTCGTATTCTTCACGCCATTATAAATTATAAGAAGTAAACAGAAAATATTAAAAACTGAAAGAAATACATAATGAGGTTAGTTATCAAAAATTTAAATATTTCATTAATCTGAGTTTAATCATAGCAGTTAAATTTCTAATTGTCGTTACCGTTGTACTGCCGCGCAATAAATGAATCGGTCCGTGAAAGCAAAACCAAATCCCTCGTGGAGTGCCCCGCCCACTACCAAACAATTTAGTTTACAGCACGGCCACCAGTGGCGCAACTATGCGGCATCATTTAGCATGGGAGTGTCTTCGCTTTCCTATATAACCGCTTTGTTGATAGCTTCGTTTTTCCTTTAGATACCTAGTTGCATGTTGGCTGCATAATGTTTACGCTTACTGTTTTTAAGATAGAGGATGGAATGTGATGTGCTGGATATAAGATAATGGTGTCAGTTTTACTTAGTAGTTTTTTTTAATGTAATACTCTTGCTTTTTCATTTGATATGGAGACTGTGTACAGAATTAACAATCTCAACGTAGTGCTGGATATCGCTGGATGAAAGATGGTTAACAAGCAATAACTTTTGGTGTTGAAAAATACACCTGAATATATCCATCGAATCTCTTTTAGTTTTTCCTAGCGTACAGATAGCGGGCCATCGGCGACATGTCAGTTTATGTCTTTATTTATTTTATTTGAAATAGAATACTTTCTTTACAGTAACTTTCTCTCCCTCTTTAAAAGATATTTTCGGTTTGAATTACTTTTGGGTAATTATGTCAATGGAGTTTAATCTAGTCAGCTTCCTTTTAGTAAGTGGATTGTGAACTGTAGGGTTGTAAATTGGTTCCAAAGGGACCAGGGACATTTTCCCGTCTTGATGCTGCAGATCGGTCGTAGCAATAGTGGTTCGAGACCTACGCCTTCTGGAAATATGTGCGATGTACTTGGAGTTGTTACTGACTGGCAGTGTTGGGATTTTTGCAATTCCTTTGAGATCCTACAGACGGATTTCGCTAGGGGATCTCTGGAGAGGCTTGCTGCAGTTTATGATTTCATTTAAGTCCCTTTTCATGTTTGCTTTAGTTCTCCTATTTTTTTTTAGCTTCTAGTGGCAGTAAGAAGTATTTGGAGAATTGTATTAAGCTTTTGAATATAATGAAGTTTGACTTGACTTTAAGTGACAAATCTTTTATGGAGAGAAAGATAATTTTAATGTGATTAATTGAAGATAAACCTTTTTGCTATTCATAATGTTTTAAAGATAATTTGATATTTTCTCTATTTAAAGTTTAATGCTATTTAAAGTTAATTGAAGATAAGTAAAGTAATTGGAGTAAAAATTTAAACAAGTTTCTTTTTAATATTTTTGCTTTGAAACAGTTTTTAGCTTTTGGTGCTCTGGTTCATTAAACATTGATATAGAGTGATGTTTCTCTGCACGGTATTACACCAAGTGCTTATGTTAATTGGATGCTTAAGAGAACTTATGTCGATTGTTCATACATCTACTTTTATCGTTATGATTTTTATTTTCATTTTGTTTTTATTTAAATTTGTTTAATAAAATTGTTATTTGTTTTTAAATCTGTTTGGTCATTCTTTCAAAAATACTTTCTAGAATATTTCAGACTTTACAAATTTCTTGGGTAAACAGTTTCAGCTTAAACGCTCCATATGCGTATTATGCTTTGCTTCCTTTTTAAACCCATTCCAATTACCTTTGTTAATTGGATAACAAGGTTATGGGCCTCTTTCTGTTTTTGCCCAAATTAAAGTACTTTTCATTGGAAATCCTGTTCTGTAATTTTTAGTTCAGTTTTGTTTCTGAAATACTTGATTGCAAATGGCTCACCATGAGTGGAGTTGTGAGAGAGCTTTGCGATGGGGGGGGGGGCATATGAGAATGCATTGGTGTCTGTGAAGTTTTAAAGGACATTAAAGTTTTTGAAAGGATTTAATTGTTAAGGGGTTTTCGTAATAGATATAATTTTTAGAGAAACCTTTCAATTAATGGTAATCTATTTTTGAAGTTTACTATTTTTTTATGTCGTCCGGTGGCTTTGCTGTTGGCTATATTTTTCACTAGTGAGAAGAGAATCTACATTGTGAAAATCTTTTGAATGTTTAAAGTTTTTGACCGTTCTTTTAAGACGTTGATTCTGCATATCTTCTGTGAAAGAAAGTGCTATTTGGTGATCTAAAGATTCCAGCTTGATGCCAGTTTATCTTTATCGAATAAATTGTGTAAAGATGGCCAGTTATGATTTTGGTGTTATCATGGTGCTTGATCTTCATCATTTGTCCAATGTTGTAAGAGAAGCGCAGTGGTCCGCGTCCTGGGCCACATTTTTCAGCATACTTTTTCATCTCATCTGTGTAACCGATAAAGGCATTTTTGAAAAGGATGAATACTCATCTTATAAATGTGATAAGTGGACATATTATTTTAGACCTTCATCTTTTTAACGTTTTTGAGAAAGTGCATCGATTTTTATCGGTCTATGGAAATGTTACAGATGAAGATTATACCAAGGGAGCATTACTCGTCTGTAAATTAGTTTAAGAATATTTAGTTTTATTTTTAAGATTTAGAGTCAGATATACTGAATTTTTTTTAAAAATGATTTGATAAGTTAAATATGCAAAAATTTTTTTAAAGACTTGTTTTGATTGATCAGTTTGTGAATGTTTAAAATTTTTTTTCCCTTTCTTATGAAAAAGGGATTTTTGAATTTTTAGAAGTAAGCCGAAGTATTAATAGAATTTTTAATTAGCTTAATATCTATGATGGTGGAAATGAAGTACTTGTCTCTCTTTGAGATTCAGGAGTTTAAAGATTTTTTTTAGCCTGTAGAAGTTTAGGAGTTTAAATTGTTGAGAATATTAAAAACATAACTGTGATATTTTTATAGAAACAATAATTTTTAGATAAACTTATTTATGTTTTTAATTAGGTTATTTTTGAATTTTCAATGGTAAAGATTAGAGTACATTAGTTTACTATGCTGTAACTTAATGGTCATATTATGCAGGAAAAGTTAATAAACCTGTCTACAGTTTCTGTCCTTTCTAAAGTTTAACATTTGTTTTAATTGATAGTTTAAATTAATGTTCATTATCTTTTATATTATTTTTTTAGAGGGGGGAATTCATTTCTAATTGTTAATTCTTATTTCTTATATAATTTGAAATATAAAATTTTTTTTGGGAGTCCAAAAGTTTAGAATCTGTAAACTTTTGATTTCAATAGGTATTTATCTCTATTTTTAGGTTTTAAGAGAATTGCCTTGAATATTGAGTCATGAGTTTTGCCCTATGGTGCTGTTAGATTTAAATGTAGGACTTCCAGATAATTTTTCGTTTCTAATTTTTACCTCCTCTATTGTTTGTTAATTTATAGTTTAATTTATGCTGTATGATAACTGTTATTTAAATTTTATTACAGACTTTTGATTGTTTTAATGATATTTAAATATTTAATTACTTTTGTTCTGTTTAACTAATAGAATTTTTAGGTGCATTACTATGAAAATGTTTCCCCAGGTTATGTAATCACTGAAATTCAATGCTAATGAGATTTGCAGTTTAAATTGTCATTTTTGAGAACCATATGTGTAAAAGAATCTCATGGATAATGGCTGAAGTTTAATGCAGATTGATCTGGCAAATTGAATTATCATTATAACGGGGAAAATTATCACAGTAAACATTTGTGGGATATGTTGGAGAAATGTTAGAAATTTTTGAGGTAATTGCACCCATTTTTTTTTTTTATGCATTGCTAATTTTTATTTATATATCCGAAGGAATGTTGAAGCTGTGGCAGGCTATGTAAATGTGAGTAAATCTTTCTGTTAGTGACCATGTTGTGAATTAGTGTGTGCCAGTATTCAATTGAATTGACCCTGTTTAAATTTTTCTATTTGAGTCGAATAGCTGCATTTAAATTTTTAGTTTAAGGAATGCGAAAGCTATACTCAATGGATTATATCCATTTTTGGGAGATTGTTAAAGTTATGTAATTTGACTCGTTTGATATGCTTCAGGGGGTGAAATTTTTGTATTGATGAGACAGCCTTTATAGTAAAGAAATACCTGATGATAATGAGTAATAGAGATTGGATCTTGTTTAATTAACTTTTGAGAATTGCTTCCTTTAATGCTTGACTTAAAATTTTTATGGCTCATTTTTTTTACATATAGTGTTAGAATGTGTAATGTTATATACATATTATGTTAGAAGTAGAGCTTTTTTTTTTTTTTTTTTAAGAGTTGAGCAGCGAATAAAAGGGGGGCATTTTATACAATCGTTTTAGATTTTTCAATCTTCTGTTTGAAGAATTAAGTAAATGATTTGCATACAAATTAGGTATGTTGTTTAATTGGCTTGTCTGCAAGTGATTCAAGATTAGTTTTGGTCTGGATATTTCTTCTGGGATCTCTGATTATGAGAAGATATTTCTTTGGGATCAGTATTGTTGATCATGCTCCATTCTTCAAGATAAGTTGTATGTAAAAGTAGGATTGTTAATGTATTAGCCTCTATATTCCTGAATTATTGAATCTGACACTACTCATATCCATGTCTTCTTCGTTGGGTATGAAAGGATTGTATGAAAACCTTGGCCAAGGTAATAGATATGAATGAATGCATGCTTTTCGCATTTAGTGTTGTATGGATTTAGTTTATAAGGATTCTGTCACAAATAAATTTTTTAATTTTTTTTTGCAGGATATCTTGGATAGAGAGTAGTTATGAATTTTGTCTGTCTTTTACGGTTAATGGAGCATGAGTTGACTTTGTCCAGATGATATTGTTTTAGATGAATTGAATCTGTAGGAAATGGTTCTTGGATCTGGAGATTAGTGTTAGAGGTAAATTTTGTTTCGCCTTACCTGGAGTGTGCTATATTTGAGTCTAGTATATAGTTAAGGGTCAAGGGGGTTAGGATATGTATCTTAATACTGGTTTAAATCATTAAAGTGTAAGATTAGGTGTATTAAGGTATTGATTTAATTTTTCAAATGTTATGATACATGTATTGAAATACTGGGTGAATTGATGAAATGTTAGGATCAATTTTTAATTATTAAAGTGTTAGAATATTTTTAGAGAATTTTTGAATTCTGAATATTAAAGTGTTAGAATTTAAGTGTGTTAGAATTAAAAATTGAAATTTTTAAAAATCAAGATTCTGCTCTCCTTGTGGTCTAAGAATTTTTAATGTGTAATACTTACTTATGTAAAACTGTATGTTTTCCTGGACCAGATGTGCTTAGATGATGTTTTTAAGATGTCCATATGTTAGCCACATGTACATTATTTTATATCTATAGGTATTGTGTTGTGTATAATTTATATTGTTTTATTTTTGCAGTTTTTGTGTATGGACTGGAGCCCAAAAGTTTTTAGTCTTTTTCAGCCTTTATTGACTTGGTATATAGGTGTTGTATTAGAGTGGTGGATAATAGATGCCATGGACGGATTGGTCAGATAGTTGCAGTTGTGGTCAAGTATATTATAGATGAATTTTTGTTGCAATTCCAATGGTTGGATGTAAATGGTAACCAAGGTGTACCAGTGTGTGGGTTTTTCGTGTAAGATAGCCTCTTTCTGGTATATGGGTTTGTAACTTAGTGAGTTTTTCATGGAAATGATAAGAGGGGGGGGGGGCTTTTGTTAGGAAATATATTTATATTTCCCTCCTATTCTTATCGTTCCATTCAACCTCTTTCATTCAACCTTTAACTTAACCTGTTCTATTTAATTTATCTTTATATAACCCTCTTTAAGTAATTTCATAATTGTCTTTAAATAAAATATAATTTAAA
Organism: Maratus speciosus; assembly: GCA_963932465.1. Taxonomy (NCBI): domain Eukaryota; kingdom Metazoa; phylum Arthropoda; class Arachnida; order Araneae; family Salticidae; genus Maratus; species Maratus speciosus. Next base: position 4,719,105 of record OZ010800.1, read on the forward strand.
TACTTATTTACCATTCACTCATTTAAGTTTCAATAAACTAAGTTTCTATATATTTAAACAATTTTCATTATCTTTATTTCAGTGTTTAAACATTACGTTATAATAAATATACTTTCTTTATTTTTACCTTAAATCACTTCTGCATAATTTTATTTCCTTGAGCATCTGTATTTACTCATCAGCCACGTTCTTTCCGACATTACGTAATCTCTCTTTCAGCTTGTCAACAGACATCGTTCATTCAGTCTCATATAATGAGGAGTTACGATGACCATTGACAGATGGCGTTGCTTGTCCAGTACACGTGTCTATCTCCAGTGGCCGATCGCTATTGGTCCGTTTTTCCCGGGATTGTTCGAGATGCCGGAAGTGGTGTTTGACTTGGCGATCAGAAGTCACGTGAGGGGGCGTTGTCGGCAAGGGGAGTGAGCTATTTATATCGTAGGAGCGAGCTCATTGATAGCTTCGTTTTTCCTTTAGATACCTAGTTGCATGTTGGCTGCATAATGTTTACGCTTACTGTTTTTAAGATAGAGGATGGAATGTGATGTGCTGGATATAAGATAATGGTGTCAGTTTTACTTAGTAGTTTTTTTTAATGTAATACTCTTGCTTTTTCATTTGATATGGAGACTGTGTACAGAATTAACAATGTCAACGTAGTGCTGGATATCGCTGGATGAAAGATGGTTAACAAGCAATAACTTTTGGTGTTGAAGAATACACCTGAATATATCCATCGAATCTCTTTTAGTTTTTCCTAGCGTACAGATAGCGGGCCATCGGCGACATGTCAGTTTATGTCTTTATTTATTTTATTTGAAATAGAATACTTTTCTTTACAGTAACTTTCTCTCCCTCTTTAAAAGATATTTTCGGTTTGAATTACTTTTGGGTAATTATGTCAATGGAGTTTAATCTAGTCAGCTTCCTTTTAGTAAGTGGATTGTGAACTGTAGGGTTGTAAATTGGTTCCAAAGGGACCAGGGACGTTTTTCCCGTCTTGATGCTGCAGATCGGTCGTAGCAATAGTGGTTCGAGACCTACGCCTTCTGGAAATATGTGCGATGTACTTGGAGTTGTTACTGACTGGCAGTGTTGGGATTTTTTGCAATTCTTTTGAGATCCTACAGACGGATTTCGCTAGGGGATCTCTGGAGAGGCTTGCTGCAGTTTATGATTTCATTTATGTCCCTTTTCATGTTTGCTTTAGTTCTCCTATTTTTTTTTTTAGCTTCTAGTGGCAGTATGAAGTATTTGGAGAATTGTATTAAGCTTTTGAATATAATGAAGTTTGACTTGACTTTAAGTGACAAATCTTTTATGGAGCGAAATATAATTTTAATGTGATTAATTGAAGATAAACCTTTTTGCTATTCATAATGTTTTAAAGATAATTTGATATTTTCTCTATTTAAAGTTTAATGCTATTTAAAGTTAATTGAAGATAAGTAAAGTAATTGGAGTAAAAATTTAAACAAGTTTCTTTTTAATATTTTTGCTTTGAAATAGTTTTTAGCTTTTGGTGCTCTGGTTCATTAAACATTGATATAGAGTGATGTTTCTCTGCACGGTATTACACCAAGTGCTTATGTTAATTGGATGCTTAAGAGAACTTGAGAACTTATGTCGATTGTTTATACATCTACTTTTATCGTTATGATTTTTATTTTCATTTTGTTTTTATTTAAATTTGTTTAATAAAATTGTTATTTGTTTTTAAATCTGTTTGGTCATTCCTTCAAAAATACTTTCTAGAATATTTCAGACTTTACAAATTTCTTGGGTAAACAGTTTCAGCTTAAACGCTCCATATGCGTCTTATGCTTTGCTTCCTTTTTAAATCCATTCCAATTACCTTTGTTAATTGGATAACAAAAACTAATGTCGTGTGGCTGTTTTATGCTAAATTATTGCAAATTAGTAAATATTTTAAGAAGTATGCCACCAAATACCTTATTTTATATAATTATTTATTTTATAAGGCTTAACATTTAACTCTTTAATCCCCATGATAGAATACATTTTAGAAATTACGTAGTCCAGAGAATCTCACTTTACACCAGAAAGTTTCAATGGTTCATTTCTCTTTATTTAAATACAGAAAGTCTGTTATTATTTAAAGCAAATATTGCTATTTTAATTTTCAGGTGCAAATTAAATACATACGGAAAAAAAAAACTCTATTAAATTCAAAATACTGTTATTTGCATATATGCAAAGCTGCACACTAAAGGGTTAATATGTACTGTGTACAATATATGGTGTATACCTAATATATGTTGTAGAAAATACACAGAATTTATAATAATAATATACAGGAGAAGGAAAAGAATTGCAGTGTATTTCCATCTATTGAAGAAAATTGCTAAAATTGAACTAAATTTTAGCATGCGATGTAGATTATAGGATCATATACAGGGATATATACAATAGTTCGAATAACTTTTGGTGCATGAAAATAATTGCTAAAAATGATTTTCTAGATGTGTTGTATGGCTTATAAACTGTTTAGTGATATATCTTTTTTCACTGCGAAGTTTTATTTCAGTTTGGAAAGTGTTTTATAATCTATTCTTGATGCATGATTTTTCACTCTTGTCTTTTAATAAAATTAAAACAGTAACAGAAACAAATAAATTTTCATAATCTTTTAATACAAAGATGAGATTCTAAATGTAAAGCAACGTCTTTGTTTATTAACAGGATAATAAATACAAATTTACAAAATAAATCACTTTCATTCACACATAATTTAGACAATGAAACAAATTTGTACAATGCATCGTATACTCATGAAAATATTTGCAACCTAATCTACAATGCAGTATTTTACAGATTTTAAGAAGTTTCTTTTCTTCTTTTACAAATATGATTAGAAACATAAAAAAATTTATTCACTTTTTTCACATAAATTAAAATTTGCTACTTCTACTAAATTGGAATTTTAATATTATGCATATTTATAATGATCTCTTTGTGTTAAATTTCAAACTAAAACACTTTCATAAAACAACACGTTTAATAATCAGATTATAGAGAGATAATCAGTATTATAAACAGATTAAGTTAAATAAGGCTATAAAAAATGATAAAATATCTTTATTTAGATTGCGGAACGTTTCATCTCACAAACGGCGACATTTTCCAAATCATTCATGATAGAAAATACTTTCATAAAATTTAAAAACAGTAACTTGGTAAACAGTGTCACAAGACATCATGCATAATGAAAAACAGTGCAAATATAAAATAAACTAAAATGAAATCGGATATTTGTGAGTGTGGATTAATTTTTACTATTGTTACTAAAATTGCATATCATCTCTTTCTAAATTTTAGGTAAATCAACGGACGCTGAATCATTCAAATATTCTCGCTGCGTAAAAAGTGCGATGAAACATTCGTCAATCTAAATAAAGATATTCTATCCCTTTTTATAGCATTATTTAACTTAATCAGTTTCATAAAAGTTAAACTTCCGTAAGTGGGTACGTCGCCAATCTTGGCATTCAACAAGAGCGAAGTTGGCAACAATGTGGTGATATATAGCAAGAATAGGAGAGCACTTATCCATCATGAAAGATTTGTTTATTTACGGAATGTTTAGGAAAATATTTAAATTCCCCCACTCCATTTCTTTTACCAAAACGAATAACACAAAGATAACTGAATCAAACAAGCAAAAAACGGCGTCTAATAAATGTTATTAAAATTTAATTTAGTTTTTTTAATATTCCATAGTAAACTGTAAAATAACCTATTATAGCCTAAATATATTTTTTAAATAACAATTAAAATATTTTTCAAATTTATAGGATATGTACTTTATTATAGAATCATCTAAAAAACAAATTACGTTTCAAGTTTCAACAATAGAATTAAATTTGCGCCAAGCTACGTTCAAAATACGGTAATGGTCGATATACCCACTTAAGGAACGTTCTTCCGTTTCCTACTCAGTAGGACTTGCACTATTACATCACATTGCGATGAGCTTAAATAGTCAAAAAATACATTCTTCAGCTTTTTTATATACATGAAATGTTTACAATTACCCTGGCAGTGGTATTTTGTAGCAGGAAAAAGCATCTGATTTGAAGCTTCCAGCTAGTATTATAAAAACTCAGACACATAAATGTGAAAAAATATTTCTTCGTTTCACTCAACATGTTCGGAAACTTCGGTACTTTCTTGATGGCATAGTATCAAGAATGAATCGCCAAGCAAGCATGGTGTATTGCTAAGTTATATGAAGTATAGGATGGTATATACTTCTTGGTATATCGCTCATCCTCAAGAAAAGTGACATATCTCACACAATTTCGGTTTGCATTTTATTCCACTCATAGGTTTGTCATCAGTGTGTCTTGCTACACAAACAGTTTCATAAGTGTAGTTATACGGAATCTCCCTTTATTACGCTCTATGTCCATTTGTGACCACAGAAGAGAGGTGGATTGTGTGGGGAGGTAAAATGACTCAACCCTCCAAACCTCATCCTACGTCTTCATTTTTAAAGGTTTTATGCAATTTTTTTATTCCTGTATACAAATCTAAGTGCTCAAATTACATTTTATAGTAAAATGATGCAAACATTCTTTTGCCTCTCCTGTGAAATTTACTTTTGTCGAGATGTGTCACTTTTCTTGTGGGTGAGCGATAGGAAGTCACATATAATGATAAGTTATAATTTGTATGAGATAATTATAGTTACATATGGCTAATTTATGATGTATATAAAACACATATAGGATATATATGTAGCATACAAAAAGCAATGAATTATACTTGATATACATATACATACCGGGTGAGCCAAAAGTTTGTTAAAACTTTAAAAACTCTTAAAATAGGAGGACATTCCCGTAAGGCATGGTGACGTCACAGCGACGTCGCTGAGAAGTCACACTGTGACTTTGTGACCGTCGATGTGACGTCACGTGACGTCGATGTGAAGTCATGGTGACTACAATGTGAAGTCGTTATGGCCCTTTTAGAGCTCGTTTGTGACGTCCCATTGTGACCACTTTGTGAAGTCACGATGTGACAAATTTGTGAAAAATGTGTCATTTGTGACTATTATGGCTATAACTCTGTGACGAACTTGTGACGAAAGTGACATTGCTTTGAAGTCGCATTGTGACCAATTTGTGAAATATGTGCCATTTGTGACGAAATTGTCATTAACACTGGATGATTCTGTTACGATTTAACTTCTTTTGAAGATTTTCTAACAATTTAAAAGAACAGGATCGTTTGAAATTATTATTACTGCACGCGATCTTTCTGTTAGAATTGGTTTGGAATCCAAAAATCGTATACTCACAATTTATGAATAAATACTGTATAACATGTATAAATAGTCATATACAATATACAAACTTTCTTCTAAATTAAAGTTAAAAATTTAATTTCCCTCATTTGCCTTACAACTGTAACAGATTGTATTGTTTTCAATATTTGATGAATGTTGCTTTTGAAAAATATTTATGCATTCCCCTCACACACACATGCTAAAAACACCACAGCTTTAATTGTATTTATAACATACACACAGTGACTATTTTCTGTTGCTGTGGTGGGCAAGGCGAAAAGTAAAAAAAAAAAGTTTTTGTTTCTCTCATTTTGTAGAAGGTTATTGCAAACTTTTTTGCCATTAAGTATTTTTGCACTCTCTTTAAAAGCTTTTACTCACGTTAACACCCAAAGGTATCAGCACATATGTAAAACTGTACAGCTTGCCAATATTTCTGACCAATAACGTTGATGTTCAAGCAAAATTATCTTTTATTGTAATTTTTCCAGTTGAGTGAAAAAGTGTCCAGGTCAGGATTCGAACTAGGGCCCAATGGCGTAAGCTGCCAATGTTCTATCAACTGTCAACTGAGCTATTCTGGATAAATCTAACGCACACGATTCACCCAGTGAATATGAATATGTACTTATTATTATTACACAACCTTATATAATAATACTTTAATTATTTTACATACTACCCGTATAAATAACACATACTACTCATATAAGTACATAATAATAGTTCTCTGGATGAAATTTGTCCGGAATGGCTCAGTTAGCAGAGCATTGGCAGCATACGTCAAAGGTCTCTGGTTGGAATCCTGACTTGAACACTTTTTCACTCAGTTAGAGATATTAAATATTTGTTGATTAATTTACTAATTAGAATCATCCTGTTAAAGTTAATATAGAAATATCTTTTGATAAAACTACGTGTATTATTTGCGCAATATTTCCAACATACAGATTTCAGTTGAAAATCTTGAGTATAAATGAAGACGATGCAACTACTTCTGCCATTACGCTTTGGTACTTCCTTATTATAGTGGTCTGTGCATGTACGATTACGCCAAGGTTTCAGTTGCGATTTAGCCAAAGTCATAGTTTAACTTATATACGTATATATATATATATATATATATATATCATGTGTAGGTCTTATATATGTTTTATATGTCATATAGGGTAGATGAGTAATGGACACCCTTAAGGAATTTCTTTAAAACTATAATTAATACCTATAATTTTTATATTCCAGTTTTTCCAGTATTATATTAATATATCAATAATATTTAACTATTCTCATAGTCTCATTTCCCAATATTAATCAAAATTTTATTGTAAATAACAGAAATATATCAAAATACCCACAATTCCAGTCATGGACACTCCAGAAAATATAGTACATATAATTGTTTTTATGACTATATTTAGAATCAGAATTTATCGAAAGCATACTAACTAATGAAACAAAATAGTTATTTTCAAATAAATTTAACAATTAAGTTATCATTAATTAATAAAATATATGTGATAAGTATTCACTGTTTAAATCAATTATTGTGATTATTACAAAATCAATATTTTAATTATTTTAGATAGATGGTTTTAAATAATAAATGACAGGGAATTACAGTTGTCAAATTTTAGAGACAGTGGTGGATTTAGGAAGGTAATTCAAAAAAATCTGAAAAAAAAAAAAACGTTTTGAAATATTAGTGCATAAATTCGTATAATTACCACTATTTTTAACAGTGAAACACCCCGAAACTACTTGATATATTACTTGCAGTAATTAATATTACATATATGAAAGAAATAATACCGCAGGTTGAATGTTTTAAATATTAAATAAAATAATTTCAAAATAAAAGTTCAGAACTGATGTTTGAGGCCACTGATCCGCAGATTTACTAGTTCCATTTACTACTATAAGTATAAATTTAATTACTAATATGGGATTTTTATTTTATTTATTTATTTATTTATTTTATTTTTTTTTTGGACAGAGAAGAATGAAAAACGTTTAAGACAGGAAATAATAAGTATATTTTTAACAACTTCTGTAACTTTTTTCTTGATGGGTAGAAATTGAGCACTTCTTTCCCCTATGTCCTTAAACAATATTCTCTGATTCCTAATTTGTTTTATTTATTATCAGATTATAAAATATGTAAGGCAAAGTTATATAAAATTTGTGTTATTACATTCTGGTAAGTGGAATATAAATTATTAAATTTGATTACTTAGGTTTTCAGTTTTGTCAAAAGATTTTTATCTACTATGCACATTACTTAAATTGCATTTTTATCAATGTTGACATGGGATGTCCATACTGTACATTCAGTAATTAAACGTTTCAAAGTTTTCTATTACTACCAAAACAAAAACATAGAAGTTTTGTAAGAAAATAAAGAATATATAAAATTATTAAGTGAATTAAGTTTTTAACAGGTTCATTAAGATTTTCACTGAAAAACAGTAGAACTTCGAAACATTATTTTCGGCTTCCTGGTTGCTTTGATTAAGAGTATATCATCAATAACCCAGTTTATAAAACATGCAAGAGGGAGTTATGAAAAAATAATAAAAGCTAAAGTTTTATTGGTTATTTTTTTAGAAACCAAAAACATTCAAGGGTGTCCATTACTGGAAGGGTATCCATTACTTTCACACCTATCCTACCCCTTCATGTGTTTTATTATGTGATATGCTTCATATATGCCTTATACACATGTCACATATATATGTCATATGACTAAAATTTCGACATATACATCATAAAATGTTATGCAAGTAAATTTTATATTGATTTCAATAAAAGAACTATTTTAAGCACTATTTAAAGTTGAAATTACTAGGATGTTAGAATAAATCATTTTAAGCATATAAAAAACCAAAATTAAGTATAAAAAATTATTGGCTAAAAGGTATCTTTTTTTTTATATTTGCAATAAACAGAAAATTACCATACTTCTCATAATACTGTCAATTTTCTAACACAAACTTGTAAAGAATACGAATGTACATAGCTGCCAACTTGTACGGATTTTTCTTACCACTAAAATTTTATAGAAATTTTTGACTTATTTAAAAGTTAAAATTGCTTGAATTTCGGTGATTCAATTAGCTAAAATTTTCTATTAAATTTTAGTGGTACGAAAAATCCGTACAAGTTGGCAGCTATGAATCTACCTTAAAAAAATATTTTTGGGGCATCACGAGCCTTTTCAATATTATAAAATTTAAGAAGTTGCTTTTAGTAATAACGATGTGAAACTGCTCAAAAGATAAATAAAATTTTGATGCGGAAGATTCCGTATCGCTGAGCAGATATCAATTTTTTATTATATAAAAACAAGCAATGCAAATTATTTCAGAACATTACTTAACGCAAAATTAAAAATTTAAGTTTGCAAACACTTTTATTCTATAAAAGGTTTTTTATTCAGTAATTTAATTAGCTTTAAATGTTTATTAATTATGTGAATTATTGATTATATACATTTTTTAATTTACGAAAATGTGATTTTAACCAGATAGTTTTAAAAAGGAAAATAAATGCGATTAAACTGCAATTTAAATTAATGGTTTCAACCATCTGATTAAAATCGTTGACATACTATTTTTTCTTTCAAATATTCAAAACAAACATTAAATTTATTAAATTTTATTGAATAGATAAAAGTTAAATTAATGGCATCTACTACTTTATAACATGTTTTTTATGTGAAATTAACTCAAATCATAATAAAAGAAAGCAGAAAAAATCATTTTTTCTTACCCATTTCTTGTTGACATCGTCTTCTATAATTCCATTATGGTAATCCAAAAAGCGAAAGTTCTTAAAGTCGAAAGTCGAAGAATTATGTCCGAATACTAGACACAATGACATTGACCAGCTGAGATTAACCGGTCACTGCACATTGTACTTTTTTCGGACTTTTTTCGGATTTTATGTAAAATATTTCTTGACCGCGTTCCTGTATAACTTTTGTAGAATTTAAAAAACCAGTGCCAACTACACACATTCATAAAAGAGCTACTGTTTCCAGCTGCTGCCACTATTCAAAAGAATAAATACACTGTTTCCTTTTGTTATCGTCTGCAGAAAACAAAATTCGCGAGCAGATGGTTTTATTTGTTATTGTAGATTTGCAAGTTAAATGTGTAATACATTTATAAAAGTGCGGCTAATTAAAATGTTCTGTTTAATTTCTTTTATTTTTTTTGTGTGTGTGCATTTAATTTTATCTTTCAATCAATTTGAAATCAATTCAAGTAAAAATGGTCTGTCTCTTTTTTGTAAATTATAAAAATTGTATTAGTCATAATTAGAGTATATAAAATAAAACATAATTGAAATTTCTAGTGTATATAAAACCAATTTAATGGACAATAAAGAAAGGCCTTTTGAAAAAAAAAGGTAAAGTTTGTATCACATGTAATAAATACCAAATATGTTCCTAAAAAAAAAAAAAGATTATCGGGCAAAGAAAGTTTCTTTTCTTTATAATCTTTTATTTTTTTTGTATTAATTTCCTGTAGAATAAATCAGCGTGGACAATAACTATTTTTTAAAGAAATTTCTGGGAAAAAAAATTAAAATATGAATAAATATGTCATGCGTTTTGGATATATTTTGTATATTTTATTATATATTCAGAAAATGTTAAATTTGTTAAAAAAGTCAGAAACAAATAGCAACGTTTATTTTTAAATAGTGACTTAAACTAGTTAAACATTAACAGAAAAGGAGAATATTATAGAAAGTATAAAAGTGAATTTATTTATTATAATAAAGTATACTACAAAATCAATCCAATCCAAGCTCCAAAATGCATTAAGACGGCCTGTTTAAAATATTCCTCTTCATTTTTAAAGCTTTCCTAAATTCATATTTTTGTCACACTGTGAGTTTACAATATGGAGGATTTTTCGCCACATATGTGACGTGACATATGTTACATGCAGTGACATGCCAGTGACGTCACAAAATGTTTTTTAATTGCCGGTTTTACAGTAAATAACATGTTTTAAAGAGCTTTTGTAATTTTTTAAAGTTTTCTAAGAAGTTCACATCTCAGTCACAATGTGACATCACTGAGTGGTGGCATTTTGGTCACAGATGTGACGTGACCACAGTGACTTACAGTGACGTCACAATGACGTCACTGTGACCATGCATGCTATGAGGGTTATGATAAAGGAGTGCGGTTTGCAAGAAAGGGCTCACAAGGCAGTCGGATGTTTTTTAGCGGCAAAAAAAGTTAAAAAATCACATCTAGAGGGCGCTGACGACCCGCAACACAATGAACAGGACAACAATACGCTCCATTCACCTGTTCTTCCATTCACAAACGTTCAACATGACCTCCAGAACATTCTACCGCACTATTGTTGTCCTCTTTATTGTGTTTCGGATCGTTAGCGATCTCTATATGTGAGCTTTTACTTTTTTTTTTTTTTTTTGCTAAGAAAATTTTGACTACCTTGTGAGCCCTTTCTCGCAAACCGCACTTCTTTATCATAATTTCTTCCTTTTTTATGAGTTTTTAAAGTTTTAACGAACTTTTGGCTCACCCGGTATATAAGCTATATATGATGTATATGGCTATATATGAGTTTATGGCGCATGTATGAACTAGGCAACGATTCAAATGAAATCGTAACTGCGACCTTGCTGTAATTGAGGGAACAGCTAAAACAAAAATGTTCCGAAAATTCTTATCAGTAAATTGGGTGCGCAAAAGCTTCTAAATGAATGCTTCTTTCAGCCAACTTGCAGAAAAAAAATGCTGATACAATGGTTCAAAAATATAATTTTTTCCTTTTTAAAAACGAGAAACTTTGTTAGATGTTTACGAACTCAGTTTTAGTCGTCATGACTTGTTTATTAAAATTATTTGGAATCGAGCATTTATTTTCATTTTTCGATAAATCAATTACGATGGTAGTTTTTTCCTTTACAGTATAATGAAAGAAAAATTGATTACATAGTTTCTGAATAGAAATATCTGCCAATCCGATGTGTTTACGAAAAAAATAGAATTCAGAAACAGTCAGTTTTAACATTTTTCGTGAAATCACGATAAAAGCATACATTTAAGCCTTTTTCATGTGGAAATCTATAAAGTTCATTTCTACTAATTTTGTTCACTATACACTATAGTCAATAATCACCGGACACTTTCAATTTTAGACATTTTGTCGAATATTTAAAAATATACTTGTCGGATTCTTCTCACTTCAGAAAACTATAAAAGAGTAAAATAAAAATTTACATACAAAGATATATACATAAAATGAAACTGTTGTTACATAAATAATGTATTTCTCAGACTTGCATGTTTTAATTTAACAAACATCAGTAGGACAGTTTTTAGGAGTTAACCCTTTGGCTTACTTAAGGGCACTAGAAAGGTTTGAACTGACAGAAAATGTATTTTCCATTCTCATTATTTTTGTAACTTTTAAGAATGCTGTACAATGGGGCCATTAAAAAAATTCCTAAAATTGTGATCGCATTAACCGTGCAGACTGGCAATACCTGCGGATGTAAAACTTTAAACTGACAAGGAAGGTCTCCATACGGCCATACTCCGAAAAATCTGAAAAAATGTTCGAAAAATCTGAAAAAATCTTCTACTCATGAGGATAGATATGTTTATTAAAAAAATTTTCAACGGAAAGCCGATACAGCGTCCATAAAAAAACTGAAAATTTCGATATTTGGCGATTTATCACCGGTTGGTGATGGAATAAAATTTCAAAAAATACTTTTTTATGTAAAATACTCTTTAAGATAAAAATGTTTCATATTGAACTTGTTTAAATAAATTTAATTTAAATAACTTTAGTCTTGTCAGTTTTAGTTTGATTTAAGTGTAGTTGTGTGATATAAATATATATATATATATATATATATACATATATAATGAAAGTTAACTATCAAATTTTATGTATTGAAACAGAATTTAAATAAATTAAAATTGTTTCAATCTCAAAATTAAGTCCAATTGAACACTGTCGATTCAATTTTGTTGCTATGGAAACAACGACTTCTTTGATATTGAAATGATTGACTGCAACATTCTTCATCTTGCTTTTATTTTGGAATACGCTTAAATATATGAAATTGTTGTTAAAGTAATAAAATTAAATAACAAGCAACATAAACATGTAATGCAAAAAAAATGTACTTATTAAACTCTCTTATTGTTTAAGTTTAAATTCCTTAATACTATTTACACGCATTCTAAAATTCATTTAACAAGCTATTTTCAGGTGCATTAAAATCGTTTGCTTTTGGCAAGGAAAAGTGCAGCTCGCCCAATCGCGTAACGTTTTCGTCTTTTCGCGCCCAATACTCGAAAGTATTATATTTTTTTACAGACTTTCTACTGGAATTCCACCACTCGATTTGACTGATCCTTTATTACACACATATGTAGTTAAATTATTATTATTTTTTTCAAAATATTCTGAGTATGCCCGGTAAGAAAACCCCTGCCAGTTATTAAGAAATGCTGATGAACAGTGGTTTTGCCGAAATCACTTTCAAATAAGCGAATGGATTTACACGTTGCTGTTTCTTTAAATAAAGAAAATTAAATTAGTCACAAACTAACTGAAAAACAAAGAAACATTTTTTTCTTCAAGTTATAACAAAAAAATAGGATCATTTTTACGAATTTTGAATTTTATTATTATAAATTATTTACAAATTTCTTTTTGTTGGAGATATGTAATCGCAAAACAACGTAAGGAGCAAGCAGTCTAAAGTAAAAATAATGACTTGAAAATACGGAACATGGACTTCAAAATCATGGCAAAGCTAGCTTTGTAAAATTAACTTCGCCGTATACTATTAAAACTTTACCTATTTCCTCTACCATTTACTAAATATTTTATTTGATTTCTAGTAAATTCAAAAGTAAACATGAAAAAGTAAATAGTAGTCTAATTGAAATCCTAATCTAGGATCGAGCTTCAGTCCATTTTCATCTCAAACCTTTGTGATCTCCTTAAAGAATAAAGAAAACGTATATGGAAACGACCTTTCAGTACATAAAATTGGTACATGAAATGAAACTGTGTTTAAATGTGTATTGTATTTCTGATTCCAGACCACTCCAAGTTACTAAACATCTGTAAGATAACTTTTGCTTAATAAATTGATTGCTTAAATGGCTTCTCTTTCATCCCATAAATCACATCCCTATTGATTTACAATTTTATTCATAATTTCTCGTAGGTTTCATTCGTCACAGTAGAGGTTTAGAGAGAAAGTGCTGGCTCATTAAAAATTCTTTATCATACTAGAAGAACTCTCAATAAAAACAATAGTGATACTTGTTTGGAGGAGTTACGTTAAGACAGGTAAAGGGACATTTATTTACTGAAGGATCATATATATTAAGACAGACTTGATCACAATTAATACAATAACCCAACAAGAGGTAAAAATTATCGGGGCCAGGACTCGAACCTGGGTTCATAGCGTACCGTGCTGTTGTTTTACCATTAAGATACACTGGCCGCAATAGGATGGTACGCTGGGGACCCAGGTTCGAGTCCTGACCCCGACTAATTTTTCCCTCCTGTTATGTTATTGTATTAATTGTGTTTAAGTTTGTTTTACTATATATGTAACGTTAATAAATAAATAAATAAATTTTGACGTTAACTTATGTGTGCTTTAAGGGAACGATAATCACATTCTCTGTTTTTAGCAAAATCCTCCCCACTCATGAAATTTCTCTGTACATCTCTTAAAAAATTAACCGCTACAGAAAGGACGTCATTTAACGTCGTTTTATTTTTATTATCAATTATTTCGCATACTATTCTTCACTTTGTTTAATTCACGAATAGTGCAATTATGACTAAAATATTTCTGTACTGAAATATAATTCACCCACCAAATATGTCAAGTATACGTGACATCTGAAAAGGTTAAAGGGGGGAAAGCAGACAGCATGACATCAATTAACTATGAAATTCTAAAGATACTCTCTGATTTTCTCAAAATTTCCAATATATTTTTTAAATGTATCCAATTGGTCCATTACACTAAATTTTTCAATACTTTAAATACTTCTGGAACTTGTTGGAAATAACGTAATTATTACAGATACAGTTTTGAATGATATTTCAGCGTTTGATACTTTTAGGTTCTGAAATCGGAATCCTCTGATGAAGAAGAGGAAGAATCAAAAGAAGTGGGAAGCAAGATTTTCTCGTACATCGTTTCTAAATTCATTCTCATCTAATTCTTCTGAAACATCATCTGATTCTTCTGAAGAAGATATTTCTTCGGAATATTTCTAAAATATTGACTGCATGATCTCTATTATTGTTTCTAGCTTCAACAATTAAGCTATCTACAATTTGCTTAATTTCTCTTGGATATCCATGTTTAAGTTTTTGAGGGGACATATAGACAGGTTTTGTTAATAATTCTTTTAAAGTTGAACCGCCATCATCCATATTCATAGCATAGGAAAGTAGTTCCTTCATAATTTCTGTATTTCCATTTTCGCATGCAGTATGTAATGCGGTATTCCCCCGTTTGTTTTGAGATAACAGTAAAAATCTAAGACTTACATTGGGATTAACACTGGAATTTTTAACTTTATTTAAAATATCTTTAACTGTCTCAATATCACCACGTACAATTGCCATAATCAACGTTTTCTTGTTCGAATAAAGTGTTCCTTCAAATGGGATATTATCATACATTTCCATTACTTTTTCACATATAATTGGATACTTATCATTGAGCATCTTAAAAGATTCAGCAAAAATTGTTTTGTGGCCATGCTCAACTATTAACTGTATTGCATTCTCGCCTTTCTCATTTACACCAAAAATCAATTCCTCCAAGACATTGATGCCTAAAGAAGATGCTGTCTTTAACAGCAGTTTCGTAATATTGACATGGCCCTTTTCGGCTGCAGCATGTAGAGCAGATTCTCCATTTCTTTTATGCAAAAGTAACTGTTTCAGAGTGCGGCTATCATCACCTATCTCCTTAGCATAGGAAAGTAGTTCCTTTATAATTTCTGTATTTCCTTCCTTGCACGCTATATACAATGTGCTATAACCACATTTGTTTTCGGATAACAGTAAAATTCTAAAATTTTCATTGGGATTAACACTAAGGTTTTTAACATTACTTAAAATATCTTTAACTTTCTGAATATCACCCCATTCAATTGCCTTAATCAACTCTTTTCTGTTCCTATAAGGCCTGTTTTTCAGCGGTACATTATCCAACATTTCCTTTACTTTCTTCCAAATATTTTCATACTTATCTTCTCGTAGCATTTTAAAAGAATCAACAAAACTTTCTCCGTGGCCATACTGAAACATTAGCTCTATTGCGTTCGTGCCTTTATCATCAACAGCAGTAATTAATTTCTCCAAGATCTCGATGTCTAAATTAGATGCTGTTTCTAACAATAGATTTATAATATCGACATAGCCACGCTCGGCTGCAACATGTAGAGGAGTTCTTCTATATTTTTTGTGCAAAAGTAACTGTTTCAGCGTATCATCGTCCATCTCCTTAGCAACATTTAATAACTTTTCAACTATTTCAAACCTTCCAAAATCAACTGCCTCGTGAACAGGCAGAGGACCTTCCTCGGGGAAAAGCAAGTTCTTAAGAGTTTCATTGTTGTCTTTCATCGATTTAGTAGCACATATCAATTTTTCAACGATAGTTGTAGTCCCTGCACAACATAACGTATTGCCATAGTCACTATTATGTAATAATATTTTTTTAAGAGAACCGTTTTCGAGACAGTCTTCTTTTTTAAATTCCCCGAGTAAAAACTGTACAAATTTTTCATTTCCGAAATAACACGCTATACATAATGCACTTTCTGGATTCAGAATGAGATCTAATTTATTATTTGCCCTACGCAATAGTTCATTAAAAATTTTAACGTTATGGCTATATCTTGCTGCCACAGTTAATGCATTTGCTCGTTTATCATTTAAATAAAGAAATTTCTGCAATATGTCTTCTGAAATTCCTGCAGCAGCATCTAACAATATCCTAACTATTTCGACATCATCTCCTGTACATGCTAAGTGCAATGAAGTTCCTTGAATGCCTGTACCCCAATCATCAAATTTAGTAGAATTGAAGAGAAAATCCGTTAGAACATCTGGTTGTCCCCTAAGACTGTTCAGCAAAAATTGTGCTATAGCCTTGTTACCTTCTTCCACTGCAACATGTAAAGGTGTTTTCCCATCTTCATCAACCAAAAGTTGTTTACTGTGCATCGTTGCTGCAATATTCCCATAATGTTTCAAGCGTTCATCATGTCTAGCTTGTTCTGACAATTTTTGAAGCTGAAGATCCATAAAAGTCCGAACTAATTGATAATCTGCCTTCAGTAAAATAACTTTTAACAAACATTCTTGTTTATTTGTTCCTGGCGCTTTTCTTATCCAATCGATAAACGCTTTAGAGGCAAAGAATTCTTCAAAAGTTTTATGTATAAATTCCAAATCGTTTTCTTGTGACTTGATGACTCCTACTAACAGGAATATATCCTTAAATGGTTCGAAATCGTTGTTTGCATTTATTTCACGAATTTTAGATACAGCAAGATCTTTGTGATACAGATCAATATTGCATTTTTCAAGTCTCTCTTGGACACGTTCTCGATTGCCTCTTTTCTGGAAATAAACATCATACTTCCTCTTTATAAATTTTTCGTACACTTCGCATATATCATTTCCTATAAACTTTAAATCAGGAAATTGACCTACACCCTCTTCTATCCATTTTTTAAAATCCCCTACTGTAACTTCAAGCATTAAATACAATTGTAGGGGTGTTCCTATAAATGTTGCTATATCGCCTTTAAAAATTGATTTCATTTTGTTAATAAATGCTGATGCATACATAGGAATTTTTTCATTATTTTGCTTTTCATCGTTGGTATCAAAAAGCTCTGCATATTTTTCCTTATTTAAAATTAAATACAAGCGATGTTGCAAATAGTTTGTTATGTATTGTTCTTTTTGTGTGTCGTCCATCGGACTGAACTGAATAGCAATTGTCGATAATGCCTCTTCTAAAATTGTTTTAAAATGACAACGAGTCGTAATCCACAATTTTGCTGCAGTTTTGTTTTTTATAAACTTTATCAGCAGTAATATCCGGTTTCTATCATCTTCATCCAAAACTTCATCAAATCCATCAAATACCAAAAGTAAAGGTTTTGCTTGGAAGCTTTCGCTTTTATCCAAGGCAATTTTCAGAAGATTTTTAGCTAGATTATTACTTAACTTTAAATCAATTTTTGATAAAAATTCCACTACGTTAACGATATCAATGACATCTTTTTTGAATTGAAGATCTCTAACATCCTCTAAATGCTCTCTTAATTTTATGCCGATAATCCAGTGGGATTTAATAATAGAAGAGGAATCGATTTCTGTTTCATATAATTTTGTGAGTGTCGTAGTCTTACCCATGCCAGGGTCATCTGCAAAGATCACAACTTTTCTGTCTTTAATTTTTTCAATCGATTTATCTTCTTCAATTAAAAAAATGTCACTCTGTTTATGATTAATATACTTTTTCAGAGATTTCACCGAACCATGCGATTCGCACCAAACAAACTGCTGTTTTTCAAACTCAAGCAAATGAACAGTTTTGTTTTTCTTAGATAAATGTCTAAAGGTAGCTTCAGCATCACTTTTTTCAAAAAATATCCTAATCATACGATTATTTTCAAATTGGCGTATTTCACGTTCGTTTAATTCCACAGATTTATGCAATTGCGGTTTATCTTCGACGCAACAAAAAACAAATGTTTCAGAAAGATCATCTTTGATTAGAAGTTCTTTTAAATCTTTGTGTATAATAACATTTTTAAATTTCCTTTTCAAATAAAATTTGGGATTGTAAATTTCCTGTAACATACATTTTGTTGCATTGTTTTCCCATTCCAGGCAAATCCAGAAAATACGCTTCTCCGGATAGCTGTGACAAATTTCTTGAAAGTTTTTATCTTTAAATTGATCACCAAATACTTGTAAATTATTAACACCAACGGTTTTTAAACGATTTTTAAATTCTTCCAAACGGTTTTTGAATTTTTCATTTTCATAGTCTCGTCCTAAATACCGAATCAGTTTATCTGTTTTGTCTTGTTTATTTGCTCCGGATATTCCACTGATGATGTACATATCGCTTGCATTATTATCATGTTCTTGTAACGTTAATTTGCTAACGAGAGTTTCCACGTTAATTTCCTCGTACATTTGGGCATAGGCACCTTCTAAGCTGCTCGTTCCTGCAGGTTTACTTCCCACTTCTATTTCATCATTACTGAGAATTTCAGCCAATGTCATCCCGTCAATAACATGTTGCTCATTTGTTCCTTGAGATAAAGTATGTACATAAGACGGCCAACTATCAATACCCGTTATATCAGACAAGCTTACTCTTTCTTTCTGTCCCTGAAACACAAGTACTTTTTTTGCTAGAGGATTCTCCTTAGGCTCGAAATCTTTTAATTCTATAGAATCATTTTCTACAACACATATTTCATCATCTTTAAAATTAATTTTAAAATGTTCCGTACAATTGTCACAATTTTCTTGTTGCATGATAAGTATTATTTTTTTATTAGATTTTTTTTTAGTTATATTAACTAACTCGTCTAAAAACTTAACATCTTGATCCTTAAATGCGTGTGTACATTCTATAGTTAACAAGCCAGTACTTTCAAGCTCAAAAGCTTTTAATACACAATCTCTGTTTTCTATAGAGTTTAAAATATTCAAGCCTAGAGAAATTGGATATTTTTTTTCTGCATTCAAATGTTGTGATATTTTAATAGAGCTTAACAAAGTTACTGGAGTATTAACGCACAGTATCTTGCAGCCACTTGTTAAAAAGTCTTTTACATCTTCTATCATTTTACCAAAATCATTAAACTTACCATATTGCATAATTTCATTTTTGTACATCAGTGTCATTGCACTCACAACAAATATTGTGTGA
This sequence comes from Maratus speciosus, assembly GCA_963932465.1. Lineage (NCBI taxonomy): Eukaryota > Metazoa > Arthropoda > Arachnida > Araneae > Salticidae > Maratus > Maratus speciosus. The sequence continues at coordinate 4,738,444 of OZ010800.1, forward strand.
AGAAGCTGCTTTTTATTTTCCATAAAATCTTCAATTTGGTTACGAGGAATCCACTTTTCATCGTTGTGTGGTTTGATGTCCAGTCCGAATACTTTTTCTACACAATCCCTCAATTCTGGTCCAGTAGCATTAATTTGATCTACAAATTGCTTCAGTGGAGTATTTTCAACCACAACGCTTTGAATGGATTGTTTATAAAGCAGTTCTAATTCTGACACAGTAGGCTGATTGACTATAAATACGAAGCACCGCAAAAAGTCTTTTATATCCTCGTCTTTTACTGGTATCCATTCACATGGGAAATTGGTTTGTATACTTTTATCACAATTATAAACTAATTTCCATTTTGCTCGTTTTATAACTGTTTTTAATTCATCATCATCTGCGCCCTTTTTTGATTCATCAAGATCTCTAACAGCTTCAAACAATGCCTTACGAAGTTGATGCAGATTGCGTGCAGTCCCGTCACAGTCTAAAAAATCTTCTCTGAACTGGGCTTCACAAAAATATTGTCCATTTTCTACTTGCTTTAGAGTTGCCTTTTTTATGACTTCCCTCTCTAATGCATCATGATAATATTTTATAGGAGTTTCTTGAGTTCCCATAACTCTGTCTTCTCGATAGTCTTCACACACTACATACCGTGCCAATTCCCTCGCTAACCTGTCTAAATCAGAACTTTTTTCGAGTATTTTACGAAGATCTTCACTCACACCCCCAAGCTGATAGCAATGGCGTTTTGTTTCAGGGGATAAAGTGAATAGAGCAACAATATCATCAGGTGCTTTATTAAAACTGAATCCTTTCCCCTTTAACTCTTTAATATTCAGTCCATTGTTTGTAAATATAACAACATATTTTATTTTCCCATCTTTCAATTCTTCAGTGTTAGTATTTTCTAGTTCATCCCTGGCACTCAGAAAAGAAATAAAATATTGTTGTAAATTAAAGTATTTACACATGTAACCATATCGAACATCCTCAATTCTACTGGTTGGAGCTTTAGCTTTAGCGGCTACGTCCTTAGCTGTGTCTGTTTCAGTAGATAAGATGCAAGAGTCTATTAGACTATACTGACAATGTTTAAGTTGTAAAAATATAAGGTTCTTTCTATTTGCTTGGTCTACATAACTAAAAACAACATCGTCAAATTTTCTATATTTTCCTATACCAACCTCTCTACCAATGGAAAAATCGCGAAATTTAGTATTTTCATCTGTTGAAAGCTCATAACCTTTCCCAGCAAGTTTGAGGAATGATATTATTTCGTATAGTTTACCTTTTTTAGCGCCTCCTATTTTATTCAAATTTGGCGTATAACTTCTTTTACTAGTAGACGGAGGTAAAGACATTTTGTTTTGTTATTATTAAGCAGTTTTCTAAAAGTCCGTCGAAAATAGTTATGATGGGCATAGTTAATATGCCTCAATTTTCTTTCTTACTTCAGTTTTATAGAGAAGCGAAGTTTAAGCTCTTTAGGGTCAGTTTTAATAATATATGACATATTCTTTATTCATGCATTCTTTAATATCTAGATAATACTTTTCTTTATTTTACATTTTGAGCAACACATTTGTTTCAGGTTTTGTATAAAATATTCAAGAGAATGTCATTACTTCTATTGCAGGTAGTTCTGTTAATTGGAAGCAGCGTAAAATTGAAATGCGTACATCACGAATCCATCCAAAATCGTTCCGATTTTTTTCGCTGGTATCCTTTTTCCTGTAATGAGAGAATTTGAAAAATATAAGATACGTTATCCAGTAAAAGAAAATGTATATGAGGGCAAAACAACTTCTTAGTAAAATCGTAAAAAATAGAAATTCCTTTAGAAAGAACTTTGTTATTCTTCTTCTAGTATGCTTTAACTATTGCTTTAACACATGTTTTAATAATTTTGAAAGTAGGAACAAGACTGAAGGGAAAGGGACAACTTAAAAAACACAGCCAATTGAAAAGTAGAAGGCATCAACCAATCACAGAAGAGCATTACTTAATCAAAAGAACACAGAAGAGAAGAGAAGTATGGAGGGAATTGAATAAAAGCAAAGTCAAAAAGAACACTCTTTTATTCATTTTCCTTCTGTTCTGTGTTCTTTTGATTGGGCAATGCTGTTCTGTGATTGGATGATGCCTTCTGCTTTCTAATTCGCTGCTTTCTTTAATCTGTCCCTTTTAGTGTTGCTCCAGCTTTGAATCTGGTAGCACACTTTCTTTATGCCCGAGGAAGAAAGGCAACGCTCTTTCGAAAGGCCTTGCGTATTTTTTATTTTTTATGGTGCTATTAAGAAAATGTTTTGTCTTTATTGTTTCACACCACTTTTCCACTATTTTAATGAAAATGCATATAGTCATTATGAAAAACAAAATCAGAAAATAAAAATACTCTAGCTTAGAATTCTAACAAAAAGTTGAAAAAAAAATTCAGCACTTTATTTTGTTTTCCAAAATTACTATGGAAAAAAGCATCAAAAACATAAACTTTTGATCATGACTTTTAAAAATTTATTTCAAAATTACAGCAAATTTATAAAGGAAGAAAGAATTATACGAAGTAGAAAGCGTTTAAGTTATTCAGTTTTTAGTTCACAGGCTATCAAAGCCTGAAAGCTAATGTGCCGCAGGTTCCGTATGTACGTATGTATGCACAGTCGTGGAAAAAAAGTAAACACCCCCTACTAACTCTACAACAAATAATCGTAGAAGATTCAGGGTGTCCAGCGAATAAGACACTGATTTCAAAATTAAATATCTCAAAAACAAAGATCAATAGAATTATGCGGTAAACGGTTTGTTTATTAGCTAAGCTGTAAAAATTTTATGCAGAAGTTACAAAATTTAGTTGCAAAAACCGTTAACAGATGGCGATGTAATCGCAATACTTGTAAACTGCTTCGAAGTCCAGAGCAATGACGTCTCATTCCTAGATGGCTCCCTACGTAAAAACGAATATTGGGAAAGTCCATTTTTTCATTGGGGTGATGTGCAGAAGTGGAGACATCTGGTCACAGAATTATTGCATCAGCTTTAATTTTACACGATTTTAATTACTAGAATTTTCAATAAAAGTTTAGAAATCATTATAAGAATTTTTTAAATATTTTATTAAATTCAAATCTTTAATGCCATATAATTATTTAAATCAAAATGCATATATTTAGAAAAATAATTTTGTACTTTTTATTTATTTTTAGCTCACAGGCTATCAAAGCCTGAGAGCTAATGTGCCCGCCCGTTCTGTATGTATGTACGTACATATGTATGTATGTATGTATGTATGTATGTATGTATGTACGTAACGCGATAACTCTTCATAGAAACATCCGATTTGCTTCAAAATTTTTTTCTAGGTTCATTGTGATAAGGCGCTTCCCTGATTAGTTTTGGGAGTTTATTGGTTAAGGATAAAGGGGGGGAAAACGGGGTTAGTCCACCCCCTTAATTCAGTGACCAGATGCCTCCACTTCAGCACATCACCCCAACGAAAAAGCGGTCTTTCAAATTTTCGTTCTTCCTTAGGAAGCCATCTAGGATTGAGACGCTAGGGCTCTCGACTTCAAAACACAATTTATAGGCATTGCGATTACAGCGCCATCTGTTAGCGGTTTTTGCAACTTCTGTACAACATTTTTATAGCTTAGCTAATAAACAAACCATTTACCGCATAATTCTATTGATCTTTGTTTTTGAGATATTTAATTTTGAAATCAGGGTCTTATTCGCTGGACACCCTGTAGTTCTACTAGTACCAAGCGATTGGAAATTAAGTCTACTTTTAAATGGTGTGTATATAAAATTACTTTAGGGGTCATCTAGAAATTTCAACCAGACCAAACTTTGTGTTTTTAATGGCAGTACTCAATTTCGACAAGACATTTTAATTCTTCGGGTAAAACTATGTCCAAAAAAAAATATTTGGATAATGAGTTTTTGAATTATAAACATTCAAAATTTAGAGCTTGTAATGTTAAATTACATTTTCATATTTTTATTAGTATCGCCTGAAATTGTAATCCTGATGTGAATTTTTTTCTATGGTTATAGTACTGAAAAATCCAAACATAAACACATAGAATTTTTAAATTAAAAAAAATTATGATATTAACTATGAATTATGAAATTAATAATCGAAAAAATATGAATCGCAACCTACAATTGTTTTGATGGATTTATATTTGATATATCCTTCTTTATGCATAATTTGAAAAAAAAAAATATTTTATCCATGTTATTGAAGCATTTGGCCTGGGATTACGGTGCCTCGCTTAAAATCAACTTAGAGCGTAAGTCTGTCTTACGACAGACAAAGCGTAAAATTTATTTCAGTATCTCATGATATTACGTTAACCTGAATCTTTTCTACGTTCATGCGCTATGCAAATTATCAAAAGATATCCTAATATTGCTAACAGTCTCATTGAATCTATGACATGGAGATTACAAGAAACTCGTGATAAAAATGGTTTCTATACATTATATTAACAGATCACTATCTTTTAAATTTAAGCAAAACTTGGGGGGGGGGGGGATTTCGCCTTTTCATTTTTTGTGTACTAATCTACCCATAATTTTTTGCTCCTTTTTTGTTCCATATTATAAAATATTTTTCCTTATTTGGCGTAATCATATTGTTTTATTTAGAGAAATTTCAGTATTTAAAATTTTTGGAAGCAAAAGTTGCTTCAAATATTGCTTTTTTATGTTTCATTATGCGGACCAGTTGATCCAGTATACATGTTTGCGTTTGGTTTCCGTTTAATTTTGATGAACGAAACTGTGATGATCAGATTAACATGAAATTTCACCGAGCAAAGCTTAATTGATAGTGTAAACACGAAATTATTCATTTCAACGTTTTCCACAAAATGAAAGAACACGTGAAATAATTTTTTTCTTTTTAAATAGATGCCGATGTATTTATTTACGGAAAATTATTTATCTAATTCTGGTATTTGATATCTACATAATTTTGGTCGAAAAGATTTTACATCATTTAAAACATTTTTATATCCATAATGTAGAATATAAGATATTTAGACGTATTAACATAATTTACTCAAATCTTGTTAAATTGTTTCCTGTATTACACTGAATATCTGTCAGAAAAAATATTCCCACGAAAGTATTTTATTGTTATTTAAAACTGATAATTTAGTCTTTTACTAACTTTTGTATATCAATCAAAAATTATAATCTTTACAAATAAGTTTTCAACCCATTAAAAAACAGCTTTAAATAATTAAACCTTTTCTTCCATAGCTTGAAATTTATATCTATTCGACTACACAGGCTAATTTAAACACAATTAAAAAAAAAATTATAACTTTGATCTTGGTAAGTTTCTTTTAAATCGGAAGTAGTGTGAAAAATATCTAAAATATGAAGGAAAAAAATTTGAATGGTAAGTCTTTTTTGTCAACCGGCATTAATAAGTGAATTGCAAAATTTCAATGAAATAACAGAATAAGTTTAATCATAGAATTATTAACCCATTTTCAAATGAGAATAACGAATGTAAAGTTATTCTGATGCTTTTTATAGTAGATTTAATTTTAGTTCTTCAAATAAATCTGAATATAAACCATCCGAACATATCTGAAAAGATCTAACAAGAATCAATTGTTCCCACCTACTTTTCAAAAACTTTTTTTTTCAAAATATGGCATTATTAATCGTCTTGGGGTTTATTTTGAGGCAAAAAAGCAATTTGTCTGATTTTTTTCAATCATTCCTTAAACTGCTTTATACTGTTTTTTATTCAAAATTGTGCATTGGTCGATATTCTTTACATTTATGTCAATAAATAATTTTAAAAAATATGAGTTAAATAAATTAAAAATCTGAGAAAAAGCAAGTGTTTTTATAAAACACTTATAAAATTCCAATCATATTCACATATTCAAAAACTAGTATAATTATACCGGGTGTCCTAAAAAGAACTGACTGATTTAAAAATTCAATAACTTGCAAACGGTGACAGATATTTAAAAAATTCTTGCAGGAGGGTTATGCATGAGGTCAAAAGTATTTTTACAGTGATTTTCGATTTTAGTTCGTATTACAACAATAAATGGCGCTGCGATCCATAGACGCTCAATTCAGGCTCGATTTTTGGTACTTCGGGACCCACTCAATACATTTTAATCTCCTTTTTCCGCATGGAAGAAGAAAAAGGCCAAAAAAATCGAGCGTGTATTTAGCGAATATTGCTTATAGCGCCATCTATTGTTTGTAATTCGAACTAAAATAGAAAATCACTGTAAAACAACTTTTGACCTCATGCATAACCCTCCTGCAAGAATTTTTTAAATATCTGTCACCGTTTGCAAGTTATTGAATTTAAAAATCAGTCGATCTTTTTTAGGACACCCGGTAGATATCTTACATATTTTTCAAATCGGATAAATCAACACTTGTAAGCGCGGATAGTAAATATCCTGATATTTTCGAAAATATCAAAAATATCCGATATTTCGATATATATCCGATATTTTCAAAATAGCCAACTTATTGATAATTACAAATATTTTCAGACCTAATATAAATAAGAAACTAAATCATATTGCATTTAGCATTAAAACTTCATAAAACAATATTGAAATAATTCAAACAATATATATTTTTTCACTTATGTAACAAAATTGAAGATAAACTAATTACAAACAGACAGAATTTGCTTTTTGCACTCACAAAAAACAAAATTATGGGATTAACCCTCTCGCTGCGTAATTGTTTTATCAAAATAGCTTTAAAACTTGCGTATTTAATCACTTCGCGACAAGCGTCTTTTCAGAATTTTTATTCTTCTGTCACCGGTTTTTCAAAACAAAAAATTTTTGTCTAATTTAATCAGGAAAATTCTCCAATTAAATAAGGCAAAATTTACAATAAAAAAAATAACTGGTGGGAATAATCAAGGAAGGTTAATGAGACGGAAAAAAAAGCATCCCCGAGGAAATCTCGGATTGCGCAAATTTTGCTACTTTCAGATCCGATATTTTCGATATATATCCGATATTTTCAAAATACTCAACTTATTGATAATTACAAATATTTTCAGACCTAATATAAATAAGAAACTAAAATATATTGCATTTAGCATTAAACTTAATAAAACAATATTGAAATAATTCAACAATATCTTTTTTTTTTCACTTATGTCCTTTAGGCCCGAAGAAATCTCGAGTTGCGCAGCGGGAGGGTTAATTATCAAGTTTCCAGAAAATTTTATGCGAAAAAATTGAACACCTGTAACGTGTTGTGTAGTTTAAACTAAAGAAACCCAAAAGCATAAAATATTCTAATGAAGCAACAAATAATTTCTATAAATTAGACAGTTTTTCTTTCAATATCTCTTTTAAGTAAATATTTATTGGTTCGACATTATACATTTAAGAATTCAGCTTCAAGTGTAAAACTTGAAAATATTTTTTTATGGCGGTGGGGGGGGGGGGGGAATTTTGAATGTCAATATTTTGAACAATATTTTGAAAATTGTCGTCAAATATATGAAAATATCGAAAATACCAAACTTTTGAAAATAAACATTGGATATATATCATGATATACACGGTGCAATGTGTTAATTTCACAACCGTTGACCGTAGACATATAGTTTCAATTACAAAAAAGTTTCAAATGATTTAAATATTCACGTTGTGGCATTACTTAAAGTAAAAAATCAATTTTATAAAAATTACGAAATTTAAATTTTTACGGTCCCTAAGTCCCTATAGTCATATTTAGTAAAAGTTTACACATATCATAACAGATATAACACAAAAAGTTTAACATCTGTACTACAAAAATTGACACAGTTATTAAATTTCAAAGTTTAAGATTTTTGCACATGATTTTGTCTTTCATTGAGGGATCAGTTAAAAGATGAATACGTAATGAAAGTAATTCGAGATCAAAATCAGGTGCAATGTCCTTTTTACGGCGAAACCAACTTTAGCTGGTATCGCCAAAGAGGGTTATTTCATCTAAAAATTTGAGCTAACTTTTAGGGGTCGAATAACATTCAAACGCCAAAGTACGTAGAATCGACAACAGGAAAATAAAACATATTCACTAAGGACTAGATAAATGCCAGCGGAATTGCACCCTGATTTTGATCTCGAATTACTCTAATTCATCTTTTAACTGGTCCCTCAATGAAAGACAAAATCATGTTCCAAAATCTCAAACTTTGAAATTTAATAACTGTGTCTGTTTTTGTAGTACAGATGTCAAACTTTTTGTGTCATATCTGTTATGATATGTGTAAACTCTTACTAAATATAACTATAGGGAATGGGGGACCGCATAAAAAGTTAGATTTCGTAATTTTTATAAAATTGATTTTTTACTGTAAATAATGCCACAACATGAATATTTACATCATTTGAAACGTTTTTGTAATTGGAGCTATATGTCTACGACCAGCGGTTGAGAAATTAAAGGTTGGTGATAGATAACATATTGCACCCTGTATATCAAGATATCCATTGATATATATCTCCAAACCCTGCTTGTAAGCTTTATAACATGAATATTGAAGAGAATTTCACGATATATAACAATAGCCGAAGCTTACTAAGTGAGTGAAATGGTCCTATTGGTAAGAAATAATACATTAATAGAAGTGACTTACTCAATCTGTAGCTTTTCAACAACCTTCGAGTGCCGAACTTCAATATGGATACAATTTCTAAAATAATTCCGTTTTAAAATAAATTCATCGTAAGCTAATCGTACGAATTTCATGCAAATTTATATTTAGGCTAATTAAAGGGTGTAGAATTTATTTATGGTGTCAAAATTGGGTCTTGCCATTGAAAAAACAAAGTTTTGGTTTGTTTTGATAGATAGATGGCCCCCCTAAGCAAATTTTATGTACACCATTTAAAAGTAGACTTTATTTCCAATTGTTTGGTATACGTTTCCCATTAGATAGCTCCATCTGGTATGCTATGTTTCTAAAATAAAAATTATTAGTATTATTGAAATAGGTACACTCTAAATTAAAATGTCTGAAATTCAGACACTTAAGTGTCTGAAATGGAGTGTTCAATTTTCAGACATTTTAAAATGTCTGAATTTTTTCAGACACTTTTTGCGTCTGAATTTCAGACACTTCAAACGTCTGAATCGCATCCATTTTTTTGTAAGCATCATACGTAGCCATGTTTGACCACGTTGAATCCTGGAAAAATATTTGGCTGTGGTCCTGCCCCCCCCCCCCCCCCCAATACAGCCTGATTTTTTTGGTGCTCTCAGTTTTGGTATACAATTTTCGTTACGTTGATAATTTAAATCTTTTACGACATTGTACTGATTATAATCAATATTGTGAACTTCAGGAGTAGAACAAGATTAAAAAACAAAAAATATTTATCTAAATATTAGATTTTTTAAAATTTATTTTGTTTTTAACCTTATTTTACTTTAAAAGTTCAAAATATTGATTATAATCAGTACAATTTCGAAACAGATTTAAAATATAAGCTTTACAAATATTGCACATCAAATTTGGGGGCACTACAGTCGTAGGGGGACGGGGCACTTCCCAGTTTGCCCTTCCTTTAATCAAGAAGTACTTTTGCAAAAAACGCAACCCTGCATTATAGTTGTCTAAATTGAGATGTCCGGTATTCGGGAGTATCCGTTGTGGAGGTTAATGGAGATTCTCGAATAGCGAACACCTCTATTTAACGAATACTTTTTTAATCAGCAGACATACATATTTGTATATTTTTACCTCAAAAAAGTAGACATCTCCAATTATCGGACAAATTCCGCGGTCCCGAAGTGTTCGCTATTAAGGGCTTTTAAGGTACATAGATAAATATATATATATATTTTATAATCTTGTCCTACTCTAAAAGTTCAAAATATTTATTATACTCGGTTGAATGTGGAAAAAGATTTAAAATATCAGATGTACGAAAATTGCAAAAATCCCACCCCCCACCCCCCCCCAAAAAAATTAAAATATAAAAAAATATATTGCCACATAGGCAATTTTACATATACATCACTTGATAATCACAACAGCCATTTAAATATGAATAATGAAAATAAATAAATAAATATTCTACTTTAATAACATTGGGGAAAAAATGACTTTGGTATTTTGTTAAATATATTTGCGTTTTTAAACTTGTCCTACTCTAAAAGTTCAAAACTTTCATTATAATCAGTGCAAGATTTAAGATATCAGCTTTACAAAAATTCATGCAAAATCCCCCCCCTCCCCCCCCCCAAAAATGAAAATACTTATTTAAAAATTATGTTTTTAAAAAATTTATATTTCCACATGGACAAGTTTTTATGTAGATCAGAGGGTACTCACAAAAGCTATTCAACTATCAATAAAAACAAATAAGTACATATTCTATATTAAAAACATGAGGAAAAAATAACTTATGATTTCCAAACTTCTTTCGTCTTAAATATATACAGTAACATCTGTCATTTTTGTATTTTTCGTATAAGTGCATATAAATAAAGTTACCACAATTTTAAATACGAAATCTAGTTAGAGGTTTTTACTTTTTCCCATTATAAATTTCAAATTACTTTTTTATTAAAAATAATAAAAAAATCAGTATTAGAGTTGATTGCAAATCAAATACATATGTATATTTTTACAGGCAGGTTCATATAATAGACCAGTCTCATTTACTTTATTTATCTTTTTTTAATCTGCGGTTTTATGCCAGGAAGTAAGAAAGCATTAGGTCAACTTTCAAAGTTTTTTTTTTCTTTACTTCCTTGTGGCCGTCATTTACTGCGAGATAAAAATTATCCATTTGAAACTAAGAACTGACATTGAATATATAATTCGTAATAAAAAAGAACGTCATAAGTTTAAAAATATATACTTCTAGAATTAGTGGGGTTTTTTGCGAACAGATTCAAAACTAATTAAATTTCATGCAGGATTTTGTTTAGTACAATAAATAAAATCATAAAATACACTAATTTTACTACTATAAAGAAACTTACTTGAGTTGCTGCAAGAGGTAAGAAATATTCCTCGATTTGAAATTTTAAAAACTACCACAACCACAGTGAGGGAGAAAGACTTTCATCAGTTTAAAAGGTAATCCCATAATACATCCGACTAGCCATATTTAAAGAATGAGATGTTTCATCCTAAAAACAGGACCCGCCAGACAAAAGTTTCTTTTTTTTTGCCAGTTTCGACAGGACGAAGATGAATAACACAATATTATTGATATAAATTGATACGAGTTAACACTAAGCCCATTGCACACGCTTTGTAGAATTTCCGGGTGTAATCTTCAACCGCCGTCTACTTCTGTTCTGTGTCTATCCCGCCCTTGTATCGACGACAGCTTCTAAGAGACATTTGATGTCGAGCACACACGTCAGATGTATGTATTCAATAAATAAATACTCCAAGTTAATACGAATTAAAATCACAGTACTTCACATTTCGCAAAAAACGAATTAAAATACACGCGTACATAAAAACAAACTTTGTTTGAATTACAACGTATACCACTTCGAACGAAGACATCTAAAACGCATGCGCAACTGGGAGTGCTAGTGCCCCCTGGTGGTTATTGCGTCGGAAGAATCAAAACATCTTAAATTAAGACACGTTTAAAGCAATGAAGTGTCTTAAAATAAGACGTTTGCGGATATTTTAGACATTATTCTCAGTTCGTTTACACCATGGTCATAGTAAGACGCTTATGTATCTTAAATTAAGACATCTATAGTGTCTTAATTTTCAGATTAAGACACTTAAGTGTCTAAAATTCTTTTTCAGTCACATATGTGTCTAAATTTAAGACGCTTCTATTTGCAGTGTATGCGTGTATACATCTATCTATATTAAACAAAAATCTAATTTGCAGAATAAATTAAAAAAACAAAATTTATTTCCTAAATTGTTTAAGCCCGAGATGGGGTAGATATTAAGATATATCATTCAATTCGTTCTACATTTAATGTTACATTTTTGTAACAAATAAGCTAAAATTGAACATAAAAAAATAAAAATGAAATTCATGCAACATAATACTTTAAACACGTATATACTTAGATTCCGTTCAAATGAAATCGAAATAAATCTTAGACTTTTTTCCAAGTTTTGTATTTTGCATGTATCTTATCATATTATGTACAATCGTCATAAACATAATGCAAAATCTCCAGTACAAATATTTACAACTTAAAAAGGGAAAAAGTCTAAGATTTATTTCGATTTCATTTGAACGGAATCTAAGTATATAGGTGTTTAAAGTATTATGTTGCATGAATTTCCTTTTTATTTTTTAATGTTCAATTGTTTTAACTTATTTGTTACAAAAATTTAACATTAAATGTAGAACGAATTGAATGAAATATCTTAATATCTACCCCATCTCGGGCTTAAACAATTTAGGAAATACATTTTGTTTTTTTAATTTATTCTGCAAATTAGATTTTTGTTTAATATGTCAAATTTTTTAATAACAACTGCATTCAGACCAACACATTTCAAAATTAATGGAGGGAATCATCATCAGGCTTTGATTTGTGCGATATCGCAACACAATTTGTGATGCAATTTGCCTATGTATAATTCAAAATGTTTCACCAGTGCAGTAATGTAGGTTACTGTAGTTTGGCCAAAAAATTACAATGTGAACTTAAAAAATCTGCTTGAAAATGTCATTTTTATTTCCACTATGACGCCATATTCATCTTCTTTTTAATTCTTAAAAAAAAACTATTTCAGTTTCTTCAGTATCATGTTTCACGTGAAAATCATTCAACTAAAAATAGGCAAATTATTACTATGGCTACAGCCCCTAGAAGATTAATGTTCAATTTATGTGTGTCACTTTATTAGTGTGGAAAACGGCTACAAAATAGTGCTAAAAAATTAAATCCCATAAATGTACAACGATGCTGAATAACAAGATGTCGATCGTAGCGCCATCGTAGTGATTTAAAAACGATAGTCATTCTAAAAGAGACTCTTTATCCTATTTCACGTCATTCCTTAACTAAATTAGCTTATAACAGACCAAAATATCTTATATTTATAGTTTCCGATATTAAACATTCCATAATTTTTGAAAACACAGTGTTTATATTGAAAAGAGTTACGAGATGGCGCTCGTATCAGCATATTGCCGCTGAGCATTGTTGGAGATTTATGGGATACAAGTTTTTAGCACTTTTTAAAGCATTATAGGAATAGCCGTTTTCGACACTGTATCTTCTAGGCGCTGTACTATGGCTGTTGAATTATTTACAACAATGTTAAATTTTATTAGAAAATGTCCGTTGATTCTCAATGAAAAAAGCGAAATTTGGAATTATTAAGAAAAATATTTGAATAATGTAAATAAAAATTAGCCCATGTTACTCTCTAGATTATAATCCACATAAAGGCATTTTATGATCCGTTTTGACCCTGACGTCAGGCAAATGTTTTTACACTTTGAATTTATAATATTATTAGAATTCGCAAAGAATTAAAAATGAGTGGCATCAGGGACAAAAAGGTGGGAAGAAAAAATGAAAAAGTTATGATCTTCATAGACTTTTCTATGTTAAATTAACATTGAGAAGTGACACTGGAAATAAATAAGTATTGCGCTGCCACGCAATACTTAAATATTCTATCGAAGCAACTCATATTACTTTTATATTTTTACGTAATCATACTTATTAGCGAAGTTATAATATAAGTTGAACTTATAAAATATATAATGTGAACTTTTAAAAAGTCCACAGTCTTTTACTTAAAAGGCAACTAAAGTACTGAAAAATATGTTATAAGTTTAAAATATACATTTTATTTAAAACTTCTTAGTACTTTCAAGCTTTCCAAGCTCATCATTACAGGGCCTTTTATTAACTAATTGTTGTCTATTTATACAAATACGTCACTTTGCTTTGAAAATGAAAGAGCCAATAATTACTAGAGTTGAAAGTGGAAGTAGCAGTAGCAGTTTCTTGGATTGAATATAATTAGAAGAAATATATATTATTATTAATTGTAGTCCCATTTATTTTATGACATCACTCTTATAATGTTATAAGGTGATGTCATGAAATAAATGGAACTGCAAAGAGTCATATCATAAAATAAATGAAACTGCAATTAATAATAATATATATTTCCTCTAATTAAATTCAATCCAAGAAACTGCTACTGCTACTTCCACTTTCAACTCTAGTAATTATTGGCTCTTTCATTTTCAAAGCAAAGTGACGTATTTGTGTAAATAGACAACAATTAGTTAATAAAAGGCCCTGTAATGATGAGCTTGGAAAGCTTGAAAGTACTAAGAAGTTTTAAATAAAATGTATATTTTAAACTTATAACATATTTTTCAGTACTTTAGTTGCCTTTTAAGTAAAAGACTGTGGACTTTTTAAAAGTTCACATTACATATTTTATGTTAAATCAAGGTGAAAAATAGCGTTTCGTCTTATGATTTTATAAGTTGAACGTTTTTCAACTGAATGATAAAGTGCCCAGGGAAGGAAGGGAAACCAAAATTTTTCGCTTAAATTGCTCTTACAATTGAGCTGCGATTTTGAGAAGAAAACATGAATTTCAGTCAAAAAATTAGAAGTGATTTTCGAGATGAAAATTGAATGATTATAAATAACGGCTTTTTTAACAATTTTTTTCTATTGTACTTATTTTGCCTTTAAGAAAGAACACTTGTTTATTGTATTTTCATCTTGAGCGTGATAAATGTCTTTCTCTTACAAAATAAGTACGGAATATAAATGTTTCACATTAATTATAAACTGAGTGTATTGCATAAAGGGTGCACAATGAGACTACATTACAGAAAAAAGCTATATTATATAAAAAATGAGGCTATATTATTAAAAAAAATGATCCCAATGTAATGGAGATAATACTGAATCTAGTGCCGAAACTTGGTATGTGCGTCCGTACAGGTCCTACTTAGAAGGCTGATGTGGTGTGAAATGCCGTTCACAAATTATATTATTTTAGTTGAAAATTTTTAGCCTTTCTACTGTTTAGTTCGGCGATTTGACTCTGCCTTATTTAGACCCTAGATGTCTCTGATGAACAACATGAACATTCGAATAAATAGCAGAACTGACAGATATTTTCAACGTACCTATGTTAACGTGCCTAACTTAGATTAGGTTTCTATTGGAATATAGCAACGTATGCTTGTGTTTTTGAGTATATGAGTTTACGAAGTGCTATTTTTTTTTCGTTTTCTTTTAATCTCCATAGGCCAAACCGTCTGAGATACAGAAAAACGAAAGATATATTCTTAATGTTCTTAAATGCTGCAATCAATTAAAAAATATATTGTTGTTAATTCTTCAAAAAAAAAAAAAAAAAAAAAAAATCAAAAAGGGTCATTTTCGTAGTCAACACTTTCCCCGTTTCGCCAACACTCCCCTTTTTAAGAGCGCATATTTAAAGGTATCGGTAAAAAAATTATGCCTTGAAAGCGGAGATCTTTTTCTAAGCATTGATGGAATAGGTTTTTAAAAATATGAATTTTAACCACTTCAAAAAATTCACGACCGTAGGTCAGGTTGCGCCTTCCGCAGAGATCTTTTTTCTGCACTAAAACTAAGAAAAAAAATTATAGAGGACACGGATATTTGTAACCTATAAAAAATTTCAGACACAGAAACAATTTTTAACCATTTGGAAAAATGGTTATTGTCCTCGTCAGGGTAGGAAATCAAAAGCATATCTGAAGGTTTTTATTGGTTTAATCTGCAATTTATTCGTTTTCTGATTGGTCTATAAAGTAATATGTATTTCCCTTTACTTTCAACAAAGATGGACAACAGAGTATTGGCACTATGACAAAAAAGTAATAAAAACTACAAAAAATTAATAACTCAGAAACCAATTGAGATACAGCTTTCAAACAAATTGCATTTAAAAGTACATTTTTTTCTCTATACGACGATATAAAAAGTAATATTGTCGGATGTTTAGAAGTTTAAGAATGAAATTACATTTAAAATTGGCCGTCAGATTTCTTGGAAATCTGACGATGGAAAAGCCTTTTCTCGAACAGCCAATGAAATGCTTGGATAATACTTAAGTTTCAGGTAAATAATACGTACGAGTCGCAGGCGATTTCTGTCGCTTACAATTTGTACATGTAATAACACTATTAATGTTTAATTCATGGCGTACATGGTATGATCAACTCCGTGCTATTTTTTATGTCTTAAATTTTAGTCTTTGAAAAAAATCATTTTCCAAATGGTCGTTGTAATTTGTTAAATTGCATTTTTTTTTTATTTATTTTTTTATTTTTTTTTGGTTACGCGACTCGGAAACACGAAATAAAGGGGAAAGGAAACATATTTATTTTGCAATTAGATATCAGTATTTTTCAAGAGCTTTTAATATTGACTGCAAAACTTAATATTTATAACCTTTAAAAATTTCAAAGAGTTCGGACAACGAGAACTAGTACATATTTTAAACTACTGAATGAGCCCAAGGAGTCCTTTTACCACTAAATTTTTATATTTTTTCGCGAATTTTTAAAGCTTTATAGGAAACATTATATTTTCAATTCCTAAAAATTTTAAAGAGTTTGAACGATAAGGACAAATTTTTAAACATCTAAGTAAAGTGATTCTTCCCCTCCCTTCCTCCCTTTTTTTCAGCCTATTTCAAAATTACTCATCGACTCTCAGTATCAAACTCTGCAAAATAAATACTTAGCAACACTCAATTAGCTGAACAGCGCTTCAAACAAAAAAATACGAATATTAACCCTTAAATTATTTCCGAAGTTATTTTTGCAGAATTTTGTTTCTTCTTGGCCAATTTTAATTTATTTACAGTTCATTTCATATTGGTCATGAGCATTATTACCAGTTACATATTTTCTTATCAACACAAAGATTCTTTTAGTTCAGTTTTAATAAGGCAAATATTTGATTTTCAATATTTCGTCTACTACTAGAGAACACTAGAGATTACACTAGAGAAATCTATAAAAGTATGAACAGCAAATCACATACTTCACAATCACCAATAAATTTGTAATAATTATTAATATAGAACTTCATTATTTTAAATATTATAATTCATGGAAACATAAGATTAACATTATGCATAATAAATACAGAAATTTTTCACACGTTGTTTAGTCAGTTGATTTATATCATGTACAGAAATCTGGGAAGTTCGTTAAAAATATTAATTATGATGATATAAGGAGGGAATTTGCGGAAATGAAAGCCAGAAAAGTGCAATTAAAATAAATCGTATTAAAAATCTATTGTAATGTATTTGTTTTATTATTTTCCCAAGTCTAATTAATTAAGGGACCTAAATACAGATTCTTACACAGGGCACAAGAATGGATAGTCACGCAATTGTCTGAAGAAGCTACAACAGCGAATTTACATAGAGAATGATTTGTATTTAAATCAAACAAAAATTAGAATTGTGGCTAAAACTTCCTTTCTAATTAAATGGAACAAAAGGATTTAAATCGACGGAAAAAAGATTGAAGTTTGATGCCGCAGTGTTTTCCAAATGCCGAAGCCAGTTACGTACATTGAAATAGATATTTAGGAAGATTGTCAACAGCTTTAATTTGGCTGTTTTTCTGTCACTGCTTTTAATGCAGTATGCTATTGCTTAAACTTAAATTAGTTGAATTATTTAGTTATGTTATGTTTTTAACATAGATTTAAATTGCATGTTTCTTCGTAAAACAATGTCTCATATTTTACTACTGTCAACAACCCCACCAGTGT